>OY728140.1:1425940763-1427190763 GCA_963277665.1 Viscum album | reverse complement strand
CCTGAAGAAGAGGCACCTTTCATCAACGGGAATTTTTTTTTAATTTTTTTATCCACCCATTTAATTATACTTAAACCCTGATTATATAATAAAATAAGTATATTATTTATTCTAAAATGTTTCTATGTTAATTTAATTACCTAAATCATCCCCCTCTTCCATCAAATATGTTACAAAATCATTATTTGTGCGTACGATGGAATACAACCACACGACTCCCAAGATTAGGTGTGATAATGGTTATAAAGATTATATATGATATTTATTAAATAATTATTCCTATTGAGTAATTATATCATATATAACCTTTTTATATTTCAATACATAAGGGATATGATAACGTCACTTGTGTGTACGGAGGACTACCGCCTCGCAAAGCAATGCGATTTATTTTTCACTGACGTGTAACATGGAAGCTAAAAGGGAAAGGATAAAAAATATGTGTAATATAAATGATATATTTATGATATTAATGTAATATTTATCTTTATTTAAATAAAATATATCATTTTCCATCAATGATTTTCACTCACTAAAAAATGCGATAATGTCATTCATGGATGTGTGGACGATCGCTTCCTCAAAGAGAAGCACATTATTTTTTATCACCACATAAAAATAATTATTTCTATAAGTATATATAATTAAAAAATATGGTATTTATTATTTTACTATATTTTATAATGTAAAATATTATGCACCTTCTTTCCATAAATCATATAAAAAATGAAAACATTATTCATGCATACTTACAACCTATCATCTCCATGATCACTACATTAGTTTATTTTTAATAACCATCAATTATATTGGATTTTTTAAAATATAATTTATGTATAAATATAATAATTAGTTCATGATTATTATTCTAGTTATTTTTAAATAATGGGAACTTTGGCCATAGTCAACCTACCAAATTCATTTTTGACTCATAAGCCAAATATGGCCAAGACATCCAACTTAAAATTAATTGATTAAATAATTTTATATAACTTTTTTAAAAAGTGAAATAAAAGTAATAGTAAATATAAAAAGGTTCTAAATAAAATAAATAATTAACATAATTTTATTATTCTGGAAGATAAATCCACAACTGACAATTCAGACTCAAGGTAAGGGGTATTGTCTCAATTTACTTTAGTCGAGGCATATCTTGATGTTATGAACCTTTGTATAGTGTATATATAGAATCATTGACATGTTATACAATTAATTTATCTATTATAATTTTATTTACTATTTTTTTAATTTTAATGTATCATGGGGATTATGATGTAAACTTTTTCAAAGCAACAATCGACTTTTTTTCCACATAAATCCTCTTTTAATGATTTCATTCAAACTCTCTTTCACTTCCGTGTTCATGTTCTAAAATTATCATTGAAATATTTTAAATGGAAGTAAAATATATATAATGTTCATTATACATCTTTTTTTCTTTATTTCAATTATTTTAAACGGAGCCTTTTTATGTGATTTAAACAAAACATTTTGACTAATGAAAAATAAAATATTCTATTTTTAAAGTAATACGGCAATGAAGTTTTTGGTCACTATGGATTATATTTTATTTCTATATTACTTTTAAATATTTAATGTTTTCTTAAAGTAAAAACCTTATTCTATTTTTGGGTATTTTGGTAATTAAAATGGTTTTTAAAAGAAAATTTTATTTTGTATTGAAAATGGGCTTATGAAAGAAAATGGAATTTCAATTTCATAAATTGATTTTCATATGAGTTGAAAAGGGGTTTTCAAATGTTAATTTTTTTTCATGTTGTGGTTTATGGAAATAATATTTGATTGGTATGTATATATAATTTCAGGTGAGTCTCTTATAACTTAAATTATGGGTGAACCCATATAGAACTCTAATGCATTGGGTAATGTTTATATTATCCAGATAATTATATTTTAATATTTTTATACGGATATTCCAATTTTTAATGGTTCTATAAGGGTTCTATGATATGATTTCCCAATGTACCTATACAACTTTTATATGCCTTCCAATGAATTTCAAAGGAAATCATTTATTTTTTTAAGTTAAAACATGATATTTTTATAAGAATGATAATTACTTTTATGGGTAACATGTTTTGTTTTCTTAAATGGTTATTCATGGGTTTTCATGTTTTTCAATGGACTAAAAATTTTCTTTTCTTGATGTCCCTTAAAAATATTTTTATGCCAAACTGAAATTTTTGAAATATTTTTCATAGGATTTAAGGATGGGTAATTGAAAGGAAGAGGCTAAGTGGAAAGTCATGAAGATTTTTCCTAAAAATAAATCGTTGTTTGTTTTGAAATTTTTATATAGTGGAAAAATAGATACTAATATGAAGATTCCACTTTTTATTATATGAGTCTCTTATATACGATTTATGACCTAATTTTATAAAACTCTAAGCCTGAAAAGAATATCAAAGTGAAAGAAAGTCATATCTTGACTAAAACTAAAGATTAAGTAATGTTTAAGGCCAAGTCATTATAGTTGGTATCAAATAAAAGGTTTAAATAACTTTGGAGATTATGATATTATCTTGTGAGGATATCTTAATATTTATGGATACCATCATGGGTCTTTGAGATTTAGGATGATCTCAAGTTAAAATATTTTCACACCCATTTGTGGTTTTAAGTGATGATATCTTAAAGTTATTAATGAAATTTTTGGAGATATTTTATTTGGTCCAAGTATTTGTAATGAAATAGTTTAACATGAAGTATGCAATTAACTTTTTTTGGAAAAAATATTTCTCGGATTAATAACATTTAGGGTTTATATGATCTTGGATATAGAGAAGACACATCTTATTATATAGATAATCAAAGTATTGAAACTGATTTTGTGACTAAGTGATTAATGTTACGTCAGAAGAAGATCTACATTTATTATTTCATGAAATATTAAAGGTATGAAATAACCGTTGGGGTTAAAACACTCATTAATTTTGTGGTAATTGATGTAATTTTAGATATAGTGTTATGGAATGATTTATTTTCATCATTGGGTATTACTATTGAATTTAGAATGTTAATGTATCATATAATGGTTTAATAATTTTTGGAATTATGTTACTCTATGACAACCATTTTGGTTTTGGTTAATTATTAATGATAGGATGAGTATCTTATTATACTTTTGGGGATTATGTGGTCCTTTAAAATTTTATTTGAGTGATTCCGGCTTGAAAAATTAATATTTATTTATAATTTTTTGGATAAAAAGACGATATTGTTGGGGAAATTTATTAAAATATAAAATCCTACTTATCAAGTAAGTATATTAAGTTATTATCATAGTCTATATATAAAATTAATTCCTCAACTCTAGGAAAATGATCTTGGAACTAATATTTTATCATAGTATTTTCATTTCTAATGAACCAATGGTCTTTTCACTCAATCTAAATTTATGGTTTTGAGGTCCTAACTATCTATTGATCCTTAACTTTCATATGATCAATGATCTAAATCACCCTCCATAATTATTTAATCTTTTATTATATGTATAAATAATAATTTTTAATATATATTATCTTATTTGGAAACCTGGAATGCATTGTTCCAGATCACCTTCATATATCCTTTTCCCTCTTATCAAGAGGATTTTTTATTAACCATTTTTAGGATGTGGGTTTACAAAACAATATTGTAAAAAATAAATCATTTTATTAAGGAGATAATGTTAAAATTTTGAGGATTGAATTTATTAATTTGGGGGGGGGGGGCAGAGGATCTAACACCCCAAGATTGTAATAAAAGAAAGTTATGATCGTAGTGTAAATGAAATGAAACATTGATCATTGAAAAGAATGTAACACCTTGAAATTCTAAAATAATAGTCTTTTATTTTATAGATTATGTTGAATAAAACACTGAGTTATCTTTTATTTCATGTAGAAATTATTTTTTTCGATAGATTTGATTATATGAAAGACGGAGTATTACACAAAAACAATATACTATTATTATTATTATTTATATAATAGTTACCACCTAGCTGTTGGAATGGAGGGTATAAACAAGATTAACTAAATTATAAAAATATGGTTTAAAAATTTATATATAAATAATTATTTCATGACCAATTATTTAAAAATTAAAATAAATCCCTTTCTAAAATAAAAGGAAATATATTTCTTAAAAAATATTTTAATGCACACAAGTGTGTTTTATACGAAAAAATTAAACAAATAAATCTTGTAGGATTATATTAACTAAATTTATATAAAATATATTCAATATAATTTTTAATATTTATCCAAAGTTTTTTCTATACAAGAGATAAAAATAACTCCCATTTTACCATCAAAATTGTACTTTTTCAACAAAGCTGTTTTTTGTCTTTTTATGGATACATTATTTTAAATGTAAATTTTAAACCTTTTATATTTTTTTGATAAAATAAACTTCATTTTTGAAATCATTATTCCAAAATTATCTTAGGGTGAATACATGGTATTTTTTTTTAATTTTTTCAATTTTTGATTAATAGTGAAAAATGTATTTGCGTTTAATTTATTTATAAAGTTACAATATATTTTAAATTTGTGTTAAATTATAAATATCATAGTTGTACATTTATTAATCATATTTATTTCATTTAAAAAAATTTCATATTGAAATTGAATATAAAAAATTTATAAACTTTAGATATTTTTCACTTGGAAAAACATCTTTCTCATTTCGTTTGAGGGATCAATTTTAAATTAAATTATACCACTTAAATGAATTAAATTTAAAAAAATAGATTAAATAAATTTATTAATTAAAATTTATATTATTTAATATGTTTAACAAATATTTTACCATAATTATTAGTGAAACAATTAAAATTAATTAAGACTATTAAGGTTTAAATTTGGGATTTCACATTACATACGTTTGTATTAAGATTAATTTCCCACACAAACATTATTTTTATTTAATAAAATTTATTTAAAATTCATAATATGTGGGGATAAATTATATAATAAAAATAATTTTAGTTATATTTTTTATGGATAAATTAATTAGTTATATAAAAAAATTCAAGTTACCGTGGTAAAAAACTAAAAGGGTAAAAATGAGTAAATAAAAATAATAAGGAATAAAATGATAAAAATGTGTTTATTTTTTGTGTGGTGTATGTGTTTAGAGACTAAATAAACCCTACCATAAATTTATGATTTACTTTAGAGGCACAAGAGGTAAGGGAGACATCCCAATAGTGAATACCACTAGGTATTTACAAGAATATCACTCCTCCTCCATTATAAGAGGGAATTCACTCCCATAAATTCTTTACACCTATAAAGATATTTTTATTGACTAAAACAAGAAAAAATCACTTCCTATATTCCCTAACGTAAAGAAAACATATGAAGGTTTCAACATATGAAGGTGGAAAGTACCTGAAGGAGAGGTAAAATTCATCAATGAGTGTTTTTGTTTTATTTCTTTCTCCACCACATATATTTTTATTAAAACATTCTTATATTATAAACTCATCATCTTAAAGATAATTATATGTTTTTATGTTAATTTTATAACCTAAATAATTTCTCTATTCTATCATATAGGTTGCGAAAACATCATTAGTGTGTAAGGAGGACTACCGACTCGTGAAATGATGTCATTCAATTTTCCATTATCATCTCTCACAGTTAGATATTATAAGGGATATAAAGTTTATATATTATATTTATAACATTAATATACCTCTTGAGTCATTATATCATATAAAAAATTTTATATTCCAATACACAAGGGATATGTTAACGTCGCTCATGTGTACGGAGGGCTACTACCTCGCGAAGCGATGTGATTTATTTTTCACAAACTCATTACATGGAAGGTAATAATAGTAAATATAATAAAAATATGTGATATAAATGAAACATGTATTATATTATTTACATATTTATCATTCTTTAAATATAATATATCAGTTTATTTCTAACCTTTTCATTTACTGAAAAAAGTGAAAATGTCATTTGTAGACGTGTGGACTACCACTTCCTCGAAGCGATATGATATTTTTAATAACATAACAAGAATGATATCTATAAATATATGTAATTAAATAATATTGTTTTTATTATTTCATGATCATTATGTAATGATAAATTCCACTCACCTTCTTTCCATAATTCTCATTGAAAAATGGAAACTTTTCTCATTCATACATATGACCTACCGTCTTCAAGATCATAATGTTAGTTAATTTTTAATAACCATATTTATTTATAGGTTTTAATGATATAAATGATTTATTAATATGATAATTATTTCATGATTATTATAATGTATTATTCTAAATCATTATTTCTTTTACTATAGTAAACCTACAAAATTCATTTTTGACACATCAGCCAAATCTGGTAAAAAAATTTGACTTAAAATTAAGTAATTAAGTAATTATATATATCGTTAACAAGTTTAATAAAAATAATAATAAAATTGAGAAATGATCTCAAAAATTTGAAAAGTTAATATAAATTTATTATTTAGGGAGATAAAGACACACGTGATAAGCCGGTCTCAAGGTAAGGGTCTCTGTCCCAATATCCATTCGTTGAGGCATATGTTGATGTTAAATATCTTTATAATTTTATATCATGAATTTTTATATTCTAGAATTTAATATATTTATTTTTTATTTTATTCATTAACGGGGCTTATGATTTAAATATTTATAAAGTATTAAGGTACTTTTCTTCTAAATAAGTCATCTTTCAATTTTTTCCCTCCAAACACACTTTCTATTTCATTTATATATATTAAAATGATTTTTAAAAATTATAATATGGGAATAAAATATTTATAAATTTCAATTTATTACTCTTTTAATTTATTTCAATGGAATTTAAAAGGAATCATTTTATATGTTTTAAAAAAGAATGTTTTGACAAACGTTAAATGAAATGTTATATTTTCAAAGTACTATAAAAAAAACTTTCCTTTCATCATGAATTTTATTTGATTTTAATATTCCTTTTCTAGATTACATGTTTTATTAATTGAAAATACCCAATTTCATTTTTTGGCTATTTTGGTATTCAAAATGGGGTTTTCGAAAGAAAATTGTATTTTTTCTAAAATAGTATTTTGAAAGAAAATGGTTTTTTAATATCTTAATGAGATTTTCATATGAGTTTAAAATAGTTTTACAAATGATAAATATTATTATTCAAGTTGTTTTTCATAGACATTATATTGCACAAGTAAACCCAGATATCATCGGGTGATCCCATTATATCTTAAATGATGTGTGCATATAGATAGTGATCCAATGCTTTGTGTAATTATTATTTTATCTAGAGAATTATATTGTAAGTTGGTTGTATGGTTATTTAAATTTTTAATGTTTTTTAATGGTTTAGTATGTGTTTTATTAGGGTTTTATGAGATGAAATCCCAATGTAACTACATGACTTTTTTATGGATTCTAATGATATTTCATGGAAATCATTTATTTTTTAGAGAATACATGATCTTTTTAAAATAATTATAATTAACCTTTTTGGAAACATGTTATGATTTTTAAACATGTCTTCATGGTATTTATGTTTTTCACTGAATGAAATTTTTTATTATTTTTTATGTTATGATCACCGCATATTTTTAAAAAAAATTCACTAAATTTAAAGAACATTAATGGATAAGAAAATTTAAAGTTGAAATTCAATAAGAGATTTCATAAAAATAAATAATGTTTTGTTTTCAAAATTTTATATGGTAGAAAAAATGTATATTTATTGGAGGTGTGCAATTTGTATAATATAGTTTTTTATGTTTGATTTATGACCTATTCTTATAGAACTCTAAAGGTGAAAAGATCCTAAAAGTGAAAGAATGTAATTTACTAACTAAAACTAAATAATACGTAATTTTTAACATTGGGGTCTTATATTCCCTGATTCATGAAATGTTTATTGAGATGTTCATTCTTCACATAAAGCCAACATGCATGGCCCAAAACAGTCTATTTACCAAAAATACATCTCCAGTACTTTTCATTTGAATATTTAATCTTTGGATGACCCTTATATTTAGGTGATCATTCCCGTATGATATAATTAAGAGCACTTTTAGATAGAGCATGGACTTCCTTACATCACAACTCATAATTCAATATTATGTTTTTAATGTCATAGAACACAATATATACCATCCAAATATAGTTTCTCACTATTATCATCATGGAATCCCATATTTTCATATGTGAGGAAAGAATAAGAGAATCCCAAACATTATCTATGAAATTTACCCTCACTGATTCATGCTTCCCTCATATCATATTGAATTCATCCACATGATATGTTGAAGATCCTCTATCAGATAATCAAAATTGGAATAATATATGCATCATAAAACCTTTATTACAAGTGTTTGTCTTCTAATACATGTCACTTAGTGATTTCATAACCTACATAGTAGTTTTCTTATCTTGAATTTTAAATAAAACATTTTGATTATTAAATACCAATGAAAAGATATGAAATACCAATGACTTAAATATGATAAAGATGCAAGACATATTAAAATATAGGAAATACCAATGAATATCTATCTAATAGAATCTATATGATGGAATCTTCCACTAAAATGAACTGAAGGCATATTGTAGGATTCCTCTATCTAATCATCTTTATCCAATAATCTCTATCTGATAAAGATAATAGTTTTCATAAAACACAATCATTATGAGTTTTTATTTTTAGAGGAGATTTAAATTTTGGGAGACAAAGAGTATGGGGTGTTTTGAATTAGTTTTTCAAATTTATTTTATAGGGGTTGAGATTCGATTTTAGGAAGGTTTTATATGGGATCAAGAGCTTCAAATGTTTTTAGATGAAAAAAGTAAGGCCAAGGTGTCCCTACTATTATGATAAGTAGAATAAAGCCATCAAGTACATGAGGAATTCTATAAGGGGGTAATACCCCTTGTTTTCCCACTAGATAACTAGTGGGCCTATACTAGATGCACACTAGGTATTGGGTACCTGGTATTGGCTAACTGAGTACCAAATGGAGTATTAAGTGTTTTTTTAGAAGTGTAAGTCCCATAAATTCAGGGTGACCCACCATTCTTCTTTATCTAAGAAACCAATTAGTTGGGGGAACATGTCAATCCCTCTCCCCCTCATTTTCCCTACTGAATTATTCTTTCTCCCGTTTTAATAGTGGTCAATCAGAGTGTTTTTTTATTAAAATGAATCATGGTAATACATTCTCCCGATCCCCTTATCTTATACTTCTCTATTGTCCTTTTATTTTGGACGGTTTGAATGGGATATTTAAGGATGATTAAATAGGATCATGGGAGTATCATATTCAAAACATGAGTGTTCTTGCTGAAATACAAAAAGGATTCTAAAAGAGTGATAAAACCCCCATTTGTCACTATTTCCATAAAGTTAAATTTTAGAATTATTTTTCTATATATATCTATAGATTAGTAGACAGAGTTTTGATTGGTCAGAACATAGAACATAAACCAACCTTGTGTGTCATAAAACCTTTTACAGTGGAATCCCAATTTACCAGCGAGATGGGATTTTGTTTTTATTTTCATTTTTATAAATTGGATATTTAATCAAATATGCTTTTAGATTGTGGTTGTTAATTTTTTTTAATATTGGATTGGGGGGGTGGGAGTACCTGAGGTCATGGTTTATATTTGAATTATGTGGATTTTTCTTGTGTACGACTTCAAGTGAGTAAAACATGGTTTTAAAAAAAGGAGTTGTTTTGGAAAATATTTTTTAGGAAATAAACGTTTTGGGGAAAAAATTTAAAATAAATATTTAAATTAAATAAAACTCTAATAATAATTTATTTAGTGTTTTCTAGAACAACCTATTGGGGGAACATTAATTAATCCAAATTGATGTTTTGGATTTTTATGTTTCTATTTTCTTTTAACAATTAAAGTAATCATAATAGAAGATTATATCCCTATTGTTGGTATATATTGCAATTAGATTAATTGAGTATATTTTTGATATAGGAAATCTATGCATAGGGATTCAATTTTATTTTCTTGAGATGTTTAAATTGGTTTTAAACACAATATTTAGTTAAGATTTTTGTGGTGTTACCTTGGGATGGTGGGATTAGACTATTGATAGTTTATGTCAATATAATTATTGAGTTAAATAAAGTTTAATTGTTGGTTATATGGAATGTTGAAGTTATTTACATGTGGGACAATCAAACATTCCATACCAATGAATAATGTGATCTGATTGTTTTTCTTTACATAAGGAAAATAATATTATTTTCATACATCATGAAAGATGAATAATATGATAGAACATAATTTGAGAAGAGTATGAGAAATGGTTTGAATATTATAAAATTTATATAGAGGTATAGTATTGATAATTTGGGTTTTTATAAGTGTATAATTTTTATGTTAGAAATGAATTCACAGTTAGAGTTTTGTGAGGGATGTTCTATAATGGATAAATTTTGAAATTAAGTTATTTCATTTGACATAAAAATAGAGTTAATTTATGGAATGAAAAGAGTCCTATTTTTATTCCTTTGATTTATAAATCAATTTGTGGTATGGTTTACTATGTTGTTATATAATGATACATACCTAGGGAATTTTTTTAATGGTTTAATATTTTAATGAAAAAATGGATAGGTCGTGGGATTATAACCCCCAAAACTACTAGATGATGTCGAAAAGTGATGTTTTTTAGCTAGTGGCTCCTTTAAAATAATGTATAGAGGGGTATTATATTTTATATGTACTAAAATAGTTCTCTTTGGATGTGAATGATAAAATAAACATATATATTACTAGTGGGTTTGTAAGGGAGGAGAAATTGTAGTTTGTATTAGTTGGGTTTTCCATGAACAACCATATAAATCCTGGAAGGATTATATAATAATTTTATTACATAGAATATGAAATATGTGGTAAAATATATTGGTTTATTTTTATGAATGAATTTAAAATTGGATTTTCGGAAAAATTAAACTGAGACTTTTGTGAGGTGACATTCCCCTAGATTGCAATAGAGATATAGGATTTCTAGGCTATAACAGGTTGGAATATTACAATAACATTGATAAATTCTCTATAGAAAAGGATTAAATGTTTCACTAGGTGTTCTTGGGGGTTGAAGGATAGTATAAAGGTGATCAATAATTTTTATGAATAGGAATGACATCTAGGGGTTGGCTAGAAAATATAGGAGTTGTCTAGAATATTTTAACATCATATGACTTTAAACAAGTACTCATAGGTATAGGTTGATGAGTTTTGATGAGTGATTGTTGTGTGTGGTGGTATTTATAGTATTATAGAATTAAATAAATTGGTTATTGATTATGTATACTCCTAGGTAATCCTAGGTTTTGGAGCACCCTATGAATCATTCTGAAAATGGATCTAGTGAAGCAATGATCAAACTAAATATTGATTATTGATTGAGATAATAAGATGAGGTGGCTGATTTGTATGTTACTTGAGATAATATGAGTGATAAATTCAAACCCATATGGATATTATACATTTTCTTGGATATGAAACAATTTTTTATATTCCCAATAGATTGGTACAAACACTTAGGAGTGTGAGACACTTGTTTTTCTATCATTTTTACAAATATCCAAATTTCATTTTAAACTTTAACCCCCATTGGAATTTGATCACCTATTACTAGTTAATAAAATAAGGTATCTCTTTATACTACCCTTATCAAACACACCACATACAGTGTAAGAAAATATTAAAAAATGGAATATATGTTTTTAACAAGGTTTGACCCAAATGTGGGAAACCTACTCCTTACTGTGATCAGCTTCTACAGAGTCATAGATTTTCTATAAATATTTTTTTCATCAATGTATAGTGGTTATGGATGGAAACATGATCTACCATGTGCACTATATTACATAGTTGTATGTTCATTATATTGAAAACCTAAACAAGAACTACATCCCTTGGGATTTTTATCTTATAGTATCTCTCGAATATTGTTAATAGCTTCAACTTTAAAAGTTGGTCACTAGGATCATATATTATTTCAATACATGAAATTTTTTTGATCTTTTTTCATATATAAATTCGATTATTTGGTTTCATTCATGTATTTAATAGAAACACATGGAACTCAGTCTCTATAAATTTCAAAACATTCTTTTCTTCTTGAGAAAATATTTTTTTAGACACTCTCAACTCAAACATCAAGAAAAATGATGACCAATAGATATTTTATAGGAACTATTATGCAATATCATTTCATAAAAATTTATTCTTCAATAAAAATATAGTAGAAATTTTACCTGGTGATTTTATGAGGAAGGCCTCTAGTATGATCTTTCTAAGTATATGAAAACCATTATAGGGTCTTCCACTTATTCCTTTTTCCTCTCAAACTTCTACAACACTGAGTGTAGTAGGGATTGGTATGTGCAACAGCCTTATCATTATTCTTATTCTACTCTTATTTAAGATCAAAGTTTCATTTATTTTGGTTAATGAACAAAACTATACATTATTCCTTGAAACTAGGATTCTTCTATCTCATTTAACTTCTCCTATAGAATAAAAAATTCCCACCCTTTTATATTATTTTATTTTTCTTTCATCAATGGAAAAATATACATATGGAAGAATTTAATTCATTAGGGTCACATTATCTTTCCACAAATAGAAATATTTAATAAATATCTTTACATGATTATAAAACAATGAACAACCTTTTTATTCATGGAATGATCACCATGATATTATATTAAATTTATTCCTCTACCAATATTATAAAAATATATATTTTTATCATTTTAATTATATTTTTATTAAATAAAATTAAAAATACTCTTTTATTATCTAGTAGTATTGGTATATCTTCTCAAACATAATGTACATATATCAAAAAAAATCATTCTATTAAATATTTATTGAAATTTATAACAGTAGAGCTTACAACATGGACTCTCTCTTATAGAATAAGAGCTACCATAAAAATAACAAAAATTGTAACATGGAGTTGTAATATTTATCTATCATCTCATAAAAATATATTCTTCATATTCAATCAGAATAAAAAGGATTTTTTTGTTTAATTCCAATGAGTTTTAGCTCAAATAACTTCATAATTTATTTCTAGATTTATATAATCTAGAATTTATCATTTTAGGGTAAATAATTTCCCAGCCTTTCATTTTAGCTTCACATAATCATTAAAAGATTAAATCATGGACTGAAAATTATTTATAAAGTATAGAACTTGAAAAAATAGCTTCAATATAACCCCTTTTCATTTCCACTTCAAATCATGGATTTTGGAATTTCATAAACAAAATTCTAAATTTGTATACTGGTGAAACCTTGAATTTCTCACTATACCTTTTTTATTTTCATTAGGTATATATATTAAGATCAACCATTACTTTATGAGGTATCATCATAAGGTTTATTATTCCTTATAGAGTCTCTTAAAAAAGTTTATTATACAATATAAAATTCCAATCTAAGTTAGTCTTTTGTTAATTCCCTATATCATATGAAGATATTGTACCTTATGGTCATAACTTATAAAATTTAGTTCCACCATGTGAAGGTACCTTATGAAATATAATTTCACCCTATTATTTTCTAGGCACCTTATGAAGTCCATCCATAATCATTCATAATTTTGTTTTTCTCAAGGGGTTATACATTTTGATATCTGGGAAACCCTATAAATCTCTTCTTCTTTACCTTATGAAGTAATTGGATTTTACCCTATGTTTCTCCTATTGAACCACATATTGTCAATAGAATATAGTAATTATGTAAATTTCTACAATTCTATAAAAAATTTAATTGAAATCATCTATAAATTCCATTAGGATATCTCATTGCATCTTCAAATCACCTATTACAATTTTAAAAATATATCAAATTAGTTCAGACTTATTTAGTTCCATTTCCAATGCCTTGTAATATATTTAATACAAAAGATAGTGTATTTCTAATATAGCTTCACTTCACTTCATTTCTAACTCGAATCCCAGTTATCTCCAACCTTTATCCAAATAATTATAATTTCTAAATATAGTAACAAACATTATAATTAATTAGTGGATAATTTTTCCACAACATCAGATATATCTCTATCAAAGTTGTCTTATAATAATTACATGCCAAACTATTATAGAAACCAATTTCTACTTTGGTACTTATTTTTTAATTAATGATCAACTTTAAAATAATCCAATGTTATGGATATAAATATAGTAACCAAATATTTTGATTCCATTTTCAAACATGTGACACTTTATCCATTTTCTAGTTTATTAAGAGCTAACTTGAACTCAATTTGTCTCCAAAAAATGGTTAAAATCCACCAAAAATTACCTTTTAAAAAAATAAAACTCTTAATAAAAAGGAATTTTAAATCTACCCATTTTTATTTTTTCTCAATATCATCATCATATTAAAATTAAATGTCGTTTCTCTAACCCTTATTAAATGTAAATTCAATGGTCATTATATTGTATTCTCCCCCTTATTAATATTCCATGAATAAAATCGAATTACTCCGAGGGAGAAATCCTTATCCCTATTTACTTTTTTAAAATTATAAAAATCATATTATACTATTATTTTATTCTTCCATTCCTTGGACATGATCAATTCTATGCGAGAAGGGTGGCTTCATATTTTTCTTAGGAATTTGTAATCAACCAATCAACTCTACGTATAAATTAACTAGCTATATGAATATAAAATTGAGGTCAATTTAGAAAAACAATTATCAATATATAAATCATAACATGATAGCACTTTTAAAATTAACTTCTTTGGTGTTGATCATATATATTTTAAAGATATTTTTTGAACCTCCACTCACATTGAACAAACAAATAAAACCATTTCATGTAAAATGTATTTATCCCATTTTCTATTAGGGAGTAATCCCCCTTGATAAAAATATTCATTTAGGGTTAAACTAATAATGGGAAAGAGAATATCATACCTAACTCTTTATATATTATATATGTTTTCTATAATTCTATATTTTATTATAAATAGATGAATACCGAGTATATTTATTTATCTAATTTACTCCCTTCAGAGATTCTCTCTATACATCCCCATAGTTATTTCCTAGAATGTATGATACCATTTTGGGTGTCTAATAGAAATTGATTTTTGATACTAATTTATATTCTCCTTGAAGGATTGAATTTTGGAATTTTTAAACATCACAACCTTATTAATTTATTTTTCTTTTATGTTACACCTTTAATTCCCTCCTCATAATGAAAAATCACCAAGATATAAAACTATGGCGGGTCCTATGACAGCTATTTAGTTATATAAGCATGAATGAAACATATTTATAAGACTAATAACTCATTAAATTATAGATCTTATGTTTCTATAACTATTAATTATTAATTTCTCTTCAATTTTCTAGATATGAAAATCTTAAGGAAGCATGGATTCAATTTTCATTTTAAATTTCTTCTTGGATGAAATGAACTTCTTGACTGAAAAATAAAATAACACTCATATTTAATAGTTTTTTATATTTTCCTAGACATTTCCTACTGATATTGATATATGGTAAAACACACTTTTAGTATATTCACAACCTTCCCGTTAGGTGGGGATTCTTTCTTAGCAGTAACACTCAAACAACTAAATTTAACTAGTGAATTACCTCTATTCATCATTTTTCTTAGAAAAACAATTCTTTATTTTACACTTAGGTGTTCAGCCAAATATCACCTTCTAAAAAAATATCCAATATCGTTTGGGTTATACATCATTTATAAACTCTTGTGAAATTTTAATTTTTCCATTAGAGATCCAACCACCACTCAAATCATAATATCCCTTTTATGGATTGATTCCCTTTTATTTTTCAGATTTATCCCTTATTTCTTAATTTTTATAACCCTCCTAAAGTGATCCATTATGTTTAATTTTTTTCTATAGTAGAAGAATTTATTTCTTGTTGGTTTTATATTCCACTCAACTATCCTCTTGGGTGTACACCTCTAATATTTATTTCTTTATTATTTTACAGAGGAATAATTATCATTTTTATTTGCCTAATTGTTTTATACTATGTCCTTTTTTTAATTTATTATAAGAGTAATTTTGGGATGGCATATAATGAAAATATACATAGTAGTGTCCATTTGTACAATAATAATCATAGTAATTATTAAGAGGCTTATATAAGTTTATCATTGATAAATTCTTTCCATTCTATAAAAACTATAATTGTATAAAAGGATTTCTTTTATATTCATCTCTAATATCCCTTTATTTAGTCCATATATAATTCCAATTTATTGAAATTTTTCTCGATAATGTTTTATTTATTTTCAAGGATCTTATTTCACTAGAATTAGTATACAAAACTATTTATTTTTCTTGAACATGAAATCTATATAGAATTTTAGCCTTGTTATTTTGGGACTAAAATTCCATTATTTATCACTCTAATTGGGTCATTATTTTTTAACATGATTACTTCCACCCTTTATGTTTTGTTTTTTACATTTTGATTTATTTTGTTTAATATTTTTTATTTTAATATCATACTCCTAGTGAAAATAGATATAGTATAAATAGATTAAACTAGGTTATGAGCTACCTTAATCATTAATATAGTTTTATTATGATGATAATATGATTCCCATATATTCCATACACCATTAGAAGTATTCATAGAGTAAAAATTGTCTTAATAACTAGTTCAGTAGAATTTCTATTTCATAATTCTTGTGAAGATTCACCTTAAGTTATATTTTGATTTCTTTTTTTTACATCCAATTATATACATTTCATGTTAAGAATATATTTCTTGGGTTTTAGTGTCTTCACCCTTTCTTCAAAAATAATTATTGAAAAATTTTATTTGATCCTCATGAATTCCATTTCCACCATACAACTAGTTTTTAATCTTTCTTACTTTTTTTTCTTGATTTCCAAATTACAAATTTCTGACATTTATTAATGTGTTATGGAACATTAAAAAAATGGATCATATCATTAGAAAAATTTATAAAAAAATCATTCTAATAATTTTATATTTATAATTATTTATAATTTAAATGATCTATTTTAATGAAAAATTTGTGAGTTTCTTCTTTTGTTGAATTTTTTTGTCAGGAAATTAGAAAATATCACCTTTTTAGAAAATTAATCTTCTATTAAAATAGTATTTTACTCTATCTATGTCTTCTCATACCATATCCCTTGAATTTACGAAAATATATATTTGATAACATCAAAATGGAATTTATAATGTGATATTTTTCATTAGAATTAAAATCACAAATAGATTCATTGAACTCATCTTATTTATAGAATTAACATAATTTACTAGTGGAATAAACAAAAAATGATTTATCAATATAATTAGAATTCTATATACCTTCAAGAAATTAATTGTTTTCCATCACTTTTATTTTATTTCTTAGATTCTTAGACTCTCTCTTCATTTTATTTTTCAACGACTTCTCAGAATCCTCTAAATCAGAACAAATAGAAATTGATATAGAATCTTCCTTATGAGTATTTTCAACTTAAAATATACAATTATTTTATTCAAGTAAATAAAACATGGAATAAAATTACATGTCAAATACTAGGGAATTTTTTTCTCTAATACTAATTAATAGTCTGAGTGGATTGGTGGAGACACTTAAGAGGGGGATAAATCAAGTGTTGTTAAAAATTTTAAAAAAATTCCAAATTACCATTTAATATTTAACCCACTTAGGTATTATAAATTAATTTTTTGGTTGATTAAATAAAAGATCAAATTATTTTACCCTTATTACAAAAACTACATGCAATTTATAAAATCAATAATGTACGACACATGTGTTTTTACAAGGTTCATCCCAAATATGTGAAACTATCTACTTGCTATTATTGGGTTTTACTAAGTCATGTATTTTATATTAAAAATATTTTCATCAAATTAAAATGGTTTTTTAGGTTAAATAATATACAATAGACACCATATTACATAATTGTTTATTTACTATATTACCCAAGTGAACCCGAACTGCATCCTGTGAGTTATTTAGCTTACAAAATGTCCCGATAGTTCTCAACGAATTCCACTGAGTAAAATAGATGAAATCATTGTATCCACAAAACTAATATGATTCTTATATAAATTATATTATTTTAATATCTTCAAATATTCATACCTAATATAATAATCTAATACTCTACATACTACACATGTTTAAGTTCTTCTTGAGAGCATATATTTTGGAAACTGTCAACTCTAACATTAAACAACATGATAAAAAATAGATATTCCATAGAAACACCTATATGTTATATTTTATAGGAAATTTATTCTTGATTCAATGAAACACAACAATTTTACTTGTTGAGTAAACAAATAATGCTTCTAGACTACCCGTTCTCACTGCATATAGACCCATCATGGAACTAATTATTCTAATTTATTCTATTAAAACTTTTGTAAACATGAGTGTATCAAATACTGTTATAAAAAATATCATTATATATATTATTATAACAATATTATTTGATTACTATATGGTATTTTTTCCAAATTGGATAATCAGTACTTATTTTACCCCGAGATATGACCTCTCTCTCAATGAACTTCTGCTCAGTCGTACAATACTATTTTATTTCTCTAGAGTTTACTTTTTTATTTCACTGATGGATAGATGTAAATGTGTCATAGTTGAATTTATGGGGTCAATTTCAATTTATATAATTATAAATATTACATGGATATTATGAAATAATGAAAAAATTCATACACTACCTTTTATTTGACATGTGATCTCCATGATCTTATCTCAAATGGTTTCCACTAAGAATATTAAAAAAATTCCATTCATTTATTTTTATCATTTTTATTCTACTTGTCTAAAAAAACACAATTTTATTTTTTATATGGTTAAATATTTCTTCTAAAAAATAATTTACACATATCCATAAGAAATAATTATTTCAAATCTATATAAAAATATAATGTTTCAACACTTGTGTATTTGTACTCACTCCTATAATATGAGAGATTCTATAAAACATGTAAAACATCCAAAAGGGACTAATATTCAAATAACGACTCAACACAATATTATATTATTATTTAGTAACATCCACAAATCATTTGTGATGTTTACTTCCACTAAACATCAAAACAGTAATCTTGAAAATTTATTTTCAAATTTATAAAATCTTGAATTTCTCATTTCAGCATTTACAAATTCCCAACCTTTTTTATCAAATCCTCTTTGTATTATTAACCTTGAATAATATATTTAATAATATTAATGTTGTTTAAAACATAATCAAATATCTTAAAAAACAATATATTTCATTTTCACTTTAGAATCTTCAATTTTGGAATCTCTTTATCTTTTTTTAAAGTAATAAGTATTAAACATTACGTTACTCCCTATATCTTATGATGTGCATAATGTTCATGATTTCATCTAATCCCATTCCTCATGAGATCTCATCCTAATGTTCATTTTACCCTTTTAATCCTCATCATAAGGATCATTATACTATATGAAGTTCAATTGTCACCCACTGTAGGCTTCATTCCTTAAACCCAAGTAAGATATTGTACCTTAAAATGATACCTAACAAAGTTTATTTTTACCATATGACATTAACTTACTAAATATAGATGTTCACTAAAAAAATCTATGTGCCTTATCAGTTAAATCCTAAAACCTTACTAAGTTCATCTTTTCCAATGTGTTATAACTTATGATGTTCAAGGAACCATACAAAGATCCTCACATATACCCTACAAACTGAATAGATTTTACCATGTGATGCTCATGTTGTACCCTATGAAGTTCATTGGATTAATTAAAATAAATTTTTTATACAGTTACGTAAAAACAAAATTAATCCATCCACACTTAAAATGATCTTAAAACTTTTCAAAACACCTTCAAATAACTTTTAAACACTTTTAGGAACATATTAAACTAGTTTAGCCATATTTATAACCATTCCTAATGTATTATTGTATATTAAATAATATTGATTGATTATTTATAATATATATACAAATCACTTCATTTATATCCATAATATCAATTATCTACAGCCTTTATATAAATTATTATAATCACTAAATGTAGCATCCGACATGCTAAGTCATCAATAGATAGTGTTTACACAACTTTATGTAGATATCCTAACCAGGTTGGTTCTTCCACAAACTTATTAAACTATTATAGATAAAATATTCAACTTTATTAGTTTAAATTGACTTTAGGACCATATATGTAACATCCCAGGTAAATAAATAATATTAAATTCTAATGTTTATCAATATTTGTGAATAAAATGTTAATACTACTTTAAAGGGAATGCTATGCTCGATAGCGTACCTAATACGCAACAATGAGTTTCTTTGAAATCTTACGTTGCACACTAATAATATAATAATATTATAATAGTTAACGCCTAGCCATTATAATAACGGGAATGAACAAGAATAACTACAAAATTATTTCATATGTTTCTTAAATATTTTTACATTTAGCCAATAAATGTTAGAGGCTTAAAATGCAAATGAATCCAATTTTAAGCATAAATCTTCTAATATTATTTAAAAGGTTGATTAACCGCATTTTGATGGAGAACCATTTTTAAATATACTTTTTGACAATTATATATGTTTTATTTTACAAAATAAAATCATTCTTTAGAATCTAGACATCAAAATTTACTTTGTGTAAATTTTTGTTATTTTTCGGATAAAGATTATTTTTAGTGAAAATGTTGCATTTTAATTCAAAACCTTCTATTAATCTGATTTATTTATATGGTTAGATTATCGTTTTAATTTATATTAAAGTTTATTTAGACAATATTTTTACTATTTAATCCAATGGTGGTTATTGGAATTAATTTCACTTTGAAATTGGACTTAAACAAGTGTCATTGTTTGAATAGATATTGTTTCTTAAAAACACGCTATTTTTTTTGACATCATGAATGAATTATTAAATTAATTAATGCAACTTATATATTTTGAATTTTGTAAAATAGACATCATTTTTGAATTCGGAATATCAAATATATCTTAGGGTGATTTTTTGGTGTTTTTGTGAAAAACTTCAATTTTTGATGAATAGTGAAACCACTAAGTGGTAGTTAAAGAAACTGATTTTTCGATTAAATGAAACTTTACCACTTCTTTGATTTGATTTTAAAAAATACTACATACATGGTTGTAATTAGGATGTAAAATGTGGTTCAATGAGATTAAAATAATTTTTTGGTGAATAGTAACTTTTAAGTTTTATTAATCGCGATTAGAGGTAATTAGTGTAATTTAAGGTAAAGATAATGTTATAATAATATGAAATGACCTTGAAACATGTATTAACCTTATTTTATGAGTCATATCCGACCAAGAAATTCCATGGGTCAACTTGGGGACCCCATGGAGCAACTTTGGTTGGAAAATGACATTAATAACTTTTTATTTAAAGTTAAAATTATAATGTTACAAACATGTATTGTTTTACTAAAAATATTTTTACATGAGGTTGTACAAGTCATATTTTATACTATAAACTTTTATTAGAAATATAAAAAGATTTTCTATATCATGATATTTTTTTTATAATTTTTAAACATTAAATAAATTATTTTATTTATGACACCGTGATGATGCAGTGATTACCTCATAAATGAACTATTTAAATAAAATGAGAAGATAGGGTGAAATATAAGTCTTAAACTTGTCACAAACCTATTGGATGAGTTTATTTCGAAACCTTATCACCTTATCCTCGAACTATATCCTTTTGGGACCTTTAAAATCCGAAAATCATTTTATAATAAAGTAATATTTTATAACTTTCCAAGAGTGCCCTTTCTCTTCTCTTATAAAAGGACCCCACCTCTACCACCTTACCCACACATCTCAAGACTTTGTATCGTCCAAAACCTACCCATTTAATATCTCCAAATCCCTCTATTCACCATTGAAGCCTCACCTTTGGCAGAATGCTCTTCAAGAAACCCTTTTGGTTTAAACCAAGAGGAGTTACCCGATTTAAAGGTAATGTCTTCACTTGTGTTCTTTTGTTTTAGTTTGCTTCTCCAAACCCCTAAACTCTTTTTATTACTTTATTTTGTAACAAAACCAGTATCTTCAATATACTAGGATGTTGTTATGTTATGTATTAGAGCTACACTTACACACACCTCCGTCTAATGGTTAAAGAACATAATGTTTCTGTGGATGGCGAATTACTGCCTCACGAAACAATGATTGTTCAATATTCTCTTAACACCTTTCATGGTGGCCATTATGATGTCACTGTATTTTATATATGATATATATGTAATTTATGTTTTCCATATGCTTCTGTATTTTATATTTAAAACATACCTTTATGCTTTACATGTTGTACAAATGCGATAATTTAATACGAGGAAGTGTGGACTACCACCCCCTCAAGTGATATGACTCGTTCATGCAATACATGGAATGTATAAAGAATGAAATTAATGAAATTATGCGACCTATAAAACATATATATTATAATGTAATTATTATATATATATCTCTCAATTATTCTTTTTCTATTAATATTTCAAAGAAATGAAAGAAGCGTTCACGTGTACGTACGGCCTACCATCTCAATGAACGGTGAATTTCATTTCTTTTTTATCTCCAAATATTATTGAATAGTATAAAATGAATATTTACTGGTTATATATGATATTTAAATCATTAATACTATTCTGGAGATGATTTACTTATAACAACATGGACAATCATTTTCAAACAAGTTCATTTTTGACTCATGTACCAAACATCGACAAAAACGTCTGATATGAACTCACATTATTAACCAATTATTATAACATTATAATATGTGATATTAACTGAATAATAATATTTAAAGGAGTAACTTAAGAAATTATAAATTTACCAAAGTTTACTATTCAGGAATATAAAGAAACGAACAAGACAAGTCAGACTTGAGGTATGGGATCCTACCTCTCTCTTTCTTTTTAAGTACTCTCTTTTATGTAATTTATTTTAAGCTCATATTAATTATGTTTGGGGATGTTATTTTATATTCATAATTCTGTAATTATTATGTTCATATTATGATATACCCTATTTGATCTCATCAATACATTTTTGGAAGTTTTATGTCGCGCCGTTAGGCTGTTGAATTTTCATAAGGGGATTTTCATCTAACTTTTAATTCCGGTGAGATTCATGCTACAATGTCCACTATTTCTTTTTTTTTTGTGGTGTATGTACTGCCCATTATCTTACTATTTGGGTATTTACTTCTTCATTGTATGACCCTTCTTTCATGGGGTGTACGTTTCGAAAGTTTCCCAAATCGGTAAGGGGACCTTTCACTCTCCTCTTTTACAAAGACTTATTTTGTTATGTCTTTTAATTTGCATATTTTTATGTTGGGATATGTTATTATATATTATTATTGATGTAAATTTTATTTCCAAGTGATGAGATACCATTTTTTCTCTCAACAACTCATTTTATGAATTTTAAAGTGACGCCGTTAGGCTGTCAAGTTCTTGCAAGGGATCTTCTTAACTCAATTTCAATCCTTTGGGTTAAACTTGTACTCCTTGAACATGTCATGCTATGAATATGTGTGAATGAATCTGATTGTTTTACAATTAATATCCACTTATATAGAGTGTATTTATATTTTTCACACATAATTATGAGATTTATTTGTCCTTAATTTGAGGATACCTTCTTTATAAGGGATTTTATCTCATTTTACATTTCTATTGAGACATCATTGTTTTTATGCACCAATTAACTCTTATATGGTGTATATACTGTCCTTTGTCATATTATATCATGAATCCATTTATTCTCTTTATATTATAAAGTTTTGATTAAATGTTATTCTTCAATTATTATAATGAAGTGTCTCTCATCTTGTTAAAAACCCTTTAACTAAAATATCGTTTTTAATGATTTAATGATTCATTCTTATAGATATTTCACATTAATATCCATGTTTTCAAAATGGTTTTATGGATTTATTTATATGGATATTAATGGTTTAAAATGTTAAAATCTTCAAAGTGTTATGGGACACTTTGATTCAAAAATATCTTTATTAAATGTTTTAAATGGTTTTGGAAACGGTTTTTAGAATGGATTCATTATTTCAATATCTTAAAATGTTATATTTTTATTATAATGTGGGAATGTTATATTTCCTTTATGATTAAGTTATGTGATATGGTTATATTATGGTTCTTGGGCATTTTTATGAAGACGGGTGGTTCTGTGATAAACTAAGGGCAGGTGAGCATGATATAGCTCTCCAATTCATTAGGTAATGCGAAGGGGTTAAACGTTAAGGTTTCTCCGAAGAGATTTAGGGAATATACTGTGATGGGTATTTCAAATGTAACCATGAGGGTTAATCCAGATATAAGAATGTTATGAATGCCTCAAGTTACCTTTATGTCTTATGATTTCTATGAGTTATTCGCAAATCTTATGATTTCATGAGGTATGTTAAATTGCTTATGTTTTATGAGTAAAGTATGATTTCATTGATTCTTATGTATACATGGACTAATGTTTTCTTCTTGTATTGTTATAACCCTTACTGAGCTTTTTATGATCATCCCAAGTTTTTTTTGAAATGTTTTTCATGGGACATAAAGTTGAATAGGGTCAAGGATCGGATCAAAGAAATGACAGGCTGTCTAAAACAAGGAACTAGACATGACTCTTTTGTTCAATAGTTTTTATTTTTTTGAAAAAAATGGAAGCTGAGTAGATGTGTCTACTTTGTAATCTTTGAGATGTAATATTTATGTCCTAATTCTCTAAAATCTAAACCTGAAAAGATCCTCAATGTGAATTATTCATTTAATTAAATAATAAGTAATGTTTAAGGCTAGATCCTTATAGTTGGTATCAGATGTCGGTTTAGATAACTTTAGAGGTTAGGGTATTCTGTAATGATAAGTGACATTACCATAATGGCTAGGATTTCAGAAAGAGTCATAGTTTCTAGATAAAGTGAATGAGTAAGTATATCTTAGTGTTTATCTTCCTCATTAGTACATAATGATTTTGTTGATATACTCACACTGACATTTCTGGTTTTAGTAAATGGATGGATCTAGCAGGCACCAAAGTGACAATGGGTTTGAAGGAAACTGTAGTGGTTCTCTGTTTAAGAGACTGGATGAAATGGGGGATTTAATGAGAAATCTTGTGGTTATTCTAAACCAAATTTCAGGAGTCATGATCAACCAATTGAACCTTGGTGAGTTCTCTAATGCATCTTGTACGAGAGAACAAACTTGATGTGGATGTTCTGGTGATAATTATAAAGGTAACCATTAGGGTTTATATGATCCTTACTTTTGAGGTAATTATTTGTTACTATATGTTATGATGGAAAATGAAAGGCATGAGATAAACTTGAGGTTAAAATATTTTATGATTATTTTTGAAGATTTTATTTCATTTTGGGGAATGTTTTAAGAATTATATAGTTTTGTAAAAAGGAAAACACACAGACCTTGTGACAACCCGTCGCGTCAGACAAAACTGCGGGAATCGAACCCACAACCAAAGTGTGACTGGTATTTATCGCCTACCACTGGACTACGTGAAGTCCCTGGTTAGTTCGACTAATTCTTTATAGTTAGATGATTTTATGAATCAAGAGTAAGTTGATTTTGGGTTATCTATGGAAATTATTAACCTATCATGGAGGATATGTGATTAGGTTAATTACTTTCCAATATGAGACTTTAAGAGCAACTAATGTTATTTTGAGATAAATGTTAATTTGTACCTTGGAAGACTATGTGATTAAATCCTTCAAATATTTGGGTTTCAATCTTAGTTTGGTTTACTTTGAAGAATTTTATGGACAAATTGTTTATTGAATGGTCTTCATTGAACTTTTGGTTTTTTTGGACAAATTTTGGTGATTAAGAATATATTTTATTTTTTATAAAGGATTATCCATTTGTGGATTATCTGATCTTGTTCTAACAATTTTAGTTTTGGTTAAGGTCTAAAGACATGGGATGTATATAGTTATCTTTTTAGGATTAGGTGATTCTCTAGAAGTTGATTATAGCTCTCTTAATGTGAACAAGTCATCCTAAATACTCATATTTTAGAGAAAATATAAGTTCGTGTAAGAAATATAGTAAAAGATTAAAGTCAACATGACATGTAAGTATGTTTCCTTATGTTTTAGTTAAGCTCATAAATAAATTCCTCAGTGAAAATTAACTTAAAACAAAAATGTTGTCTGTTAATTTTTCTTACTGGGGAATCAAATACCATTTAACCCATCACAAGTTTGTGATTTTCTTATGGTTAACTTTCTCCTAAACATGTTTTCTATCACTCTTCATCAGAACATGACCCTTTGTTTTCTCCTCCATGTCCATGTTTTCTTACATGGAATCCTAGTATGGGTTAACTCGGGTGACCTTTGTACTTCTCTTTCTTTATTTTAAAGTGATATTTTTACTGACCCTTGTTCCGATGTGGGACTTTCAATGAAGTTTCCAAGCCAAATTTTAAAATTGCGAGGACGCAATTCCAAAAAGGGGGGAAGGATGTAACATCCTAGGTAAATAAATAATATTACATTCTAATGTTTATCAATATTTGTGAATAAAATGTTAATACTACTTTAAAGGGAATTCTATGCTCGATGGCGTACCCAATACACAACAACGGGTTTCTTTGAAATCTTACGTTGCACACTAATAATATAATAATATTATAATAGTTAACACCTAGCCGTTGTAATGGAGGGAATGAACAAAAATAACTACAAAATGATTGCATATGTTTGTTAAATATTTTTACATTTCTCCAATAAATGTTAGAGGCTTAAAATGCAAATGAATCAAATTTTAAGCATAAATCTTCTAATATTCTTTAAAAGGTTGATTAGCCGTCTTTTGATGGATAACCCTTTTTAACTATACTTTTGAAAATTTTATATGTTTTATTTTACAAAATAAAATCCTTCTTTATAATCTGGACATCAAAATTTACTTTGTGTAAATTTTTGTTATTTTTCCGATAAAAATCATTTTTAGTGAAAATGTTGCATTTTAATTCAAAAACTCCTTTTAATCTGATCTATTTATATGGGTAGATTATCTTTTTAATTTATATTAAAGTGTATTTAGAATATATTTTTACTATTTAATCCAATGGTGGTCATTGGAATTAATTTTACTTTGAAATTGGACTTAAACTAGTGTCAATCTTTTAATAGATATTGTTTCTTAAAAACATGCTATTTGTTTTGAAAGCGGGAATGAATTATTAAATTAATTAATGCAAATTATATGTTTTGAATTTTGTAAAATAGACATCATTTTTTAATTCGGAATATCAAATATAGATTAGGGTGAATTTTTGGTTTTTTTCTGAAAAACTTCAAATTTTGATGAATAGTGAAACCACTAAGTGGTAGTTAAAGAAACAGATTTTTCGTTTAAATGAAACTTTACCACTTCTGTGATTTGATTTTAAAAAATACGACATACATGGTTGTCATTAGGATGTAATTTTTTTTTCAATGAGATTAAAATAATTTTTTGGTAAATAGTAGCTTTTAAGTTTTATTAATCGCGATAAGAGGTAATTAGTGTAATTTAAGGTAAAGATAATATTATAATAATATAAAATGACCTTGACACATGTCCTGCCCTTATTGGATGAGTCATGGACGGAAAAGAAAATCCATGGGTCAACTTGGGGACCCCATGGAGCCACTTTGGTTGGAAAATGACATTAATAACTTTTTATTTAAAGTTAAAATTAAAATGTCACAAACATGTATTGTTTTAATAAAACAATTTTTACATGAGGTTATACAAGTCATATTTTTGAGTATAAATATTCATTATAAAGATAAAAAGGTTTCCTAAATCATGATATTTTTTTATAAATTTTAGACATTAAATAAATTATTTTATTTATGACACCGTGATGATGTAGTGATTACCTCATAAATGAACGATTTAAATAAAATGAGAAGATATGGTGAAATATAATTCTTAAACTTATCACAAACCTATTTTATGGGTGTATTTAGAAACCTTGTCACCTTAGACTCTATATATATCCTTTTTAAACCTTTAAAATCCGAAAACCATTTTATAATAAAGTAATAGTTTATAACTTTCCAAGAGTGCCCCTCCTCTTCTCTTATAAAAGGCCCCCACCTCTACCACCTTACCCACACCTCTAAAGCCTTTGTCTCAGCCAAACCCTGCCCATTTAATCTTTCCACATCCATATCTTCATCATTTAAGCCTCACCTTTGGAAGAATGCTTTTCAAGAAACCCTTTTGGTTCAAACCATGAGGAGTTACCCGATTTAAATGTAATGTCTTCACTTGTGTTCTTTTGTTTTATTTTTCTTCTCCAAACCCCTAAACTCTTTTTATTCCTTTATTTTGAAACAGAAACAGTATCTTAAATATACTAGGATTTTTTTATGGGAAGTATTAGAGCTAAACTTACACACACCTCCGTCTAATGGTTAAAGAACATATTGTTTCTGTGGATGGTGCATTACTGCTTCACGAAATGATGATTGTTCAATATTCTCTTAACACCTTTCATGGTGGCCATTATTATGTCACTATATATTATATATGATATATATGGTATATATGTTTTACATATGCTTCTGTATTTTATATTTAAAACATACCTTTATGCGTTGCATGTTCTTCAAATGCGATAATTTCATACGAGAAACTGTGGACTACCGCCCCCTCAAGTGATGTGATTCGTTCATGTAATACATGGAATGTATAAAGAATGAAATTAATGAACTTATGTGACCTATAAAACATATATATTATATTGGAGTTATAATATATATATCTCTAAATTATTTTTAATTCCATTAATATTTCAAAGAAATGAAAGTAGGGTTCATGCGTACGTACGGCCTACCGTCTCCATGAACGGTGCATTTCATTTCTTTTTTTTCTCAAAATATTATGGAATAGTATAAAATGAATATGTACTGGATATATATGATATTTAAATCATTAATACTATTCTAGAGATGATTTACTTATAACTACATGGAAAATCATTTTCAAACAAGTTCATTTTTGACTCATGCACCAAACATCGACAAAAACGTCTGATATGAACTCACATTATTAACATATTATTATAACATTATAATATGTGATATTAACTGAATAATAATCTATAAAGGAGGACCTTCATCAATTATAAATTTACCAAAGTTTATTATTCAGGAATATAATGAAATGAACAAGACAAGTCGGACTTGAGGTAAGGGATCCTACCTCTCTCTTTCTTTTTAAGTACTCTCTTTTATGTCATTTATTTTAAGATAATATTTCTTATTTTTGGGGATGTTATTTTATATTTCTCATTCAGTACTTTTTATTTTCATATTATGAGAGACCCTATTTTATCTCATCAATACATTTTTGGATGTTTTATGTGGCGCCGTTAGGCTGCTGAATTTTCATAAGGGGATTTTCATCTCATTTTTATTCCCGTGAGATTCATTCTAAAATGGACACTATTTCGTTTTTTATGGTTTATTTACTGACCATTATCTTACTATTTGGTTGTTTACATCTTCATTGTATGACCCTTCTTTCAGGGGGTGTACGTTTTGAAAGTTTCCCAAATCGGTAAGGGAACCTTTCACTCTCCTCTTTTAAAAAGAATTATTTTGTTATGTCTTTTAATTTGCATATTTTTATGTTGGGATATGTTCTTCTATATCCTTATTGGTGTAAATTTTATATCCAAGTGATGATATACCATTTTATCTCTCATCAACTCATTTTATGAATTTTAAAGTGACGCCGTTAGGCTATCAAATTCTTGCAAGGGATCTTCTTAATTCAATTTCAATCCTTTGGGTTAAACTTGTACTCCTTGAACATGTCATGCTATGAATCTGTGTGAATGACTCTGATTGTTTTAAAATTAATATCCACTTATATTAAGTGTATTTATATTTTTCACACATAATTATGAGATTAATTTTTCCTTAATTTAAGGATACCTTTTTTATAAGGGATTTCATCTCATTTGACATTTCTATTGAGACATCATTGTTGGTATGCACCAATTCACTCTTATATAGTGTATATACTGTCCTTGGGAATATTATATCATGAATCCATTTATTCTCATGATATTATAAAGTTCTAATTAAATGTTATTCCTCAATTATTGTATTGAAGTGTCTCTCGTCTTGTTGAAAACCCTTTAACTAAAATATCATTTTAAATGTTTTAATGATTTATTCTTATAGATATTTCACATTAATATCCATGTTTTCAAAATGGTTTTATGGATTTATTTTTATGGATATTAATGGTTTAAAATGTTAAAACCTTCAAAGTGGTATGGGACACTTTGATTCAAAAATCTCTTTATTAAATGTTTTAAATGGTTTTGTAAATGGTTTTTAGAATGGATTCATTATTTCAATATCTTAAAATGATATATTGTTATTTCAATGTGGGAATGTTATCGTTCCTTTATGATTAAGTTATGTGTTATGGTTATGTTATGGTTCTTGGGAATTTTTATGAATACAGGTGGTTCCGTGATAAACTAAGGGCGGGTGAGCCCGATATAGCTCTCCAATGCATTGGGTAATGCAAAGGGGTTAAACATTAAGGTTTCTCCGAAGAGATTTAGGGAATATACTGTGATGGGTATTTCAAACGTAACCATGAGGGTTACTCCCTATGTAACAATGTTATGAATTCCTCAAGTTACCTTTATGTCTTATGATTTCTATGAGTTATTCATAAATCTTATGATTTCATGAGGTATGTTAAATTGCTTATGTTTTATGAGTAAAGTATGATTTCATTGATTATTATGTATACATGGACTAATGTTTTCTTTCTGTATTGTTATAACCCTTACTGAGCTTTTTATGCTCATCCTAAGTTTTTTTGAAATGTTTTTCACAGGACATAAAGTTTAATAGGGTCAAGGATGGGATCAAGGAAATGATAGGCTGTCTAAAACAAGGAACTAAACATGACTCTTTGGTTCAAGAGTTTTTATTTTTGTGAAAAAAATGGAAGCTGAGTAGATGTGTCTACTTTGTAATCTTTGAGATTTAATAGTTATGTCCTAATTCTCTAAAACTCTAAAATTGAAAAGATCCTCAATGTGAATTATTCATTTAATTCAATAATAAGTATTGTTTAAGGTCAGGTCCTTATAACATATACAATAATTTAATGTTTTGGTATATCATAAAACATCTATCTCTTCCAAATTATTTTACCAACATTAGACATTTTCTTCTTTTACATGATCTCTGGGAACCAACTCCAAATCCATTATTTAATAAAACAAATTTAATTTCTTCTGAATATTAAATTGAAAAATAATATAATTTAAAATAAAAATTTCAATTAAATTTTCAATTCATTGGTAAGTTAAGTATTCTTAGTGTTTGTTGTAAAATGTAATTTGATGTGAAGATCAAGTATTCTTATGTGTTGGCATGTATCAGTTCTCTAAGACTACTATTTAGGGATCTTATTGTTGAGTTAACAATATGTTTATTTTATTAAAAATTTATCTAACTTTAAAAACCATGGACTAATGCAAGGTTATGTTAATGATGTCATGTGGGTAGAGAAATCATGGATCAGTTATGATATATGATGATGTAGTGAGTGGATGATATTTATTCTAGGGGTAGTTGCTACGATGGAGGATAGAATAGTGAATTAAACATTAAATTGGATATTAGGAGGTAATTTTGTTGTTAAATATGTTATTTTAGTGATAAATAGGGAGTGTAATTGGTTAGAGAAATGATTTTTGGTATACATCTAGTTCAGTTTGATCAGGTAATTGATTGGAAAAATGAGATCCATTTTTGAATGGAAAATGGACTATGGTGTTATAGTTTAGTTTATGATTAGAAATTAATTGTATAATTATAAATAATTATTAGGTATGTGAATCAATATATTAGGGGCTTTTTAATGACACTTATCATTATTAGTTTTTTTTCAAGAAATTTGAAATTTGAATGGAAAGGGTAGTGGGAATTTTTATATGGTGTTTTGGGTCAATTTTCTAGGGGTCGGGTATTAATTAGAGTATTTAATTAATTAGGTTATAGAGGTTTTAGTTTCTATAGATGAATAGAGGAATGACATGGTGGATTTTTTTAGATATGTACTATGAAGAAAAGAAGTTCCCGATTCTTGTGAATTATCCACCGAATGACTACTATATGGGGGAAGTACCTCATATAATCCCATCAGATATGCAATGTTCCATTACTAGGTGTATAGTGAATATATGTGATTAAGTACTCTGTAGAGTGTTGTATGACTATTTTTATGTGGGGTAAGATACCCAATTTATAGGTTATCCCCCTATTCATCAATTAGCCGCCCAAGAGAGAGAATTTAGTCAACCTTATCCCCTTATTCTCCCATAATGAATCCCATTCCTCCCCATTTAGTGGTGTTCGATTGAAGAGTGTTTCCTCACTCATGATAAAGGAAATTCATAATTTACTTACTACTTTCTTACCTATATCATTATTCCTTAGATTTCATATGACTTTACCTAGGAAGTTATGGATAATTCCACTATTTAATGGTGGAATAATCCTTAAAGCATGAGATTTCTTGGTGTGATGGATTGAAGATGTAAAAATTGGGAGAAACGACCCCCATTGATCATCATTTTTATAGAGATAAATTTACCAATACGTTTTTTCAGTGATTTAATAAGATTTAATTTAATTAAGTGATCAAATGGGAATCAATTCCTGGGAATGTTTCTAGTAGGGGTTTTATTGGAATAGAATAGATCTTTTTTATTCTGTTGGTGATTATTTAAAAGATGAAATAATTGTTATCTAGTTCTCAATAAACATGCCTCTTATAATTTAAATATAATTTAATTATTAATTATTATAAATAATTTATTATGATGTAAGGGAGGACGCATAGATATTGTGGAAGATTGAAGTGTGATTGTGGAGAGGGTAGATAATATGGATAAAGGAGTGGTAACTATGATATCATTGTAGGTGGCCCCTTTAATACTTAACTATATATTGTGCCTGAATTTTCAAGCATGTAAATGATTAGGGGTTTGGGTTTGGGATTCCTTTTAGGGTCCCAGTGTATTCAATTTGTATATGGAGATATGATAGAGTCATATAAGAGTAGATTTAGTAATCTACATACAGTTAGAGAACCTAAGATATTTCTAGTGACAAATTCAACATGGGGACTTGTAACTTGTTTTGCAATAAATACCCTTATGTTGCTTCTTTTTAGCATAATAATTTAAAGGGTCTTGTGAAAATTCTTAATATAGTGGGTAAAAGATTCTTAAATGTGTGAGTATTGGAGAGGTGGTGTGGAAAGGGTCATGGGTATGGATCTAGAAATTTTGAATTCTTTAGAAGGGGTGGTTTGATAAAAATGGGAATGATAAACCCTTTTCCCCTATGTTACTTATCCAATCATTATGAGTGGTTACTCCAGGTTTCCGGAAGAACTAACCATTCATCATGTGTATTCTAAGTGTAACCAATAAGATAAAGTTCGAATGAGGTTTCCATTGGGTATTTTAATGTCTCCATAGGGGTATTACTATATGTTCATAAATGGGATTTAATATGAAGAATAATATGGATTAGATAGTTTGGGTGAATGATCCACTTTAGGATATGTGGGATGGTTGGTTAAGGATATGTTTTTTCCACATGGTAGGGAATGGTTAGGAGAGATGAAGGTATCAAAATTGATATAAAAACTATTTATGAATATTCATGTCTAACAATGGGTATTGATAACCAATGTTATATGTTGTTTTGTGTTAGTTATTTTATAACCCTGTAAAATTTTAAAGTGTAAGATTTCCAAATTTGTTATTAAATAACTGATGTTGAAACCATTTTTTGATTTGAAATTTTAGGCAACCACCATATTTTTTAACAACATGTCTCCAATCAGATTTATCTTCTAAAGAAAAAATTAACCATTAATTGTTTAAAACATTAGACTCCAATTTCTTTTATCCACCCTTACTCATTATCTTCCACCTTCTTTGGTCTCTGTAATCACTATTATGACCCCAGTTTTGGTCATCCTCATCCTCTTTTGATATTTACATTCTTTTGTTATAAGTAATTTTTATATGTATTAATATTTTTATAATGAAAAATATATATCGAATAACATTGATAATATATGTTTTAGTTATTATGTAGTCTTTAGTAAGTTGTGACTTGTTTATTATAATATGGAATTTTATTATTTCACATTTATATTATATATAGTCTTCAATCTTGTAATACATGATAATATTTTTTGTATAATTAGGAATAAATATATTATAACGAGGAATAAAAGTACTAAATTATTCATTATTATTAATATTATTTCCAATTTCATATTTTTTAAAATATATAACATTTGTGTGAATGTTTTTTATCTTTTATATTACTAAAAATTAAGATTTTATCAACTTTTGAAATATGTTTGTATGTTATATTTTATAATATATGTATGTAATATGTTTTTTAATATCTTTGTCCCATATTACTATTTCTTGAATCAATTAATATTAATAAATATGATCTATTTTATAATATGTCTATAACCTGTGTATAAGGTTTTTATGACATGTGTTTTACAAGCAATATTTATCAATAACCTATGTTTTTTTGTGTACACACAATATAATTTGTGTAAATCATGTGTTTCATAATATTCAATCTCTACATAATGTCCACTTTTTTTAATTATGAAATAACTATTATTTATTTTTCCCGTGAGTATTATTTACAAAATAATACTTTCAATATGAAAAATTTAGTTTCCCAACATTACATTCTTTTTTATAAAATGTAATTTCTTCATTTTATTCCTTTATCCACATACATAAATAATTTTTATATATGTTATTACTATTTAGTCATTAATAATTTATGTTAATAAATTTTTATCACAAAATAAATAAAATATATTTATTATTTATAAAAAAATTATATTTTTTTATAACTATTGTTTTTTAAAAAATTCTTATTATTTATTATTATTTATAAATGTCAATGAAAATTTAAATTTCAAAAGAAACTTTGTTATATATTATTTACATGTGTCTCTTAGCAATTCATGATAATAAATTTGTATCACTAAATAAATAAAACATATTTATTATTTATAACACATATTATAATTATAATTTATTATTATTTTAAAAATATTATTTATTATTTTAATTTATAAAAGTAAATTAAAATTAAAAAAAGATATATTATTATATTTAATACTTGAAATTTTTATTATGTGATAGTGAATTTTAGTTGGATTATTGAATGTCGAGAAGTGATGAATGTGATTAAGTGTATGATGCTTTTTTATAGTTCCTCAAATGAAATACTCCAAACAAAAACTTTTTTTTCTATCCATGCCTAAAATTATTAATTTTTATAATGTTTCAAATATAGATATAAAATATTTTTCATATAAGTTATAGTCCATGTATTTGGCATATTGAAATTGAGAAGAATTCTAAATGTAATGATAATGGTGATTTTTAAAATTATTTTTATGATTAAATTAAATAAAAAGTTTACTATATTAATGTAGAAGAACCTCATAAAGGTAGATGATTGCGTTCTTGTATGGTATTGGTGAAAAACCCATGTATCACGATTTTATGAAATTCATAATTTTATCAACTGCGTTAATATTTGTGAAATTGAAATCTAGGAATGGATGGAGTGAAAAGAGTTTCACAAAAATTCTATAAATATTGAATGATATACTTCCCAACTACATCAATATTAAATATTAAAATTATAACATGAAGAAAATATTAAGATCAATGGGATTTGGGTTCAAGAAGATACATGCCAGCCATAATAACCATGTGTTATAATGGAAGGAATTTGAAAGTTTATAAGATTTTCCCAACTATGGGACATCAAAATATAAGTTAAATGAAAAATCAAATTTTGATTTAGCTATTATTCTTTGTACCAAGATCCTGCAAAGATATTTTGGTATCATCTAATAATTACTGATCTGAAATTATTATTTGAAAATTCAAATAAGGAAAAAATGTTAATATGGAATGAATATGAGTAGTATCAGATGTAAAATTACATCATCTAACTTACTTTTTTAAGGAATAAAATTTATCCGTAATTTTATACACATAGAAATAAAGATATGATTCTAAAACGTGGGATATGAACAGTTAGAATGAATCTATATCAAAGACGTAGTATCAAACATAGTTCATGAGCTATTTTATTGAAAATTTACAACTTATCTACTGAATTTTGTATGAATCTAAAATATATCATCTCGAGATTATTTATTTATGAATGAAAACAACCAAGAAATGAAATTTATGTTTAGTCTCCACCATTAATTGATTATTTGAAAATTTTATAGGTGGAAGGTATTTAAGTTTATAGTTATTATAAAATAGAATAATTTAAATTTCATGCAATGATTATATTTATGTGACACTCATCGAGTAACTGATATATTGAATTGTGATATTTAATTATTTATTTATTACTGGAAAATAGGCCTCAGTCAAATGTTGGTGCATAGTTTGAGAAACCTTGCGGCCAACCATGTAAGAAATTAGTTTTGTGAAAAATGTGGTTTTTCCTAACTTGTTCATGGTTTTTCTAACTATTGAAAGATCTAAAAAACCATGCATATTGTGTTTTGGGGAGAGTGTGGCTGCTAAATAATTAGCGCATTGTTTATCTGATCTTGTGGCCAAACCATTTTGTGTTTACAAGTCATTATTAAAATATATTTTTCCCATTTTCAATGAAAAATCTTTAATTCCTTCACAATCATTTCTTCGCCACTCAGGTAAATCTTATCCCTAAAACATAGAGAATCTTAACACTCCATTTTGTTGGATTCAACATTGATCATGGGTGTTCTTGTTTGAGGTAATCTTTATTTATTCATTATTTCTCCTTCATTCCCCTTTGTTCACCCATATTCTTCCATTTTCAATGAGTATAAAAACCCTATAAAAGAATTTCGAAGTACCTAGTATTTTTAATGGAAGGTTTATGTTATTTATTTTTGGATTAGGTGTGTGAGAACTTATAATACTCAAGTATTATGGTTTTCATGGAAGAAGAAAAAATTTGGTTTAATATTGAGGTAAATGTATACATTTATGTGTTTTTTAAATGGATATCCATTTATTCTTTGTTTCCCTTGTTTTTTTATTATTAATTTTTTTTCTAAATTGAATTAGTATTAATGGTTAATCCTTTATTTTTGTGATTCTTTGAATGGTTTGGAAATCTAGTGGTTTAATGTGTCTCTTAAATTGGAAAAGGATCTGATGCACTCAATGTGTTTACTAAAATAGAAAAAGAAATTATATTATTTAAAATGGGGTTTTGAATTTTTTTTCAAAGTGGTCATTCATTGTGTTAAATTTATGATTTTTTTATTGACATGGAATGTTTGTGAAAATGTATTTTAGATGGCCTATGAAATTGGAACATATTGATGTTTATGTGTTTATAATTGTGTTGTACATAAAAGACCTTGGGTATATGTGTGTGTTTTCATTCATGAATTAGAAGAATGGATACTTTGCTTAGGTCTTGAACAATATAGTTGATGTTATATAAGGGGATAAGGGATCCATTGGGAGGGATATTGAGGGATCTTACAAAAAAAGACCATGTTGGATGAGAGTGTCTCTAGATTTATGGTTTGTCCTAGAGAAGACAAAGAGAGATTCCAAACATGTTATACCTTTCAAACGTGTTTAGAAAAAACATTATCATAGACTAATTAACATTATACCCTATTGGTTAAATCCCATGGTGAGTACTACTTTTGACTTGTGGTTTTTAATATACATTTTGAATGATGTTAGTTCCTTTTTAGGTTATTATAAAGAATTATTATTCCATTTCCATTATTTGGTTATTTAATAATTTTTTATTATCCTTTGGTCTATGCTATATTGGGTGTATTGTGCTCGTTTATTTGAGGTGGAATAATTTATTTATCTAAAATATGTTTCCCATATTTGGAAAAGTTGGTTTGTTTGAGAAAAAATAAGGGGATTTTTAATTAGTATTTTTTTCAAGTTAACTTTCCAATAAAAAGTATGTGTAGTTTTGAAAATGAGTTATCAAGATAGTTTTATTGGTTTTCATGGGTAAATAATTTACATTTATTCATGGTGGTCTCCTACTAGGATTTTTCATATAAAATACGCATATACTTTTCAATATATGCATACAATTTTTTATAGGACATATGTTAAGGAAATGACACCTTGTAGTTTGGTGTCCCTTATTGATTTCCAATGTCTGAAGTAAAATTTTAATGGAAGATATGTGGTTTCTTAGAGGTTAGCTCTTACAGAGCAGTTTTGGGATTTTGTATCATTGGGATATGTTATATTGGTATTTCTAATAACATTCTATATTTTGTGTTTTGACTATAGATATCAATTATATATGTATTTTTTATGACTTATGATGTGATGATGTTATTATATATTTGTTTGTAAGGTTGTGTTTACTCTAATTCATATTTATATTTTTTGATGTTTATTTTTCATTTGGTGAAATTTCACAATTCATGGATAGGACATTCTAAATTTTCAATAGAGAAAATACTCCCATGTGGTCATATGTGATGTTAGGACCCTATCCCAAAAAATATAACACAATGATGGGATAGAGATGGTGACTTCCCAAGTACTACCTCCCATATGTCCCAGGTTGGAGACATGCACTAAGGGTATAATAAACATGCATATTGGAGGTATTACCCTCTAAAAGAAAACTTTTAGAAGAGTGAATTATAAAGATAAAATAACTGACACCTAATTAGAAATAAATATAAAAATAAAACCCATGTGAATCCCTAAAATGTAATACAATACTAAACAACTAAAAGGAAATCTACAAGTACCAAAAAGGAAAAAGAAGCCCAAATATCTCTGGCTAAACCCTATGATATTAATATCTAGACCAATCACCAACCTTATCTACACCACATTAAAAATAATTTATATATACATAGGGGGAGTATAAGTGTATAATCAGTAGTATTGGCCCTATCACCTATAATAAAAAAGATGAAGAAATCATGCTAAAGCATAGTGAAAAATAGTGAAACAACCATTTACCTAAATAGGTATACTATGTTCCAACCCTAACCACTGATATCTCTCACCAAGTATCCCATACAAGGGAGCATATACTATAATAATAAAACATCAAGGGTTCTTCTCTCTCTCTCTCTCTCTTCCCCAGTAGTTTTCTACTCTTCCCCAATGTCGAATGTCCTAAGCATCTCTTTGTAAAATTATATTATAGTGAAAACACCAGGCAAAGGCACCCTCACATACACCACCTTCACCACATAACCTCATTATCCAACATCATGTATCCAAATAATAAACAAAAGTTCATGGGATCCACAACTGTCCGTATGACATATTTCAAACATTGAGTATTATAAATCAAGCCAGTATATCCCATATGCAATGTAATTTCTTCCATCCATTAAAACTTATACATGTCATACCTATAATAATCATTTGGATACTATATTCAGTAATATAATCATGTAAAATAACCACAGTATATCATTACCCTACTCACACATATATGTGAAAACTAAGCACCATGAATTCCAATACAAGTAACTACAATGAGAAGAGAGAGAGGCCAGAGTGGGTAGTCATTCATCCATCACCCCACTAAGATGATGGGGAAAACACCCTCCAAGAGTTCAATGGGTGTCAGTTTCTCTAACCAACATTGGTGGGTATAATATTTAATCCCAAAAAATATACCTGATATAATATTGATAAAAACTAGACTATTGGCATAACGCTTTCTTAGAATAAACTGAAGCTAATGTCATTCAGACTCCCAGCTGCCACTGCTAAGACCAGATATCCTATAATCACATAGGTATATAAAATAGATACATTAAATCCATTTTTCCTTTTTATCATTTCAATTCATTAATTAATTCATTATACATTGATTGACCATTAGTATTTATCCAAAGTACATTGAATTAAATTAGTTACATCATCAGAGTAAAGTTCATTCCCTATAGGCATAACCAAACCAAATCAATGGTTTAACATGATTAACTTATTTTGAGAATTTTCATTCCATCATAAACCAACCTCATTTTTTACACATTTATTAATTCATGACTAGCATTATTTAATATCCCGATACATTATAAAAACCACCCTAAGTTATAACTAGGATAAAAAATTAAACCAGGAAAATCAAAACACCTCAAGTAGTAGGGAAAAGAATGTGGAAAAACAAGAAACTTGACCATATACCTCTATATATATTCAAAAATGAGCATATCATCTCTCAATATCTCATGAATAGGTAATCCCAGATTTAATCTATCCAATCACCTCAGGTTCCATCCCTAAAACCCACATGTATATATCAATGCATATAGCCATCATAGGCATCATCTTCTGCCACATCATTCGGGGCTTCATGCCCACATACCATAATAGCCATATATACTTATCCATCCCAAAATCACACCACAAGGCTCATATCCAGAGTACATAAAAAAGTAGGAACAAACAAGTAATGAATAAAGAAACATGGCCATCAAAATAAAGCATTTAACCTTCTCATTAAAAAGAGCTCTCAAGGATCCAAAACAAGGTACGTAGACTTCCCAAAAAATGGGAAACTCTACCCCTCACAGAGAAATTATCTTTATGAAAAAATAGGTTCTTATTAAATCTTGAATTTATAGATTTTTTTATTGGTTATAACCATGGGCACCCTAAGCCATCAAGCTATAACATTCTAACAATGGAAAGACTTTCTCTTAGCATTTATTCTGGTTTTAATAACCAAGATAAGTACAATTATAAATTAATATGCCTTTTTAATTATTTACAATCATTAACATGTTTAGATTCTTTAGCCAACATTATTAATTCCATTGATCACAAGGAATTTCATTTCAATTAAACATGCCATTTCATTGATTTTATTTTCATCTAATTATATTAACTATAATATTAAAAACATTCCTATTTAATTAATCATAAGATAATTAATTATCAATTAATCATAGAATTATATTCTTTACCATTTACAACATTATAATCCAAGCATGAAAACATGATACCAAATAATGGGATAGATATCACACTATTTAAAAAATAAAGAGGAAAACCTATATCATCATATAAAACAATAGCAATGATAACATGTGATCACAACCAATTTATTTAATATAGTTATAATAATAAATAGGTCAATTTTATTTACAAAAAAATATATAAAGAATGAAAATTATTATTTCATTTTTTAATGCCCCAATCGTTAATTTCATGGGGGTGGTGCTAAAATATGATGTGTAATTTTTTTATAAAAGGAACTAAGAAATTACACATCACATTTCATAAATGAAGATCTTTACTGGCCTTGTTTTTAGAGAATTTGATACAACTATTACATTTCCTCAAAACTGTATAAAATAAACTTCAGTGTGAAGCCTCCTCATAGAAAAACACAATGTTGTTGAATCTACCTAACGTGTAAAAATGAATTTAATACATAGGGTGTGTATTTAAAATACCCAGTGAGGGGTTATCATAACATGTCATAATCATTTTCTTGAGAGTTACTAAGATCATTTTTAGGAAAAACCCATTCTCAAAAATTGATATACTTATTTTATAGTTCAAAATAAAATGCATAATAAAAATATGCATGTACTTAAAAAAATACTAGGGATACAATTTATAATTTAGGTAATGTCCATACTTAATTATGTTTGACACGTTAGGGGTGCAAATACAAATTTTCAAATAAAAGAATACTTATTCAGAATTTTCACATAAAATGACATCAATTACCATTTAACACATAAGTGCATACCATGAAATGATAGATGAGTTTATCACCTTTTTTTATAGCTTGGAAATAAAATGTTAATCCTTTTTTATAAATAAATTTCTATATAAGTATATACATAAATATAAAAAATTATACAAAGGGAATTTGATAATATAAAACTAATTAATTAAATCTAGAGAATGATTCTTAACCTTAGATATTCTGTTAATCGAATAATTACATGGAAGGTCAAATACTAATATCATAATAAGGGAATTCATGATGTCAAACATCATAGCTACACCATCAAGGCCTCATGCCAAGACTATACATAATCATACCTTCAAGCCCTTGTTCCAAGACTCTAGTTTGTCTCATGAGACATATCGATGCATCAAGAGGCTATAAAAGGCCTCACCAGTCACATAATAAGTCCAATTCATGAGGGATACAAATGTCAGACATCATAATCATAACATTTGGGGCTCATTCCAAGACAATAGTTTTTCTTATAAGACCTACCGATGATCCAAGAGGCTATATCATGCCACACACATCACTTAATAAGTCAAATATAGTCCTCATATGGATGAGGTTAAACTTAAACATCATTTATATATGCAAAGTAAATAACATTCTCCAATCTGTAAACATAACCACTAACATTTCTGAGTAAATAATTGAATGGTTTCAAAATAGCTCATCAAACTAACCATAAACTATTCAATGTAATATTAATCCCTTACATGAAATATATGTCTTTATTTTTAAATCATAAATAAATTAGTTAATCAAATACATGAACACTAAAAAAATTCATTGTATTTTAGTTATACTTTAGAGGGTGGCCATGTCTAGATTAAAAATGACATTTATGGATGAGCATAAAAAACTTTTCACATAAAATGATAACTTGTTTACTCTTGTCACATGAAATGATAACTAATATCATTTAAATATTATTGTTATAGATAAAAATTACCATAAAATAGTAGAATAAAAACTAAATGTAACTTCATAAATGGATTTGGGAATAGAAGAGTAACCCTTTTTATAAATGGAAAGATATACATATATTTATATACACGAAATAATAACTAATATATCAAAAATAATAAATCGTTTTAAAATTTTGAGGCACCCAATAACAAAATAGGGTTTTGTTATTGTTCATAATTTTAAATCTGAAATTATATTCACATAGGCAAATTGGATTTTTAATTGAAAAAATTATTTTCAAGTTTGAAAATATATACATGTATATATGTAAATATTATATATATTTACATCTTTGAGAAAAAGATCATTTGTTAAAACATAAAATATTTTGTTTTTAATTCTGAAAACTTCATCAAATAGATAGTAACAATTTCATATACTTACATATGTATATATATATATATGTATGTATATGTATGTATATATGTATAAATGCATATATAAATGTTTAAAAGCCTTACAGATTGAAAATAGTTCATCATTTACAAAACATAGGTCTTAGAAATAACCATTTAATTCAAAACCCTTATCATATATATATATATACATGAAAATAAAACATTATAATTATATATATACATATGACATTGAATTTTTTAATACTCATCATCACAGAATTAATTCATGTTTAAGGAAAACATTAATAAATGAGAATATCAATTGAAAGAGTTATTATGAAATAAAATATAAAATATAAAATATGTTATAAATATATATATAGGTGGAATAATAGTTTTGGAATCGTTCTTAGAATTATTATCTCATTACTCAAAATTTTTGACAAAATAAATATATACTCTTGTATCATTAGTTATTAAATAATTATACATAGTTTGTTTGATATACATACCTACACATATATATACACTTATAAATATGTATATGTATATACAACCATAAAAACAAACCATAAACTTTATATCCTAATAAGAATACATAAATAAATTGTTCCCGTTCAGCAAAATCATGACATTCTATGCGCATTTATTTTGAAACACGAAAATAAAAATTATAACATGTCAATAAACATTTCATCCATAAATTTAATTATATATACATAAATATATATTCATGTATATATTTCACGGAATTCATAATACTCAATAATATTGAATAATTTCATGTTTATTCAAGACATTGATAAAAAATATCTACTTTTAATAAGAATCAAGTCATAGTTTTGATAAACATATGTACATCATTTTTATTAAGAACATAATTAATCTTATCACACTGCCTTGTATTAAAACATGACTTGATAAATAAAAATAATTCATTATGTAATAATTTGAACATATAATTGAATAATAAGACTCTTACAATACCACAATTTATAGAAGCAACAAATTAACGCTGCAAGTGAAGCATAAAATTAAAGAAAATATATATTGTAGCATAATTTTCATAAAACATAAATTATATATATAAATAAATTAACTAAAAATAAAATTATGAATCAGAACATAGTTATATATATAAATCCCTTTTAACAGAACAATTTACATTTAATTACTCTATTGAAAAAATGAATTTGGGTGAAACTAAACATATAAATATGAATGAGTATAACTGTATAAAATCCATTACAAAAACGTAAAATGAAAACATGAAAATAATTAAAAACTGAATAGTAAAATAAAATATAACATTTGATTTCATATAATAAAAAAAAATAATTTTAATAAAATGATACCTTAATGTTTTGTAAGTCATACATAAAATATTTGCTACATCAACCTGTAAACATACAGATTAAAACAAAGTCCCTTACCTTCAAATAAATGGATCCATAAATTCTGCCTGAGTCTTGGACTCACCAGAGTAGAGTTGCAGGAAGATGGTAATGCCAGATGCACCATTCCTTGTTGGGGCCTCAAGGATTATATAGACTATATAATTATATACATATATATATATGTAAGATTTTAGAAGAATAAAATTTGTGTAGTTCATGAGAATAGCTTGTACAACAAGCTCAGTTTTATAATGTATTCGGAGCAATTTGGATATCAAACGGAGGAACAAAATAAAAAAAAGAAGAAATCAGGAGAGTCATTTATGAGAGGAAATTATAAAAAAAAAGAAAAATAATAGACCATAGTCGATCTCAAAAAGAAAACAGTCTATATAAGATATAAAACTACAATAAAGGATCAAAGGATAATCATAGATAATTGATTAAAGGGAGAAAATGATGTACATGACATTATTAATCTAAGATCGATGAACTTTTTTGACAAAAACACCAAAAAAATAGAAAATAAGAAGCCTACCTCCATAGGTTGATGAAAAATTGGAATCATCACCCACTCAAATCAAACTTTAAATGTAATAGAACTCCATCGCCAACTTGACTCCCATTACTAGTCCGATTTCAGCCTCAAAATGCTCTCATAGGATCCCCACAGTCATGTTTGACCTCCATCGTAGCCTCTCCCTCGGTATTGGCTCATGCTCAGGATTCCATGAATAAACCCCTAGTCGATGCCCCTTGGTGTGAAACCTGGAAGAATCCAAAAATCCCCCCATTCCCTATTTGACTCAACCCTCACAGATAGACCCCTACTGCTTGAACTAGTACCCCAAATCAGAACCATAAAACTCTGGTGATTCCCTAAGTACAAACCCCATGAACCCCCTTTTCGATTTCTATATTTTATTATTATTATTACTATTATATATTTATAATTTATTTAATTCTATTGATAAAATATTATTTACAAAAAATATTATCCTATTTTATAATGATTATAATTAAAAAAATAGCTTTATAATCTAAACATATTTTATAATTAAAAACATTATTAAAACTAATTTTTTCATAATTCAATATTTATGAAATAATTTTATCATAATTCATAACTAATAATTGTAATTCCACACACACACACACACACACACACACACACATATATATATATATATATACGAAAAAAATTCATAAAACCAAATTAATTATAATTTTATATTAATATAATTATAATTTAAAATATTTTATTAAAAAAATTTGATAAGAATATATTATATTTTTATTTGGGGTTTGGCTTAGAGGTAAAAACCCTGTAATCATACAAGAAAAATGGGGGTTTAAAACCCATTGGGCATAGGTACTATAGTAGTTGAGGCACTATAGAAAAGTTGGAATTGTACTTGCGACGAACACTGTTGCGGTGGCTGGTACTTTTTGGGTAATGTATCAGGCAGGTACTATAGCTTTACTATTCAAAAAATGGGCCTTGAGCCAAAAAATTTGGGCCTACAGACCATATAATGGGTTACATGCCCCCTGGGCCTTCGGGCTATGTAATAGGTCTCCCTCTACCTAGTCAAAATAGGTCTTTGATTTTCTATAATAATAAATGATGATTTAGAACCAACCTTTTAAAAAAATAGTAAATTATATTTAATCAAAATATCTATTTGAAAATATTCATTTAAACAAAGAAAAATAATATTTATTTTTAGAATAAATTTGAAAACTATAAATAATTAGAATAGTATTCTAATGAAGTTAATTAAAACACTTAAATTCAATTATTTTTAAAGAAAATTAACTTAGAAATATTATTAGTTTGTTTTTGATTATAAACAAATCCATTTAATAAAAAATAATAGAGTTTGGAAATTTTTGGGATGTTATATTATTCTCCTCATAAAAGAATAGCGTCTATTCAATTCGTTTCATCAGACTAAAAAGAATTATGAATTTCTGCCTTCAGAATTAAGAAACACTATAACTGCTAAATTTTTAGACACGATAACATTTAATCTCTATTGTTGTCTAGACCCTTCCTCTAATACCAACTGTAAATTCACGACCGATAGTTTCCTGATGCCAATGCAAAAAATTTGATGTGTAATGTTTTTTATCAAATGAATTGGGAAATTACAGAACACATTTAATAAATGTGGAACTTGTCTAGGTTTTGGAGAATTATATACAAATATTACATTTCTATAAAACTATAATAAATAAACATCAGTGCGCTGCTTCCTTATAGAAAAACAAAATTCTAGTAAATAGACTAGAGCTTTAAAAATGAATTTAAAACATAGGTTGTGCCTTTAAAATTCCCCGTGAGGGGTTTTAAAAAAATTAATTTTTTTTCAAAACGATTCTTTAAAATATATGCTTTAGATAATTTTCTCAAAATAAAATAACCCTTTTCATAACATTTCATCATCATTTTCTTGAGATTAAAGAAAATCATTTTTAGGAAAACCCCATGCTAAAAAATTTCTATACCTATTTAAATGTTACAAATAAAATGCATAATAAAAATATGAATGTACTTGAACAAAAAAGAACGGAATACCATTTATAAGTTAGATAATGGATATACTTAATTATGCTTGACATTTCAGGGGTACATATACAAATTTTCACATGATATAATAGTTGTTCATAATTTTCACATAAAACAACAACAATATCTATTTAACACATAAATTCATACCACGAAATGATAGATGAGTTTGTAACATTTGTTTATAGATTGGAAATAAAATTTTAATACTTATTTATAAATTAATTTTCTACATAAGTATATACATAAATATAAAATATTATACCATGTGAATTTGATAATTTAAAATTGATTAATTAATGACCGAGAATAATTATTAACATTGGATATTCTGTTAATCGAATAATCACATGGAAGGTCAAATACTGATCTCATAATGAGGGAATGCATAATGCAAGACATCATAACTACACCATAAAGGCCTCATACTAAGTTCAAAAATAATTAAACATTTGAGGCCTTGTTCAAAGACACTGGCGTGTCTTATGAGACCTACCGATGCATTGAGATGCTATAGCGGGCCCCACCCATCACATAATAAGTCCAATTCATGAGAGGATTCATAATATTGGACATCAAAATCATACCATCAATGCCTTGTACCCAAATACAAGTTTGTCATGACCTGTACTTGGGGCCCGTGCTGTGACTACCCCAAGCCCGCCTTCCATAGGCCAGGGGCTAGCGACTAGCACCAAAGGTGTAAATCCCTAAGATGGGAAGGCATTTCCTTTATAAAAGTAAACAAACACAACAGAGTACGCAATATGAAGTAATCTTTAAGTAAAACTTAATAAAAAAGTATGTGCTGAAAAGTAAATGGGCCAGTATACAAACCCAACTGTAAAGTACGGTACAACTGAAAAGATAGTATAACTACAGTAAAGTAAAACAACAACCACTGAGTCGTCCTCAATGAATCCTAACTGTTGGTTGGGTACAAATGGTCTCTTTAGCACCTCGAGTCTATCCGCCTGCTCCGTGTACGTCTCACCAAGTGGTCCACCTCTGGGTACCATCCAGATCTACAAGTCTCTACCTCTATCAGGGCTATCTGTCGTCTGTATCCAACATAATATAGTGCGGGCATTTCCCGTGCAGGGGTGAGTATACGATACTCAGTAGGGACCCCAAGACACCAAAGGTCTCCCAGAATCCAAAAAGGAGAAACCACAGAAGAAAGACACAAACACGAAGTATCAACAAACTCTACTTAGGTATATGCCCATACATATACCTAAGTTATCAATCTCAGTTTGGATCTAACTCTCGAGCCCAAGCACAACCTGGTCCACACAGTAAAGTAAGTCAATCACATCGATGATAATGATTGAATGTCAAGAATAAGATCCCATAGGTATAAATCTTTCATATAGAGATAGAGATGATCAGATGTAGTCATTGATTCATCTAAACTATCAGACCCACACAGGATATAAGACTAGTTAAGTTGTCAGACCCACATAGGATACAAGACCAGCTACTCTGTCAGACACACACGGGATACAAGTATAGAGGTCAAACTTCCGGACCCACATAGGATACAATAATAGTAGTCGTCGCTGTAAACTGCCGAACCCACACAGGATATAAGAACATTAGTCATTGTTGTCGAACCCACAGAGGATTCCAGTACAGTAGTCGTCGTAGTCGCAGCCAGCTCTAGGATTCCTACACACAGCACACTCGATTCCGGGAGGTTCCACTCATCGAGCGAAGGGGGGTCAATACATCAACTATCACAAGTCCAAATTTTATGTATCTTGAAGTTCTGTCTCATCAAAAGGAACCCAACGCAATAGACGCCGTGTCTATCGAACACCCGGTCTGAAAGTTATTGGATTTTCCTTTCCAGGGGCCCGGTTGGAATTACGCTCGTTCCAAACCAGGACGTTTTCCAAAGTTGTACAAAATTATCTTAGAGTATCATAAAAGGACCGCCTCATCACAAGGATCCCAGTGTCGCTGACGGTGCGTCGATCAGACGCACAATCAAGAAGTTATTTGTATTTATGCGAAACGGGCCCGACCTGTCAAACCCGGTGGGTTGGCAGGTCGCCTCGTCCTGGCTCGGCGGGTCCGACCCAGAGAGGGGGTCAGCCCATCCCGATAGGGCATGGCCCGGCCCGGGGCGGGCCGCATCTCAGCCCGGCGGGGAGCGACACGGCCTGCGGCTGGCCGCGGCTCGGCCAGCTGGCCGAGCAGAGCGGGGTGGGGGGGTGGGGGGGGGGGTGGGTGTGTGGCCCACCGTTTCTTCGTAACAGTGGCGCCGCCCCTCTTGCCCGACTGGCCGAAGCTGACCGACTTTTCCAGTGCGAGCGGCCCGCATGGGTAGGCCGTTGTTCTCCCACGTGGCACCTTCTAGTTTCACGGCCTTCTTCAACCCAGTCGGCAAGTAGACGACTTGTTCACCGCCGAAGCGTCCCACGGAGTGCGGTCCGCAGTTCTCCGCAGCCCAGCGCCAAAGGGGCACCGCGGTTCTCTAGCCCGGCTAGCTAAATCCATTCGGTTCTTCTTCAGCTGATCGGCTCGGTTTCGGGCCGCGATATCCTCCACTCGTGCGACACCCGTTGCTGCGGTCCTCTTGCGGGCCAGTGCGTGGCCGCCGTTGCCACCGCCGCCTTCGGTCATCGCCAACTCTTCTATCACTGCCTCCATCATGAACAAAAACAATGTTCAACGGAGGGTCGTCGGTCCGTGTTCATTTGGCCTTCTCCCTCCATGTTAGGCGATAACAGATGGCCTAAGACAAACCATGGAATTCAATGAAGAACGTGGTACAATTTAATCATTTAAAATTATACAAACCCCTTACCTCAATTTCATGAACGGTTTACGTCAACGAGCCACAGAAGACAAGCTTCATGGAGGTCGGGCGTCGCTGAAATAGGGACATCGATTCCGTTGATGTCGGGGTGCATCCGAAGGGGGACTGTCATTGGAGAAGTTCTTTGCATTCTTTGTCAGAGATGTTCTTCGTTGAAGAATGGTGTTCTTAGTTGAAGAACTGTGTTCTTCGTTGAGAGAATGAACATTATTCTTCTATTTCTCCAGAGCCTCCCCAAAATAATATTTTCCAACACAAATCTAATAAAAGGCTTCCAATATTATAAACATGCAATGCATTTCAAATTAATTCAAAACTAGATTAATTAAGTGGAAATAATTAATCTCAAGAGTTGGCAAATTCATGAGAGGAGGTAGGTGGAGAGGCTCCTCCATTAATGAGGGGAGGCGTCAAAACTTAAGAGGAGTTAAAGGGAGTTGAGGGGAGGTGAAAGGGTTTGGGTTCGTGTGGGCCCCAACACACTAAATCCTCTCATGGGAGGTTATGTGGGGTGTGGGACCTACCCCAACTCCCCTTTGTAGGAAATAAATACCTCCTAAATAAAATTGTACAATACTATAATTTTATTTTAGTTGCTACGAATCTCCAAATTATAACATTCAACCCGCATAAAACGCAACTACGGTAAAAGTCCCCTTAGGCGAATACCGGCGCTGTGAGTTCATTTGTGCCCTCAGATTTCAATTTCGAGCACCTGTTTAATAGATATAAAAACCCACATGTACATTTACTGAACGTACCCAAAAAAATGTTCTGAAATTGATTCCAGGCACACTGGGCCATGGAATCAGGCCCTTTCAGAAACTGCAGACTCGTAATATTCCAAATAATTGAAGAAGAAAAAAAATTCCTTGAAATTTTTGGGCCATTACATTACCCCCACCTCAGTGATTTACATCCTCGTAAATCAACAACACACACTAGGGAAACAAATGGGGGTACTGAGCACGCATCTGAGCCTCCCACTCCCATGTGCTCTTTTGGAGGTTCCCGTGCTACCAGTGAATGCACACTAGAGGAATCAACCGTCCATGTAGGACCCACACCTGTTGATCCTCGATCACCACTGGGACCTCCGTGAATGTCTCCCCATCATCGATGTCCAGCTCCCCATGGTCGATGATGTGGGAAGGGTCGTGCACGTATCTCCTCATCTGAGATACGTGGAAGACGTCGTGCACCTGGTCCAACTGAGCCGGAAGGGCCAAGTGGTAAGCCAACTCACCTACTCTGCGAAGGACCTGAAACGGTCCAATGAAATGCGGAGATAACTTGCCTCCCCGACCAAATATCCAATGAACTCATCGAGGTGAGACCCATAGGAAGAAGTGGTCGCCATCCTCAAACTCCAGTGGTCTCCGTCTCCTATTAGCAGAGGAATTTTGTCATCTCTTTGAAGTTTTCGTCCGCCCCTGGATGATTTTCACCTTCTTCGTTGTATCTTGAACCATCTCTGATCCTACAAGTGTTGACTCCCCTAGGTCAGTCCAGCACAGAGGTGATTTGCAGGGTCGGTTGTACAGTGCCTCGTAAGGGGCCATCCCGATGGTGGAGTGGTAGCTGTTATTGTACAAAAACTACACCAAGGGTAAGTGATCCTACTAGATGTGACCAAAGTCAATGACACATGCACGAAGCATGTACTCAGGAGTCTGAATGGTTCTCTCAGTCTGGACACACGTCTGGGGATGGAAGGCAGTGCTCATATGTAGCTGCATCCCAAATTCCTCTTGCAACCCCTTCCAAATTAGGGAAGTAAAGAATACGTCCCAATCGGAGATGATTTTCGTTGACACTCCATGAATTTGTATGATCTCCTATACGTAGAGTCTCCCCAAGCTCTCTACTGAGCCCTGCTCTTTGATCCGTAGGAAGTGGGATGACTTGGTGAGTTGGTCAACAATCACCTAGATAGAGTCCTGTCTTTTGGATGTACCTGAAATCCCCATCATGAAATTCATGGATATCCCATTCCACTTCCACTCTAGGACCTCTAAGGGATGTACCAAGACTGCTAGTACCTGGTGCTTTGCCTTCACTTTCTGACAAGTGAGGCACCCTGATACAAACTCAGCTGCTGCTTTCTTCATACCCGGCCACTAGTGATATTGTCTGAGGTCCTGATACATCTTCGCCACTCTTGGATGTACTACTAGAGGGGAAGTGTGAAACTCCCTCAACACCTCCTCCTGTAATGCTACTAGTACCATGGTACATCCTTTGAAGAGGATGACGTGCTCCCCTCCTTCAAAAAATCCATTAGGTTCCTGTCCTATGGATATCTGAGCACGTCGCGCCTTGTAGTCAATGTCCCCATGATGTGCCTCTCTGACTCACTGAAGAAGTGGTGGAGTTAATGTGAGAGACTGAAGAGAGGCTACTCCATCTCTATCCACAAACGATATCTGCAACATGGCTAGCTGCTCTGTCGACTCTCCTAGCAACTAAATGCCCGATTTCCTACTGAGATCATCTGCTACAACCTTCCCCTTCCCAGAAGTATAAACTATCTCGAAGTCATAGTCCTAGAGTATCTCGAGCCATCTTCACTATCTCAGGTTCAGGTCCTTCTGTGAGAAGACTTACCTGAGACTCTAGTGGTCAGAATAGACTGTAAAGCGCTCACCCATCTGATAGTGCCGCCACATATTCAAGGAAAATACCACTTCTGCTAACTCCAGGTCATGGGTAGCGTAGTTTTTCACGTGTTGTCTCAATTTTCGTGAACCATATGCGGCCAGTGATCACTCCTGCATCAGGTCACAACCGATTCCAGTCCCTAATGCTTCGCATTAAACTACATACCCTACGCCCTCCTTTGGTAGCCTTAAGATAGGTGCACTGGTCGACCTCTGCCTCAGCTCTTGAAAGCTCTACTGACATCTATCTGACCACACGAAGGGTTTCCCCTTCTTCATCAAAGCTGAATGTGGTGCTTCAACTCTGTAGAAGTCTGGCACAAATCTTCGATAGTACCTAGCCAGGCCCTCAAAACTCCGCAACTCTGTCACACTCCTGGGTGGCTCCCAAGAAGGCACTACCTTGATATTCGCTGGATCCACTGCTACCCCAGCCTCCGAGATGATGTGTCCCAATAAGTGAACCTCTCAAATCCGTAACTGGCACTTTGAGAGCTTACCATAAAGCTAGTGCTCTTGGAGTGTGTCCAGTACTACCCGCAAATGGTAGGTGTGCTCCACCTTAGTAGTCGATTAAATGAGTATGTCATCGATGAAGAATACAAAAAATAAATCGAGGAAAGGGTGAAAGATCCAGTTAATGAGACTCATGAACATTTCTGGAGCATTGGTTATGTCGAATGTCATAACCAAGAACTCGTAGTGTCCATACCGACATCTGAAGGTCATCTTCTGCACATCCTCGTCTCGAACTCTGAGCTGGTGATAGCCTGACCTGAGTTCTATCTTTGATAACCATCGTGCTCCCTTAAGATGATCAAAGAGGTTGTCAATCCTCGGGAGTGGATACTTATTCTTCACAGTCACCTGATTTAGGCGACGGTATTTGACACACATTCGCAATCTCCCATCCGCCTTCTGGGAAAAAAAATCGTAGAAGCCCAGGGTGAAACACTGGGTCAGATAAATCCCTTCACCTGAAAGTCCTCCAACTGTACCCGCAGCTCACAAAGCTTGGTGGGAGCCATATGATATGATAGAGTAGGTATCAGTGTTGTCTCGGGGTATAGGCCTATGTATTATTCTACCTCTCTGTGAGGAGGTAGACCCGGAACGTTGTCAGGAAAAACATCTGCATACTGATCCACCACAACAAGAAAACTCGGACTCCGCAGATCAACCGCTCTGAGGATGAGACTAGACAACTGATGTGTGATCGGCTGCCCTCTCCTCTGCGTAAGTCCATCCTGTGTTGCAAAGGCTCCCTTATCATCGGTGAATGTGAACCCGGTCCCATCCGTGCAGACACACCGCACATTGTGCCTAATATAGTAGATCTGATCATGGACTATAGATAACCATTCCAAACCCAATATGACATTGCAAGGCCCCAACGCTACTACAATAAGATCCCCGCCAAGGATCTCGCCTCATAGAGTAATCTCCCACTACCAGCACCAGTGTGTAATCATTGAGTCTGCTCCCGTAGGAGTCTCTAGCCGTAAGGATCGAGCCACAGCTCCGTCAGAATCTCTGAGATCCGAACAAAGGCAGTGGCAATAAAATAATGACTCTCAGCTGTGTATATAATTACTGCAACAAGGGTGGAGTAGACACAGATAGTAACTCGAATCATCTCAGGTGTGCCATGGCCATAGGCTTCGATTTCATGGAGCTGAGCCCACTTCTGTCTTCCAGCTCCCTATGGTCGGGGTGGACCTCTTGGTGGTAGTGGTAGAGCCTCGAAACGTCATCCACCACCCACTACTCAGCCAAATCCTCTGCCTCATCCACCTACTCCTGGTGGACCACCACGATCACACCTCTGCCTCTGCCTGGGATGTCCCTATACTATCTTCTGCTCGTCTTCATGGCGGGTCGGGCAGTCACGGGCCATGTGGCCCTGCCCACCACAAGCATAGCACTGCCTACTCCTTGTAAGGCTGGCTTTATTTCGTGTTCCCTGCACAACTGAACCTGAATCTCGAGGTTTCCCACTTCATGTCCTGGTCTGCTTGGACCTCTGCGTCAACTGTCTACTACCGGCTGAAGAAGACTCGGCCACGTGTCGTCTAGCAGTGGGTCTCGCGGCTAGTGTCTCCTCAATGAGAAAATTCTCCACTAGAAGGGATCGCTCCAGCACCCCCTCCTGCCTCGGGATGCTGAGGGGAATCATCAAAGCCCTGATGTCATGCTGAGTCCCTGGTCGAAGTTCCGGGCCCTAAAGAACGAGTCCCACACCATATCCGTGGAGTAGCGTGAGAGGTCGGTGAACCTCACAGAGTACTGAGCTACTGACATGCTTCCCTGTTGCAGATGAAGTAACTCCTGAATTCGCACCATACGAAGGGTGACTGGAACAAACTCCGAGCGGAAGAGACTCTCGATGTTTGTCCAAAGTAAAGATTCCTCATCATGCACCTAGAGCATCAGGCTCCACCATATACCTACTGCTTCGTGCAAGAGACTCACGGCAAGGATCACCATAAGGTCGGCTGGTATCTCTACCAATCTTAAAATTCTGATGATAGCCTCCATCCAATCCTCAGCTGCCTGTGGGTCCGTCTCTCCACAGAACCTGGGTGGCCTCTATCATTGTAACTCGTGCAACGCCCTCAGGAGGCGTGCAATCTCTGATGCTGGGGCTGGTGGTATCGGTGGCCCAGTGGGTAGAGGTACCTCTAGTTCCTCTGCTGTTATGGGGACTTTCACCGAGGCCTCGTCACTCAGTGGGCTACCATCTCGTACCTAACTCGGAACCATAGCTGGCTGCCTTCGTGGGGCCATCCTAAAAAGAAACAGGTCTGCCATGGTAAAAAAAGCATTCCTAGTGAGATGACACAATGTAATAACAAATAAAACATTTGAAACAAACATGAAATCACTGTTTTAGTGCATTGAGTCCGAAATCAGAGGTGAGGGTCCTGGTGTATGGATACGTCGGCCACCACACCAACACTGGACTCCCTGGTACTGAAAAACACACTTCATACTCTTAACACTATTACTTCATAGAAAATAATGATTAGAGTCTTGAGTTCTGTGGTAGAACTGACTCCTATGATATCAATTTCTCACGACCCGTCCTCAGGGCCCATGTCGTGACTACCCCTAGCCCACCTTCCATAGGCCAGGGGCTGGCATCTAGAACCAAAGGCATAAATCCCTAAGCTGGGAAGGCATTGAATTTATAAAAGTAAACAAATATAACAGTGTACGAAATAGGAAGTATACACTAAGTAAAACTGAATACAAAAGTATGTGCTGAAAAATAAATGGGCAAGTATACAAACCCCATTGTAAAGTACGGTATAACTGAAAATATAGTACAATTGCAGTAAAGTAAAATAGCAACCACTGAGTCGTCCTTTGGGAATCCCACCTGAAGGGTTGGTACATATGGTCTCCTCAGCACCTCGGGTCTATCCTTCTGCTCCGTGTACGCCTTGCCAAGTGGTCCACCTCCAGGCAACATCCAGCTCTACAAGTCTCTACCTCGATCAGGGCTATCCGTAATCTGTATCCAACACAACGTAGTACGGGCATAACCTGTTTAGGGGTGAGTATACGATACTCAGTAGGGACCCTGAGCCCCCGAAGGTCTCCTAGAATCCACGAAAGATAAACCACAGAATAAAGAAACAAACATGAAGTATCAACCAACTCTACTTAGGTATATTCCCATACATATACCAAAGTTATCAATCTCAGTTTGGCTCTAACTCTCGATCCCAATCACAACCCAGTGCACACTGGAAAGTAAGTCAATCACTTCGATGATAATGATTGAAATTCAATATGTAACTCACATAGGTATGCATCTTTTGTATAACGATAGAGATGATCAGATGTAGTCACTGATTCATTTATGTTTTCGGACCCACACAGGATACAAGACCGGGTAAGATGTCAGACCCACACAGGATACAAGACCAGCTACTCTGTCGGACCCACATAGGATACAAGTACAAAGGTAAAACTATCAGACCCACACATGATATAATAACAGTAGTCATCGCTGTAAACTACTGGACCCACACTGGATACAAGAACAATAGTCATCATTGTCGAACCCATGGAGGATTCTAGTACTGTAGTCATCGCCATCACAACCAACTCTAGGGTTCCTGAACACAGCATGCTCGATTATGGGAGGGTCCACTCCTCGAGCGAAGGGGGTAGATATATCAATTATAAAAAATTCTAGATTTGATGTATCCCAAAGCTCTGCCTCATTAAAAGGAACCCAACACGACAGACGGCGTGTCAATCGGACGCCCGGTCTGCGAGTTATTGGTTATTCCGTTCCAGGGGCCCGGTTGGAATTACGCTCGTTCCAAACCTGGATATTTTCCAAAGTTGTCCAAAACTCACTTAGGGTATCGTAAAAGGACTGCCTCATTGCAAGGCTCCCAGTTCCGTAGAAGGCACGTCGATCGGACGCATGATCAAGAAGTTATTCGCATTTAATCGAAACGGGTCCGGCACGTCAAGCCTGGTGGGCTGGCGGGTCGGTCCATTATGGCTCGGTGGGTCCGACCCGGCTGGTGGCTCATCCCGTCCCGGAGGGGCGTGGTTGGAGAGCCCCCCCGGTTCTTCGTAATGGTAGCACTGCCCCTTCTGCCTGGCCGACCGAATCTAGCCGGCTTTTCTGGCGCGAGCGGCCCACACGTGAGGGCTGCTGTTCTCCCATGCGGCACATTCGGGTGCCACGACCTTCTTCAACCTAGACGGTAGGCGGCCGACTGGTTTTCCGCTGAAGCGGCCCATGTTGCACAGCCGCGGTTCCCAATAGCGCGACACCAAATGGGCGTCACGGTTCTCCAGCCATGCCGGCTAAACCCGGTCGGTTCTTCTTTAGCCGAGCGGCCCGGTTGCGGGCCGCAGTCTCCTCTACCCGCACGAAACCTGGTTTCATGGTCCTCTAACAGGCTGGCGCGTGGCCACCATTTTCACCGCCACCTTCGGTCGTCGCTGCCTCTTCCATCACCGCCTCCATCGCGAACAAAAAAAAAGGATCAATGGAGGGTCGTTGGGCTGTGTTCGTTCGACCCGTGCCCTCCGCATTAGGCGATATCAGATGGCCAAAGGCAAACCAACCAATTCAATAAAGAACGTGATACAATTTTTTCACTTAAAATTATACAAAACCCATACCTCAATTTCAACAACGATGCACGTTAATGAGCCGTGGAAGACGAGCGTCGCGGAGGTCGGGCGTCGCGGAAATACGAACTTTGATTCCATTGACGTCGGGGTGCATCTGAAGAGGGAGCGTTGTTGGACAAGTTCTTCATATTCTTCGTCAGAGATATTATTCATTGAAGAACGGTCTTCTTAGTTGAAGAACAATGTTCTTCGTTAAAGAATGATGTTCTTCGTCGAGAGAATGAACACTATTCTTCTATTTCTCCAGAGCCTCCCCAAAATAATATTTTCCAATGAAAATGAAATAAAAGGCTCCCAATATTATAAACTTTACATGCATTTTTAATTAATTCAAAACTAGATTAATTAAGTGGAATTAATTAATCTCAATAGTTGGCACATTCATGAGAGGAGGAAGGTGGAGAGGCTCCCCCATTAATGAGGGGTGGTGTCAAAACTTAAGAGGAGTTAAAGGGAGTTGAGGGGAGGTGAAAGGGTTTGGGTTCGTGTGAGCCCCACCACACTAAATACTATCATGGGAGGTTATGTGGGGTGTGGTCCCCACACCAACTTCCCTTTGGATTAAATAACTACCTCTTAAATAAAATGGTACAATATAATAATATTATTAAAATTGCTACGAATCCCCAAATTATAACTTTGAACCCGCAGAAAACACAACTGCAGTAAAGGTCCCCTTAAGAGAATATTGGCGCTGTGAGTTCATTGGTGCCCTAAGATTTCAATTCTGAGCATCAGTTTAAAAGATAGAAAAACCCACACGTACGTTTACTGAACGTACCTGAACAAAACTTCAGAAATTGATTCCGGGCACACCGGGTCTCCAAATTAGGCATTGTCCGAAACTACGGACTCGTAAAATTCCAAAAAATTTAAGAAAAAAAAATTCCCTTGAAATTTCCAGGTCTTTGCATATTTTATATAATGAGACCCACCAATTCATTGAGAGGAAATATCTAGCCTCACCTGTCACTTAATAAGTCCAAAGCATTCATTATAAGAACCCAGTTTTCACTTAGGTATATAACCATTATTTTTCAGTATAAATATTTAATTTGGACCTAATATGTATTCCTAATGAGTTATTAATGGTTTTGAGGGTGTCTATGTCGTGTTTAGAGCATAGAACCCATATTTTTTTATAGAAATATGGCTTGGTGCAAGGTTTAGAGTGAACTTTGATGGAATTCCTCATGGTTTCGAAAACCATGCAGATTGTGTTTTTTTAGGAAAGATTCACCTCACACGGTTGGTGCATGGATGTGTGACTTAACCATGTGAACACCCATTTTTTCATGGATACCCATATATGTCTTGCGCACGGTTCAATCAAACCGTGGAGAGGATATTTTTTCAGATAGAACTCTGTCGCATGGTTTTCACATAGTTTGAAATTTTTGGAGGAAAAACCATCCGCATGCGAAAATTCTTGGTATATTTATATTTTTTTCTTTAATGATCTATTTACCCCTCTCTTTATCCCTAATTCTAGAACTAGTGGTATTGATCCCTTTTCATCTCATTTTGGATCTTTTGGATGGCCAAAGCTAGGGATCAAAAGATCTCCTTCATCAGACATCTGATCAAGATTTCATTCATCATGTTTGATATGCAACAGTAAGTACTCAAGTCCTCTTTAGCCATTCTTCTTCCCTATTTCTCTCATCCGAGATATCTCCATGTGAGAGTTTTTCAACTTTTCATAGATCTACTCTGATCTGATCCAAATCAAGGGCCAATTCCAGAGGAGGAGAGTTGTACAACCCTATGGTGGGTGACCTATAACTAATCCCAAAAGATTGCTGACTTTGGAATATTCATGTTGGGCCCACTGATTTCATCAGAAGTCATTTCATAAATTTACATGAAATGATTATACTTATTAGAAGAGTATGGCTATTCTCTTTGCAAATATGTGATTAGTTGTTAGCAGTTACACCCACAACTCAATCCACCTCATGTCAAAGGATATTCGATAATTGGGGTTTAGTGTTTTGGTAGGTTTGAACCACAATTCGAGTGTTCCCATTCTTGACCTTTTTAAAGGAGAATCATCTTATAATAAATTTCATGTTATTAATGAGAATTTCATAATGGAATGTACCATGTATGATCACTACTTGACCCGCATAAGGTAAGTGATTCAAATTGATTATTAAATGTGAAATGTGAAATGGAATATATGAAAAGTATATAGCATGTCATTATTAAATGAGATTGAATAATGCTTACATGTCTGTATCACCCTTTTCTATATTAATGGGATGTAACCGAGTGAACCTCTACAATTGAATATGCCTTAATGGTTAATTGAGACTTGATTAAATGGTTACAATGCTACTTGTCCTATCTAAACTAATGGAAGACAAGGATTTAACATAAAAAATGAATTCTTGAGTTCAATATCAAATGGGAATGGAATAACTCGAGCTCTCCTTGGATTCCGAGAGGAGAGTAACTTAGGTCTCAGGAACCCCATTTCGATTCAACGATGAAGTTTTGTTAGGTTGATACCCACCTAGACTTTGGTTCTTGTCTATTACTTGGATGCCTGGTATACTACCTTATGGTCGTTTACATTTTTACAAGATACCTCAGATACACTCCTTGGTTCCAGCATTGACTAGTAGGTGCCATTGTGAAATCCCATAGGCCCTTGTCCTCACTTAGCCCCATTTTACATTGGTCGATCACATTGTACTCAGTAGGTGCCCTATTGTGGAATTACATGGAATATTCTCCTTGGATTAAACTCTTACCCCTTAGCTAGACTTACATACTACTGAGTTAGCATTTCGTGAGATCTACATTACCTTGGTTATTACCCAAGAACTCCCTCACTAGATATCATTTTCAGGCTGCCTTGTTACATCGTAGAACCTTCACTTCTTATACCTACTTACACTATCTCGAGGTGATGTCACTACTAGCTATGCCTCACGTGACCTATTAACAATTAATGATAAATACTTAATTAATGAACTGGTTACATGTTCAGACACTGGATGAGGGATGAATAGGTACTTGGGTAATTAGTTATTTTCCAACACTTTCTTTACTTTATATATGCATGCATGCACACTACTATATTCCATTACACGGGATAGATGTTATTGACACCATTGGTGGTTTCCCGCTAAAATTTATCTCACACCCTCTCTGGGCGTCGTTTGTTACCCGGAGTAGATTACATGGTTGCAGGTGTTGATAAAGATAATTATATTACTTCGAACACATGATTGCTTGCTGTTTAGGATGGAGATTGATAGTAGATGACCGATTTGGATCTCTAGATTCTTGGAGTAGCCATTGGTTTCTTTTACTTTGTGGAACATGTTATTCCTATTATCTTGTATCCATGTTTTCCAGTTTTCTAGTGGCAAGACATTACATCATCATTATTCTAATTGATACAGTTATTGTTATTCTCATTTATCTATTACATCAGTTTTCTTATGATATTTATATATATTATATATTACTTCTGCTGATGAGGGCATAGTCTCCTCACGGACACACCCTAGGCCCTCGTTGCTAGTCGGTAGCCTCTGACATTAGGGGAGATGCGCTTGAGGCCATGTGTCCCACCTGGATCGGGGCACCTATTAAGTGGTATCTAGGTCGAGGACGTTACAAAGTGGTATTAGAACTAGTTTTTTTCTTGCTTTACTATTTAGAGACAATATATTAGAGGATATGAATTATTGGGACTTCATCATAAGCCATTCTTGGGCGTCACAAACTCATGTTTGGGTAAAAAACCATGTTTCCTAAATTATAATTTTTATTATGCATTTTACAATTATAGTTGATATTATTTCACTATTGGGTGACACACATGTTTTATGGTTTTGTCGATTATTACTCTTTTTAAGAATTTATTTTATCGTTATCCAGATGATATGAGGGAAAGGGTTATTGTTACATGCTTTATTATAGGCACCTAGAGTTCACATGTCAGGCATATTGCCTTGCCATATAGGTGAATTTCACAGCTTTTCATTGTTTGATTTGCTTGTGATTGTTGAGTGATGTTGTGACAATTACTTGTACATATTTTACTTTGGTTTCAATTCAGTGATTGCCAATCTCAATTCATGAGGTGTATGGGTCTTCATGGATTGGGATGAGTAATTTACTGAGTCATGCCATTATTCTATAAGAAAGTGTGTGTCATTTCTAGTGATTGGTGTATGGGAACTGACTCATCCGAAATGTCTACCCATTATAAAGTGAATCCTAAAATCTAAAATTAATTGTTTTCACATCCTTATCTCACCTTTTCATGTCTATGAAAACTAAAGGAGTGAACTTGGAAATTAACTACAAAGTGACCTGAAACTTATACTTAAGAACTTACCGAAACCTAGCCATCTAAGAAGGTGGTTTAGGGTATTATGCCTTGGGTAGTGAGTTTTCCAATGTTCAGATTCCACTAGTGATGCTATATTATGCTTCTAATATTGTTATAAGGTGTATTCTTGGCATTTGTAGACCAATTACTCCTTGATTTCCTCATGTAATTCTCCATGAGGGTGGCAACGATCATTCTCTAGACATAGTGGGACCAGAGCCATCAGTCTAACCTCAAGGAGTGCCTCTTGAGGAACCGCCTTCTGTAAATGATCTCGGAAATGTCTCCCAAGTCTGTGACAGTTTCCTACATCTGATGTAGTCCATACTTGGTGATCCATGGGTTGCACCTATGGTGGATGATATAACCCATGAGTTCCAATACTAGCATACTCCTACTTTTTAGGGGATCTTAGATCTCAGGCTTCTAATTATTTGCTAGAGGCCACAATGTATATCTTTTAGAATCTGGAAATGACTCTGGAGAGGAGAGTAATTCTTGATATATACATGCTTCATGTTTTGGACAAGAATTGGTGGGATATGGTTACCAAGGCTGGTCACCATCAAGGAATGTTATGGGTTTACTTCCAGACCGCCTTATATGATTAGTTCTTTCCTCAGGCACAATGAGCTAACATATCCACAGAGTCCATCCATCTTGAGTAGGGTTCTATTTTAGTTATGGAATATTCAGAATGTTTCACTGATTTACTATCACGACCAGTCCCCCAGGTTAATGTCGTGACGATCCCAAGCCCACCTTCCATAGGCTATGGGATAGCGACTAGCACCGAAGGTGTATTCCCTAAAACTGGGAAGGCATGGCCTTTATAACCTGTAATCACATGAAACCAAGAAGACATCAAGATACAAACTCAAGTAATCTAAATAGTAAACAGATTGAGTACAGTAAGTAAAAGGGGCCGGAATACAAGAACAATAGTAATATTACAAGTACAAATGAAATATAATACAACTGAAGAAAAATAAAGGCAACTAATGGGTCATCCTCCGAGGTTTCTACCTAAAGGGTAGGTACAGATCACCTCTTTATCACTCCACTTATTCTCGTCTCCTATGTGTACCATCAGGACGTATGGTCCACCTCCAGGCCCCGTCTAGCCCTGGTACCCTCAGCCTCAATCAGCGCTGTCTGTCGTCTACACCAAACACAATTAGGTGAGGGCATAGCTTGTATAGGGGTGAGTATAACGATACTCAGTAGGGACCCCAAGACCCTCAAGGTCTCAAAAAATCCACCAAGGATAGACCAAAAGGCATGAAATCAAGTGACAACCCTAGTTAGGTATATGCCCATACATATACCTATGTTATCCAATGTTATCATGTATACCCATCTCAATCATGAGGAAAACACAGTGTCTAACTCATAGCCCAAAGCTCAACTATTCCACAAAGGAAGTAATACCACAAAGGTAATTACACCACAGGTACGCCACACAGAAGAATACCACCATGGTATTACCACAAAAAGTACCACAAGTTACAAACTCAGCTCACACCAGGTATTTCATAGGTACAATAGTAGTGATGATTGGATTTAACTAATGAATCATATTACTCTATTAAGATGCTGACCAATGAAGGATCTCTAAGTGCTGACCCACACAGGATTGCTCGACACTGACCCACACAGGATCACTCAGTGCTGACCCACATAGGATAGTTAGGTGCTGACCCACACATGATCACTCGGTGCTGACCCACACAAGATCACTTGGTGCTGACCCACACAGGATCTCTTCATGATGACCCACACAGGATCGCTAGCTGCTGACCCACATAGAATCGCTCGGTGTTGACCCACACACGATCGCTCGATGCTGACCCACATATGATCTCTAAGTGTTGACCCACACGGGATGACTCTCCATTCTTCACGTCACAGCTTGCTACTGGGTTCCCACACTAAGCTTTCTCATCTCTAGGAAAGTCCAATCCTCAAGCCACTTGTTTATACTCCAACTACCATGTAGTCCCATGAAAAATTATCCCAAAGGACCACCACGTCATAGGGGTCTCAGCGCAACAAACGGTCCGTCAATCAGACACCCGATCTCTATGTTATTAGCCTTTTAGTCCTGAGGGCCCGGTTAGATTCGTGCTCGATACAACCCAACTGTACCCAAAATTTATCCAAATTTCATGTGGGGTATACCAAAGGGACCATCTCACTCCAAGGTTCACAGTGCTGTTTACGATTTTTTAAACGGATGCTTGGTACCAAAGTTATGATCGATAGAGCGAAAAGCTTATAGCTAGTCCAGGTCCGGCCCGACCCGGACTGGGCCGAATTGACCGGGTTTGGGTCGACCCTGCCCACAGGGTCCAGCCCAGCCCACGCTGGGTCCAGCTCGGCCTGTGTTGGGCTGCATGGGGGCCGCGATGCGGCACGAGGCTGCGAGGGTGACGTAGAGGCCATGAGGGCAGTGAGGCCGCGGGGGCCGCGAGACTGCAGGACGGTGAGGCCACGGGGGGCCGCAGGGTGGTGAGAATATGGCGGGCCACCGAGGGCCGCTGGGTAGTGAGGCTGTGGGGTCTGCAGAGGGCAGCAAGGAGTCGAGGCTACGGGGCCGCAGAGGCGACAGACGGCGCAAGGCCGCAGGGCGGCGCCGTTGCGCCGTCACCTTCGCTACGGCCGGTGGTGGTGCCGAATGCCATTCGCATACCCCACCGATTTTGGATTCCATCCACCTCAATCGTGAAGAACACAAAAATAATGAAGAATTTCAGAGGGGTCAGGACATGTTTGTTTGGCCCGCACCCTCCGTGTTAGATCGGTAGCAAGCAACTCAAGAAAAACCTTGAATGAAGAACGTCAAACTCTACAACCCCTGATGAGGATTATTCCTAAACCCACAAAAGAAAACATTCGTGGATCATCTAGTAAGAGATTTGATCTGCGTTCTTTGTTTTAGAAGGGAAGAACATGGGAATATATAATCATACACAACTAAACCCCTACCTCAGAGATTTGTTGTTTTGTTGCGAGAGAGAAGTCGAAGTTGTGGACGTTTGTCGCGCCTGCCACACGACTCCAATCTTGAGCTCGTTCGTTGGATAAACACTCTTAGATGTAGGTGGTTCTTCATTGATGAAGTCATCCACCATTGGAGGATGTCCCGAGGAAGGAGTTTCAGTTGTTGGATAATGTAAATGTTATTTGTTGGAGGATTTGTTCCTCAAAGTTATCCCAAAAACTTTGCCAACCCTTTTCCCAATGAATGCTCTCAAAAGAAATAGCCAACCAAAAATAAAAAGTGTTTGTCCAATTTTAAATTGTTGGCACAATACAAGTTGGCAACATTAATCAATTGACGAGGCATAATTAAATGGGATAATAATTAATGGGGAGGAATTATATGGGTTAATTACTCATTAATGAATAAGTTCAAGGGGTTTCTTCCATTAAGAGGATTCGGGTGGTCCCCACCATTAAATTCATATTGGGGGAGGTTTTATGCTTGGGTGGTCCCCACCACCGAGCATTCAATTTGGAGGATAAACTCATGTGGTCCCCACCTCCATAAATCAAAGGAGGTTTCAACAATAAAAATAAAATGTTAAATAATTTTATTTTTATTTTCCCATGAAAAAGTGAAAAACTATCTTTCACCCTCGACCAACTACGGTTGAGGTAAATGTCTCTTTAAGAAAATACTGGTGCTGCAAGTTCAACGGTGCCCTCAGATTTTAATTCCGAGAACCGATTTAAAAGTTACAAAAACTCACTTTCACCTTTACTGAACATACCCCAAAAAAAGATCAAAAATTCATTCAGGGAACACTGGGCCTCGGAATCACTCGCTTTCAATTTTCGTGGACTCGTAAAATTCCCATATAATTAAAAAGATTACAAGGAATTTATGTGTCTTTATATTCTCCACACCATAGGGATTTGCATCCCCATAAGGCACAACAAAAACTAAGGAAACAGGTGGGGGTACTGAGTACGAATATGAGCCTCCCGCTCCCATGTGCTCTCCAGGAGGATTCCATCAGGTTAGGGAATACACACCAGAGGTATCGACCACCCACGAAGGACCCACTCTGGTCGATACTCAATCTCAATTTGAACCTCCGAAAAAGTCTCCCCATCGTTGATGTCCATCTCTCCACGGTCGATGACGTGGGATGGGTCATGCACGTATCTCCTCAACTGGGATACGTGGAAGACGTCATGCACTCGGTGCAAGTGAGGAGGAAGAGCTAAGTGGTATGCCACCTCACGAACTCTGCTGAGGACCTAAAAATGTCCGATGAATCTCAGAGATAAATTTACACCTCGTCCAAATATCCGAAAATCTTTTCGGGGTGAGACCTGTAGAAATACATGGTCACCATCCTCAAAATCTATAGGTCTTCGTCTCCTGTCAGCATAAGACTTCTACCTACTCGTTGTAGTATTCATTTTCTCCTGGATTATCTGTACCTTCTCTGTTATAGCCTGAACTATCTCTTGTCCCACTAGTGCTGACTCCCCTGGGTGTGTCCAACACAAAGGTGATCTGCAATTTTTCCCATACAATTCCTCAAAAGAGGCCATCCCAATGGTGGAGTGATAGCTGTTGTTGTATGAAAGCTCTACCAAAGACAAGTGATCCTCCCAACTGTGACTGAAGTCAATGACACAAGCACACAACATGTCCTCGAGGGTCTGAATGGTCTGCTCAGTCTAGCGATCCGTCTATAGATCGAAGGATATGCTCAAACGAAGCAACGTCCCGAAAGCCTCATGTAACCCCTTAGATAGCCAGGAAGTAAAATGTGCATCACGATTGGAGAAAATAATTGAGGGTAATCCATATAGCTGCACAATATCCTAACGTAGATGAGTCCCAAGATCTCTACTGAACCCTATTCTCTGATAGCTAGGAAGTGGGCCCTGTTGGTTAGTCAGTCAACAATCACCTAGATAGAATCATGACCTATAGATGTATGTGGAAGTACTATCATGAAGTCCATGGATATCCCATCCCACTTCCACTCTGGGACCTCTGATGGTTGAACCAAGCCTACTAGGACCTGATGCTCTACATTCACTTACTGACAAGTGAGGCACCAAGAGACAAACTTGGAAACTGATTTCTTCATTCCCTACCACCGGTGTTGTCTTCATAGATCCTGGTACATCTTCTCCACTCCTAGATGTACCTCTAGAGGGGATGTGTTGAACTCCCTTATCAATTCCTCTCAGAGTGACACTGGTACCATGGTACATCCTCTAAAAAGGATGACATGCTCCCCACCTTCAGAAAATCTATCAGGTTTCTGTCCGGTGGATATCTGAGCACGTTGAGTCTCATAGTCAGAATCCCCATGTTGTGCCTCCCTGAATCATTGAATAAGTGGTGAAGTGACTATAAGAGACTGAAGAAATTCTGCTCCATCTCTATTCACAAAGGATATCTGCAAAGCGGCCAGCTACTCTGTCACCACACCTAGTGGTTGTATACCAGATCTATTGTTGAGTGCATCCGCTACAACGTTTCCCTTCACAAGAGTACAGACTATCTTAAAGTCATATTCCTGGAGGAACTCAAGCCAACGTCACTGTCTTAGGTTCAGGTCCTTCAGAGAGAAGATATACCTAAGACTCTTATGATCAGAGTATACGGTAAAACTCTCTCCCATCAAGTAATGTCGCCACATCTTCAAGGTGAATACCATTGCTGCTAACTCCAGGTAATGGGTCGCATAGTTCTTCTCATGCTGTTTCAGTTGTCGAGAATCGTAAGATATCACTACTCGCTCCTACATCATGACACATCTGAGCCTGGTCCCTAATGAATCACAGTAGACTATGTACCCTACACCCTCCTCTGATAGCCTCAAGTTGGGGGCACTAGTCAGTCTCGGCCTCAGCTCCTGAAAACTCCACTAGAATCTTTCTGACCAAACGAAGGGTTTCCCATTCTTTGTCAACTTTGATAAAGGTGCTTAAACTCTTGATAAAACTGGCACAAACCACCGGTGGTATCCAGCCAATCCCAGGAAACTATGTAAATCCGTCACACTCTTGGGTGGATACTAAGAAAGTACCACCTCAATCTTCACTAGATCTACTGCAACTCCACCCTCTGATATGAAATGTCCCAGAAAGTGAACCTTTTAGATCTAGAACAAGAACTTCGAGAGCTTACCACAAAGCTGGTGCTCTCGGAGTGTGTCCAGAACTATCTAAAAATGATAGGGATGCTCCTCCTCGATTGCTGAGTAGATAAGAATTTATTCGATCAAGACTACTACAAATCAATCAAGGTATGGATGAAATATCATTTTCATGAGTCCCATGAACACTGCTGGAGTGTTGGTTATGCCGAATGGCATAACTAAGAACTTTTAATGGATGTATTGACATTTGAAGTTCGTCTTCTACACATCCTTGTCTCGTACTCTAAGATGGTGATAGACTAATCTATGGTCTATCTTCAAGAACCACCGTGCTCCCTTCTGCTGATCAAAGAGGTCATCAATATTCAGAAGTTGGTACTTGCTCTTCACAGTCACCTAGTTCAGGCATCGATAGTTGACACAAAGTCTCAATATCCCATCCGCCTTCTTGGCGAACAAAATTGAGGCTACCCAAGGAGAAACACTGGGCCGAATGAATCCCTTCCCGTGCAAGTCCTCTAGTTATACCCGCAGCTCACGAAGCTCCGTGGGATCCATCCAATACACTGGTGTAGATTTTGGTTCCATCCTGGGGTACAAGTCAATGTAAAAGTCCACCTCTCTATGAGGAGGTAGAACTGGGACATCATCAGGGAAAACATATGCATACTTTTCCACCACTACAGGATAACTCGGACTCTCCACATCAACTACTCTGAGGGTACGGCTAGACAACTGATGAGTGATTGGCTGAACTCTCCTCCGGGTAAGTCCATAATGTGCTGCAAAGGCTCCCTTATCACTGGTGAAGGTAAACCTTGTCCCATCCATGTGGACACACCGCACTTTGCGCCTAACATAGTCAATATGAGCATGGACTGTAGATAACCAGCCCACACCCAAGATGACATCGTAAGGCCTCGACGCCGCTACTAAGAGATCCCATCCAATGATCTCACCTCCAAGAGTAAGCTCGCACTGCCAGAACCAGTGAGTAATTGTCGAATACGCCCCAGTAGGAGTCTCTAGCCATAAGTATCGAGCCAACAACTCCGTCATAATCTCCAAGCTCCGAATGAGGGTAGTGGAAATAAAATAATTACATGCACCTATGTATATAAGTACTATAGATAAGGTGGAGTAGACATAGATCATACCTCGTGTCATCTCCGAAGCACCGTGAGTATAGGCCTCGACTGCCTGGAGCTGAGCTCACCCCTGTCCACCTGCTCCCTGTGGTCAGGGTGGACCACCTTATAAGAACCCGATTCTTATTCTTGAGGTACGTGTTTCTTCTTTTCTCCTTTCTTTAAGTGTTTTTGTGGAAATTAGGAAAATGGAGAAAAATCCTAAATTTTGGGACTAAAAACCCTATACTTTTCCACAAGCCGTGTAAATTTGGCCGTGTGGGATGAGTACACAGGGCATGTACCCATGTTGGCGATGAAAGGTGTAAAAACTGACAACACGTTGTGTAGTTTGTATTTACACGCCGTGTAGTCAGTTGGCAGGCGAATAGTAAGGCGGTGGCCATCTGGGTGAAAGTACAAGCTATATAGAGAGGTATACACACTGTGTACTCAGGTCGACAGATGAACAGTGCCATGCTGGCGAGAAGCCACCAGAGGAACAGTTTAAAAAAATAGAAAGTACACGCTGTGTACTTGAGAGTACATGCCGTGTATTTTGTTTTATCACATAAAACGGGAAGTAGCCTCCCCTGTTCATAGGGAAGGCTGAGAACGCCGGAGGGAAGCTCGAGGATATGGTCAGAGCTTTGGAGATCAGCCGATCGTGAACCGGGAAGCCGATTCCGCCTCCGTCGATCTTGCTGGAACCGCACGGGTAAGAGCTTCCTTCTCCTTAAGTTTTTCTTTCCAATTCTTCCTCTGAGGGAAGTTATTTGAGGTTGAAAGATAATTATTTTACCTCATATCTATGACGTTCTTGGATGTTTCAGAAAGAATCGTTCAGGTATATCGATCACGGGTGATCGAGGTAGGTGGCTTGGTGTTTAATTTCCAACTGATGTGCGTTTTGGGTACCGTTGTGATACACACCCATGAATGGGGTGTCATATAGTTGAGGCCTTTTTGAATTAAATACCTATAATTGTTTAGGTAATTTAAATGTGATAATAAACTGTTGTTTGGGATAGCTTCTTGGATCCAAGACCACCCCAGGGGTGCGTTCTTCTGTTTAGTAATTTGGTTGCTTACCCGCGGGTATGCCAATGTAATAATGTTTATTGAATTTCCTTGAGAGGAATTGCATGTGTATTTATTGTTTATATTTTGGGCTTGGATTGGTTACTTTCTTAGACTAAGGGCAATTCTTTACTTAGCCTAAGGGCAGTGTTACCTTTACCATGAGGGCAGTGGTTATTTTGGCCTGAGGGAAACTTCTTTCGTGCTTGTGGGGGATAAACTCTATGCCTGAGGGCGACACTTCATGCGCCTGAGGGAAATATCTATTATGACGGAGGGCAATTCCTGAGGGAAAGATTATGATTACCTGAGGGTAAGGGTTTTCGTGTCTGATGACACTGACTGTTTACATAGAAAATTCACTATGGTGGTTTTCCTTATACTGAATGATTAAATGAATATTAAAATGGAAATATAACTGGTAAATCTAGTTTCTTTTGAGTACTACTTAGTTTATTTCATTTAATTTTTCACATTATTGTTGCATGTTTACACACAGTTGAGAACGGGCCTTTGGTGGGTGCCTACTGGGATTTATTTCTCACACCCTGTTTCGGTCATGTCTTCGGCCCAAACATATTACATTTCTCCAGGTGTAGATAAGGGTAAGGGTCCCTATACAAGCACTTGATTGCTGCTGAGGAGTAGGGGAGCATGGGACCGGGCTTAGGCTCGTGATGTTATCGTCTGTTTTGTTTTGTTTTGTTGTACTCAATATTGTGTTGTACTGTATTGTTGTGTAACCTATTCTGGCTGTTTTCTTAGAACATGAGACATGTTGAATCATTATCTATATAACTGTTGGTTATCTTTTACTACAGTTGTTTATTTTAAATGTGTATGGTTTACTGCTTCTGCTATTGTTGTATGTTTTTTATTTTATTCCGCCACGTTGCACTTTGACAAATGAGGGCATAGTTTCCCCACTATCAGACCTGGGCCCTCACTGCTAGTCGGAAGCCTCTAGAGTTTGGGGAAATGCGCTTGAGTTCATGTGGCCAACTGGGTTCGTGGAACCCGTTGAGAGGCACCCAGATCCGAGTTGTTTCAAAGTGGTATCAGAGGAGTTATTTTCATTGACTTACTATTTGGATCCCTAGTCAGGGATAGGATAAGAATGGTAGTTGGTAAAAAGTTGTGCCCGGGAGTAGCTAACCCGTGTACAAGAAAAATCCAGTCTACCTCGTATTTTTGCAATTCTTATGATTTTTCTAATTTTACAGCTGATTTGATTTCACCATTGGGTGACACACTTGTGATTGTTCTAATTATATTTTATCCATGGGTTCTATTTAGTTTCAACCCGATGAGATGAGGGTATGACATCTCATGCATCATTTAGGCACATGCTAGAAATTACATTCCATGCATAGTTCCATGCCACGTAGGTTTATTAGAAATTATAAGTTGTTGTGATAGATGTTGTGCTAGTAAAGGCATGCTGATGTGATATCTGCTTGATAGATACCTGCTGTTTGATAGGGTATTATTGTGTGAGCCTGTGATGCACCCAATTTTTGTATACATTTTCATATATATAATTGACAATAAAAACATGTTTTCAGAAAATATCTGTTGTTTCATGAACAAATTCTTTGATTTTGGTGATTCTGTTTAGTTTCAAGAGCTTTCTGGATAAAATACATAAATCGAGGGAAGTCTGTGAAAATTTTGAAACTACATGGCATGTAATTTTTATACACGCCGTGTACATCCAGACAGGGACACGGACTGAAGGAGGTTGTACATGGCCATGTCACTAGATAGAGTCTACACGCCATGTGCAGCGACATTACACACCGTATACTACATTCTAGAAGCGGTTGTTGCCGAGAAGGTTGTACACTCCCATGTGGCCGTTGAAGGCGACACGGCGTGTTCCATTTTTACGCGATGTGTCTGATATTCTAGAAGGATTTGGTTGCCAAATCTTGACACTACACACCATGTATGGCGGCACTACATGCCGTGTACACTCAACCACCAGGAGGCGCAATGTTCAAAAGTCAAAGACGGCGTGTTAGGATGCCTACCCATGGAGAAATTTGCGCCAAAGCGCATTGATGAAAAGTACACTGCGTGTACTTTCTATACACGTCGTGTACTTTAATTTTCTACAAAAATAGGCCTTGGCCTTCGGATTTTGGGGAGTTAAAAAACATTTGGAAGAGAGAGAAGCTCTGCTACTACCATTCCTGAAACCACCAAGGTTCCGTCATTCCGCTGTTCTGCCATACCGCCTTCCGACACCTTACCTCAATGCTTACACGATGAATCTATCAGGTATCACGTGTGTCGTTTCTCTCCTACTTTCTATGTGTAACTAAACCCCTCGTGTTGGGGATATGGATGAAAGGATCATAATTTGTGTACTATTTTATATAGTTGTGTTTGCTCATTTTATATCTTCTTACTCTTCTTAATTCACTGTCAAATATAACTGAGAATTCTGAGCCGGACCAAGGGAAGAATTCTCAGTGATATAGAAGAGAAGTAACAGTAATGACATACATGACCATTGGAAAGATTTCACCGATTCAAATAATGGACTGAACTTAATAAATAATTAAGAACGTTGACTATTGGACCAAGGTGTCAACTTCTCTAATTCCAAACAAGAGGAACCAGACCAAGGAAATCTTGTAATAAAATGAAATCCAGAATGAAGAATTAACATGAACAACACAACCATTTAAGCAATCTGTATAAGAACTCCTTAATCACCACAACCCCGACACGTCTTTTCTTCCCGTTTTAAACTCTTTAAATTCACTAGTTGTTTTCTTTAAAATTGTTAATCATTTATTCAAAATAAAACAATATAGTTTTAATCCAAAACCAAAAATCAAACCAATAAACTCTAAATTCTGCATACTTCACCTAACTAAGTATTAACTCAATTGAATTCACACACGCCATAGTTCCCTGTGGATCGGCCCCGAACTTATGCTATACTAAATTTTTAAGAATGGGTAATTAATTTGGGACACATATAACTTCAGTCAATGACAAGCGAGACCAAATTTTGGTGCCATTGACGGGGAACTTTTTGGTCTTAGTGCTAAGATTTAAATTGTGTTAATAATTGATTTAAGTGAAAATAAAAATAAAAAATTTTCAAAAATATCTTTTTAATCCCATTTCAAATTTTATCTTTTAACTTTCCCTTGTTACACCTGGTATTTTTGTTGTGATTGTGTAGAAGCTTAAAGTGCATGAATAGACGCCCTACACAGTCCAGGAGCACCGAGTCATCGGAACTACTTCCTCTCAACCCGGAGATCGAACAGAACCTGCTTCGTTGTCGGCGTGCACTAAAAGAAACTCACAACTAGAAACCCTCTACCATGGTGAACATGGAAGAGGGATCACCAGCCGTTGATGCTACGACTGAGTAGTAGTACCAGGATCAGCAGCCTCCCACTACTGGTCCATCGGAGCAGGCTCCTGGAGGCTTTGTGAAATTCCTTCTGAGGGATTACCAACAGCCACCACAACAACCTCCTCTGGCGTATGGCCAACTATAAAAACTGCAACAACTCTTCCAATGGCCCTATTTCACCCCTCAGCAGTAGCAATATTTGCAACCTCCACCCCCTCAGCAGCTACCTCCAAGACATACTCTTATGAAGTACAGTCTTCCTACAATCCACAGAGCTGATATGGGCATCGTTCGTCTTCCATTCCAGGCCCAGCACTTTGAGATCCAGCCTGCTATCATGCAGCTGATCCAGAACACTGTCCAATTTGGAGGCCTGCCCAGCGAGGACCCAAACGCCCATCTCTCCAAATTTTTGGAGGTCTGAGACACATTTCGGTACAATGGCGTGTCTAAGGACGCCATCCGTCTTCGCCTATTTCACTTTTCTCTACGGGATAAGGTGAAAGACTGGACCAATGGGCTGCCACGAAGATCTATCCTCACTTGGGAGGAGCTAGCCTAGGCATTCCTATCCAAATACTTCCCACCATCAAAGACAGGGATGCTAAGGAACGAGATTCATAACTTCCAGTAGCACGACTCCGAGTCATTATACGAGTCCTGGGAACGCTTCAAAGAGATGTTACGAAAATGACCACACCACAGACTCCCACTATGGATAAAAGTCCAGACCTTCTACGGAGGACTTACAACAAATACCAAGTCTGTGGTGGATGCTGCTGCTGGAGGTATGGTGATGCAAAAATCCCCCGAAGAGCTATTTGAACTACTGGAAGATATGTCATCAAACAGCTTCTAGTGGCACTCTGAGTGGGGGACTCAAAAGTGAGGTATGCACAATATTGACTCTACCACTATGTTAAATGCTCAGTTAGACATTGTGTCTAAGAAAATCGATGCATTAAATCTCAAAAGAGCATCTAATCCTCCTACGGTGAACCATCCAGCATGTGGCGACTGTGGGGATAACCACATCATGGGAGAATGACCAAGTTCGACTGGAGGACCTTCGACGAGCGAAGTGACTTATTTTGCCCAAAATTGAGGGCTTAACCAGAACCAGCAGTACCAGAACCCGGCATGGTGAGATCCACAGAACACATGCTAGGGCCAACAACAGCAGAATCCTCCTACCCATAGACCGCCTAACTACAACCAAAATCCCTACCAAAACCAATACCAAAGGCCGCAACAACCCCATCAGGGTCCTTATCTGCAACAAGGGTATCAGAACCCTCGTCCACAGCAGCCACGACATCCACCTCCTCCACCGGCTCAATAACCACCTCATTAGGAGAACACCTCCAGGTTAGAGGATCTGATGACTAAATTTATATCAACTACTGAAATGAAATTCCAGAACTAGGAGGCTTCCATCCGAACCCTCGAGAATCAAATTGGCCAGATAGAAAACCAGCTATCAGGGAGGCAGCCCGGTACACTACCAGGAAACACTTAGAAGAACCCATGGGAGGAGGCCAATGCTATCACATTACGTAGAGGAAAAGAGTTTCCACAGAAGGAACCAACCCACTAGTCAACTGCACCTCCATCCCCTATTAATAAAGAAGGTCCAGTTTCAGATCCCTCTTCACTTGAATATCCATCACCAGAGGCTCAATTAGGAATGGGAAAAGAAGTCGTTAAACCATTTGTGCCTGTATTACCTTTCCCAGAAATAATGAAGCAGAGAAAGCTGGACCACCAATTTGCTAAATTCATGGACATATTCAAAAAGCTATGAATCAACATCCCATTTGCAGAGGCCCTAACTCAAATGCCCACATATGAAAAATACATGAAGGAAATCCTCTTGAATAAGAGGAAGATGGAGGATCTGGGAATTATTACACTAACAAAAGAGTGTTCCACGGTCATCCATCATTCAATTCCTCCCCAACTCCAAGATCAAGGTAGTTTCACCATTCCTTGTATTATTGGATCCTGTGAGTTTGGGAAGGCCCTCTGCGACTTAGGGGAAAACGTGAACCTCATGCCCCTTGATGTTTTCAAGAAGCTAGGACTCAACAAGCTCAAGTCTACCCGTGTAGCCCTTAAAATTGCTGATTGATCCATCAAACATCTGAAGGGCCTACTGGAGGACATACTGGTCAAGGTGGGTAGGCCGATCCTCCCCACTGATTTCATCATCCTCGACATGGGGGATGACCAGGAAGCACCTCTTATACTTTGAATACCTTTCTTGTAAACTGGGAAGGTATTGATTGATGTGAAACAAGGAGAGATTATTTTCCGAGTAGGAGATGAAAGAGTTTCCTACAAAATCCTCAAGGTCGTCAAACATGATCCCTTGTCAGAGAATGAGGGTTGTTATGCAGTGTCCACCATGGTTAACCATTTTAGTGAAAAAGGGGATGATCTGGTATGTTCTTTTACTCCAAATAATTTTACTATCCCAGATATTCTATTAGAAGAAGCGCCAGAACAGTTGCAATTCTTAGAAGGCCAGGGCGACTACTATTGGCAGCGTGTTGTTGTTCCTGATAGTTTGGAACGGGACAAGGTTCAACCACTTGTGACTTCAATTTTAAAAGCGCATGAACTTGAACTGAAACATCTTCCATCTTCTCTCAAGTATGGGTATTTAGGAACCAATCAAACTTTTCATGTTATACTTAACGTAGAACTGTCATAGGAGCAGAAATATGCACTTTTTCAGGTTCTCAAACAGAGGATGCACGCTATTGGGTGGACAATCGCTGATCTGAAGGGCATCAGCCCTACCATTTGCACTCACAATGTGCTACTTGAAGAAGGTGACAAGAAATCTCAGCAACCACAATGACGCTTGAATCCTCCCATGAAAGAAGTTTTAAAAAAAGAGGTGATCAAATTATTAGATTCATGCATCATCAATACCATCTTGGATAGTCCGTGGGTGAGTCCCCTCCAAGTGGTACCCAAAAAGGGCGGGTATCACTGTGATTTCAAATGAGATGAACGAGCTCATCCCTACACGCACTATCATGGGATGGCGAGTCTGTGTGGATTATCAGAAGTTAAATGATGCCACAAGAAAGGATCACTTCCCCTTGCCATTCATGGATCAAATGCTAGAGAGGCTAGCAGGGCACAACTTATATTGCTTCCTCAACGGTTTTTCTGGCTACAACCAAATCTCCATTTCTCCATAGGATCAGGAAAAGAGCACATTCACTTTCCCCTACGACACATTTTCTTATCGAAGGATGTCTTTCAGCATGTGAAATTCCCCCGCCACCTTCCAGCACTGTATGCTGGCCATCTTCCACGACATGGCAGAACGATTCTTGGTGGTTCTCATGGATGATTTTTCTGTTTACGAAAAATCATTCACCATTTGTTTAAGATACATGGAGCTAGTTTTGGAACGATGTGAGCACACTAACCTATCTTGAACTGGGAAAAGTGTCATTTCATGGTGAAAAGTGGCATAGTCTTTGGCCAAAAAATTTCAGCAAAGGGGATAGATGTTGACCCGGAAAAGATCAAAGTCATTTCATGACTACCTATACCAACTTCCGTCCACAACATCCGCAGCTTCCTGGGGCATGCAGGTTTTTACAGGCAGTTTGTCCGTGACTTCTCCAAAATAGCCCAGCCCCTCACCAATATTCTAACCAGGGATGCCATATTTGAGTTTGATGAGACATGTGTCAGATCTTTTGAGCATCTAAAGCAGCGCCTGGTGGAATATCCAGTTATGATTTCTCCCAACTGGGAGGAATAATTTGAGGTGATGTGCGATGCAAGTGACTATGCAGTGGGAGCAGTCTTGGGCCAGCGACATGAACAGATTTTCCGACCTATCTATTATGCCAGCAGGATGCTCAATGAGGCACAGACCAACTTCACCACCACCGAAAAGGAGATTCTTGCAGTGGTTTTCACATTTGACATGTTTCATTCTTACTTAGTGTTGTCTAAAGTTATTGATTATAATGACCATGAAGCACTAAAGTACCTACTATACAAGAAATATGAAAAGCCTCAATTGATCCGCTGGGTAGTCCTCCTACAAGAATTTGATCTTGAGATCCGAGACAAGAAAGGGAGTGAGAACTTCATTGATAACCATCTCTCCCGCCTCGAGCTGCCTCATTTGGAGAAGGAATATGATCGGGAGATCAGAGAGGATTTTCCTGATGAGAACCTCTTTTCGATCAATGAAACACCTAGACCATGGTATGCTGATATTGCTAATTTTCTGGTTACAAGTGTCGTTTACCCCGACCTCCCCTTCCAGCAAAAGAAAAGATTTTTCTCTCATGTGAAAAAGTACTTTTGGGAGGATCCTCTGCTATTCCTATCCTGTGCAAATGGAGTGATCTACTGTTGCATCCCAGAGAATGAAGTTCACGGTGTCTTGGAGTTCTGTCACGCCTCACTAGTAGGAGGACATCATGGGCCTGACCGTACCATAGCTAAGATCATGCAGTATGGATTTTTCTGTCCCACCATGCATAAAGATGCTAGGGCCTTTGTTTCCTATTGTGATCGGTGCCAGCGGACCGGTAATGTGGGACATAGAGCCATGATGCCCCAGCACCCCATCGTGGAGGTCGATATTTTCAACGTATAGGGAATAGATTTATGGGTCGTTTTCCCCCATCTTTTGGGAACACTTATACCCTGGTCTGCGTCGACTACATCTCCAAGTGGGTGGAAGCCACTACTACAACACATGACACATCCAAGGTAGTCATGAATTTTTTAAAGAAAAATATTTTTAGCAGGTTTGGGGTTCCACGAGTACTGATCAGGGATAGAGGGACCCACTTCGTCAACACACTGATGAGAGGAATACTGTCAAAGTATGGAGTAAAGCATTAGATGGGGACACCATATCATCCCCAGTCCAGTGGATAGGTAAAACTCTCTAACCGTGAGATCAAGCAGATCCTGGAGAAAATAGTGAACACTTCGCGGAAGGACCGGTCCAAGAAGTTTGATGATGCCTTGTGGGCATATCAAGCTGCTTTCAAAACACCACTTGGAATGTCCCCATTCCGCCTCATCTATGGAAAGCCCTGCCATCTTCTAGTGGAATTGGAACATAATGCCTACTGGGCCATCAAAGCCCTAAATTTTGATCTGAAGGCAGCTGAAGAGAAACAGAAGTTCCAACAGTCAGAACTAGATGAACTCTGATTAGAGGAATACAAGAATGCCAAGCTATACAAGTAGAAGACAAGATTCATTCATGACCGAATGATTTCACGAAAATCTTTCCAGCCCGGTGATCAGGTAATTCTCTTTAATTCTCGTCTTCTCTTATTCCCAGGGAAGTTAAATTCACGATGGTCAGGACTATTCCACGTTGTACATGTATTCCATCATGGAGTAGTGGAAATTTCTATAAGATGTTCAACCATTCAAGGTAAACGGGAAGCAGTTGAAAGCTTACCATCCTATAGACAACACGGTGGGAACGTTGTCCACCATACAGCTCAGGTAAGCAAGGTAAGAAGGTTGAACCAACGACCTCAAACAAAGGTGCTTCCTAGGAGGCAACCGAGAGGTTACACGCCGTGTCCGACTCACATACACGGTGTGTACTTATCTTTTTAATTTATAATCTTAATAGTATAAATCTATAGAATAACAAATAAATAACTAGGGATGATTCCGGTGGAGATGGTAAAGTCACTGGAATTTATTTGAGCGGTCCCCGGTTCGAATCCTCCTGACCTACCTTCGGCACTGGGTTCCTCCTTTTATTTACACGGCATGTGTCGTATTTTACATATACATATATATATCTATATAAAAGTGTTTAAATATAATAAAACCCATGATGTGGATGGACTCGTTGGCTAGAATCGTAATCCGGTTCCAAAAGACCTGGGTTCGAACCCAGAAAACCCTCCCATTTCCATCATTTGTTCATTTAATAAAACCACACGACGCACATTTCGATATACGCCATGTGCATCATAATTTTTAAATATAAATTAAAAACATTTTTTAAAATAAGAAATTACATGCATGTGAAGTTGGCGGATTGGAAAAGTCTCGGCACCAGGTTCAAAAGACCCGATTTCGAATCGTGCTAATCTCCCTGATTCATCCCCATACTTTCTTAAATAAAAACCACACTCCGTTCTTTTCTTTCATTCCTTGTGTATAGGGAATATAGAATAAATATATATAAATGATAAATATTGGAATTAGTACAACCTTCGCTCCAGTGGTTGAGGGCTTCCATTTAGAATGGCCGATTGTCGGTTCGAACCTCACCCCGACCACCAAACAAAAGGTTGTACTTATCTTTTTACAATTTTTAAACACATGGTGTGTATTTTCCAACTAAATTACATGTATAATTTTATTTTATTTTAATTATATATATATATATACCTCTTTTACTTTTATTTTTAATTAATTAATATTACTTATTATATAGTATATTTAATAATAAAAAAATGGAATACACGGCGTGTAGTCCAAACATACACTCTGTGTACCGCGCCTATATAGGCCGCGAGCCACCCAGCTTGAGCTCGTGTCGTGCAGCTCCCCATTTCCCCCCTTCTTCCCGTTTCTTCTCCTGAACAACACATGCACCCCCATCTCTCAGATCTGTCGATTTGGTGCATTTAAAGATCTGATTTCTTTCACATTGTGATCCTTGGTCAAGGTACACCGGTCTACACTCTCTATTTCAAGTTTTTAGAATCGTTTAGGGTATTTTTTGGATCGGCCGACCGTTCGGCTTCCGCCAGTACATGGCCATGAAATTAATAACACAAGCCATGTACTTCTGTACATGGCCACACACAAAATATTTCGAAATTTGACTATACATGGTGTATATGTTCGGTACACACCGTGTCCTATTCCTCATCGTGCCTGAGTATTCCTTTGCACATGGCCTCACACACCATTTACATGTACACGACATATGTGTTCGGTACACGCCGTATATACCTTTTCCTTTGGACCCTCCGTGTGTGGCACCTAACATGGCCTCGTACCCCATGTTCCCATACACGACGTGTATGTGCGATACACGCCGTGTATACCATTTCCTTTGTCCGACCCATGTTTCCCCCTCTACACGGCCATGTTCTTCGTGTGTAGTACACACTGTGTCCTTGACCTACACGGCGTGTATTATTTTCTTTGAAATAATAAAAACATGGCCATGTCGTTTGTCACACATGGCCACCTAAACTTTTAATGAACACGACATGTATGTTTGGTACACACCGTGTACTCTTACATGGTCTATTTTTCACCCTCAGCGTGTCTCTCTAGAGAACATGTGATACTCTAAATTTCCAACTACACGCCGTGTACTCTGGAGTACATGACACATAACGACCCAAAGTTTCATTAATGGAAAATCCCTCTTGATCATATTAAATGTCTCTTTATATAAAATGTTTTTATAAGATGTCAACTTCTTTAGTTTTATGTTAAGATTTTTGACCATTGTTAATATAGCCGTTGAACAGTGATCACATGATTAGTATAAATAAAGGACTTTAACAAATCCAATTTACTCAGACAAAGGAAGTGATGACAACATCCAGTAGAATTGCCCCATATGAAGCCCATTTGTCGGAGCTTGGAAAAGAGGTGGCGTCTTTGGGCTTCTCCCTTGACCAAGACCAAGCTGAGCTTCATTATATCAAGCTCGAACGGGACCGTCTATGGGAAAAGTGGAAGTTGATAGAGATTACCACTCGAGTGATGTTATCTGAGCTGCCCCAAGAGTCTGTCACCATCGCACACCTTACCCTTAAGTCTTATGCGGCTGTTTTAAGGGGTTATGTAACAAATAAGTAGTACTATGTTCATGTACATTATTTTTGTATATAATAATGAATATAATTTCTAGTCATTCTTGATACATTGTAAATAGTTTTTAAAGTACAAATAGTGTTTTTAGTTATTATTTAATTAAGAATTATATTTTATTAAATTAAGGGATTTTTGAAATTAAATAATATTTTAATAAAATATTATTATTAATATTAAATTAATTTTTATTAAATATAAATGATCTTATAATTTTATGAATACAATTAAATTTTTTATTAAGGTTTGAAAGCCATTTCTGTCAAAACCCGTGAATTATCAATAAATGATGGTTTTTATTTTAAAAGTGAAAATTCACATATTTAGAAAATTATTTAGATAAAATAAATTTTATTTTTTGAATCAGGACGTCGAAATTATCCAACGGTGAATTTTTCATAATTTTCTGAGATAGTCAAATTTTTGGGTAAAAACTAAATACCGTTTAAGTATATAATGTGTTTTATGACATCATAATGACCCAATGGTGATGTAATAAAATACCAAAGTCCTTATGTTCGGACAATATATGTTTTATCATTAAAATAATGTGATTTTGGGTTTGTTTGACTTACTTTTCAAAGCATTAATGGACCCCTCAAGACATATTCAACACTTTGCCTTTTTAAAGTATTTTCCATGGGAGTGTGACTCACCTCCACATAATCAACCTTATTATTTTAAGAATATAGGACTTGGGCCTTATAAAATATTTTTTTCCACTTCCCTTTTCCAAAAACCATGGGCAAAAACCACGGTATGGTTTGTGGTTTGGATTAATTTACTGTAAGGGGACCCAAACCTAAATAATAAATAATTCCCTCACCTTTTTTATATAAACCCACCCAAGCTCCCACTTCCTCCTCACTAAAATCCATTATAGTTCGTCCAATCTCTTCCCAACTCTCTCTAGAATCCTCCCAAGGTTCCCCAAGCTCCAAAGAAGCCTCTCACAAGCCTCTCTCTAGCCTTTGGAAGCACACTTCCAAGTAAGGGTTTTTCTTCCTTTCTCATTTTTATCAATTTTATTTAAGTTGTATTCCCCTTTTAATTTCAATTATGAATGTTGGGGTATGGTTTCAAACCTCCCCCATACTTCCCTATTATTTTTTGAATTATGGGATGCCTCTTTCTCTCTCATTAAATAACTCCCATGTACACCCGTTACTATGCCGAAATTCTGAAAGGAACTTCTCTCTCCTCTATTACATTCAAGCAATACTTTTGTATCATGAATCTAAATTCCATTACAATTGTTGGGAAATGTGTATATATGGCCTCCTTACTGTCCATTACATGAAAATATGATGAGGAACCTCTTTCTCTCTCATCAACCATTTTTATGAATTCTTATGTCACGCCGTTACGCTGCCGAAATCGCACCGATTTTATAAGCCAATGCCATTGTGTAGTGGATACCATGCCCATTTTTCCATCAAGGGTATTCAACTTTATGCACATTTACTTATTGATTACAAAGTTTCATGTATGAATTCCACATTCCTTTATCGTGGAATAATTGATTATGTTTTACGAATCCATGTTTTATGATCCATGTGGCACACTTATGCATGAAATGAAATGTTTAAGAAGGGTGAGCCCTTATAGCGCTCCAATGCATTGGGTAAAGTATAGTATCATGATACGTCATGTGCAATTAGTGTTGACTCATGCTAATTCAATTGCAATGAGGGTTTACTCATGATTCATGTGCAATGAGGGTTTACTCAGGCTCCATGTGCAATGAGCCTTGGCTCATGCTAATTCAATGTTAAGTGTTTTTGCCACATTTCCATGTTATGATTATCATGCTTTATCATGACTTTATGTTCATGTTTATCTTATGCTATATTGACATGACTATTTCCTAACATGTATTGTACTCCTCATGTTATTCCATGTGTACTCCCTTACCGGGCTTTATAGCTCACCATTTTCTTATGCATGTCCTCAGGTTATCCCATGCAATTCTAAGTACGAGGGAATTTAGTGGTCATGTAAAGGAAGTTTTCAATAAAGATGTTGTATTTCATGTTTTAAGTTTTTATGTAATGATAATAATCCCCAAATACACTAAACCTCTCGATCATCTTTGATGTATCAGGTGAAGTTTTAGGTAATAAATCATGTTTAAGTTGTAATAAAAAGCAGGGTTGTCATAGTTGGTATCAGAGGATAGGTTTAGTTATTTTTGGGATTAGGAAACCCTAGTAAAGCCTTAGAAACAAGACTAAGTATAATAAAAACATCCCTAAGTTTTGGTAAATACTAATTAAGTGGTTTATCAAACAAATACATCCCTGTCTGGATACGAGCAGGTAGAGGCGGCTCTGGCACAGATGTATCCTAGGGGTAAAACCCGAAAACTCCGCTTTGAGATAGACTCGAACAGGAACTGGTGCACGACAATGGGCCTTGCTGAACTCTTGGTTTCAACACTCCTGGGGGATATGTTTTTATAAATTCACAAGCTTAGTATGAACCTTTATTAAGGGAATTAAAAAAAATTCCCCTAAGAATATATGTCAGAATGTAGATAATGAAAAGCCTAGATTGAAGCCTATAGACTCATGAGTTAAAGAAATGAAAGTTTATTTATAATTCATCAACTTTTGTCTTTGTATTACCCTTTATGTGTTACCCCTAACTTTCCTTTTATTCTAGACAATGGCTGGTAATAGGAGGACTCAGGCTAACAACCGTTGTGAATATCAGTGTGATGACTATACTAATGAGATGCCAAATCCAATGGGAGTAGGAATCGTGAACTTTGTCATGCCTCTCTCTCAGCTAACTCAAGTTTTGAATAGAAACATGGGTCAAGAGGAACGTTCAACCTCCCTTAAGAAAGAACAAGTCGCTATCGAGAGCTTCATGAGACAAAGGCCTCCTACTTTTAGTGGATTATCTGATCCCACAATCGCTGAACAATGGATGAACTCCATTGAAAATATATTCTCCATCCTTCAATGTTCTGAACAAGAGAAGGTTCTCATGGATTCTTATCATATGGAGGGTGAAGCTGATCAATGGTGGACGTTGATCAAAAATATGAAACCTGAGGAGGAGATCGAGGCATTGGAATGGAAGGATTTCCAGAAGATGTTTTGCGATAAATATTTTCCGTGCACCCTCCGTCTTAAGATGGAGAGGGACTTCCTTTCCCTCAAGAAAAAAGATGAAGAATCTGTTGGAGCGTATGAGGAAAACTTCACAAGGCTTGCACGATATGCTTCCGGATTTTTCATTACCCCCGAATGCAAGGTCAACTGCTTCTTTGGTGGGATGAAGCCTAGCTTGCGGAAAGCATTAGCGATCCGTGACTTCGACAGTTATGAGGAAATTGTCTGATGTGCCCTCAATGTCGAAATGGAGATCAGGGAATCACATGGGTATCATGGGGACAAGAAGCGTAAGGTGGACTTCAATGCTGGCAGTCCGATGGATAAATCCAATGGTGCTAAGAGAATACAACACCCCACTTGCCAAAAGTGCAGAAAGAAGCACCCTGGAAATTTCCTTAAGGGGACGAGAAAATGCTTCAGGTGTGGAAGAGAAGGGCACCTAGCTGTTAACTGTCAGCAATAAGGACCCACGGCTGTGACATAGGAGAGGAACACTCCGTTTGAACCTCAACGCGTTGTTCAATGCTACAAATGCAAAGAACCGGGTCATTTTGAAAATCAGTTCCCTAATCCAAGGGTTATCGGAGGCAACCAACAACCTCCAAGACAGTAAGAAAGATCTTTTTCCATCACTTCTTCCGAAGTGAACCCCGACAATGAAGTGGTGACAGGTACGCTATTTATTCATTCAAGAATAGAGAACATACTTTTTGATTCAGGTTCTACACATTATTTTATATCTAGAATGTTTAGTAGAATAATCCCAGCACCACCACAAATCATGGAAGTAAAGATGTCGGTGAGTAGGGAAAATGGGGCAATCATTGCATCCCATGAATATAAGTCCTCCCCTGTTATAATCTGTGGATTGAATTTCCCAGAGAACCTCTTCATACTCCCTTTGGGGGAATTTGATACAATTCTTGGCATGGATTGGATTTCCTTATATAAAGCCAACATAAATTGTTGGGAGAGGGAAATCACACTCCATATAGAGATTAGACCCCCAATTCTTTACAAGTGTCAGGAGGAAGATGAATATCCTCTAGATCCATCATCTCAATCATGGATATTACTGCCTTATGAGCATGCATATCTGGCTCAAATGATTGAGTCCAAGGAAGAAACCATCCTTGAAGAAATGCCTATTGTGAGGGAATTCGCTGAAGTGTTTCCCGAGGAACTGCCTGGTCTTCCTCCAAGAAGAGATGTTGAGTTATCAATTGAACTTATACCTGGGGCACTACCAATATCCAAGACTCCATATATAATGGATATTGTAGAGCTTGAAGAGCTAAAGAAACAACTATAGGAAAATATAGATAAAGGGTTTATACGCCCAAGTGCTTCACCATGGGGTGCACCAGTCCTCTTCGTCAAGAAGAAGGATGGGTCAATGCGGCATTGCATCGATTATCGTGAACTTAACAAAATCACGATAAAGAACAAGTATCCTCTCCCAAGAATCGATGACTTTTTTGCTCAACTGTGTGGAGCACAATACTTCTCCAAGGTGGACTTACGGTCGGGATATTATCAAGTAAGGGTGAAGAAGGAAGATGTCCCCAAGACTGCTTTTCGTACAAGATACGGGCACTATGAATTCATATTAATTCCTTTCAGACTCACCAATGCTCCAGAAATATTCATGGAATTGATGAATAGAGTCTTTATAGATTACCTTGTCAAATTTTTGGTAGTATTTATAGACGATATTCTAATATACTACCAAACCAAGGAGGATCATGAGGAGCATTTAAAAATTGTACTAGAGACTTTGCGCAAGGAGAAGCTCTATGAAAAGTACATAAAATGTGTGTTCTGGTTGAAGGAGGTATCATTCTTGGGCCATATCATCACAAGAAATGGGATATCTGTTGATTCCTCCAAAACAGATGCAATTGAGGGATGGCTGAGGCCAACATCTGTAACAGATATCCGTAGCTTCTTGGGGTTAGCTGGATATTATCGATGATTTGTGAGAAATTTCTCACGATTGTCCAACCCTCTTACCAAGATAACTCTAAAGGAAGTAAAGTTCTCTTGGAGTGATGAATTCGAAGAAAGATTCAAGGAGTTGAAAAGGTGGCTTATCACAACACTCGTTCTCACTTTACCCACAAGTGGGGAGCTTTTTGTGGCATTCAGTGATGCTTCGAAGAAGGGCTTAGGATGTGTGCTGATGCAGAATGATAAAGTGATATCCTATGCCTCAAGGAAGTTGAAAATCCATGAGAAAAACTACCCAACACATGATTTGGAGTTGGCGGCTGTGATCTTTTCCTTGAAAATCTGGCGGCATTATCTCTATGGAGAGAAATGTGAGATATATACTAACCACAAGATTCTTAAATATATATTCACACAGAAAGAGCTTAATATTCACTAGAGAAGATGGATAGAGCTCATCAAGGATTAGTACTGTTCAATACATTACCACCCTGGGAAAGAGAATAAGGTGGCAGATGCCCTAAGTAGAAAGGATCCAACAATTCTATCAATGATGAGAATTGAGAAGGATACCATCTTAATAGACTTGATGAAGATGGATGTGGGAATCATAAAGAAGGGAACATCATCAATCCTTTCACAAATGATTGCTCAACCATCTCTTTTGGAAAGGTTAAAGGATGCTCAAAAGGATGATGTGATAATTCAAGAAAAAGTGGAAGCTATCAAAAAGGGAAAATCCCTGGAGTTTAATGTTAATGAGGAAGGAATTGTGTGGTTTGGGAAAAGACTATGTGTTCCATCAAGTCCGGAGCTGAAGAAGGAACTCTTGGATGATGCACATAGTTCAAATTTCTCTATTCACCCAGGGAGCACAAAGATGTATCGAGGTATCCGAGAAAACTTTTGGTGGGATAATATGAAGAAGGAGATCGCTGAATATACATCAAAGTGCCTGGTGTGTCAGCAAGTGAAGGCAGAGAGGCAGAAGTCTAAGAGGACGATGAAACCATTTCCCATACCAGAATGGAAATGGGAGAACATCACCATGGAATTTGTCACCGGACTTCTAAGGACATCTAAAGGCAACAATGCAATCTAGGTTGTTGTGGATCATCTTACAAATACTGCACACTTCATTTCTATTCGAGAGGATTTATCTTTGGATCAAATGGCACAGATATATATCAGGGAAGTGGTAAGGTTTCATGGAGTACCACTATCTATTATGTCTGACCAAGATCCAAGATTCACCTCTATGTTTTTTAAGAGTCTTCAACATGCTCTGAATACTAAACTGAACTTCAGTACGACCTATCATCCGAAAAACTGATGGCCAATCTGACCGGACTATCCAAACACTTGAGGATATGTTGAGAGAATACTCGATGGAATTTAAAGGAGGATGGGATATACATCTTCCTCTGGTTGAGTTCTCTTATAATAATGGTTTCCACTCGAGCATCCAAATGGCACCATATGAATCCCTATATGGGAAAAGGTGCAGAACACCGGTATGTTGGGATGAGGTCAGTGAACGTAAGCAGCTTAGACTAGAAATGGTCAAATAAATGTTGGAGAATGTGAAAACCATTCAGCAGCATATCAAGGCATCCCAGAGTCGACAGAAGAGTTATGCAGATAATCGTCGATGAGACCTTGAGTTTAAAGCTGGAGACATGGTTTTTCTACTCATATCTCCATGGAAAAAGGTCATGTGGTTTGGAAAGAAAGGGATGTTAAGTCCAAGGTACATCAGCCCCTTCGAGATTATTGATCGTGTTGGGGCTGTGGCCTATCGACTAGCACTTCCACCTACTATGGCCAAGGTGAATGATGTATTTCATGTATCCCTCTTAAGGAAGTAAATACCGGACCCTTCACATGTACTCTCATATGAGGTGGTACAATTGGAAGATGATCTTTCTTATGAGGAGAAACCAGTGAAGATCTTAGATCGTAGAGAAAAAGTTCTACGAAATAAGGAAATGCACCTCGTTAAGGTGTTGTGGAGAAACCACAAGTTTGAAGAAGCGACTTGGGAATCGGAGGATATGATGAAGCTGAGTTACCCACATTTGTTTTAGTGTGGGAAAAGGAAAATTTTGAGGGCGAAAGGGGGGAATATTGTAACGACCCAAAGTTTCATTAATGAAAAATCCCTCCTGATCTTATTAAATGTCTCTTTATATAAAATGTTTTTATAAGATGTCAACTTATTTGGTTTTAGGTTATGATTTTTGAACGTTGTTAATATAGCCGTTGAATAGTGATAACATGATTAGTATAAATAATGGACTTTAACAAATCCAATTTACTCAGACAAAGGAAGTGATGGCCTCATCCAGTAGAATTTCCCCATACGAAGCCCATTTTTCGGAGCTTGGAAAAGAGGTGGCGTCTTTGGGCTTCGCCCTTGACCAAGCCCATGCTGAGCTTCATTATGTCAAGCTCTAACGGGACCGTCAACGGGAAAAGTGGAAGTTGATAGAGATTACCACTCGAGCGATGTTATCCGAGCCGCCCCAAGAGTCTGTCACCATCGCACACCTTAGACATATGTCTTATGTGGATTTTTAAGGGGTTATGTAACAAATAAGTAGTACTATGTTCATGTACATTATTTTTTTATATAATAATGAATATAATTTCTAGTCATTTTTGATACATTTTAAATAGGTTTTAAAGTACAAATGGTGTTTTTAGTTATTATTTAATTAAGAACTATATTTTATTAAATTAGGGGATTTTTGAATTAAATAATATTTTAATAAAATATTATTATTAATATTAAATTAATTTTTATTAAATATAAATGATCTTATAATTTTATGAATGCAATTAAAATTTTTATTAAGGTTTGAAAGCCATTTCTGTCAAAACCCGTGAATTTTCGATAACTGACAGTTTTTATTTTAAAAGTGAAAATTCACATATTTAGAAAATTATTTAGATAAAATAAATATTATTTTTGGAATTAGGACATCGAAATTATCCAACGTTGAATTTTTCATAATTTCCTGAGACAGTCAAATATTTGGGTAAAAATTAAATACCGTTTAAGTATATAAAGTGTTTTATGACATCATAATGACCCAATGGTGATGTAATAAAATACCATAATCCTTATTTTAGTCCAATATGTGTTTTATCATTAAAATAATTTGATTTTGGGTTTGTTTGACTTACTTTTCAATGCATTAATGGACCCCTCAAGACATATTCAACACTTTGCCTTTTTAAATTATTTTCCATGGGAGTGTGACTCACCTCCACATAAGCAACCTTATTATTTTAATAAGATCGAACTTGGGCCTTATAAAATATTGTTTTCCTATTCCTTTTTCCAAAAACCATCGGCAAAAACCATGGTATGGTTTGTGGTTTGGATTAATTTAATGTAAGGGGACCCAAACCTAAATAATAAAGAATTCCCTCACCTTTCCTATATAAACCCACCCAATCTCCCACTTCCTCCTCACCAAAATCCCTTGGAGTTCGTCCAACCTTTGCCCTACTCACTCTAGAATCCTCCCAAGGTTCCCCAAGCTCCCAATAATCCTCTCACAACCCTCTCTCTAGCCTTTGGAAGCACACTTCCAAGTAAGGGTTTTCTCTTCCTTTCTCATTTTTGTCAATTTTATTTAAGTTTTATTCCCCTTTTAATTTCAATTATGAATGTTGGGGTATGGTTTCTCACCTCCCCCATACTGCCCTCTTATTTTTTGAATGATGGGATACCCCTTTCTCTCTCATTAAATTCCTCCCATGTACATCCGTTACTATGCCGAAATTCCGAAAGGAACTTCTCTCTCCTCTTTTACATTCAAGTAATACTTTTGTATCATGAATCTAAATTCCATTACAATTGTTGGGACATGTATCTATATGGCCTCCTTACTGTCCATTACATGTAAATATGATGAGGTACCCCTTTCTCTCTCATCAAACATTTTTATGAATTCTTATGTCACGCTGTTACGCTGCCGAAATCGCACCGATTTTCTAAGCCAATGCCATTGTGTAGTGGATACCATGACCATTTCTCCATCAAGGGTATTCACCTTTATGAAAATTTACTTATTGATTACAAAATTTCATGTATGAATTCCACATTCCTTTATCATGGAATAAATGATTATGTTTTATGAATCCAGGTTTTATGATTCATGTGGCACACTTATGCATGAAATGAAATGTTTAAGATGGGTGCACCCTTATAGCACTCCAATGAATTGGGTAAAGTATAGTATCATGATACGACATGTGCAATGAGTATTTACTCATGCTAATTCAAGTTCAATAAGGGTTTAATCGTGCTTCATGTGCAATGAGGGTTTACTCATGCTCCATGTGCAATGAGCCTTGGCTCATGCTAATTCAATGTTAAGTGTTGTTGCCACATTTCCATGTTATGATTATCATGCTTTATCATTTCTTTATGTTCATGTTTATCTTATGCTCTATTGACATGCCTATTGCCTAACATGTATTGTACTCCTCATTTTATTCCACGTGTACTCCCTTACTGGGTTTCTATCTCACCCTTTTCTTATAAATGTCCTCAGGTTATCCCATGCAATGCTAAGTACAAGGGAATTTAGTGGTCATGTAAAGTAAGTTTTCAATAAAGATGTTGTATTTCATGTTTTAAGTTTTTATGTAATGATCCTAATCCCCAAAGACACTAAAACTCTCGATCTTCTTTGTTGTATCAAGTGAAGTTTTATGTAATAAATCATGTTTAAGTTGTAATAAAAAGCACGGTTGTCATATGCCGTGTAATTTTTTTCCCTGTTTTCTCACGTTTTCATTTTTTTATTTTGTTTTCTTTTCCTTTATTTTTCTTATGTTTGGTTTTTATTTCTTTTTTCTAGATTATGGCAGATCCCGAGCCTTCCTGAGGGAAGCGGCCAGCCTCCTCCACTGAAGACGAGGGGTACCTCTTTTGTCGGATCCGACTCCGACCGCCGACGTAGGTAGACCCAGACACTCCGGTCTTCGAGGTACCTCTTTTGGCCATACTGCCACCACTCACTCCCTCAGTAGATACCGAGTCTACTTCTACTACACCAGCTTCCACTCTACCTGCACCATCTTCATCAGCAGTTGGTCCGTCTTTGAGCACACCTTCCACCGAGCCGCCCTCTACTTCGGCAGATCTACCCATAGAGCCAGCCGCTGCTACTGCACGTGCTCTTGGGCCGTTACCTGTAGGTGCTCCCTATCCCTGCACGGTATTCCCAGTCACCAACCTTGCATATGACAGGGTCCTATGCTTCTCTCGTCGGCTGATATCGTTGAGTGGCTGATACCTCAACAGTAGCATTCCTCAGCAGATGAGTATTTGGGAGGAGTTGGAGGAACTTCTCGGGCACACCTAACTCCTCGATATTTTCTAGGTCATCACTCCTGTGTTCCATGATTTATTTTTGGAGTTTGTGGCCTCGTTTGAGTTTGATGGAGGGGAGTACCAGGAGATACCTAGTGATGTGGTACCCGTAGTTCGATTCCGGATAGGAGGACGATGTTTCTCTCTTGCCATGACAGAATTTGGCCGAGTGTGCGACTTCTATCCCCATACTATCACCCCACCCCTCCATTTCTACCTTGACCCGGCCTGAGCGCTTTGACCTCATTTCCATGTGGCGGGAGATTGCTGGGCCTGACCACCAGTACTCCCCCACTTCCTAGAAGATCACTCTTATTGTCGACCTCGTCCTTCACTTCGCCCACTGGTGCTTCAGTGCCATCCTTTTCCCTCACCATGAGGATATGGGGGTCGTGACCGGCCGTGACATGGAGCTTCTTACCTGTGTCATCCGACACGACTACCCGAACCTCTTCTATCTTGCCGCTTCCTATTTCCAATACATGTTTACCGGCCGTCAGGGAAACTTGAATGCCGAGTTTTACACCACCCGTCTTGCCCACCACCTCGGGGTATTCGAGCCCTCTATACCTCATGACCTGTTAGGTTCACCCCAGAAGATGGGATTTCTCATGCTCATTCGCATGGGATTGGTCCAGAAGCAGGGGGGGTGCCTACATCCTTTCTCAGGCTCGAGCACCGCCACCCGATGACCCTACTGCCCCAGCTGATGACCCTGCTCCTCCTTCCCCACCCCCTCCATCTTCTCCACCTCACCCACCTCCTACTGACCCCACTTCTTTTGACCTTCCTTCTTCTGTCCCTTCACCCATCCTACCTTCCCCCACACCCTCGATCGATCTTTCCCTTTCCCACCGCCTAGCTGCGATGGAGCATGTCTTAGGTCGCTTCGACAACTGACAGGATCAAATGGAGCATTGGTTGGATCGTATTATCAGCCGCCAGGACACCATAGTGCGAAATTTGATTCATCTCGATAGCCGCCAGGACCGCATGGATCAGCTGTTGGCGCATATTGCTCAGTATGTCAGTTTTCCATTGCCACCGCCACCAGCTTCTTCCTCAACTCCTGGAACTTCTGCTGCTGCTCCACCGCCCTCTCCTGTGCCGGCCACAGATTCTGTCCTGCTATCTACAGTGAGCCCTTCTACTCCTCCTCCTGCCGCTTCCACTACTGCTGGTCCCAAGCCTGATATTGAGCTTCCTTCATCAAGTCTCCCACCTGGGGCTCCTTCTTCTCCAGCTACCCTTCGCGGTGAAACATCTGATCCTCCTACTTCCACGGATCCCGCACCATCTCTACTGGCTGGCTTTGTACCAGATGATGCCTCCCCTGAGGCGACCCCATGATAGTTACATTTTTCTTAATCTTATATATCTGTTTTGTCATTTTCTATGCTGTGATGTTATTCTTGTTTTCAGTTTTCTTTTTTCTCGACAGTCACAGGTATCATGGAGTGCCTTGGGCATCATTTTTCACGATGGTTGTATTTTTCCATTTCTATTTTCTTTCTTTTTGGATTTACTTCTTCCACTACTTTCCCTCATTTCCCCCCATATCTCACCCTTTCCCACCCTTTACCTTAGTCTTTCACTTGGTGGACCATGTGCAATATTAAGTGTCGGGGAGCATTTATCTCTTTCACCTTAGTCTTTTCCCTTGAACTAATCAAGGAGACATCATTATTAGATTATATATTTTCAAATGTAAAGAAATTTTGGTTAATCATTATTATAAATGATAGAGTTATTTAGTAGGGAATTTTTGAGGGTTGCATGCTTATTCTTATTCTTATGTGTTTTAAAATGATTGCTGATATATTTTCAATTGCAACTTTTAATCCTTGGTTAATAACATTGATTAGGCTAATCATTTATATGCATGTCATGACCTTATTTTCCCTTTATTATTATTTTTCACTCCTGAGAGGCATTCTAAACCCTTTTTCAAATTTCTTTTCTAATACCCTCTTTCTTGAGAGTTTCATTGGATATACATCACTACCAGAATTTGCAAGTTTTCTTTTTGAAACATGAAGAATTTTTGAATTTCTTTAAAATGATTGAGGCATTAGATTGTTTCCACACCCTTTATGTTGAGACCTACCCTACATTTAATCTTCGTTAAGCCCATATAATCCATGAAGATCCTTTATAGGATTCCACGTTACAAGCCTATTTCCCTTCCTACCCTATTTCTTTTTGAACTTTGCATGATTATTCATTTTGGAGTTTTAAAGAGGGAGTTGGAAATACATGGCATATTTTTGTGCACAAACATGAAATAAAGTATGGGGGAGTGCCTATTGACTGTTTGGGGGCGGAAAGGGTTCCAAACAATTATTCATTGGTTTCATAAGTGTTTACCTTGAGTTCTTCTAAAAAAGGGAAATAAAAAATAGAAGAAGAAAAAAAATCCAAAGAGAAGGGGACCTTATGGTTATTTTCTCATGAACCCTACTTGACTAAGGGAAAAGGTGGTGATTACAATAGAATTCCAATGATCTTGAGAAGGAAACATTTTCATTGATCTTTACTTTGAATATCATGCACTGTTGTTTTAAGGAATTAAAGTTCCTTTTTCAAGCCTCAGAATTTATTTTTCAAATTTGAACCTACCAACCCTTAGGCACAGAGACATCTAAACCTTATTGATAAAGCCCTCATGATTATTGTAATTCAATTTTTCCTGAAGTAGAGAACAATGCATCTTGAAAACCTATGGATAGAGTGTATATACCTTAGATTGAGCATAACACTGAATCAAACATCTTGAGTGTGGAGTGTGATATTGACTGGTAAGGTAGATCATCCAAGTGGCATGCTTATTTTTGAAAAAGTTGAAAAATGTGTTGAAAGAGGATGAGAGTAGTTAAGTGAATTATATATGAAGCATGATTTGAAAATTTTATGAATTGAATTTGTTTGTGCCTTTTAGAATTTTCCTCAGTAACTTTGTCATTTTTACTTTTGATTAATTAAATTCCCCTCTTTTAAAAAGTACAGACTCTTTTAATTAGATGTTGATATTTTTCTTGAGGGCAAGAAAACGACTAAGTGTGGGGGAGATTGATGCACCCAATTTATGTATACATTTTCATATATATAATTGACAATAAAAACATGTTTTCAGAAAATATATATTGTTTCATGAACATATTATTGGATTTTGGTGATTCTGTTTACTTTCAGGAGCTTTCTGGCTAAAATAAATAAATCAAGGGAAGTCTGTGAAAATTTTGAAACTACACGGCGTGTACTTTTTATAAACGTAGTGTACATCCAGACAGGGACATGGACTGAAGGAGGGTGTAAACACCCATTTCACCAGACAGAGTTTACACGCCGCGTGCGGCGAAATTACATGTCGTGTACTACATTCTAGAAGCGGTTGTTGCTGAGAAGGTTCTATAAGCCCATGTGGCCGTTAAAGGTGACATAGTGTGTTCCATTTTTACACGCCGTTTCTGATATTTTAGAAGGATTTGGTTTCCAAATCTTGACACTACATGCGGTGTATGGCGACACTACACACCGTGTACACTCAACCACCAGGCAGCGCCGTGTTCAAAATTCAAAGACGGCATGTTAGGGTGCCTACCCGTGGAGAAATTGGCCCCAAAGCAAGTTGATGAAAAGTACACGGTGTGTACTTTCTATACACGCTGTGTACTTTATTTTTCTATAAAAAGAGGCCTTGGCCTTTAGATTTTTTGGAGTTAAAAACAATTGGAAAGGAGAGAATCTCTGCTACTACCATTCCCGAAACCACCGAGGTGCTGTCATTCCGCCGTTCCGCCATACCACCTTCTGAGACCTTACCTCAACGCTTACACGATGAATCTATCAGGTATCACATGTGTTGTTTTCCTCCTTCTTTCTATGTGTAACTAAAACCCTCGTGTTGGGGATGCGAATGAAAGGATCATAATTTCTGTACTACTTTATATAGTTGTGTTTTCTTGTTGTAAATATTATTACGCTTCTTAATTCACTGTCAAATATAACTGAGAATTCTGAGTCGGACCAAGGGAAGAATTATCAGCGATACAAAAGATAATTAATGGTGAAAACATCCATGACCATTGGAAAAATTTCACCAATTCAAATAATGGACTGAACTTAATAAGGAATTAAGAACGCTGACTACCAGACCAAGGAGTCAACTTCTCTAATTCCAAACAAGAGGAACCGAACCAAGGAAATCTTGTAACAAAATGAAATCCAGAATAAAGAATTAACATGAACAATAGAACCATTTAAGCAATATTCACAAGAACTTCTTAATCACCACAACCCCGACACATCTTTTCTTCCCATTTTAAACTCTTTAAATTCACTCATTGTTTTCTTTAAAACTGACAATCATTTCTTCAAAATAATACAATATAGTTTTAATCCAAAACCAAAAATCAAACTAATAAACTCTAAATTCTTCATACTTCACCTAACTAAGTATTAACTCAATTGAATTCACGCACACCATAGTCCCCTATGGATCGACCCCGAACTTAATCTATACTAAAGTTTTAAGAATGGGTAATTAATTTGGGAAGCATATAACTTCAGTCAATCACAAGCAAGACCAGCCTGTTTATAGAATGGACGCCAAAAATTGGTTTTTGGGGTGTATGGGCCCTCATTGACCGAAATTTGGTGGATCATTAGTTGTTTATCTAGTTATAAAACATATAAGATTCCAAACATTGATTCGCAAGGAGTATGTGCCCTCAAGGATTGGAATTTGGAACTTAGGTGTTGTTTTTCAGTATTTTTTGGGTTCCTGAGAAGTTTATGAGGCATAATATCCGAAAACCCAATATACAGGCCATGTAGTATATTAAACACACCGTATATGTCATTCTGTTCGGAAGGAAAAGAAAACTTTTTGAGTACACACCGTGTACCCTAAGAACACGCCGTGTAGTATCTTCCCGTTTCATAGACCGTGTGGGCGGGGACACAGGGAATGGAAGTTCTTGGGGCGAACATTTTGTTTATCGTAAGTACACACCATGTAGTATTGACCCGGATTCTTCCCATGTAACTAACAACACGGACGAGGGAGACCTTAACATATACACGTCGTGTCCACTGTGGAACATGCTGTGTAGTCTGACCTGGGATCTGGCCATGTAACTAACAACACAGATCAGTGTAATCCTTTCGTGTACACACCCTGTGTATATGGAACACACGGTGTAGTGTGAGCCATGTATCCAGCCGTTTAACGAACAACATGGGTCGGCAAAGCTCATATTGTACATGCCATGAACCTGTGGGACACGCTGTGTAGTCTTGTCCAGTGATAGACTGTGTGGACTTAGCCGTGTGGCTGGGAAGACAGAGTGGTGTACATGCCGTGTGCAGGTGTAACACTCTGTTTAGTATCAAGCTGAGTAGTCGACCGTGTCACAAACGACACGGGAAGTTGGAAAATTACACCATACATGCCGTGTATATTATATAAATGTCGTGTAGTTTTTTTAATGGGAGTTGTGTGGCTTGGCAGTGTAGAAGGACCCAGGAAGGGGAAGAAAAGTCAGTTACACACCGTGTAGTCAGTATACACGCTATGTAGTCTTGTTGTGCAATTTTTAATGCCTTCTTCCTCCTATTCCCCTTTTGGTTCCTTCATTTTCAGACTGTGATAATCTTGATCTAAGGTGTGAATTTGACCTTGTAGTGTCATGCCATCGAGACGTTCACACATTGTTTTCCAAGAGAGCGGCAATGATTATACTCAGGAGATGGTAGGCCATGGGCAACCATTTGATCCTCCAGAAGAGACAGATGTGGCGCCAACCGTTATACCGAACACAGGTGTGGATGCGCAGTTCCGTGAAGGCTTTATGCGGTTCATGCAGAACTTTTAGGGAGCACCCCCGGCTGCCACATCTATGGCAGAGCTGACTCGTATCTTCTAGTAGGAGTATCCACCTATGCTTTCAAGAGATGGTGGACCACAGTCTGTGGAGTCTTGGCTGGGGTCTATGCAGATTATTTTCGAGCACCTAGAGACACCTCTAGGGCAGAGGGTCAAGCTCACGACTTATATGCTGCGTGATTCCTCCAAGAGGTGGTGGGATGTTACCAAACAGTCAGATCATTATATAGACATGGCGTGAGAATATTTTCAGACAACCTTCTATGATTTCTTCTTCCCAGAGACGTTGAGGGAAGATTGGGCTCGAGAGTTCATGAATCTGCAGCCGGGCGCTATGTCGGTGATGGATTACTCTGCTTGCTTCACCGAGCTTCAGCAGTTTTCACCCGTTATAGTGGGTGATGAGACGTTGAGAGCCAGACGCTTTGAGGATGGTCTTCGATATGAAATCCGAGCACTGGTGAATGTTTTCAGGTTGCCTTCAGTACATGGTATTTTGAACCAGGCGCCGATTACAGAAAGGAACCTGCAGGAATCTAGTGGTGTGGCCCAAGGTGGTTCACCACCAGTTTCTGGTATTATTTCTACTAGTAAGAGGAAGAGACAGATGGACTACTCTCAGGGTAGCAGTACCATCCATAAGAATATTTTAGGTGGCCCGGTATTTTTCTACCAGTGTGGTAGAGAGGGGCACAAGAGACCGCAGAGTCCACGAGACCTAGTGGAGTGTCGAGCTTGCATCAAGATGTGTCATCTGCAGCACTTTTTCAGGACATTTCCACTAGTGGCTAGTGAGAGGGGTTCTGTGCAAACTACACATGCAGGAGAAGGACCAGCAGCTTCTTACCAGTCGGGCAACTGGAATATGTCAGGGCGTGCAGACAGAGATGGTGGTCGTGGCCGTGGTATCCAGACACTAGGATCTCAGAGGCAGTAGGGCGGGATGACTCAAGGTAGTCAGGCTGTGTCATAGGGCCGCAGCACTAGGCATACATATGTTGTGCAACATACCTAGCCGGAGCAGGATCTTGGACCTTCTACTGTCAGAGGTACTATTCTAGTAGCTTCTGTCTTATCTTCAGTACTTTCTGATATGGGTGATACACATAGTTTCATATACGTTCCCTTTGTGGAGAGCCTTGGGATCTGTGTTTCTTCTTCTTCTGTTGTTATGAAATTACACACTCCATTGGGAACTAGAACGGCTAGTGTGCATCAGTGCAAGGAGTTCCCCCTTGAGGTTGGTGGGTGTCACTTCCTTTGGGACCTCTATGTCTTAGAGATGATGAGTTATGATGTCATTCTCAGGATGGATTGGTTGGTTCCCTTTAGAGCCTTTGTGAATTGCTATCGTCTCAGGGTGAGTTTAACCTCACCAGAGGGTGGAGAGTTTCTATACAAGGGAGAATGGGATGTTCAGGCAAGTCGAGCTGGACCAGAGCAACGTGGGTGAGGTAGAGTCACAACCTAGTTTGCAAGCTTATATCTGGATGATCAGGGGACTTGCCAAAAGGATTTACATCCAGTGGTTGAGTGTTTCAGGGATGTCTTCCCAGATGACTTTTCAGGTCTACCTCCGGAGCGTGAGGTGGATTTATTTATTGAGCTTGTGCCAAGAGTAGAACTGGTGTCCATTCCTCCTTATAGGATGGCTAGACCAAAGTTGCAGGAGCTCAAGAGACAGTTAGAGGAGTTATAGGAAAAGGGTTTTATCTGACCCATTACTTCTCCATGGGGTTCTCCTGTCATTTTTGCGAAGAAGGCGGATGGTACCCTCAGACTCTATGTGGATTATCAGAAGTTGAACCAGTTGTCGGTTAAGAACCGATATCCCTTGCCAAGGATTGATGAACTTTTTGATCAACTTTGTGGATCATGAGTGTTCTTGAAGATTGACATGAGATCAGGATATCATCAGCTGCGCATTAGACCACTTGATATACCTCTCACAGCTTTTAGGAGCATCTATGGTCTATACGAGTATACAGTTATGCCGTTCGGACCCACGAATGCACTAGCGGTTTTCATGGCTCTGATGAATCATGTGTTTAATCCTTATTTGTATTCTTTTGTGGAAGTATTATTGGATGATATCTTGGTGTACTCTGACACTCGACATGACCATGCCACCCTTCTTGATATCATATTGAGTAAACTGAGAGAGCATCAACTATATGCTAAACTCTCAAAGTGCCACTTTTGGATGGACCAGATACACATCCTGCATCATATCATCTCAGAGCCAGGTGTTGTAGTAGACCCAGAGAAGGTGAGAGCAGTGGTTTCCTGGGAGCATCCTAAGAAATTTTTTGAAATACGGTGTTTCTTGGGGCTGGTTGGTTACTATAGATGCTTCATACATGACTTCTCCCGCTTAGAAGCACCATTGACGAGTTTGACTAAGAAGGGTGTGAAGTTCATTTGGTCAGAAGCTTGCGAGACAGCCTTCCAGGAGCTAAATGGAATGTTGACATCAACACCGATCTTGATACTCCCAGAGCAGGGGAAGAGCTATATAGTTTACTGTGATGCATCAGGTATTGGGCTAGGAGCTATGTTGATGCAGGGAGATCGAGTAGTTGCGTACTGGTCTTAACAGTTGAGGCCACATGATAATAATTACCCGATGGAAGATCTCGAGTTTTCTGCAGTTGTTCATCTGTTGTGTTGTTGGAGACATTATCTCTTGGGAGAACATTTTGTGGGGTTCACAGACCACAAAAGGCTGATGTACATCTTTACCCAGTGTGACTTGAACCTGAGGCAGCGAAGGTGGGTTGACTACCTTCAGTCCTTTGATTTTGAGCATGCCTATACACCTGGTAAAGTTAATGAAGTAGCTGATGCACTGAGTAGGAAGACTCAGATACAAACAGTGCAAGAGTCCAGTAGTGAATGGAAGCTTATGTCTTTGTTTTCTAAGATGCATTTGGAGGTACACGACAATCAGGGGCAGACCTATCTTTCATCTTTAGCTGGGAATTCTATCCTCCTGGATAGAGTGAGGATGAGATAGCTATCTAATTTATAAGGCCTTGTTCTATAAGATTCGGTGACCAGTGAGGACCATTCTACTGGTTGGATGATAGGCGATGATGAAGTATTGTGTTTCCATGGACGATTGTGGGTTCCAGGGGAAATAGGTGTGGAGATGATACAAGATTTTCATGCTTCATCTTGGGTAGTTCATCCTGGAGTTACCAATATATACTGTGACTTGCAATGTCAGTACTGGTGGTTGGGAATGAAAAGGGATGTAGCTGGTTTTGTTACGAGGTGTTCCACATGTCAACAGTTGAAGGTGGAGCATGAGAGGCCATCTGTGCTTTTTAAGCAGTTACCCATTTCTACATGGAAATGGGGTGATCTCATGATGGACTTTGTGACTGGGTTGCTGAGGTCACCTCGAGGCAATGATGTCATGTGGGTTGTTGTGGATAGACACACAAAGGTAGCTCACTTTTTTCCGATCAAGGAGACCTTCAAAGTTGACAATCTCGCGAAGTTTTATATCCGAGAGGTCGTACATCTTCATGAGGTCCCTCGTTCTATCATTTCAGATAGGGATGCCCGTTTTAAGTCTCGTATCTGGATGATTTTTCAGAGGTCACTGGGTACACAGGTGCTTCTGAGCAAAACTTACCACCCTCAGACCGATGGTCAGTCCAAGCGTACGATACAAGTGTTTGAGGAGATGCTGTGTGCATGCATCCCAGAATTCTCTTGGGAGAAGCATATAACCCTAGTTGAGTTTTCCTATAATAATAGTTTTCAGGAAACTATTGAGATGTAAGCTTATGAGGCTTTATATGGTAGGACATGCTGATCACCCTTATGATTGTTAGAGGCAGGTGAGGCAGCTTTACTGGGACCACATCTTGTGGAAGAGACTTCTGAGTAGGTCCAGTTGACTCAGAAGTGGATGGCTACCACACAGTCTTGTCAGAAATATTATGCTAGTTGCCGTAGACGACCCTTGGATTTTGTGGTTGGCAATCAGGTTTTCTTGCATGTTTCACTGAGGTTGGGACACATGAGGATCATGAGACAGTGTAAACATTCACCGAGGTATATGGAGATATTTTATATTCTGGAGAGATTTGGGCTGGTTGCCTATAGGTTGCAGTTACCACAGAGGTACCGAGCCATGCACGACGTCTTCCATGTATCTCAGTTGCGTCGCTATCATTCAAACCCATCTCATTTTTTCATCCAGAAGAGGTTGAGCATGAAATAGATGTATCCTTTGAGGAGCATCCGATTTGTATCGTTGATAAGAGCATGAAGGTTCTCCGAGGCCGGTCAGTTCCAATTGTACGGGTGCTATGGTAGCATGGCCGAGTGCATGACGAAACTTGGGAGCGGGTGACCTACATACGTGCTCAGTGGCTGGAGTTGTTCATGGCTATATCTTCACCACCCTTGGAAGGGAAATTCGGGGATGAATTGCTTTAAGGGGGGAAGTTTGTATGTACCTAGTTCTTATTCTTGAAGTACATGTTTCTTCTTTTCTACTTTCCTTAAGTGTTTTTGAGGAAATAAGGAAAATGGGGAAAAATCCTAAATTTTGGGTCTACATGCCATGTACTTTTCCATACTCCATGTACTTTTGTCCGTGTGGGATGAGTACACAGGGCATGTACCCATGTCGGCAATGAAAGGTGTAAAAACTGACTACATGCCGTGTAGTTTGTATTTACACACCTCATTCGGTAGGAAAATAGTAAGGCGGTGGCTAGCTGGGCGACAGTACACGCCGTGTAGAGAGGTATACACACCGTGTACTTAGGTCTATAGATGAATAGTTCCACGTTGGCATGAATCTTCTAGAGGAACAGTTTATAAAAATGTAAAGTACACGCCATGTTCTTGACAGTACATGCCGTGTATTTTGTTTTTCTCTCTTAAAACGGGAAGTATCCTCCCCTATTCACAGGGGAGGATTAGAACGCCGGAGGGAATCTTGAGGAGAATGACAAAGCTTTGGAGATCCACCAATCATGAATCGGGAAGCCGATTCCGCCTCCGTCAATCTTGCTGGAACTGCGCGGTAAGATCTTATTTCTCCTTGAGTGTTTCTTTCCAATTTTTCCTCTGAGGGAAGTTATTTGAGGTTGAATGAGAATTATTTTACCTCAGATCTGCGATGTTCTTGGACGTTTCATAAGGCGTAATTTAGGTATATCTATCGCGGGTGATCAAGGTAGGTGGCTTGGTGTTTAATTTCCAACTGATGTGCGTTTTGGGTACCATTGTGATATGCGCCCATGAATGGGGTGTCGTATGGATGAGGCCTTGTAGAATTAAATACCTATTATTGTTTAGGTAATTTAAATGTGATAATAAACTGTTGTTTGGGATCACTTCTTAGATCCAGGACCACCTCGGGGGTGCGTTCCTCTGTTTAGCCGTTTGGCCGGTTACCCGAGGGTATGCCATTGTAATAATGTTTATTGAATTGACTTGAGAGGAATTGAATGTGTAATTATTGTTTATATATTGTGCTTGGCCTGGTTACTTTCTTAGCCTGAGGGAAGTGCTTTACTTAGCCTGAGGGAAGTGTTACCTTTAGCCTGAGGGTAGTGGTTATTTCGGCCTGAGGCCAACTTCTTTCGTGCCTGTGGGTGATAGACTCTGTGCCTGAGGGCGACACTTCGTGTGCCTGAGGGCAATATCTGTTATTCCTGAGGGAAATTCCTGAGGGAAAGATTATGATTACCTGAGGGTAAGGGTTTGCGTGTCTGACGACACTGACTATTTACATAGAAAATACACTATGGTGGTTTTTCTTATACTGAAGGATTAAATGAATATAAAAATGGTAATATAATTGGTAAATCTCATTACTTTTGAGTACTACTTAGTTTATTGCATTTACTTTTTCACATTGTTGTTGCATGTTTACACATAGTTGAGCACATGCCTTTGGTGGGTGCCTACTGGGATTTATTTCTCACACCCTGTTTGAGTCATGTCTTCGGCCCAAACAAATTACATTTCTACAGGTGTAGATAAGGGAAAGGGTCCCTATACAGGTACTTGATTGCTACTGAGGAGTAGGGGAGCACGCTACGGGGCTTTGGCTCACGATGCTACCGGCTGTTTTGTTTTGTTTTTCTTTACTCTGTATTGTACTGTACTGTATTGTTTTGTAACATGTTCTGGCAGTTTTCTTAGAACTTGAGACATGTTGCATCATTATCTATATAACTATTGGTTATCTTTTACTTTAGTTGTTTATTTGAAATGTGTATGGTTTACTACTTCCTATGTTGTTGTATGCTTTTTATTTTATTCCACTATCAGACCTTGGCCCTCACTGCTAGTCGTAAGGCTCTGGCATTTGGGGAAATGTGCTGGAGGTCATGTGGCCAACCGGGTTTGGGGCACCCGTTGAGTGGAACTCGGATCCGGGACGTTACACACCTGGTGGTCGTGGTAGTAACATCTCGAATCATCACCCACCGCTAGCTACACGACCAACTCCTCTGCCACACCCGCCTACTCCCTGTGGACCTCCTCAGTCAAACCTCTACCTCTGCCGAGGCGGTCCTTCGATCGTCTGCTGATCATCAGAATGACGGGTCAGACTGTAACGAGCCTTGTGACCCTGCCCGCCACATGCGTAACATTGCTTTCTCCTGGCATGACTAGCTCCGTCTCAGGTTCCATGCACAACCGACCCTAATTTATGTGGTCGTCCACTAGTAGGTCTGGTCCTCTGGGACCTTTGTGACATCTGTCTACTACTAGCTATAGAAGACTCAGCTACGCGATTTCCGGTGGTGGGTCTTGCTGCTGGTGACTTCTCAGCAAGGAAATTCTTCACTAAGAGGGTTCACTCTAACACCCCCGCATGCGTTGGGATGCTAAAAGAAATCATCGAATCCCTGATCTCTCACCTGAGCCCATACTCGATGGTATAGGCCCTGAAGAATGGGTCCCACACCATATTTGTGGAGTAGCATGAGAGGTCAGTGAACCTCGCTGAGTACTGAGCTATATTCATGCTGCCCTGCTGTAGATGAAAAATCTCCTGTATGCTCACTGCATGAAAATTCACAGGGACAAACTCTGCCAAAAACAGGCTCTCGAAGTCTACCCAGAGAAGCGTCATCTCATCATGAACTTTGAGTATCAAGTTCCACCATCTGCCTACTGTTACTTGTAGAAGGCTAGTGGAAAAGATCACCATGAGATCAGCTGGTGTCCCTACCAGTCAGAAGACTCTCACTACAGACTCCATCCAATACTCAGCCACCTGTCAATCCGTCTCTCCCCAAAACCTGGGTGGCCTCTAGCACTGCAACTCATGCAATGCGCTCAAGAAATGTGCACCCTCTACTGCTGGGGCTGGTGGCATCAGTGGCCCAATGGGTAATGGTACCGTTAGTGCCTTTTCTTGTTCCTCTACTGAAAAAGGGCCCTGTACCAAAGCCTCATCGCTCGGTGGTCTATAGGTGCATACTATACCCGGAATCCTTGAGGGATGTCTGTGTGGAGGCATCCTAAAAATAAACAGGTGCACCATGGTCAAAAAGGTATACTTGGTGAGCTTACTCAAAGAGATCAAAAAGTAAACTCTTTGAAACATACACGTAATCTGTGTTTTCTTGCACTGAATCAGAAATCATAAGTCAGTGTCGTGGTGTATGGATATGTCAGCTGCCACACCAACAATGGATTCCCTAAACTGATAACCACAATCACTAAAATTCACATTATTTACATTAGCAATAAAGATCAGAGTCTGATGTTCTATGGTAGAACCGACTCCTATGATACCAATTTGTCATGACCCATCTCCCGGGCCCATTCTGTGTCTACCCCAAGCCCACCTTCCATAAAATAGGGGCTGGCGACTAGCATCGAAGGCGTATTCCCAAAAACTAGGAAGACATTTACTTTATAACCTATAAGAACATTCAACCAAGCACACAACAAGATACGAACTCATGTAATCTGAATAGTAAACAGAGTGACTGTAGTAAGTAAAAGGTTCCAGAATACAAGCCCAACAGTAATATTACAAGTACAACTGAAATAAAACCCACCTAAATAAAAATAAAGGTAGCTATTAGGTCATCCTCTGAGGTTCTTACCTGAAGGGTAGGTACAGATCGCCTCCTCAGCACTCCACACCCACCCATATCCTCTGCATACCATCGCGCCGTATGGTCCACCTCCAGGGCCCATCTAGCCCTGGTACCTTCATCCTAATTCAGTGTTGTCCATCGTCTACACCAAACACAACGAGGTGTGGGCATAACCCATGTAGGGGAGAGTATAATGATACTCAGTAGGGACCACGAGACCCTCAAGGTCTCAAAAAATCCACCAAGGATAAACCACAGGGCCTGGAATTAACTGACAACCCTACATAGGTATATGCCCATACATATACCTAAGTTATCATGTATACCCATCTCAATCATGAGGAAAACCCAGAGTCCAACTGACAGTCCAAAGCTCAGCTGTTCCACAAAGGAAGGAATACCATGAAGGTAAGCACCATAGAGGTATGCCACACGGAAGAATACCACTATGGTATTACCACTATGGAAAGTACCACAAGGTACATACTCAACTCACACTAGGTTATTCTTATGTACAATAGTAGAGATGATTAGATGTAACTACTGAATCATCTTACTCTATTAAGAGGCGGACCCACAAAGGATCCCTAAGTGCTGACCCACACAGGATTGCTCTGTGCTGACCCACACATGATCGCTCGGTGTTGAACCACACCGGATCGCTAGTTACTGACCCACACAGGATCGCTCGGTGCTGACCCACATAGGATCACTCAGTGCTGACGCACAAAGGATCACTCGGGACTGACCCACACTAGATCGCTAGGTGATGACCCACACAGGATCACTCGGTGCTGTCCCACAGAAGATCGCTCGGTGCTGACCCACATAGGATCACTAGGTGCTAACCCACACATGATCGCTCTTCATTCTTCATGTCACAACCATCTATTGGGTTCCGACACTAAGCTTTCTCATCTATGGGAGAGTCCGCTCCTCAAAGCCACTAGTTGATAATCCAACTTCCACGAAGTCCTACGAAAAAGTATCCTAAAGGACCGCCATGTAATAGGGGTCTCAACGCAACAGATGGTGTGTCTATCGGACACCCAGTCTGTAAGATATTAGCCTTTTAGTCACCAGGGCTCGGTTGGATACATGATCGATCCAACCCGACCATACCCTAGATTTATCCGAATTTCAAGTGGGGTATACCAAAGGGATCGTCTCGCTCCAAGGTTTACAACGCCATTGACGGTTTTTCTAATTGACGCATGGTGCCAATGTTTAGGCCAATAGAGCAAAATGCTCATAGGTAGTCTAGGTCTGGTCTGACTTGGCCTTGGCTGAACTGACCCGGTTTGGGTCTACTAGACACACTGGGTCCAGCTCGGCCCACTGGGTCCGGCCCAACCCGTGCTAGGTCTGGCCCGGCCTGTGCTGGGCGCACTACTACAAACACGACCTTTATCAGCGCTAGAAAAAGCGCTGATAAAGCCAGTGAAGATAAAGGGGGGTCCCCTTTATCAGCGCTCTAAAAAGCGCTGATATAGGACCCCTTTATCAGCGCTAAAAAAAGCGCTGATAAAAGTACCCCTTTATCAGCGCTTTTTTTAGCACTGATAAAGGGGTCCTATATCAGCGCTTCCTTTATCAACACTTTTGTTTTAGCACTGATAAAGGACCATTTTATCATCGCATTTAAAAAAGCGCTGATAAAAGTTAAAAAAATTTAAAAAATTTAAAAAAAATTAAAAAAAATTTAAAAAAAATTAAAAAATACTGCAAATTGGGTGGGATTTTATAGCACTTGAGCCCCTCATTTTATAGTGCTTTTCTGCCCCTGTACAACACCCCACACACCCCACACACCCCCTTCACCCTTTAACAGCGCTTGCTGCTATATTCCCCCATGCACGCGCGCCCCTGCCTCCCACAGGATTTGAACTCAAGACCTCCCCCCTGCGCACTTAAGCCTTTACCACTACTCTATTTTGATTTGTCTTCCAATTCATGATATATATATATATATATATATTTAGTTATATTTATTCGTATAGTATTATATATTTATATTAATATATATATAGTTATTAGATTATAATATATATAGTTATAATATAATATATATATAGTTATATTATAATATATATATAGTTATATTAATATATATATATAGTTATATTTATTCGTATAGTAATATATATTTATATTAATATATATATAGTTATATTAACATATATGTAGTTATATGAATATATATATATATATATATATAGTTATATTAATATATATATATAGTGATATTAATATATATATTTATTGTAATACTAATATATATATGTAGTTATATTAATATATATATATAGTTATTAGATTAATATATATATATAGTTAGAGTAACATATATATATAGTTAGATTAATATATATACATAGTTAGATTAATATATAGGTATATAAATATTCATATATTTGTATTGTAAATAAATTGTATGTTAGTTATTATTTAGATAAATCTAATATATTTTATATGTAAATATGTTTAATTATTTATTTAAAAAAAATTAAATTTTTGGTATGAATATATAAAAAAATTGTACATGTAGTTATATATTTGATTATAAATAGTAGTGAATTATCAAAAAGGATAAAATTTCAAATACATAATATCAATATGAATGTAATAACTTGGAATAAATTCAGTCCCCACCAAAAAAATCCAATAATACCACCTTAAATGAGGCTGAAAATCCACAAAATGTTAAAAAATTTGGGTACCCCGACAAAAAACAAAGTTTTGGAGGCCTTCTGGGCCTATTTTGGCCTCGAAAAATGCTTGATCTGGGTCCCTCGGGTCACAGCGATGTAGAGCTCGTCGCAGACTTCGATTTGATATGTGGTAGAGCTCAAACGGACACCCGAATCAAAAGTTATGGCCGTTTGAAGTTTGAGTTGCGTTTTCAACATATTTTGGATCTTTTTTAGTTTTTTTAATTTTTTTAGTCCTCAAATTGTTATTAAATGACTATTACTCCATAATGATTATCAAATTATTAATTAAAAATATTTTTTTAATTTTTTAAGAAGCCATTTTCACTAAATATCTTATATATTAAGTATAATAAGTGTAAATGTACATGTATACTTATCTAAAATATATTTAAAAATTATATATTATATTTATATAATAATATAACTATATTTATATATTAATATATTAATATATTTTTAATTTTTTTTGAAGCCGACCCTTTATCAGCGCTACTAAACAAGTGCTGATAAAGGGGGGCCTTTTATCAGCGCTTTTTCGTTAGCGCTGATAAAAGGGGGGGGGGGGGGGGGGGCGCTGCGAAAAACTGTTTTTGTGGTAGTGGCGGCACGGGGGCCACATTGCAGCGCGAGGCTGTAAGGGCGGCGTAGAGGCCACGAGGGCGATGGGGCCGTGAGGGAGACAAGACCATGGGGGCCATGAGGCCACTGGATGGCAAGTCCACTGTGGGTTGTGGGGCGGTGAGATTGCGGGGGCCACGGAGGGCCCCTGGGGGGCGAGGCTACAGGGGTAGCGGAGGGTTGTGAGGCGGTGAGGTAATGGGTCCGTGGAAGCTGCAGATGGCATGAGGCCGTGGGGCAACGATGTGGCACCATTGCTTACATCATGGCCAATGGTGGTGCTGACCGCCATTATTGTTCCCCACCAAGTTTTGTTGTCATCATCCTCCATCACGAAGAACACAACAATAATGAAGAACGATGGAGGGGTCAGGCCATGTTTGTTTGGACCTCCCCCTCCACATTAGAGCAGTATTAAGCGGCTCAACAAAAACCTTGAATGTAGAACATCAAAATCTACAACCCCCAACAAGGATTATTCCCAAAAAAGCAAAAGAAAAAAAATCCACGGATCTACTAGTTAGAGAGTTGATCCACGTTCTTTGTTTTATAAGGGAAGAACATGGAAATATATAATCTTACACAACTAAACCCCTACCTTGGAGTTTTGTTGTTGTGTTGTGAGAGAGAAGTCGAAGATGTCAACATTCGTCGCACCCACCGCACGCCTCCGATCCTAAGATCGTTCATCGGATAAATGCTCTTTGATGGAGGTTGTTCTTAGTTTTTGAAGATGTACACCATTTGAGGATGTCCCGAGGAAGGATTTGAAGTTGTTGGAGAATGTCGACATTCTTCGTTGGAGGATGTGTTCCTCCACATTCTCCCAAAATCTTTTCCAACCCTTTTCCCAATGAATTCTCTCAAAAGAAATAGCCTACCAAAAATAAAAAGTGTTTGTTCAATTTTAAATTGTGGGCACAAAACAATTTGGCAACATTAATCAATTTAAGAGGCATAATTAAATGGGATAATAATTAATGTGGTGGAAGTCCATTGGTTAATTCCTCATTAATGAAGAAGTTCAAGGGGTTTCTACCATTTAGAGGGTTCGGGTGGTCCCCACCATTAAATTCATGTTGTAGGAGGTTTTTGGATTGGGTTTTCCCCACTATCGAGAATTCAATTTAGAGGATAAACTCTTATGTTTCCCAACTCCATAAATCGAAGGAGGTTTCAAGAATAAAAATAAAATTTTAATTAATGTTATCTTTATTTTCCCACGAAAAAGTGAAAAACTATATTTCAACCTCATCCTACTGCGGTCGAGGTAAAGGTCTCCTTAAGTGAATATCGGCACTGTGAGTTCAACGATGCCCTTATATTTCAATTCCGAGCACCGTTTTAAAAGTTACAAAAACCCACTCGCATGTTTACTAAACGTACCTGAAAAAATGTTCAGAAATTATTCTGGGCACACCGGGCCTCAGAATCACGTGCCGTTAATTTTCATGGACGCGTAAAATTTCCATATAATAAAACAATTACCTGGAATTTCTGGGTCTTTACATTTACTGTGATTTTACCCACTTCCAGATTGTGATTAGCTTTTACATGCTAGGCGTTTTGATGATGGGATCCAGTATTCCATCTGAAGTCAGGTGAATTTCTTTGGCCTTCCTACCTTTTCTTTAATAGTTGATCAAAACCTTATCACAGAATGTAACCTGATGGACCACACAAGTACCAGTTTTAAAGGATTAGTGACGGGTCATGCTATTAGTTCTTGTAAAGATAGGAAACATTCCTTTGCGGTTTCCCATCAGGGCAGTAGTTGGAAGAGTATCCAATTTGATAGATCTCTGGTCTGTCATTGGTGTGAAAGACCATGGTATAAGTATCCTCAATGTGACAGAGACCCTATCGAGTGTCAAGGTTGGGGCTGTATAGGTCATCTTCTACATTTCTGCAAGACCTTTCCACCACCATCAAGTGGAAAAGAATCCGCATCCTCTCCACCTACAAGAGAAAGTTATTTTGCGCCGCTTTAGGTGGGGAGTTGGAATAACACTGGTAGGTTTGGATGAGGAGGATTTCTTGGTCGTGGTAGTCCGACCCCTGATCACTAGCAGCTCCAGTAGAGAAATCATGATCATAGTAGTCCATCTGTTTCATAGGTTCATGGATCTGGTTAGTTTCATGCTTTACAATTGATACTAGAGGATCAAGGTACGAGACCATCTACAGTATGATGCACTATTCTAATAGCCTCCACTATTTTCTACGATTTTTTTGGTATAGGATCTTGAAACTCTTTCATTTCAATATCTATCGTGGAATGTCTCATACTAGAGATACAATATCACTATGATGTAATGACCCTCGATACACCATTAGGAATATGGACAGAAGGAATACGCCAGTGTAGGGATGGTCCCCCTGAGTTTGGAAGTTACCCTTTATTATAGAATATATTTGTTCTCAAGATGATGGGATTCAATGTCATTCTTGGGATGGACTAGTCAGTTCACTATCAGGCCTTTATAGACTGAAATTGTTGCAGGGTCTCTTTTACATTACCATAAGGTAGAAATTATCTTTCCAAAGGTGAGTGGGATGTTTAGGATAGAAGATTTGGACCTAATCACCATGGGCTAGGTGAAGTGACCAACCAAATTACAAATCATTTCATAGAGGATCAAGGTTTGCTTCAAACTGATTTCCCTAGTTGAGCATTTTAGGGAAGTCTTTCTTGATGACTTTTCTAGCTTACCTCTTAAGAGAGAGGTAGATTTAACAATAGAGCTTGTTCTAGGATTATCCCTAGTGTCAAATCCTCCATTCAATATGGAACCTAATGAGCATCAGGAGCTCAAGTGGTAGATAGAGGACCTTGGGCCCAAAGGCTATAAACAACCTATTACACCATATTGGAGTTCGCCCGGGCCTTTCGCTAAGAAGGTAGATGGAACCTTACATATATGCGTGGATTATAGAAGGTTGAACTAGCTTAAATTCATGAATTGGTATCCACTTTCTCAAATATTTGATCTCTTTAACCAGATCAAAGGAACAATGGTGTTTTCTAAGATCGACATGTGATCGGGATATCATCAAGTGCAAGTCAGACCATGAGACATACCTCGTATAGCTTTCTCTAGCAGGTATAGTCTATACAAGTATCTTTTTATACTGTTCAGTCTTACAAATACACCTGCTATTTTCATGGTTTTGATGAATATGATTTCCAGCTTCTATTTGGACTGTTTTGTCGTGGTCTCTGTGGATGACATCTTGGTGTATTCTCGCACTCATAGTGACCACGAAAAACATCTTGAGATCATTCAGAGTACATTGATAGAGAATCATATTTATGAAAATATTTCTTAGTGCAGCTTTTGGATCGAAAAGGTCCACATCTTGGGTCATATTATCCCAGAATCAAGAGTTTCTGTTGACATTTAAAAGGTTAGTTCTATAGTTTCCTAGGAGAAACCCAAGAATGTGTTTGATATCAAGGGTGTAATAGGGATTGTTTGATATTATAGGAATTTTATATAGGACTTATTATGTCTTGATTCAAATATTTCTAGACTTACTAAGAATGGTGTTAAGTTCCTATGGTCAGAATAATGCGAGAGATCCTTTCAAGAACTGAAGGGGAGGCTTATCTCAACACTGATTCTGATTCTTGATGAGCTAGGTAATGGTTATATCATCTACTACAATGCATCAGGAATTGTCCTAGGAGTAGTGTTGATGCAGGAAAACAATGTCATTGAGTACAGATCTCAACATTTGAGGCCTCACAAGAGATATTATGCAATGCCTGACCTCAATCTTGATGTAGTTGTCCATGCCCTACGTTGCTGCAGACATTATCTATTGGGTGAGCGATTAATGGTGTATACAGATCACAAGATCCTCAAGTATATCTTTTCTTAGAATGAATCGAACCTCAGATAGCTTAGATGGTTCAAATATCTATAATCCTTTGATTTTGATCTTGCCTATATTTTTAGAAAGGGTAGTGTGGTCACTGTTGGACTATGTCAGAAAACTCAAGCACAGGCTATATAGGAATCCAATGCTGAATGGAAGTTAATGGCCCTATTTTCTAAACTCATTCTAGAGTTTCTTGACAGTCACAAGTAGTATTACTTCACAATCTTAAAAGTTACCTCTTCCTTCCTTGGGAAGGTGTAGAGTATGCACTTTTCAAATCCTAAAGGTTTTGGTTCTCCGTGAGACAATATCAAGAGATAAACCACCTCTAGATTGGTATGTGGATAGAGATGATGTCCTGCGTCTACATGGAAATATTTGGGTTCCTGCATATATGAGGGAGGAGTTGAGGAAAGAGTCCCACACTTCTCATTGGGTAGTTCATCTGGTAATCTCAATGATATATCACGATATACGACCCCTATATTGGTGGCTTGGAATAAAATTTCATATTACAAGCTTCATCAATAGGTGTTCAACCTATCTATAGGTGAAGGCAGAGCATCAAGGACCTACAGTCTTGTTACAACCACATTCATTCTTTGAATTGAAATTAGAAGATGTTGTTATGGATTTTATAGTCATATTACCTAGGTCACTAAGGGGTAGTGATTGTATTTGGGTAGCCATTGAAAAATAATGAAATCATCCCACTTTATTCCTATATGGGAGTGTTTCACAGTTGATGTGTTGGGAAGACTGTATGTCTGTGAGATCATATGGCTACACGGAGTTCCACGTACTATCGTTTCAGATAGGGATTCTCGTTTCACTTCACGGTTCTAGTAAGGCTTTTAGAAATCTATGGGGGGATCAGGTGCTTCTATGGACAAATTTTCACCCTCAGTCTGATTGAAAATCAAAACAGACAATACAGGTTCTAGAGGATATGCTCTTAGCATGTGTCCTTGATTTCCAAGGATCTTGGTAGAAGCATATCCTTCTCATAAAGTTCACTTATAATAAATGTTTTCAAGTGATGATTATAATATATTCTTTTGAGGCCTTATATTGTAGGTTATTCTTTTCACCCTTGTTCTAGATAGAGGTAGGTGAGGCAACCCTACTAGGTCCTCATATCCTTTAAGAGACTACAGAATAGATTTAGCTGGTCAGAAAGGCTATGACTACTTCCCTATCTAGACAGAAATCTTATGTAGATCAACGTCAATGACCTCTGGAGTTTGAGGTTGGGGATCATGTTTTCATTTGGGTATCTCCCAGTCTAGGGAATAGAAAGTTAAGAAAGTAGGGAAATATCCCACCTCAATACATTGGGCCACATGAAATTATAGAGAGAGTAAGGCCGATAGCCTATCATTTTCTACTACCTCAGAGGTACCGTTCCATGTACTATGTGTTTCATGTATCACAAATTCTTGAATATAATGTTGAACCATCTCATACCTTTGATCCCAAGGAAGTTGAGTTAGATTCTGATTCTTCCATTGAGGAATATCGAATACACATCGGTTACCAAAGAATGAAGGTTGTCTGAGGTAAATTTGTCCCTCTTATACGGGAGCTATAGTAGCATGAACAAGCACATGATGAGACTTGGGAGAGGGAAGACAACGTACATTCCAAATGGCCATATTCATTCTAAGACAATGTTTTTCTACCATTGGAAGGATAACTCAAGGTGTATGTTCTTTTAGGAGGGTAAGACTGTGAGAACCCAGTTTTTCACTCACGTATGAATCCTTTATTTTTCAGTCTAAATATCTATTTTAGACCTAATATGAATGCCTAATGAGTTAGTAATTTTTCAAAGGGTTTATGGGGCTTGTCCAGAGCTCGGAACCCATATTTTTAGGGGAAACCGACTTGGTTCATAGTTTGGAGTGAACCATGTAAGACTTCCACCCAGTTTGGAAAACCGTACAGAATGTGTTTTTTTGGATAGATCCACCTCACACGGTTGACGCACGACCATGTGGACTAACCGTGCGAACACCACTTTTTTCCAAGGTACCTCTGTATGTATTTCTCACTGTTTGATTGAACCATGTGGATGATTTTTTTCAGACAGAACCATCATGCACCGTTTGTGTACATTTTGAAAGACCATGTAGACAAACCATGCACAAGCTAAAATTCATGGAAAATTTCCAGTTTTACTCTTAATGATATGTTTTACCCTTTCTTCCTCCCTAATATGAGAACTAGTGGGATCAATCCCTTTTCCTCTCATTTGGATCTTTCTAAAGGCCAAAACATGGGATCAAGAGATCTCCTCTATCTGGTATCCAATCAAGCTTCTGTTGATCACATTGTATGCATAACAGTAAGCACTCAAGTCCTCTTTATCAATTATTCCTCTATATTTCTCTTGAACTATATATCGTCATGTGATCATTTTCCACCTTTTCTTAGATCTACTATGATTCGAGAAAAATCAATGACCAATACAGAAGGAGGATAGTCATACAACACTAAGGTGGGTGGCCTATAACTATTCTACAATGTTTACTAATTTTAGAATATTCATGTGGGGCATACCGATTTTATCATAAGTCGTTTCTTAAATTTACATACCATGATTAAAATTTTTAGAATCACATGGTTATGATATTTAAAAATATGTGATTGGTTTTTAGGGGTTACACCCACAACTTAATCAGACTCGTGTTAAATTTTATGCCATAATGTGGTTTTAGTGTTTCAGTACGTTTGAACCACCATTCAAGTGTTCCCTCACTTGACCTTCCTAAAGGTGAGAATTCTTATAATAAATGGCTTGTTATTAAATGAGAATTTAATAATGGAATGTACCATGTATGCTCACCACTTGACCCGCCTAAGGTATGTGACTCAAATCGATTATTAAATGTGAAATGTGAATGTGAAAATATACTAAGTATATAACATGGCCTTATTAAATGAGATTGAATAAATGTTACATGTCCGTAGCACCCCTTCCCATATTGATGGGAGGTAGAGGAGTGAACCTCTATAATTGCATATGCCTTAATGGTTAATTGAGACTTGATCAAATGGTTGAAATTCTACTTGGCCTCTCCACACTAATAAAAGAAAAATCATGAACCTAACGAATGAATACATGATTTCAGTATCAAATAGTAACGGATTGACTTGAGTTCACCTTGGATTCTGAGAGGAGAGTGCCTTAGAACTCGAAAACCCCATTCTGATTCAAGGATGTGGTTTTATTAGGTTGATATGCATCTAGACCATGATTCCTTTCTATTCCTCATATGGTCATTATACTACCGTAGGGTCCTTTAAATTATTACAGGACACCTAAGATACACTCCTTGGATCCGGTATTGACTAGTAGGTGTCATGGTGAAATCCCATAGGGCCCTATCCGTGCGTAGCCCCATTTTTCCTTGGTCGATCACGTTGGACTTGGTAGGCACCTAATTATGGAATTACTTGTATTATGCTGCTTGTATTACCCTTTTACAACTTTTATAGACTCATATACTATTGAGTTTTCATTTCGTGAGATCTTCATTACCTTAGTTATTACCCTGGAACTCCCTAACAAGATACCATTTTTAGGTTTCCTAGTTACATCTTGGAACCTTCAATACTTATACTATCATGAGGTGATGTTAGTCTTGGATATGCCTCATGTGACCTATTAATGTTTAATGGTAAATAATTAATTAATCACATGTTGAGACACTAGACGAGGGCTGAATCAGGTACTTGGGTATTTAGTTATTTTGTAATTATTTCTTGACATTATATACGCATGATTCAACACTAATATATTTTATTACATGGGCCGAATATTATAGACACTGTTGGTAGTGGCCCATTGAGTTTTATCTCAAACACTATATGGGTGCCGTTTGGTACCCGGAGTTGATTACACGGTTGAATGTGTTGACAAAGGGAGTTATATGGATTCATACACTTGATTTCATTCTATTTAGGATGGAGATTGATAGTTGGGGACCGAGTTGGATCTAGAGATGCTTGGAGTAGCCTTTGTTTTCTTTTACGTTGTTGAACATGTTATGATTATTGTCCTGTATCCATGTTTTCTAGTTTTCTAGTGACATGACATTACATCATCATTGTTCTTGTTCATATAATTATTATTATTCTCATTTATATAATGCAACAGTTTGATTCCACTGTTTATTTATATTATATATTTCTTCAGCAGACTAATATTCATTTATATTCCTCTCACTATGATACCCTTAGATAATGATGGAATAGTCTCCCCACAGACACACCTTAGGCCCTCGCTGCTAGTCGGTAGGATCTGGTGTTTGGGGAGATGCGGTTAAGGCCATCTGGCCCACTGGGCTTAGGGCACCCATTAAGTGGCATCCGGGTCCGGGACCTCACATTCCTCATAAGAACAGTTTTAAACTTAATCACCATATACATATGAAAAGTAAATAACATTCCACATTATTTATACATAATCACTAACCATTTCAAGAAATGAATTGAATGGTGTCAAAATATCTCATCAAACTAACCATAAACTTTTCAATAAAATATTAATCCCTTACATGAAATATGTGCCTTTTTTATAAATCATAAATATATTGGTTAATTAAATAAATGAACACTAAAAAAATGCATGGTATGTTAGTTATAAATAAGATTGTGGACATTTAATGTTTATAAATGACATGTATGGACGATTAGAAACACATTTTCACATAAAATGATAACTTGTTTAGACATTCACCATGAAATAAAAACTACTATCATTTAGATATTATGGTTACACATAAACATAACCACAAAATAATAGAATAATAAGAAACTCTAACTTATTATATGGATTTCGTATTAGAATATAAACCATTTTTAATAAATTAAAAGATATACACATATGTATATACAAGCTATAAAAACTACAATATCAAAATATTAAAACCCTTTTAAAATTTTGAGGCAAACAATAACAAAATATGGTTTCATTATTGTTTTTCATTTTAAGTAAAGAAATTATATTCACATTGGAAAATTGGTTTTTTAATTGAAAAAATAATTTTCATGGTTTAAAATTGGTACATGCGTATACTTAAATATTATAAATATACATATACATCTTTGTAGAACAAGATCTTTTGGTAAAACATAAACTCTAAAGTTTTTAATTCTAAAAACATCATCAAATAGACACAATTGCGTATAATTATTTTTATAAATCAATATATATATATATGTCTATATATGTACATATACATATACATATATGAATGTATAAAAGTCTTACAGATTGAAAATAGTTTATTATTTACAAACCGTAGGTCTTAGAAATAACCATTTAATTCATAACCCTTATCATATATATATATATACATACACACACACATTAAAATAATCATTTTATACTTATATATATACAGATGACATTGAATTTTATAACACTCATCATCATGGAATAAATTCATGTTTTCACAAAAATATTGATAAATAACAATTTCCATTGGTAGAGTTATTATGAAATAAAATTTAAATAATAAATTTATATATATATATAGGTGGAATAATGCTTTTGGAATCAATATTATAATTATAATTCCATTATTCCAAAATTTTTAAAAAATAAATATACACCATTACATCATTAGTTATATAAATAATTATACATAGTTAGTTAGATATACATATATATGTATATGTAAATATAAATATACAAATGTATATATATATATATACACTTAAAAATAAAATATAAATTGAATAACTTAATAATAAAAATAAAATAAATTGTTCCCATTCCGAAAAATCCTTATATTCTATGTACATTTTTTTAGAAACATGACAATAAAAATTATAACATGTCAATAAAATTTTTATCCACATATATATATACATGCCTATGTATGTATGTATATATGTCATGGAATTTAAAATACTCTTAATTATTGAATAATTTCATGTCTATTGAAGACTTTGATAAAAATATCTATTTTTTATAAGAATAAAAACATACTTTTGATAAACATAAAAATATCATTTTCCTAAGAAAATATTTAATCTTATAAAACTGAGATGTATTCAAAAATGATTTGATAAATGAAAATAATTAATTACTTAATAATTTGAACATATAATTAAATAATAATATTCTTACAATATAGTAATTTATTGAAGCAATAAATTAATGTCACAACTTAAGAATAACCTTAATGTAATTATTTGTTGCAACATAATTTTCATAAAACATAAATTATATACTTAAATAAATAAATGTATGAAAAAATTATGAATAATAAAATAGTTCTATATATAATTCCCTTTCCGAAGAACAATTCAAATTTAATTACACTTTTGGGAAAATAAATTTGGGTGAAAATAAACATGTAAATTTGAATGAGTATAATAGTTTACAATTCCTTACACAAACTTAAAATTAAAACATTGAAATAATTATAAGATGAAACCTAAAATGAAATATATAATCAGATTTTATATCTTAAAATGTATTTTTTTATAATAAAATGATCCCTTATTGTTTCATAATTCATATATAAAATATTTTATGCATCAATCTATAAACAAAATGTTTAAAAAGGTCCCTTAGCTTCAAAAAAATAAGCCCATCAATTCTGCACGAGTCTTGGAATCGCTAGAGCAGAGTTGTAGTAATAAGGTAGTTTCGGATGAACCCACCTTCATTTGGACCTCAAGGTTTATATAGATTATATAATTATACAAATAAATGATTTTAAATGAATAAAATATTTTAAGATGTGCAGTTCAGAAGAATAGATTTTACATTAAGCTCAATTTTAAAATGCATTCGCTGTGAGTTGGATATCAAATGGAGGAACAAAATTGAAAAATCATAAATAAACAGAGTTATTTATCATAGGAAATTATAAACAGAAAGTAAAAAAACAGGCCATAGTCAATTTCATAAAGAAAACAGTCTAAAAAAGATTAGAAATAGTGACCAAGGATCAAAGGATAAACATGGATAGTTGATTTAAGGGTAGAAAAGACATGAATGACTATATCAATCTGAGATCAATGAATGATTCATACAAAAACAACATAAAAGGGAAGATAGAAAATATACCTTGATAGGTTAAAGAAAAATTAGAATCATCACCCTCTCAAATCAAGCCCAAACTGCAAAAAAACTCCATCACTAACTCAAATCCCATGCATGGATTGATATCAGCCTTGACGTGCTCACCTAGGATCCCCACATCCATGCTTGGTCTCAATCAAAACCTCTCCCTTGGTGTTGGATTTCCCTTAGGCTTCCAAGAAAAATCCCTTGGTTGACACCCCTTGGTGTGCCACTTGGAAGACTCCAGAAATCCCCCCATTCCCTGTTCAACTCATCTGTCATGAACAAACCCCTAGTACTTGAACTGGTTCCCTAAAATTGGAACCCTAAAACTCCCATGATCCCCTAAGCGTGGACCCCCTTGAACCCCCTTTTATTTTTTCATCTATTTATATTATTATTTTTATATAATTATTATTGTTAATTTAATTCCTATAACAAAATTTTATTTATATAAAGATTATCATATTTTATAAAGATTACAAATAAAAAAAAATAATTTTATAATCTAAACATATTTTATAATTCAAATATGTATTTAAAATATTTTTTTCATAATGAAAATTTAGGAAATAATTTAATCATAACTAATAATTAATAATTGTAATTTCATACATACATACATACATATATATATATATTTAATTTTTAAAAAAATCCAAAATTCATAAAATGTAATTAATTATAATCGTATGTTAATATAATTATCATTTAAAATATTATATTATATAACCTTTTTGAGAAGAAAGAAATAAATTTATTAAAAATAGTTGTTTTAAAATATTCCTCTAAAAAAATAAAATAAATATTTATTTTTAGAATAAATTTTAAAACTATAAATAATATGTATATTATTATAATGAACTTAATTAAAACACTTATTTTCAATTATTTTTAATGAAAATTGACTTAAAAATATTATTATTTTGTTTTAAAATATAAACTAATCCATTTAATATAACTAAACCTGGTTTGGAAATTCTGGGATGCTATACACATAAATATAGTAAGAGAAGAAACAAATCCCTTACCTCAAAATCCGTCAAGTTCTTCACATGAGAATGAACAATGTTGGGTATCTCCAATAACCTCTCCTATAAGAACTACATCAATCCAAGGAAGCCATGACAAAACTGAAATATAAGAAACCAAGAGAAATTCCATTAGAAACATGTGTGAAAAAACACTATGTTAATTCAAGAATATAAATGAGAAAACGTGATCAAACTGGGAGAAAATGATTGATAACAAAGGAAGAACACACCTTGCAACACCATGGATCACCATAGATTGAATGGGGGAGTATATGTATTGGTCCTTTTCAAAGGAATATTCTAAACTCCGAAGGGGGAATCTTCTAGTCTCCTTGTATTAGAGCATCTATAGTGTTTGAGAAACCCAAGTGGATGAAAATGTTTAAATATAGCCATCATCTGAGATTTATACATCTTGTAATCCATTGACTTATCAAGTAACTATAGGGCATTAATTTTGAATAATAAATGCATTTACTTTTTGAAATTAAAATTAATTCATTACATGTCATATACCTGCTTGGAAAAAGTTTTGATCATACCTTACATAATGTATAAGGATTACATGATGTATAATCTCTCTGATTACATCATTTTGAGGCCAAACTCCTCCAGACCACTTCTAAGCCTCCTCTGCGATTGACTACCCTTGAAAACTAACAGAGGGTTTGAAGACATAGGTTCAAGACCTTACATTATATTTTTTTTAAAAAATTCTCATCCTCAAGAATAAAATCCAAAATAGAGAGAAAATTAAAAGTGTTCATTCGAACATCCACCCAGTGAGATACCTCTTGAAGGTCTCTCCATGATAGAAGGTCAACCAACTCACTCAGAGGAAACCAGTGCAAAACCATACAATAACCGCAACTGGCTCCAAACACTTTCTTATAGGGAATACCTCTCAAACTATAGTAAAGACACAATAAGAAATAAAATAATACCATTTCATAAACCAAAAATGATTAACATCCACAGGATAATAACATTACAAGTGAGGAGATAAACAACAAATAGCTCAAGGTACTGAGTGTTTATCTGTGACTCATGTTCCCATGTAATATCCTCCATGCCACCATGCCACCAAAAGACACAAACCAAGGGAATAACATGCCTATAGAACAACTTCTAAAGGTGTCTTAGATCTCTATAGTCCACTCTTTGAAGGTCACATCATCATCAACATCAATATCACCCCAATCAATTACATAAGAGTTTTCATGAAGATAACAACATATCTTTGACTAGTTAAAAACATAATGTATCACACTAATACATGAGGTAAGTTCTATATAATAGAAAATGACTCCAAAATGATCCAGCACCTCAAAAGTCCCAAAAATCTAGGGATAAGTCTTACTCCCTTACCCAGACCTTCACTTCCCATGATGAGGGGTCACCATAAAAAACATGCGATCACCAATGTTCAACTCCCAAGGTATCCTCCTATGATTGACATAGGATTTATGGAGATCAGTCACTACTTTAATTATCTCTAAAATTATATAATCCATATCTATCATATTCTGCACTAGTTATGGCCTAAGAATTGTTGCCTCTCCGACCCCAGTCCGTACCATAGAGATAGGAAAGGATGGTCGTACAAAGATTCAAATGGTGCCATAAAAATGGTTGAGTGGAATCTATTATTGTAATAAAACATGACCAAGGGAAGGTTCATCATAAAAAAACCTCCAAAATTGAAGACAGAAGTGTGCCACATGACTTCAAGAGTCTAGATAGTCCTCTCTTTTTGATGGTCTGTTTGTAGATGAAGAGAAGTGATAAGGCATAAATAAGAACAAAAAAATGCTGGAGACCTCTCCACACTATAGAGGTAAAACATGGATCTCAATCAGAAATGATCATCCATAGGACTATGTGATTTTTCACCACCTCCTAAATATTATTCCTCTACAAAACCTATACCTATCTTAACTCCCTGATCACTATATAGTAGGATGATTTTTTCAAATTCTCTAGTATGACCCATATAGAATCATAACCTCTTTAATACCAGGGAAAATGGGTAAAGAAGTCTATCAAGATGTCCCACCACTTCCACTAGGGAATATATAATAGCTGTAGAAAACCATTAGGAACATAATTTTCAGCCTTCACCGTATTGAAGTCCAATCATCGAGAAAAAAACTCTATAACTGCACGCTTTAACCAAGGCCACTAAAAATGACCTCTCAATGCTTGGTACATATTTTCACATCAGGATGTACTGATAAAGTTGAACTATGGAACTCATGGAGAACTATATCAAACATCATCAAAGGAATCAAAATACTTCTCTAAAATAACTACTGATTTTTTCCATTCCTAGGAAACTATTTGGGGAATCAACAAAATAACTCAATATCTCTAGATCTCCACCTCAGAATCCCCAAACTAGGGATCCTCCACACACTACACCAAATATGTCTGAATCATCATTCGGAAAATATAAAATCTACCTCAATCCTCTCACATATAAATATGCATTACTGATAGTTCTTCCATTACTCTCCAAAAATCTCCAAAATTCACCCAATACATCACTAGGTCATTTCATGCTAAGAACATTGGATATAACATTTACCATTACAAGAATATAATAAATTTCAAAGTCATAATATATCATGAATTCCAAACACTGATGTTGGCTCATGTTCAAGTCACACTATGAGAAGATATACCTCATTCTCTTATGGTAAGAAAAAACCAAAAAAAATCTTACTGATGAGGCTGTGTCTCTACAAAATTAGAGAGAAAACAACTTATTCTAACTAAATAGAATGGGTGGCATAGTTATATTCATTGGGATGTAACTGTGGAGATCCATAAGAAATAACCAATATATGTTGCAATAGGACACAACCCAATCCAAGATTAGAAGCACTACCAAAAACATCAAAATGAACTCCATCAGCTAGAAATAAATGAATTGGAGAACAGAAAAAGTTCTCTTTAAAGTACTCATAAGTTTCTTGACACTATTTAGTTAGTAAAAAAATTGTCCTTTAATGTCAAATCTTTTAGAGGAATAGTCGTAGCCCATGATAAATCGGCTATGAACCTCCTATAATAGCATGCAAGACAAATGAAAGTCTGAACCATTGCTACAATCTTTGGGGATTTCCAAGACATAATCTACCCCTTAATTGAAGGATACAAAAATAATTCCTAATGGGATACCACATTCCCAAATAAATGGAATTCAAAAGTCTAGAACTCACACATTAAAAACATCAAAAAACAACGGATCATGAAGAAGAACTCCCAAAACGGAATGTAGATGATCTACATAATTCTCCTATGATGTGGTGTACAAAATGATTTCATCAATGAAGACCACCACAAACTTATCCAGGAATATTATAAACACCATTCTCATCAACCCCATGAACACAATTGGAGAATTATTTTTACTGAATGTCATGATAACAAAATCACAATGCCCATGACGAAAATGGAAATCTATTTTCTGAACATCTGCATTCATAAACTGCATATGATGATATCTATACAAAAAATTGATCTTTGAGAACCAACTTTATGATTTCAGTTGATCAAATAAATCCTGAATCCGTGGTAGAAGAGAGAGGTTCTTTATTATCACTAGGTTGAAGCGATGATTATCAAAAGATAGTCAAAAAATAATATTAGCCTTCTTCATGAACAAAACTGGTACACCCTAAGGATACACTCTCAGAATAAAAAAACCACAATGGAATAGATTATTGAGCTTTACTCACATCTATCGCAACTCATAAGGCACTATCCTATATGGAAACATTGAGATATGAGACACACCTATTTGTAGCTCGATCTTAAACTTGATCTCCCATCAATGGTGTAACACTAAAAATATCCTATGGAAATACATTAAATTACTCTTCTATGAACCTAGAAAGAACAAAATTATAAACCTACGATGAAATGAAGATCAACTTGGTCATAAATAATTACAAGGATAGAACATGCATGCGACCCATCAGAGGGTCTCTCTCACCAACCGACACTACTGGCACTCTATCAGCAAAATAGAACCCATCCCACCCCTTGAAAAAATCAACAATAGCTTACACTGAATACAAAAAATACAATTCAAATATGATGTTATATGGATGTATCCTTAAACATAGTAAATTTCCTTAAGAGAAGTGATGACCATAATCAAGCTCACGTTATTGACATACTTCACACAAGTCAGGTCGAACTCCAATAGGCATAGAAAATGGAAAAGGAATTAGAATCATCTCTACCTCAAGTACCAAATAATGGATGATGTTTGGTGATATAAAGGAGTGTACCTCTCTTGAATAAAACAAAGCACGCACCCTAGTAAAAGAAATGCAGAGGGTACCCCCAAACATTTTCTAGCTCACCTGGTGCGGCAACGCTAAAGTATGAAACTAACCAAGACCTGCTCCACGATCTCTCTGAACCAGGTGATGACCACCTCTATAGTGGCGCTATGGTCTCTAAGAAAGAGGATCATATTAGGGATATACTATACCAGCACCATCTCCCCTCTACTGATCCCAAACAAGAGTACCCAACTATTGTTTCCTAGGATGAAAATTCTTCAATGGTGGATCCTAAAGAGGATCACTTGGAACACACATACTCACTACCACAAAAAAGGGCAAGGGAAGTGATTCCTTTTATCAGCGCTAAGCAGAAAGCACTGATAAAGTGTTGGGCCTTTATTAGTGCTATCTAAATGCGCTGATAAATGTTCCCTTTATCTGTGATAAAGAAAGAGATGATAAAAGGTAAATATATCAGCACTATTATTAGTGCTGAGAAAAGTTTTTATTATTAATTCATATAAAATTATTATATATATATTAAAAAATAATGTTTATTTTCATACATTAACTCAAAAACAAATGATTATAATTAATATATAATTTTTAATAATTCAAATATATATATATATATAATGTTTTAATTGGAAAAAGTATTTCTAAGAATATAAGAATATTAATATATATATATATATATAATTAAATAATTATAAGATTAATATAAATTACATTAAATAATAAATATATTTATTACATTTAGAATATTTATTATATTTATTAGAGATTTATTATATTTATTGTATTAATTCATTGTATTTATTATATTTTTAATATTTAATATATTTATTTTATTTATAAATATATAATAATTTTAATATATTTATTTATAATTAAAACTATTTAATATATATGTGTTTTCCAATGAATTTTTTGAACAAATATATTGATCATGTGTATATGTTATGTGTCATATGCATGATTCATTTATACATTACATCTCATTGTCCATTGATGTGCTATATTGATTTATTCATAATGTTCCCCATATGAACTATATATGTTCTAAAAATTTTACCTATAAAATTAAATTAATTATATTTAAATAATAAATATATTTTATTATATTTTTAATGATATATATAAATACTTTTCAAATAAATTTGTAATTATAATTTTATTAATATGTATATTTTAACAATTATATACCAATATTTATAAATATATACTATTAATAGTTATAATAATTAATATATATATATATATATCATATATATCCCCTTAAATACATATATTAGAATATAAATAAATTATTAAAATTATACCTTTATCATCTTTTTTAGCGCCAATAAAGGAATATCATTATCAACACTAAAAAAAGCTGATAAAATAAGTATTTTTCAGTGCTAATAAAGCACGGATAAAATACCTATTTATGAGTGCTATAATTATAGCACTGATAAAGAATTATTTTATCAGTGCATTTTTAGTGTGGATAAAACATACCTTTATCAGTGCTATTAACAAGAGCTCATAAAGGTTCCAGTGGTTTTTATAAAAGAACCATAATAGGCTCCTCCTCCCTCACACACTTTCAAGCCTTTGCTGAAGCTGAACACTGTGCCATCGACCCCTCCTCCGCCACGACCCCTCCTCCTCCTCCTCCATAGCTACCTTCTCCTTCTCCTCCACTAGGACCCTTCTCCTCCTCCCGCTCCTCTGTTGCCACTTCCTCATTACCATCCTCCTCATCGTCCTCCTCCTCTGGACACCGACTCATCCTCTTATGCCACCTCCTCATCCTCCTCCTCCTCTGCCTCCTTCACCCGCTCTTCCTTATGCGGACCCCTTGTCCATGTGACCTGCTCTGGCGCACCCTCCTCATCTGATGACCACCCCAATAGCCTCCTCTACATCACACACATTCCCCCGAGTGAGTCTCTTATGTAATGAATTTTTACTCTTTGTCATTATAAATGTTGTTGGTTTGCAGAGCAAGACTTTGGGTTACAATAAAAGCAATAGATACTGGAGCACATGTGTTTTTTATGAAATCTATATTCCTTTTGGAATCCCAGTGGTTTTTTTGTGATGATTAAATTCTAAGAGGATATTTTGAGCTCAAGATAGATGGTGTGGTATAGGAAAGATTCTATTGGTTTCACACTAGTTATTAGGTGATAGACAAATGGGTAGTTTAATTGGGTTAGTATTTGACTATGGAATCACATCAGGGGTCGGATTAGACCATGATATATTAAGATGAGCATGGGATTCCTCGAATGAGCAAAGAATCATGCCCTAATTGTTAATGGAATATTGGTTCTGGTAGATGAGAATTATTTAGTTTGGTTATCTGGGGTTTTAATTGTAAAATGACATAAGATTTTTGGTTCAGACTATGATTGCTATTCATTGTATGTTTTTGGATTCCTTCAGAGTTAGTAATTTAGATTAGAAAGTGAGATAACATGTCAGGGAATTCCAACCCTTTTGACTTAGTTCAGGTAGAGGATGTTCGACTTATGATGTCATGTTATGTTATATGTAATGATTTTACACATTCATTGATTAATTAATATTTTTTGATGGGATTTTTTTATTTCTACATGATGGTTTACAAAGAAAATAGTTGATTTTAGGTTTTACTTGGATGGTGGAGGTGTATCTATATTGTTAAAAAATTTGGGAATGAAGGAGAAGATTGACATTGTACTATAATTCTCAATTGTGGTTGGGTAAGGTTCATTTTAAGTGGCACGAGGTGGGTCATTAAACACATGAAAATGGATTTAGGTAAAAACATTTGTTGGTGGGAGGCACCATGAATCAAAATTGGATTTCATGAGTTTAGTATTAAGGAATAGAGTGTCTTAGATGAGGTTATTGACTAAACGTTGACATGTTATTTTCCCAATATGGGAAGTATTATGTAATTAAAATCTCAACATCTCAGTGATGGTTATGAGCTTTGGATAAAGATCAGGTGGCATTGTGTCTTTTGTTGGGTGCTACGATTTGAAATAATGTTGGGAGTTCCGGAATAGAATGTGTTTGTTTGACTCCAAATAGATAACCGATAGTGGTGATTCAATATTATTACCCCTAGGAAATATCAATTATGATAAGAACAATGGTGGAGAGTTTGTAATGCCTCATCTTTATTGGAATTTGAATTTTCAGGAGGAGATATAATTGTTTTCACTTAGTGGACAAACCATTTTTAAAAATGAGGGTTGGATATAGAACCTGGAAGTTGGGACATCTTAAAGGTGTTTTTATATAGTTTTTAGGATCTAGATGTGTCTTAGGTTCTTACACAATTCAAAGAAGATTTAGGAGTTGAAATTGTTATTTTGGGGGTAGCATCTTAGGGAGCTTGTTTTTCACATGATTAGTGATAACCATACACCACAATTGTGAAGATTTGATTTCATAGGAACAAAATTTGTTTAAATCATGTGAGGGGTATTAGAAAATCATAAATAAATAATTAATAAATTGTAATGGAATTTCTCATAGTTTGAACATTATTTTTTTGAACCATGCACATTAAACATGTGAAATAGTGTGTCTTCGAATGTGAAGAGTATATAGTTTGAAAATGGTTTTGAAAACCATATGGACAAACCATGATGCCCTTTAAAAAGTAATTTTTTACAAAAATTACCCTCTGAACCTTTATTGTTTTACTGGATTTTACCTCTTTTCTCGTCCAGAACCCCTCCGCACTACGCCACCCTCCCCCTCCTCTCCTCTTGGGGGGTTATCCCTCACCCAATGTATGTTTCATCTTTCATCACCTGTATTAGAGATAATAGGATAATTTTACCTCTCTTATTACTTCTATTTTAGTTTTATTTCATTTTCATATAGTGTTCCACTTGGTAAATCTAATATTCCCTATTTTTTAATATTTTTCTAGTTTCTTATTTTCACCGATTTAGGATGAATCATAGGATGATATTTGGTGTGTAAGGGATTAGAGTTCATGGTGTAGTGATGAACAATGCATCATAGTCCCTTTACCCAAGATTATATGATCTCATTGTTGATCGTGCACATGGATTCTAGATGTGTTTTTACAAGGAACCATTATGGTGTGGCCATCTTCTTTGTGTTGTAGTTATTTCTCATTTGGGACCCATTGTGGTATGGACATATGTGTTGTTTTGTGATTCATGTTTTCCCATATTTATTCTGTGTTGTGTTGTGATGCATGTCTTGTTTTACCTTGTATTTTGGTTTTTTATGATTAAGTCCATGTGATTCCTAGATGCTTTATACACCTATTCTTATTTAAAATCATGGTGGAATAACAAAACAGACCTAAATATAATTACTTAATGAAAAATTATTATAATTAAAAATATATAGTGAATATTTAAACACACTTCCACATCATCATTTCCATCAACATCTCCACATCATTCATCCCCCAAGCATATCATTTACACATTCCACATCACTTGTAACTATATGATGAATTAAACCAAACATATTAAGATTAAATGTGGTTTGTAATATATTTCCTATATATTTTTCCATAGGTTATGAAGTCATCACATCAGTTTTTATCACTTATTAGTTTTTGATGTCGACATCACACAGTAGGATCAATAAACATTACTACTATAAAAATGAGTAAATCCTTAGTAGGGACTACTCTAATGTTCAATCTATAAAAGATTTATCAGATATGATACTATCGGGACCCACCACCATTGGAACTCTAGTGGAGTTGGGAATATATTAGATTCTAACCCCCCCCCCCCAAATTCTATATTTAAATGGACATAGGCCAGTTATAATTAGAAATGTAATGATATGGCTCGGGCTAGTATCATCACCAACAACTATACTGACTTTCCACTAACCAAATAGGCGTTCATGATCCCAACGGGATAACAATGATCCCCTTGAAAAAAGATACAATTAATGTGGAATATTTTACCCCTAAATTAGAGTAAATTAACAATGATCTTTCTCCTGAAAACTAGACATGTCCCATTCATAAGTTGAACATATAAGAAAATAATTCATACACAATAAATAAATAAACAGGAAGGAAATATCATAGATGGAAAATAAAATCCAATTATTGAAAAATAAAATAGTTTAACCAGACATGTCCCATTCCTAAATATCATTGGACCAATTTTGGATTGGTATAATATACGAGTTCTCATTTTATGTTTTCTTTTCAGTTAAAAGTCTCCTCTACCATACACCTATCCTTTTCCACGAGTGCACCTCTATCGCGCACTGAACAACACCTTCACGGTGAAGTTTTTACTCTTACTCATTGTTTCCCCCTTGTTCTCAAGTCATTACTATTTGATATTGATGTTTACGCTATGAAACGTATTGGCTAAACACCCACCTAAAAATTGTGGCCATTGGTGGTCCTTGTTAACGCACTAAATTAATTTCATGTTGTTTGGTTCCTATTGAACATTTGAATATAAATATTTGTAATTTATGTATAATTTTTAACGAATGAATTCCCCAGGATGATAAAACTTCCATGATAAACCCAGAATTAACAAATAGAATTAAATAAGGGGTACTTTTTAGAATCAAAAATTGTGTTTGTTTGGTTTGTAGTGTGTTGTAATTATGAGCACCATTGTGTGTTTGTATGGTGTTGCGGTCGCTGTAATGATTGGTATGCCATTTTTTCCTTGTTTTAGTTCCTCCACCATTGAATATCAATCCAAACCTTGCCCATTTAAATAGAACTACCACTTTGTTACCTGTGAAATTCCACTGAATATTAGAAAACCCCTTCACTAGAGGGCTCTATGGGACACATTATGGAAACCCTAGTCAAATAACCATAACAACCCATGAAATGAATCCTTCCAGCCGCAAGCACTCTATTGAATATCATACCATATATAAGTTTAGTACCATAGTTCTTGACTTGAGGCATTATGTTTCTAGATAAACACTAAAAAACCGGTTTACAACAATGAATGTAGATCATCTGTGGGATACTAAAACATTCTAGTGAAAGGGATTCTCATAGCCAGTTCCATTTATTAGGTGGTTGGGAAGATGGGTGTGATCTACTTTGGTCCTGAGTAATGCGTTTATAGGTAAGGGTATTGTTTACCATAGCTAGTTCCATTGATAATAGTTGCATGATGAACCTAGTTGAACAACTTTTGTTAAATTATTTTATTAAATATTAATATTACACAATCAAATAGGATGAATATGAATAAAGACTAGATAGATGCCAATATATTGACAAAAGAGTATGAAGATGGAGTGAAAGTGTTTATCATGTTTTTAAAAGACCATGTATATGAACCTTCTAAACTCCTATGTCCGTGTTTACACTTTTGTTATTTTGGACAAATTAGTCTAGAGGAGTTGGAAGAACACCTGATCTGTCATGGAATAGATCGAAGTTATACATGTTGGAATAAGCATTGGGGAAAATAATGTAGGTTGTGGCTGGGATAAAGCTGCGTTTTATGGATCATATGATTTTATTACAAGCATGAACAGTGAGGAGGATCGTATGGAGGATGTGATTACAGATGTGAATGATGATGGAGATCGTATTGAGGAAATAACAAGGACAATTGAAGATGAACTTCATGATTTCCCAAAATTGTTTGAGAAGGTAAAGAGTTGTTCAAAGACTTCATTGTATGATGATTGCACTAAATATACATCATTGTCATCCATACAAAAGCTGTATAATTTGAATGTAGAAAATGGGTGGAGTGACACTAGTTTTACGGAACTACTTGCTCTCCTGAATGACATGCTCCCAGAAGATAATGAGCTCCCGATCTGAACATATGCCACCAAAATAATTCTACGCTCAATGTATATGATCTCTAAAAGAATACACACCTTCCCAAATGACTGTATAATATTTTTCAGCGACTAAAAATAACTTAAAGAATGACCAATGTGTAGTTCTTGTCGATACAAGAAAGATGAATCCAATCCTACAAAACTTGTATGGTACTTTCCTCACATTCCAAGGTTTAGGCACCTATATGGAAGTGAGGAGACTATATGAAAATTTACATGGCATGAAAATACAAGAATTAAAGATGGTAAACTACGTCACCTAACAGCCTCTCCTCAGTAGAAGAGAATTGATCACGAGTATCCTGAATTTGGAAACGAGTCGAGAAACCGTCTTCTTGTGTTATCTAAAGATAGATTGAATCATTTTGATTTTTCAATGCAACAGTCACAGTGCATGGCTGGTTGTGTTGGTAAATTATAACTTACCACCATGGTTATGCATGAAATGAAAATACAACACATTAGCTATGCTTATATCAGAACCAAAACAATCAGGTAATGATATTGATGTTTATTTGGATCCATTGATTGATGATTTGAAATTATTGTGGGATTCAGGTGTTACATTGTATGATTCTTAAAAAAAATGAAGATGTCACTTTGAGGGCCATGTTGTACAGGATGATAAATGACCTTCCTGCTTATGGAAACTTTTTAAGATATAGCATTAATGGAACTCAAGGGTGTCCCATTTGAGAACAAGGTACACATTCAATTAGTTTGAAACATTTATAAAAAACTGTGTTTCTAAGACATTGAAAGTTTCTACCCTAACAACATAAGTCCCAATCTCAGATGACATCATTTGATGGAAGTTTAGAAGAACATACAACATCATCTCCACGAAAGGGTGATCAATTTTTTTGATAAAGTAAAAGATGTGTACACTAATTTTTGTAAATGGTTTTCAGAAAACCTTATGAAAACCGGTTGAAAAAAGAGATCGGTTTTTTTAATTACCATACTAGAATTTTCTATATGATAGACATTTTGTTGATGTTATGCATGTAGAAAAAACTAAATGTGATAATGTCTTTGTGATGTTGAAAAATGCACCCAACAAAACAAAGGTTGTAATTAAGGCTAGGTTGTACATGGTTGAGATGGGAATACGAGACGAGTTAGAACTAGGGAAGGGTGAAAAACAAAAATTTATTCCTCCTGCTACTTAAACTTTTTCTAGGTAGGAGAGATATCAGTTTTGCAACTTCTTGAATGATGTAAAGGTTATATAGTGGTATTCATCAAATATCAAGAAAATCTTATCAATGATATATTTAAAGTTAAAGGGTCTAAAATCACATAACTTCCATGTTTTTATGCAAGATCTAATTTCTATAGATTTATGTTGCATTTTTACCAAGAATGTATGCCATACATTAACAAAACTCTATTTCTTATTCAATGCTATATGAAAAAAAGTTATAGACCCAGAGACATTGCCAACTATGGAAAGAGAAATTGCCATCATATTATGTGAATTGGAGATGTTCTTCATGTCGACATTCTTTGACATGATGGTTCATTTTATGGTTCATTTGGTGAGAGAGATTCAACTATGCTGCCCTGTACAATATAGATGGATGTTCCCCTTTTAATTTTATATGAATATTTTGAAAGGGTATGTCAAAAATCGATGTCGGCCAGAGGGTTTTATTACAGAGTGATATATTGTTGAGGAATCCATTAAGTTCTATACCAAATACCTGTCTGGTGTGGAAAACATTGCCTATCAAAATCCCATCACACTAGGTGGCTTGAGGGTGAATGAATTTCTTGAAGAGAGGTTGTCATAATCAATATTATAGATTGGGAGTAAGCCCACCGTTACGTTTTTCATAACAGTTTCGACATTGACCCATATGTTCAAATCCAAAAAGAAATTCTTAGGCATTTGAATCCATCTATGGATAAAATATTGATATCTTATACATATAATAAAAAATTTATAGGATGGTTTTAGGACTATATTTTTAATAAGATATATGAAAACATGGACTCAATTTCATGATGACTTTGATGGCTAGCTATAGGATCAAGTGTGTATTTATTATCATACAATGCCTATGTAGATAATGGTTATACATTCTATAATAATGAACATGATGAAGATAATACCATACAGAATAGTGGGGTTACACTTTTGGCTGAAGAGATGCATGTTTCTAGTGCTAAGTATAGAAATCCAATTTATGAAAATATGTCATACTTTGGGATCATCAAACAAATATGGGAGTTGGATTATACGAAATTCCAAGGGCCAATTTTTCATTTCTAGTGGGTTGATAACATTAGTGCTGTTAAAATAGATGAATTGGGATTCATGAAAGTTTATTTCAGTAAGAAAGGGGAGAAAGACGAACCATTTATAATGGAATCATTAGCAGTACAAGTATTTTATGTTCCAAATCCTGCAAACCGAAACTAGTCAATTGTTCTATTGTCGACCAAAACAACTAATGGGTCGGATGAAAGTTCAATATAGGATTACCCTTTCATTTGGACTTTGAAAACATTTCTCAGTGGTCCTAATATAGACAACATTTTTTATGTTAGAGGAGACCACAATGAAGGGATTTACATAGTCGATAGGGGGTCACATCTCTTCAGCCATAAAAAAAGAGCATTCAATAATCAGGTTATTTTTTTATTGTAATATACTTTGTGTTACATTATTTTAATATATCTTAATTTCCACTTTTATATAATCTAAATTAAATGTTAAACCTCTTCTACAGATAATGACTTCTCAACCTTCTGATGCACCCAATTTCGAGGAACATCTTGTCTCTCAACCTGCTGTAGCTGGTCCCAGTGCTGAGGTACAATGATATTTTTCAACCAGTTGTAGCTGGTCTTAGTGCCAATGCTAGTGCTCTGAAAGGACATAATGATGATGTTGAAACTGAGGAAATGGTAGGAAATGAAACCTTAGTGGTGAAAAAAACAAGAGTGTCGTAGTTTGACAATGTAAGACAAAATCCTTAAGGAAAAAGCAAAAAGCATCAAATTTGAGGTGGGATGGAATAAGAAAGGCCAACATGTTAACCCCAAAAAGCCATGTTTAGTGGCTACATTGGAATCATCACTTGGCAACGCGTTTTTATTGATGTAAAATCATTAAACCATGTTGCCATAAGGCTTATGACACTAATGTGGGAAGAGATTATAGTAACATTATGATATCATTTCTTTAATTTATTAAAATAAAATAAAATAATAAAACATTGAATTAATCTTCATTATACATTGCAGAGTGCATTTATAGTAGATGCCTCACACAAGGAATATGTATTAAGAGTTGCAGGAAGGATTCATAGAGGCTTCTGCACAATTTTAATGAAATATCATATTAAATATTCTGAAGGGAAAACCAAGCTGAACCCACCTCCTCTTTATGAACACTTGATATCCCAAGGAGTATGGGATGCATTTAGAAATCTTCATGCGGAGCATACTTTTCAAGTACATTGTGTCTGGTAATATGTTGTTTGATGTTTCTTGTATTCATCACTTTTATTGACAATTTTGTATTTATGAAACAACAATTGAGTGCTAAAAATAATGAACATGCATCAAAACCATTGTACCCCTACCATAATGCAAGGATGGGGTACAATTCACTTGAGATACAATTGGTATGTATTTTAAATCCACCTTAATACTTTTATGTGACATAAAACAACACCATAACCATATTACTATATTTATATAATGAATGATGAATCAAAATTGAAATCCACTTCCATGCCACACCATGTTCTATGAAAGGAGGCTTCTATAAATAAAGAGGGGATACTAATAGATAAAAACACACAAAAAATATGGAAACCATGTGTAAGTATGACATAATATAAATTTTATTTTCATTAAATCCCTATTACATAACAATTACTACTTGTTTTCTTATATTTTATATTTTACATAGTCATAGGAATCAGCAACACCCATACTAGATGCAGACATAATTGCAATAGCCTTGAAGCAGCTAGAATAGTATGATAGGGTCAGAGGTGTGGGTTTTGGGATAAAACCCCGAACATATTTTCAGAATGAAAAACAAGTAGAGGATCAAACTGTGGAAATGAAAAGAATAAGAGAAACAATAACTATGTTTCAAGAAGAATTACAATACTAGAGAGAGTTGATAGAATGTTTGATGAAGGGGAGGAAAAGCGAAGAAACCACTCAAAAACAACCTGTGCCTGAATATCCCACCCCACCCCCACTAGTTTTGAGGTGAGCCATTCCCCTCAAAAACCTGAATTAGTTGAGGTAATCAATGTTCTGATAACTATTTATGTGAAATTTTAATCACAAAGACACTAATACCTTTCCTGTACTGATATTATACAGGGTGAAAATGACTGGGATTTATATATATCAAATCCCACTTATTACTTTGTAGTTAGGGCTAAAATGTTCAATATAAAGAACTACATGATACACAATAGACCACTTTTAACAGATCATGTAAAAGTGTTGATTAACATATCTCACGAGCCGAGTGCTGAGCTACCTATTCCAAATGACGATGATGGCATTCATATGGTTGAACAAGTTGTTGGAACATTCATCGCATAACTGCCAATTCTTGTCAAAAACATATCGACAAAGAGGTATTCATTTCCAAGTTATTTTTTAAGTTGAACCTTTAGCATTTATTGAAATTTTTTTGACCCGATGAATGTTATTAAAAAACTACAATGAGAAGGAGTGAAACAAAATATCAGCTCAAAACTATCTCAAGGATCAACCAACTGATCAAAAAAATCAACTGAGAGAACCTTCACCCCACCTGTTCTTTATCCATATTTAATATCATTACATGCTCATGTGGAGAAAATTTTTATTGAAACAAATAATCACACATTTTATTTTGAAAAAAATATGTATGGAAAATAAGAATTAGATAACATTAGTGCTGAAAATTTAAATGAAATCCTCAACTATGAATGACTAGGAACCTCAGCTGTAAATGAATACATGAGGTATGTTTTCATGATTTGATTTTACAAAAGATGATATAATATAATAATTATGACTAAATACATTTCATATTTTTCACAGGTGTATATATGAAAAACAATTGAAGGAATTTCCCCATGAACAAAAATTTGGACTCGTTATTCCTCACATCACCTCTTTAAAAGAAGAAATAAATAGGGATAAGGAGGCTATAATAATGTCATCCCCACTTAAATCATTTGAAAAAAATTTACAGATGACAAAATCTTTTTAATACCAACTATGAAGGGTTAAAAATCTACAATATAATCATATCGACTATATTTTATTTTCTCTCATTACATATTTCTTTTTGTGTTTTAGGCAGCATTAGATTTTCATTACGGTCAATATGGATACTCTAGATATTTATTTTCTCAATTCAATGCATGGATATCCAAAAACCTGACCAGGCATGATGGAGTTTGTCAATTTGTAATACACTACATACAACATTTTATAACTAAACATCGGGTTATATAATTTATATTAACCTTTAATGAGGATTCTTTTTCAATAGGGTTGTGCATCAATATCATCTACTCCATGGAATGAATCCAGGGCCTAAGGACAAGAATGCCCACAATATCAACAAGTGAAAAAGTAACATGGTATATATAATAAGATTTTTATATACAAACACATATAGAAAAATTACTTATTTTTCTTGATGTTTCTATAGTGTCCAAAAAAAAAATAAATAGAAAGGACTGTGGTTATTATGTTTATAAATTTATAAAATTCATTTTGTTTCATCAACAAAATAGTATCCATGAAGAGGTTTTTTTGAAAATAATTACTAATTAATTTAAAATATTTATTAATCCTTTGTGTATTTATATTTTTTCAGTACTACCATGACTGTCGCAAAAACTCATATTCACAAGATGATATAGATGTGTTTAGAAATGAATGGGTATCATACCTAATGGAAGATGGTACACAAATAGGATGAAGGATAATTCTTACTACTTATGTTTTCCTTATATGATCATTGATATCTCCCTTGTTTAAACTTATTGAGAATATATGATCACACTTTCTTATAGTTGGTATCTGAGTAACTGACCTATTCAAAATCGAGCAAACACATTCAGTTGTTTTGATACTCTAGGGAGATGGTCCATAAGTTATTTGAAGTGTGTAGAAATCAACCCCACCTCAATTCGACACATGATGCGACCGGTATGACTCAAAGTGTATATTTTTATTTGAAATTGACATTATTTTTAGTATAAATAACATGTGACATAATGAAAACTGAGAAAACACATTCTGATTATTTTGATACTTTTGGGAAATCATCCATAAGTCATTTGTGACCTGTAGGAATCTACCAAACTTCAATTCAATTCACAATGTGACTGGTATGACTCAAAGTGTCTTTTTTAATTTAAAATTGACATTAATTTAGAAAAAACACAAGTGACATATTGATGGTCAACACCATCACCTAACTGCATAGTCTTCGGGGGCCTCCACCCAAAATGAGTGGTCAGCACCACATCAAATATGTCCTATCCATGTGAAAATGACTCCAACAATGCAACAAACAACAAATGATGAGAAAAAATCCCCAAAAAACCTAATCCACATCACCCAAAACCTCGTGACCCTATAACCATGTCCCTAAAATCATGATGGTTAACACCATCTCAAGTCTCAAGATCCATGAAATTGTGATGATGACTTCATCACCTCAAATCCTGATGACCAAGTCACCTCAACCTAGTGATCATCATCACTCTAAGTATCTGATCCAAGCCCCACCGGACCAACCACATTTCCTCAATCAAGTCGATCAACACCCACCTCAATTCTAAGACAAATCCCATTACATTACCAAGGAATCAAGTAAAAAATATAAAAATTCTATTTAATTCAAATTTACAGTCAACCTAAACTTTCCATGTTAGTCTAAAACTCTTACCCAGCTTAACCAATCATTGTGGAGAAAGATCATGCCCATAGGGATCTCATATAATCATGTGATAAATTTAATAAGCATTTATTTAATTTTTTAGGTTCTCACTTGAACAACCCCCATAGTGTATATAAACGAACCCCCAAAACAATCACAAAATCATGGAGAAATCTAGTAACCCCTACCTTATACTAGTTTGCACTCACTCATTTGATATCATCCTCGAAATCAATCCAAATCGGAAGAAAATAGAATTTTATATGAATGCCATGAAAATAGTGGAAAATGGCTCACATGGATTTATCCCTCCATATGGTGAGATAAATAGAAAATAGAAGCTAGAAAATTAAAGGAATTATTTAGATGGCTATGTATCAACTAGCAGACCAAACATCAAATCTAGATGATGGACTTCCCTCAATTCCTACAAAGAAGGAAGATGGAGGAGCTCCCTCTCTTTCACATTATAAATGGGAGGAATGAAAGGAGAAAGAAGGAAATAGTGAATGAAGGGGAAAAAAATTAATTCCCCACTTTTTAATGGGCCACATGGTTTGGACACACAGTTTGGATAACCATGTGCCAACCGTACGATTCCCACTATCTAAGCACCACACCATGCACATTTAGGCACATGATTTTCCAAACTATGAAAATACTATGTGAATCACCTTTATTAAAAACTAAAGAGGTTTCCCACAGTTTTTCACCCCCACCTACACATTTTTCAAACTGTGTCAAGTGTCTTGGGTGGTCCACATGGTTTCTTCTGGGAGACCGCATTGTTTTTTTTAAACTGTGTGCCTCTGTCCGTGATTTCCTGGAATGGAGTTCTCAGGCCCCGCTGCACCCAAAACCCCAAGGCACATTCGGAGACTTAAAATCCATAAAAAAGGACTTATGTTAATGAATATCTCATTATTAGGTTCCAAATATCAAAAAAAGATGGCCCACACACCAAACATGAAAAATTAAAACAGGTTGAGGATTTTTTGACTAGCTCAAAAACCAAAGACATTGTAATCTCCCCACCTAAAAATATCTCATCACCAAGTTATCAAGATTTACCCAGATATGGTAGCACATATACCCATCTCATCAAAATCAACCCAGTCTACCCTAGTCATTAAGTCATAGGCCAACTCCCTTCATGGAAGCCCCCATCTTAGGAGTTATCTACCTAGTCACTTCTTTACCCAAAACTCAAATTTCTAGATGGTCCACCAACTATCCCTAGACTCAAAAGTCCTCTAATGATGCATCATCATTATTCCACCTAATCAGGTGCTCAAATAATACCCATGTAATATTTAACACCCATCAAGTCTCATATCACATCAGATTCCCACATATACTTGTTCCATACACAACACTCATAAAACCCATCATCTCATCAGATCCCATAGATCCTTCATCTCAAAAATTTCTCAAATAAACATGCATCATATACACATATGCATGACCATCACAATATGGGTACCTATGCACCTCATATAGAACCTGCATCACATCAATGCCCAGATGCATACACACCTCACATACAAATCGTCATCCCCTCGATTCCCACATAAATCTCAATTCCAATGCACCTCACATATATACAAACATCTCACATAATAATTGATGGAATCCTAGAATCCAGTGACTAGTTAGTCCCCAAACAATACTTGTGCACCTCATACACCAAAACTGGCCAAATACAAAATAAAAGAAAAGTTCAGTCACACCCAAAACATACCACTAACTATCCATAGATCACTGTCCTACTCTGACCCTAATAGCTTGATAGTCTGCTTCTAGCATAATGCCCAAATACCTGAGTTATAAACTCCCTACAGAGGTCCACCAACCACTAGCCATTGATCCCACTAATAGGTCCCACTATCATTTACAAGACCTACACATGTAGCTAAATCCCAAATACCCACTCCTGGTATAGCTCTCAGTTCAACCTTAGATCCCTGAGTCTGCCCTATTCCCTGGCTCCCACCTATCCAAAAAGGCTTCCTACAGATTCTCGCCAAATGGATCATTTGGTCACAAAGATGACACTCCTTCATAACCTTATCACATTAGGATAAACTTTACCTGGATTTCTACACTAAAAGAATAGTACTCTAAACCCGCTCCTTAGAAGTCTTCCTAAGTCTTCGGCCGGACTGCCCTGCTGAGAATCCGTTTGGCCTCTCTTCGTGCTGCCTGCAGCATCTTTTCTTAGCTCACCTAAAAATTTCTCCTGACTCAAATAAGAGAAGTTTGTCAAGTTTCCCTCAGCTATCAGTGGATAATTGACTACCTCTGAGAGGGATTTTAGTATGATTATGTTGACCTACACCCTGATTGTGTGTCACAAGCCATCCTAAAAACACTACACCCTAGGGATGTCATATCCCTCCATATCAAGTGATAATTATGACATGTTAGTGAAATTCATCGTATAGTCCCTGAAAAAGTATCCCCCTAATAAAGGTTCATGAACTCCAAAGATATGTCTACCCTCGGTTTCTCTAGATGAAGTGATCGAAGAACATGGCCTCAAAATCCTTATGAGACAGTCCTCTCTGTCTTCCGGTCTATAATATACATCCCACAAGAATTATGTATTTCCTCTGAGCATGTATGTCACCAGTCTCACCCTCTAACCTGGGGCGTCTCGAGATGGTCAAAGATAGTTTTTACCCACTCTATCATGTTCTCTTTTGTTTTTGGTCCACCCTCACTCTAAAATAGTGATGGGTGCTGAGTCTGGAACCCTTGAGTTAAGTATGCCATAGATGGCTCATCTCCCTGGGATCCCCTATTGTTGCCCTGTATGAAACGAACCAAGATCTCCCCGAGATACTCATCAATACATGTCCCAAAGTTTTCCATACATAGATTTCTCACCTATACCAAATCCTATACCTGGAGATCACGATCGTCCTAACCCTTTAGGGCCTCATCTGAACTCTCTAGGCCCTCATCCCATGAACTCTTAAACAACACCGTATCGCCAAACTCCTGACACTCCACCAAATCCAATCAAGGTGGCATCACACTAAATACCAATCATGATAGTAAAATAGCCATATCATTTCATATATAAAAATATCACTAATAGAAATGTTTTTAATAGGAAACATATCTCACCACACATACACTCCCTTACCACACCATGGCACAAAACATCTGATCCTAAGGCTGCTTACATGCCCATATCAAGGTCAGGTATCAAGTATCATCTTGCCTTATGCCCCCCTACATACCCACATTAGAGTCAGTCATCACATATAATCTGGCCTCATGGACCCTTGCCTACCCATTATAAAGCCATGCATCAAATCTCATGTATCAATTCGAGTTAGCTTAGTATAATTCCACTGAAGAAGAAATACAGAAAAAACACTATTTATATTCTTTGTTGACACTTTAAACAACTCACCCCCAATCATCATCTATGTATACCCTTATCATGGTCTGGACCATATATCAGATGCATAAAAAGTCACATACAGATCTCATTAGAACCACATGTTTGGGTTGGCTGATTAGAATGCCACCAAAAGAGGCTAAGTATGGCAACATTATTAAGATTCTTTTCCAAAACGTTTAATAGTACAACCTCTCTTATCTCAATCTAGGTCACAATGAAAATCATAAGAAATAATACATAATATGAGCCTATGTTCTATCATGAGGCATCATCTAACCTCACTTTCCATAATGGGCCAAGATTTAGAATCCATATAATAGCTAAATATCACACCTATGTGTGCCCCCGCAGGTGGAAATCAAATCAACTATAAAAGAGAAAAGTAAAACATCAATTTATTATTGTTGGAAACTTAGTCTGTATCTTATGCATAGAGATGAAAGCACCCAAACATAAGATCTATACCCAGTCCTGACATACTCAAAAGAACATGTGGCATACTGAAAACCAAGTAAACCCATTCTCATTTTTTAATATTTATAAAATAATAATCGATAAATCATTTGTGAAGTGTAGGAATCAACCCCACCATAATATGATGCACAGTGTGACCGGTACAACTCCAAATGTGTATTTTATATTAAAAATTGACATTTTATTAATGTATTCTCTCATATTAAGGTTTAATTTATTTCATTATTGTATTAATAACATAAATTTTGATTTCTTATATAGGTGGAATTTTTTTCTTGAGTTTATATGTTTTTTTCGGCAACTAATACCAGAGAAGAATGTTTTTGAGAGGGGTTCACAGATGAAAAAAGGATGAAACATTAATGTTTTTAACTTTTTGTTGGATAATTGTAATTGTAACCATATAAAACATAGTTTTAGATGTTTGTAGCTGTGTTTTTTTGTACTCATAAAATCAAGTAAATGTATATAACATTTTTTGTGAAAATATGTGTTGCTCTGTTTCGTTATTCTATGATTTTTTTGTGAACAACTATTGTTTTGTGCAGTTGTGGAGGTGTGCAGGTGTTGTTTTGTGTGAATGTGTTGTTTTGTGCTATTTTTTGCAGGTGTTATTTGTGTTCTAGATTTTTTTCTATGTAGGTGCTAAGTGTGCTATTAGATAAACAACACATCATAGGAAACCCTCCATTATTAGAGCTATTTTGAGTGATGATAAAGAAGGCCCTTTATCTGCTCTAAAAAAGATCTGATAAAGGAGGGACCTTTATCAGTGATTTTTAGCATGGAAAAAGGGACCCCCTTTTTCATCATTTTTTAGCACTATTAAATGGGACCCCCATTTATCTTCTCCAAGATTAACAATGCTTTTCTATTACTGTTAAAAGCAGTTTCATAGCACTTTTAAAATCCTTATTTGTATTAGTGACTACTCAAAAAGGCCAGGAACTATATCCACTACTGACCTCTTACTCCACAAGAAAAACATGAATTTTATCCCTTGGAATCGATATGAGAGAACCCCTAGAGAAACATGATTATGAGGGATGGGACCTAACCCAAGATGATAGTAAACTATTATATCCAGAAAAATGTGAACCTTGGTCCACAAATACACTTCATGAGGAATCTTGAACACTCCCCTCTCATGATGAACTAGTTCTAGCCAGTGTTCTCTCTATAACATCTTCTATTACTAGAACATAAAGATATGTATTCATAATAAAATGGGTGACATGGTGCCCGATATATAGATGAATATACTCCTCAAAATACCTTTTCATGGCCTCCAAATCTTGAAATAGGTCTGAAAAATACCACTGAAGGGTCCTGTAATGGATCCCAAACTCACACACACTAGAGCTCCCCTGCTAAAGGGAAATAACTCCTGGTGATTGTCCACCACTGTGGTCAATGAATGAATCATGGCTCTGAACTAGTCTTGGAACCTCTCCCATGATACTTCCAACTTTTCATGATCTTAGAGGAACAAGAAACACCACTATTTTGTAGTTTCATGCACCATCATCCAAGGGACTGAAAACCAGTGCTTCTATCGAACATGATCAAACTAAATGATATCTCAACCCACTTTAACAAGTCTATTGTAACTAAAACTGAAATGGATCCCTCATACATATGAATACTCTAGACCTAAAACTCTAAAAGTGTTCTTCTCCTTGTTTCAACATCATCGACCTGTACTCTTTGACGATATACTAGCATATCCTGCTAAATATCTTCCACACAAACCTGATGAGGATGTATACCTAGAGCCATTCCTAGAAAATAAGAAACGCTTATAGATAATTATAGTGTAATATATAATACTTAACATTAATTAATTAATTAATTATTTATTTATCTTGTTAAGGTTTTAATCAATCCCAAGGTCTACCCATTTCAATCATAGGCACAAAGAATAATTAGACATGGTCCTTTCCTTAGTCTCTACTATGAAACCAATATCACTTCATTTAGTTATCTCGGTAAACTAAAAGTTCCATGCATTAGATCATATGGGGCCATAAATACAAATTTTTTATCTTTTATCTCATTTTTACATCACTTACAGAACTTAGCTGATACTGCTTCCCTACCAGCCCATGAAACCTTACTTGTTCCTAACACAAAACTCCATCTTATCCACCAAACCGAAACTATTTCTACCAATCTTTCAGGAACCACACCCCATAATGATACCACAATTATGGGAGAGAGATGAATATTGACTGAGTCCTTCCTGCATGAGGCCTTAGAAACCAACACCAAGGGTATAATAAACATGAGAATTTGTGGCATTACCCTCCAAGAGAAACATGAAGAAGAGATAGATAAGAAGGATACAATAACCAATAACTAATAAAATGTAAATATAAAAATAAAAATCAAGTGAGACCATAAAATTCTATAGAGTACTAAACAAATGAACGAAAAATCTCAATTACCAAAAAGGTAAATATGATAGTGACCATGAATCCCAAAAATCACCCGTTAAACCTCAATAAAGTAATATCCAAAACAATCACCAAAAAACTCCAGAAAAACTGGAATTTTTTTATATACGTAGGGTGAGTATAACAGTATACTCATTAGGATCCTTCCTAGAGCCTCTCTTGCAAAATATAAAGAAATAATTATAAAGAACAATGAACAAAAGTGAAACTTAATCATCACTTAAATTGGTATACAATGTTCCCAATCTCACCATGTCTATCATTCACCAAGAATCACATAAAAAATAGAATAGAATATAATAATAAAACATCACAAGTACCCCACTCCCTCTTCTATACTATTTTTCCACTCTTCCCAAATGTAAAACATCCTTAGTATCTCTCTCCAGAAGTAATCCACCTCGAAAACATATGCGTAAGGCACCACTACATGAACCTCATGCATTAGATACCCACACTATCCCACAACACATATCGACATTGTAATGAAGTAGTTTCTATGATCAACCACATATTGTATGGCATATATCAAACATCCTATATTATACCTCAAGCCATTAAAAACCATACACCAAGTAGGTACCTCAATTAATCAAACCCTATACATGTTATAACTATAATAATCCTCTGGATACTATATTAGGTAGTACATGTGTGTGAAATAACCACCAAGAATCACAACCCTCTACATACATATATGGGAAAACTAACTACTGTGCATACTAGCACATTTAACTACCAAGGGAAGAGAGTGGGCCAGAGGGGGTATTCAGTCATCCATTCAACCACTAAGATGTTGGGGAAAACAAATTCCTTGAGACCACTATTTTTTAGTTTCCCTAACTAATATGGATGGGGTAGCATATTAAATAAAAAAAAATAAACATGATATAATACAGATCATAACTAAACTATGGTCATAAGCTAGTCATTGACTCAACTACAACTAATGTCCCGTATACTCCCAACATCCACTGCTAAGGCCAGATATCCCATAAACACAAAAGAATATAAAAGAGCTACATTAAATTCATTCTTTATTTTTATCATTTAATTTAATTTCCTTAATTCATTATATATTTATTGACCATTTAAATTAATCCAAATTTTGTTTAATTAAATTAATTACATCATTTGAGTAATGTCTATTCCCTCAATGCATAACCAAACCTAGTCTATGGTGTAATAAGATTAAAATCTTTTAAGAATTTTCATCCCATAATCAAACAACATCATGTGTTAAAAATTTATTAATTCATTATTAAAATCATTCGTCTTTTAGATACTCTAGGAAAATCATCCTAACCTACCATTAGGAGAAAACAAGAAACCGATAACATCTGACTACCTTAAGAAGTGGGGAATAGAATGTAGATAAATAATAAACTTGGCCATCAGACTTTAAATAGATTGTTTGGTGAGAATACTAGCTCTCAACATCTTTTCAATAGGTAATCCAATCATTACCACATTACATCTCCTCTGATTCCTTCCTCGACACCCACATGCATATATCGATGCATCTCTCCATCATAGGAAATATCTGTTGCCACATAATTAGGGCCTCCTTTCTCCCATATCATAATATCAATATAGGCTCATCTATCCTAGGATCAAACTACATGGATCATATCTAAAGAACATCACAAAGCATCATAAACAAACAAGAAATCAATATGGAAAATGGGCCCTCAAAACTAGTCATTTTGGCTTCTAATGAATCAGATCTATCATGACTCCCAAACAAAGAACATGAACTTCTCTAGAAATTAAGAAACTCTAGCCCCATAAAATAAATTATCTATTTCAAAATCGATTCTTATTCCATATTGAATTTACCAATTAATTTATTAAGAGGTTCAAACTACATAATTCTAAAGGATTCAATCTATATCAAGATAATAAAGGAAAAAAATGATCGTAGAATGTATTATGATTTCAAAAACATAAAAATGTAATATTCTCAATTAATATAAATTTTAAATTATCAATAAGCATTAACATGATTTGAGTTCATTATGAAAAGTTTTAAATTACATTAATCATGTAGAAGATCATTTCAATTAAACAATCCATTGAATCATTTTTATTATCATCAAATTACATTAACTACTAGATTACAAACATTTCTATTTAATTATTAAAATACTATTAATTGTAAATTAATACCAAATTTACATTTTTTACCAGTCACTACATTATATTAAAATCATAAGAATGTGCTAACAAATCAAGGAATATATACCACACTATCTAGAAATGCATGATGAAAACCACCATCATGGTGTAAATCTATAAACCTAGAAACATGTGATTAGAACCGATTTGTCTATTCCGGTTCAAAGATTTCTTATGTCAAATTTATTTCCATAAAAAAAGCTAAATATGATAAATTTATGATTGCATGTAAATAATGTAATAGAAGAAACTAATACCATACCTCAAAATCCATCAATATTATTCACATGAGAATGAACCACAATGCAGATCTATGATTACCTCTCCCACAGGAACTACATTCATCTGAGGATTCCATGGAAAACCACACCAACCACAGTAGAGAGAAACCCCATTAGACCCATGGGTGATCAAACACCAAATCCAAATAAGATGATATAACATGAAACATGATCAAACCAGTAGAAAACACTAGAAAATGATGGAAGAAAACACCATAGATCATGACAGATCGCCAATGACTGAAGGTATAAGACTATGGATCATTCCCTATCAAAGGAATGTCAAAAATAGTGAAGGGGGAAGCTCTTGGTCATTGGGACTAGAGTATATACAGTGTTTGAGAAACCCTAGAGGGTAATTTTTTTTGATATATACAACATTAAGTATTCGCATGGCATGTAAACCATTTACACTTCGTGTAAATTTCAGCCTTCAGTTTTTGATGAAAAAACATTTCATTTTTGTTATTTAACCCTGATTCAATACACATTTTGAACTATCCCTACAGAATTTATGATCCTAAATTACATGACATGTAATGATTACAAGTGTATTATCCCTACTTCCATCATTTTGTATTAAAACTCCTCCAAACCACTTACAAGCCACATACAAGATCCAATATCCTTAGAAACTAAAAAAATGTTGGAAAAATGGATCCATGCCATTATATGTGATTTCTCAGTTCTTATCACCATTGTGTGGTGATTTGGAATAAACTTTTGGCCTTGTGGAATGCAATATTAGGGGATGAGTTAGGTCAACATGGGTTAGTTCACTACAAATTGTTATCAAATCCCTCTTATTGATTTGGGTTTAGTGGTAGACCTGAGATTTCACCATCTTTGATCTGAAGGTAGGTGTAGAGGAGTGCATGGCTAGTTCTTCCTCATGTAAAACATGAATTTCTAATGGTTGGTTGGGAGTTTTTTTATTATATAAACATAGTTTCTCATTTTTATGGGATTTTTTGTTTTTAATTATTATATATGGGTTTTAGGAAAGAAAAAATGATCGAATTTGATAGAATTTTAGTTTTTGGGTGAAATGAGAATGGAAATTAGAAGCTTATGTCTTGGGAACATGGTTAGTGATAATTGTGTGAATCTCTTAAGACTACGCCTAAAATATTATAGTTTTGTTTTTCATATTTGTCAAATGGGTTGTCTTCCCATGTGGCTAATCCATGCATAGTGGTAAAATGTTTGACATTTTGACATTTTTAACACATTATCATTTTAAATTGTTTTTTATGTTGATGGTGTTTTTTGAGGAATATTATAAGGTTTTAATAAGGATTAATTGATGCTTATGGAGCTTTAATTATTTATTGAATAATTTGAATCTTTTGTTACATAGAAATGCATCCTAGATGTACCTATTCTTGACATAGAGAGGTAGATTCATAGTATGTCTTGCAAGAGTCTACTCTTATTGATACTACATTGTCTGAATAAGTAATATATATTATTCAATATTTAATAAAGGAGGGAAAACATGTCTGGAAAATGTAATGGACTATTATATGGAGTTCACTGAGAAGAATCCACCATTTTATCATAGTAATAGTTTTACCCTTTTGCCTAAGGAATAGGTCGATATCATTTATCATAACTTCTATTTTTTTAATACCCCTAATAAATTTACATAGGACTCACCACTTATATGTTGGAAGTACCCGGTAACAAATGGTGAGAATTCATGGTGGTTGAAAAAAGAAAATAAAACCTCACATATATTATTTTTTTTAAAAAAATCATTTGTACTATCCAGTTACACTATAGGTGGGGAATACACTTGGGTTTATGATGATGGAGTAAAAATACAATTCAATGATGGAGTATAACACTTGGGTATTTTTAGTTATTCTATTCCCCCAGAGATCATCATTAATGACAATCATTAGGTTAGACACTTTTAAATGGGATTGATAGCCAATATCATAATGATGTTTATTTTCAATTTTTTACCCATTTATAAAAAGGTGGTTGATAAGGTCACTATAGATAAGGAATAATTAGAAGGAAATACATGCAATAATGTGAGATCATCTTTAGTTGGTTGTAATTGGAGTTATTTCTATGTTTGAAAGATAAAACAAGATTATCCTCAATGATATAGTGGAATGGCTGCTCAATAATCTCCAGGTTCAGTGCTAGTATATTCTTCTAGTCATAATCCATTGACTTTCTGCTTCAGTGGGACGTATAAACACACCAAGCCTTATTTTTAAAATATCATGAAATACATTCCATCATTGTAGGAATTTTGGACATTTTTGATGTTATAAAAAGAACTCCCTTTATGGGACTAGTGCTGGTTCTTATTTATCTAAGGGTTCATAGGTGCACTTAGACTTTTATAAGTGTTTTTGATCTTTCACTTAGTCAAGAGTTAATACATATCTAGATATGAAGGCTCATGGTATGACGAATCTAGGATACCTCTATGTAGAGAACAAAACACTTGAAGACATTGAATATGGGCCAACCATCATGAGAGTCATAGTTTTTATTAAGTATTATTTTTTATTCAGCCTTTTTTAATTTAAATTATTCAATTTTTTTAATATCATTACTATTTCATGATGCTTAGTGTCTGTGTGAGGATTTGATTCCATTTTTGAGGGATCAACTTAAATCATTGTGAAGGAAGAAAGAGAAACGTTTTAAGTGCATGGAGAATCACATTTTAATATATTAATGTGGAGGTGGTATGGGTCATAATTATATTAATTGTATATGTTTTTTATCTATTAATTGATATAGATTAGATGATCAATTTTACTTATTATATTTATTGTTATCATTATATTGTTTAGTTTCAATTTCTTAATAGGAGAACTCATGTCTTCCAGGGTGAGTGGGATATGAGATCATAGAGGTTAGGGAAAATTTATTCAGATGTGAGATCAAATTCATTTCAATTATATAGTTTATTCAATAAGATTATATAGATTCAACCAGATATTCATCTTCTATTGGTTATTGGTCAGTACCCTGATGATTTTTCAGATGATTTTTCTATGTTACTGCTCTAGAAAGAGATCCTGTTCACTACCAATAAACTCACTCAAATGTATATTGTACCTTTATCATCATGAAATATGCCTCATTATGAATTAAAAAAGTTTAGGGAATAGATGGAGGAACTTTCAAGAAAGTTATTTTTTCATCCCAGGATTTCACGTTGGGTGTGATCAAAATGATTTTCAAAGATGGAAGATATGAGTGTTTGTATTTGGATAGAATATCGGAAGCATAATCAAGTGACCTTGGAGAAAAAATATCTATTTCCTAGAATTTATGATCTTTTTAAACATATCAGGGGAGCCTAGTGGTTTTCAAGAAATTAAACTATTGTCAGAGTATCACCATTTGATGGTATGGGAAAAGGATTTTCCAAAGAATTCACTCAGGAGTCGATATAGGCACTTTGAGTATCTAGTTAGGATTTTTGGATTTACTCTAGTGGTATTTATAGAATTGATGAATCATATCGTTTATCAATTATTGGAAAACATTATAATAATGTTTATGATGAAATATTTGTATATTGAGGAATACCTTGGAGACCATCAGAATGTTGTTTTGGGAATATTAATGGGGAATCATCTATATAATAATATTTATAAATTCTAGTTATAGTTTTGGTAGGTAATGTTTCTTGGGAATGAGTTTTTTGAGAAAGGGATTTCTTGGATCCCACGAATATCCAAGTGTTATATCTTTGGATTTACCCATAAATATGTTTGAGATCAGGATCTTTTCATGCTTGGTTGTATATAACATGAATTTTTTAGGACTTATCCATGTTATATTTTCTATTAACATAATTTACTTGGAAAGTGGTGAAATTTTAGTGGAGTGAGAATTCAATTGTTATTTTGTGTATTTCAAGGTCCACATGACATCAGCTTTGGTTTTGATTCTTCCTATGATTGGGAAAGGTTATATAGTGTACTATGATGTATTGGGTGTGGGGATGGGTCGTATACTGATACAAGATGATAATGTGGTATCCTATAAATCTTGTTAGCTACACCCACATGAGAGGACATACCCCACCCATAACCTCGAGTTACTAGATGTGATTCTTTCATTGAATATTTTGTCCCATTACCTATTTGGTTAATGGTTTATAGTTTCATTAAATCATAATATCATGAAGTATATATTGACCCAAAGGGACTTGAACCTATGGGAGAGAAACTAGGAAGAGAATGTCCAAACATAATATTTTGATTTATCATATATCCCTCGGAAGGAGAATGCGGTTTTATATTCCAGGATAAGAATGCTACTTATCCATGTAGCTAACGAACCAACAGATGTGTGAAGATTGATTTTACTGATATGAGTTTCTAGATGTTGAAGGATGGAGAGAGGGTGTCATAGACCAATGTCTATGCTAGGAATTCTCTTGTGGATAGGGTTTGGTATTTGCATAAATATAACACTAAATTAAAATTTATTATTATATTTTGAAAAAGTGGAGAGACCTTGAGTGATTGGTATTCATCTCCCAATGGTACCCTCTTATTTAAGAAGTGGTTTTTGGTTACATTATCAATTAGGTAGAAGGTATTGCACGAGGATCATCATTATGGATGTTCCATTCACTCGGTGGATACCAAGATGTTTTATAGTTATTGAATTCTATATTGGTGGCCTAGTATAATAAATATAGTTGTATATTATTTATCCAGATGTTTTACCTCCTAAAGGATCCAAGTCATGCATTAGTGGCCAACTAGGATTCCTTATCCCATACCCATTCCATTATAGAAGTGGTATGAGATATCCATGAATTTTTTGGTTTTTTACATAATAATACCAGTGGGAATGATGCTATTTTAGTGATTATAGATTGTTTGACTAAGTCAGCTGTCACAACCCCCTTCTTCAAAAGATGACCCCCTGAGCTGGTAATAGATAATGAGAGATAATGACCCTAGAGTCCCGCCTCCAGTAGGCCATGGGGTGGTGACCAGAACCAAGGGTATAAAATCTCATAAAATGGGAGGCATTTCCCTTTTTAAAGAAACAAGATCGAGGGATAAGATGTTTCACCCTATAACAACTCCAGGATGTACATACATAAAAGAAATCCAAAATCCACCCCACATGCATGTTTAAAATAAAACTGTTAAAAATGAAATTAAACACCAAAGTAAGTACCAAAAGTAAAGATAAGCCGCAAAACAACAACTGTCCCAAATTTAGAGCTAGTAACATATTGAATAGTCCTTGTAGTCCTCCTAGAAACCTGAAATCATTTTTATACACATAGGGTAATCATACAAGTATACTCATTAAAAAAACCTATGTATCTCTTCCATAAGTGGAAGTAAGCATACTAAAACCCCTATGAGAAAAAAGAAAAACCAAAATAACACATAATAAAGTATAAAAACCACCCCAAACTCATCAAGTAATACTCACCAAATAACACAAGTTAAGTAAAGTAAGATAGTAAGCACATCGATGATAGGGTACCCTGCACCACTTTCTCAGTGATAAGCTTCTCTCACAGCCTAACAATAAATATCCTGGTGCTCCCCCCTCTTCCGAACATATCAAACCACATGCCACCCAGAAAAACCTGGACCTCACAACCACAACACATGCCACCCACAAAAACCTAGTACACTACCATAACACATCCTTCCCAAAGAAACATGATCCACTACCAAAACACATATCATCCTTCCTATATACACCCATTACACACATCACATCACATCCCAAAAAACACATGTATAATTATAACACATCTCACCCCAAAGACAAATGGGAAGAACATAACACAAATCATCCTGAAGACACATGGGAAAAACACAACTCCGCCACACACACCTAGGCCCCACAAACCACAACATGCACATAGAATGCTGGGTTATCCCTTCGTGGAAGAGGGATCGGGGAAGAGTAGGTAGACAACCATCCATCCTCCCACCATGATGTTTGGGAAATACACCCGCCCCCGTGATGATGGGCGTGTTCAGCAAAAAATGTTCAATTAGAGAGGGGTGCATATAGAAATAAAAAAGAATGAAAATATAAGTAATACATATATGACACCAAACACTCATTCCCAACTAATGAGTAATCAACCAACATCAAACCCCCAATACCAACTTCAATGCTACCCCAAAATGGACAACCAAACAACCAGACAGAAACACAAACCATAACCTAACCAATTCATTTAACGAAAAATAATTATTTATTAAATAATTAATTAATTTATTTCATCACTACTCTGGGAAACTACCAGTTACAAGGCAGAACAAGCAGCACAACAAAGGTCACACAATGGAAGAAGAACCATGGTAAATTAACCCACTTCCTATTCCTCTCGGTTTAACACCCATCCATGACATAACACACTTATCCCAAGTTGTGAGAAGGCATTACACATGTTATTAATGAAAAATCACCCATCCAAACTAATTAAATCATCATTATTCAATTTCATTCTACCTAATCCATCATCTCAGAAAAGAAAGCCCCTAACTCACAGCCACACCCAGCAACACATCTCATCACATTCTTGACAGCCCTGCTACATACCACTACCCATCCAACCCACAATCAATTAATATCTAAACATAAGATTCAATTACCCCACCTGAACCAACCCATATCACAAACCCATGCCCACAAACCTACTACAACATAAGCCAGAACAATCCCACACATAACACCCAACCAGACGAAGTCATATTCATATTTAACAAGGAATTACTCACTCAATTCCCACTTATTAGTTTAGGGTTTATCATAGAAATTTTTTGATTCAAGGGAATAAATTTATAATAAGAATATATTTGGTAGATCAATTTTATATAAATAGTCATTCAATGGAAAAAAACTAGCATTCACACTCTATTTTAGGTGTACAAACAAACAACACCAACAGTCATTATTTATAGTGGGTAGTTAGTCTTTAAAAATAAATATACCAAAAAAGGAACAATTAACCATAATAACATGCATCACTTTTCTCTAACCACTATTTATTTGTTTAAATATGATTCAACTATCTTTGTTAATACAGATTTATATTTCTTACCAAGAAACATTGATACACCCACCCCACATGATGCACAAATCAAAGAGAGACCAAGGAAACCTACTTGGAAGAAGAAGCGATCCACACTTCCTTGTTGCACTAAACAAAGGGGTGAACATGTAGTAGAAAAATCCTCCCAAGAAAAATAGATACAAAACCACATCAAAATTCAAGACTCATTAAGGAATAAGGGTTTGGGGAATCTCATACCAAGTGAAAGGGAAGAGAAAAAGGAATAAAAGATCCCAACATTAGAAAGGAAATATTCTAAATCAATGAGAGAAATAGTTTTTAAAAGAAATTAAAGGAATATCTTGACCAAGACCACATGTCTTGGAAGTAAAAGAAAGATTCAGGTTTTTAGAGGGTATATATGATTCAATATAGCTCCAAAAACATTAACTAAGGAATTAAGATCATTTTATTTCCAAGAAAATGTTAAAGGGGAGAAACTATAAGAAACTAGAAACACTGGAAAAATGATAAACTGGAGGAAATGGCTCACTATTAGGTGAGTCACCAGTGTGAGTCACCAATTTGAGATTTGGATATAAACGATAGTTTGGAGTAACCGATGAGAGCAACTGGTACGAGCTTCTGGTGTGACTTACCATTGTGACTCACCACTGTGAATCATTGTTAGAACTCACCGTTATGACTCACCATTCTTACTCACCACTGTGACTAACTAAACATAGATGTGCATAATTGAAATATAAATAATTAATCCCTAGTATTCGAAATATATGATTTATGATACTCTATGTGGTATACAGTGTGGGCCATCTAGAAGACAAAACTTTTTTTCCCTTAGGATTATATTTTGTATCTCTATAAAAGTATCTTACTAACAAAACATTAAAATTTTATCAGAACCTATCACACTACATGGCCATTATCATTTATGGATAACTAAAATTCTATCATTGAGTTGATAATTATCAATATACTTCACAGAATATATAACTATATATATATTTAGAACCAATGTAAAGTAATGATAAATTTACTTTTTCATTTTATACGATACATTTTTTATTAAACTTTTTTATGAATATATAATAAAACCATAAATAAGATCATATCATATCATATCATATGCGACATAATGAAAGACAAGCTTTATCTTTGCTACACATTATGGGTTATCTTTAATTTATTACATCTATATGTAATTAATACCATATAATTATATAATCCCCAAATAAATACCTCCCACAAAAGACTATACTAAGAACCATCTATGAAGTAATCTAGTTTGAATAATGGTGAAACTTGGGAATCATATTCCCAATGTTTATATACATGAACATGTTGAAAATTCATATCTCCACAATATCAACTGTTACATTGTTAACGACTTCCATTGTCTACATATAAATTTTTAAAATCATTATCAATATTTGTAAATATTTCCACTAAAATGATTCCTTGAAATATATTAAAAAATTATAAAACAGATTAAATTATGTCATTATCAATATATTATATTCATTTTATGATATATAGTGAAATAAATAATGTTATGGAAATTAATGTAAATGTTACATTTTTCCTTTACCATCATATCCTAAACCATATGTGATATTATGTAAAATTCAATATTAATAATAAATAGAATAATCTTATATTTTTTCACATTTCACTTAAACAATTATAAACATACTCCCACAAGCCTTTCTGAAACTACAACCTTTTTAATACAACATTAAAAGATTTAAAAAATAATTTTTTTAAATATTTAACGATTATTTATTATAATGGGAATTATTAATATTAATTTATTTATATATCATTTATGATATTCTAATCTTTTTTAATTTTACATTAAATAATAATTTATCAAATATAAAACTGTTAGTGTATGAATTATATAGCCTCATATTCTTGGATAAACACTTTATCTTGAATAAAACTCCTTTTATCCACATATCATTTTCATAAATGTTATATAGTTTGAATGAATCATAAACTATATGTGTCAAAACATTATTTCATTAATTTAAACAATTATTGTTAAGAAAGTATTCTCAAGAGAAAAATAAAACAAAAAATTATTTTGTTAATCCAAATTCATCATATATTGAAGTAATTTTTACAATAAATTCCTCTAAACAGAGAACTTATTTACTCCATTACTTAAAATCAGTACTCAATCTCTAAAAATAAATTATTTTTCAAATTTATATATCATTTACATTTCCTAAAAATATAAAATATATAGTCGTAGTCACATAACATTTATAATAAATAAATTAAATCTATAATGATAATACATTTCGTGGACTCGATAATGACCCACACTTTACATACATAGATATTAAATTTTAATAGATGAATATTAATTACATTACATAATAATCAACACTACAATATTATAGTTACAGTTTTTTTATGTATATATATATAAACAACTAGCTCAAGGGTAAACTAAATCATCTCTAACTAAGTTATTAAAAATTATTACCCTTCTTAGAAATTTCATATATAATACATTTCTTCATAACTTGGGGAATGAAAATATATGAAAGTATCAGATTAGATTCTCAATAAGGTTAAATAAGGGAATATCAAAATAACTTGAGAATAAGGGTTTAATAACATGATAATAATATTTTAAAACCACACCCAATATATCATAGATCACAATCATGACTATTGGAATAAATCTTGGATGTTCATAAGAAATGAAAAAAGGAATCAAATAACATAAGACATGATATCATAATATTTTCACAAGGAATAAATTTTTTTCATAAACATAAGGATATAATAATCATATAATATATTCATGGGTATTTTATACACAACAAATAAAAAATAAGTGGTGAATATGGAATGTCTCTCATGCGAATAAAAGTGAGATGAAAATCGACTACAAAAAGTCGTGAATATCTTTATACACATTTGAGAATTATTTATCCTAACTATATATTTATTATAAATATATTAAAAAACTAGGTTCATACATATTTTACCATATATGATTTCATTGAAATATTTTATCATAATTTTATTAATAATTCTTTGTTAAAATCATTATTTTATGTAATAAATACATTATTTTCCATGTTTGTTCTGGCTCAGATGATTTAGTAGTTGTATATATATAATGGTTAAATCCTATAAATAATTTAAAACATGATATAAATATAATATATATTCATTATATACATTTTTATAGTCATTTATAAAGTCTGGAGATGGAAAAATGAATTACACCTTTCTTGAAGATGGTAGGTTGCACATACACATGAACGATGTTTTCATTTTTTCAAAAGATGGAACAACAGAAAATTAAATATTAATCAAACATTTTAGAATAAATTTTATGAAATATAAATCATATATATTTATTAAATATTAAAATATAACATCCCATTTTAAAATAAAATTGAAACATGTCACATCGCTTTGTGGATGTGATAGTCCACACATACATACAAGTGGCATTGTTATTTTTCAATGGATTGGAAGGTAAGATGTTATATGTGAAATTATAGTTCCAATAGTATAATTATTAGATAAATAATATATATATATATATATTCCATAATTATGTCCACCCATGAAAGGCGGTGATAGAAAATAAATTATATCGGCTCGCTAGGCGGTAGTCTTCTATATATATTATTGGCGGTTTTGTCTTCCATTTGATGGAAGAGGAGATGTATATATATTATTAAATAAACATTATATCATCTTATTATATGTGATATACTTATTTTATTATATCAAAATAGTTTATGAATATTAGAAAAATTTGGAAGAAGAAATAAAATACGAACACTTAGTTAAGAATGATACCTCTTCTTCGGACAATCTCTTTATGTTATCACCAAAATCATTCAAAAGAGTGTTTAATAGTAAATATAAGTCCTCTAGGATATTTTAATGAAATTATGAAATTTATTTAGTCAAATATTGGCCTAACTAAAAGGAATTTATCGTTTTAAGTGATGATGGGAGGGTGTGACCTTTTATAAGTGGGGGAGAGGACATACTTGGAAATTTTGAAAAGAAAAAGCTATACCAACATTTTTATCACATAATAAGGATGAAAAATGTATCATTATAAAATATTAAATTATATATGTTTGAAATATAGATATAAACTTATAATTTTATAATTTTTAGGTCACTTTAAACCATATCATTTTCATTTAACCCTCGGATAAAGTAGTTGTAACTTTAAACAAGCTAATTAATTTTTACTATTCATTATAAACAAAATTATGTTTAACTTATTATGTAATATTAATTATAATAATTACAAAAATTGAATAAATTTTACTAAATTCTAGTCACATAGCTGTCATAATTTAACTTAAAAAAATATGTAAATGTAATGAAAAAGCGATTTTCCAATGAAAGGGTTTTATAAGTATAAATATTTAAATATCATAAATCTACATGAATTATATTATCAATACATTAATTGGATTAATAATAATTTTTTTAACTAATTTAAATTTTAAAATATTTTTAAATACAAGTTTTTGTGTAAATTCATTTAATAAAAATGATATTTTCAATAAAAATTGGTATTTTTAACTTTTAATTGAAAAATCAAACTTTTCATTAAAAACCATAAATTTACCCTATCATAATTTTAAAACTTTTATTAAAAAAATGAATTAGAAAATTGAAAAATATTTTTTTAGAAGTTGTATAAACTAATTTTCTTATTTTTTTCACAAAAAAAATAAAAAAACCCGTTTTTGAGAAAAATATGTTTTTTTAAAAACGCATGAAGACTTTATAAAAAATTAATTTGTTGTTTATCAATATATTTTCTTTATTTAAAACCAACATAAATAATCTTAAAAATTTATTTAGTCCTATTCAAACCATCATGTTTGACAACTCGGTTATACTGTTCATGTTTAAATAAAAATATTAATAGTATATTACCTTTTGTCAAAACTCAGTGTCGCATTTAAAACAAGATATAAAATAAAATAAATTATTTAAAAAAATACTTAAAATCATAGAGTTTTAAATTATAAAATATATAAAATGGGTTTTCACTTTATATTCCTTCAATTTTATAAAAATATTTGAGGATACCACTTCCTCATCATATCATTAGGTTCCCACATAACTTCTTCAAACTAGTGGTCTGCCACAGAATATTCACCAGATGAGTGGTATTGTATCATATAAATTTCATTATAAAATCTATAATCTCTATAAGTTTTTCCTAATAATAAATATATTTCTCTAGTGGTATGGCCTCTATGTTTAATACATGTGATGGGTTAGGTATGTACTTTATTAGGATATACACATAGAACAAATCATAGACCTGAGATAGATTCATTGCAAGCAGAAATTAATAAGAAACCCTCCTTACATGATCAAAAATGTTGAATGGATCAATATACTTAGGTATTAATATCCATTTTTCCAAAATCTCATAACATTCATCCATGGAGAAATTCATAGGAAAACCTTTTAACTGACTTCAAACTCCAGATCACGTCAAAGACTATCAATATAACTTTTTGGTCAACTTTGTGTTTACCATATGTGTTTCTAAATAGCTCTAAAATTCTGTTCCACTTCATTATCTATTTTATTGCCTTATATATTTATTTTTTCCAAATTAATTCCAATACATTAGAGTTCAACACTTATTTCCTTAGAGGGATTGATCAGGAGCCATATGAATGCTTTAGTGAAAGCCATTGTTTTATGAAAACACGAGTAATGGAATGTGTTAATTCCAAAAAATATTGAAATACTTTGGAAAACTATCAACATATCCTTTAGGGTTTGAATTGTTCTCTTATACTAGCCATCAATTTTAATATGATACGTAGTGCTAAAAATCAACTACAAATATAGATACTACTGAAGGCTTAACCAAAATTTGAAGGTAAACCTAATATTCTATTCATATACAATCAAATATTTTACACTATGTAACATCAAAACTTCTTTTATATACATATCCAATAAATATTATCTAGATAGAAATATTATCTGATAGTGATGACGTTTGAATACTTTGTAAAGGAATCCATTATAACCCATATAGAATTGTTCCCCTTTGATGTTTTGGGGAGTCCAATTAAAATATCCATGGTGATGTATTCCAATTTAGATTCTAGTATAGATAATGATAGTAACATTCTATCATAATTTTTTCTCTTATCCATAAAATTTTTACATACCAATCACCAAGATAAAAAAACTACAATATATCTCTTCTTTATATCCCACCAAAAATACTCTTTCAAATATCTATAAACTTTTTACTTCTATGATGAATAAAGAATGAAGAACTATGATATTCCTCTAACAAATCCTTATTTTAATATTTTATTAAAATAATAGATACATGATTCCAAATATTTATCATTACATCATAACCATCCTTAAAATCAAGGACATTTTTGACATTCTTCTGCAGCTCTACATCTTCCTTTTTTCATTCTTTAACATCACTTCGATTGATGGTTAAACAGTCATTTGATAAAGATAGGATTTCTCCTCTTTCATTATGATATAAAGAAAAATAATTTACAAATAAATACATATTTTATCTTTTTTATTCAACTCATGTAGTAGATATCATGATCCTTTTGAGTCAAAGCATCAACGACATTATTCACCTTCCTAGGTTGCATAAGTATCAATTCATCATAATCTTTAATTAGTTACCACTATCTTCTATATAATATATTCAACTCCTCCCATGTGAAAATATAATTTAAACTTTTATGATTAGTATATATATATATATATCACATTTATCTGTAAAGATAATTCCTCCATATATTTATTTCGTAAATTACCATAGGTTACTCCAAATAATGAGTTGGGTAATTTATCTCACAAACCTTCAATTATCGCAAGCCATAAGCTATAACTATATTATTCTGCACGATAACACATCCAAATCCATTATTTTATTCATTAATATAGATTATGAATCCTTCTTTACTACTTGGTAATTTATGTATAGGTGTATCACTACTCTTCACTTTAGTTCCATGAAATTTTCCTCACATTAATTTCTCTGAAGAAACCGAGCGCCCTTTAGAGTTAACTTCATAACTGGATTGGATATCCTTGAGAAAGTTTCCATAAAGAATATATTATATCAATAAAAACCATGAAATCTATAGATTGTTGTCACTATTTTTGGTCGAGGTAAACGTTTGATATCTTATGTATTTTATGGACCCACCAAAATACACTTTATTGAGTTTATATGACACAAAATGGAAACCATATTTAGCCAAATTTAAAAATTACAATGTTTTTTATATATCTTCCCCTTCCTTAGGGTTTTCATTAAAATCCTTACCTGATATTCATGATATTAATTTATATTTTAATAGAAAATAATATCATATATAAAGAATTCCACAAATTGATCAAGGTAATCTCTAAATACTCTATTAATTAAATCCATAAAAATAATAGGTACATTAGTAATACCAAATTACATAACTATTTTTTCATAGGTACTATACCATATAGGAAATGTTTTCTTGAGTATATCCCCTATAATGAACCTCATTTAAAGATATCCAGAATGAAGACAAATCTTGTAAAAGTATTGGGATCCATTTAGTTAATCAGACAAGTCTTTAATATAGGGTATAAGAAATTTTTCTTTATTATGATATTGTTCAGTTCCTAATATTCAATATAGAGTCCCATCGATCTTTTTTTTAAAGAGTATCGGTTCACCCTATGGAGACACACATGGTCAAATGAATTCCATGTTTATATTATCCATATGTTTTTTCTTCAATTCCTTCAACTCAATCATGGCCATTCTATAGGGAGTCTTTGAAATAAGTGTATCATAAGATATGAGTTTTGTTCAGAACACATTTTTAATATTTAATGGAATAATGATAAATAGTAATAGAAATAAATTTAAAAACATCCACACAATAGGAATATCAATGATGTTGATTTTATTTTTAACTATATGAGATAAAAGTCCATTTTGAAAAGGAATGAACATCTATATAGTAGATATGATTTCCGTCGGAAGTTCATACTTGTTGTCATAATGACATATGATCATTGGTTGGTTTTAATATAATATGTTAATTCCATTATTTATAAATTTATGTGATATTTATGAAGACAAATACAATCCATGCCTAAGATTACATGAAATTCAACTAGAGGGAGAATAATATGATTTTTCAAAATCACATTTCCACAGACATCAACTAGAGAAGAATTATAGACACGATAAGTGATCATCGTACTATTTGGGGTTTTCTCAGTAATGAAATATCTTACAATTGAGGTGGATATATTATACCGTTAGTAAATTCATAAGTTTTAAAAGAGTTGTTGGATCCAGAACCAAATAAAACATTAACAGTTCTTGAGTAGATGGTAATTGCACCTTTCACTTTATTATTACCATACCCTTCATAATAAATAGTGATCTCCTCATATTTCTTTTTATATATATTTTATTATTAGTTTTTTGATTTCAAACATCATCATTAACCTTTGGTTTTGATCATTTGTTAGAATAATTCCCAAAAACATTGAATTTGAGACACTGATGTATGTATGGTGCATTCTATGGTGATTTCTATTTATTCAAATCATTAGCTAAATTCTTCCCATCAATTTGCAAGTCATCCGCTCAATGATATTTTTTCCAAACCTAAAACATTTTGTTGTACCCTTAAGATAATTTCCCCCAAGTTTCCTTCTACACTTTACTATGATGGAAATACCATATTCTTCTCTCTATGGTTCTTATAGTATAGTTTAAATTACATATTTATTTTCTTATCAAAACCATGAGATTAATGTGTAACTACAATATCCATTTCCATTTTGAAATCAAAATGAATAATTTTTCAAAGACACAAACGTCATTATTGATAACACTCTTTGGATACTTTGTTTTAAGTCACATTTTAATTGATTATCCTTACATTTTGATTGGATGAAAATTCTCTATTCAAAACACAGAAGTCTTTTAAATGTTTTATAACAGGTGACTATACGCACATCAAGTTCATGCTTTATCTTAGAGAATTAATTTTATATTTTCTTATGTAGAATATGAGGAATGAACATTTTAAAAAATAATCTATTAACATCATCCCACTCCACTAATTTCAACTATTTTTGTTGCATAATATTAATTATAATATTACACCACTGATTCTCTTCACCTTCCAAATGATAGACAACCCAAATTAATTTTTAATGCCCCAAACATTGGAGAACAAAAAATATATTCTCCATGGTATTAATAAACAACTCATCAACTATAGGATCGGTAGAACCAATAAAATAAGGTAAATGTTTCCTTATAATGGAATCATTAATGAATTTTTTCCTCCTTGGTTCATTTGGACGTTCTACATGATTCATAGTGAGACAAAATTGTTTTAGCATAAACATGGGGTTCTTTCATTCCATATCTCATATTGTTTTGTTGACCAAAAGGAAAATAATTTCAGTTTTTGTCAAATTTTTCATTAACATGATTCATTCAGGTTTTAACCATTGACTAAATCAAAAAAATTATATTGTATGAAACAATAATCATAATGGGGAACCAAATAATCATGAAAAATCACTTATAGTATGTATAAATCCTGAAAACTTATTTTATATATATGACACCTTAGGATTAACCTAGGTCATTCATGGTCATTATTCAAATCCTTTATAATGGTTCATAATTATATTGAAAATTTCTAAAACATATCCTTAAGATGTTACAAACTAGGTGTGCAGTAAATCTCGTTATGGCGCAATAGGTAGAGATTAACTCAAAGACCAATGTTCCCTTTTTAGATTTATTACCCCTTGGTATAAATTTCTAAGAGATATATCCACATTCAATATCTAGAAATGGATGTAATTTCATGAAAACCCCTCAATATATCCTTTACCAAAATTCTAGTACATTTTCTTATACATTTGACTTATCCTTAGGGACCTCACTATAGTTTTTTCTTCCTTATGTCCAAAGGTTAACTAAAAATTTCTATAATACTAACTATAATGACCCAAACATTACATAAATAGATATTTCTTCTTAATTTAAAAAAATTAATTTTATAACATAATAATACATGCTAGAATCTTATAGGGATAGTGTGTTTGAAAACTTAGATATAGGATTAGTTGGACACAGGTGAACTAAATCATCTCCAACTAATATCTTCACAAATTGAACCCTTATTAGAAATATAATACTTAATACCATTATTCATAAAAATTGGAAATCAAAGATGAGAAATATTGAGATCAGATTCTAAATAAAGGTAAACAAGGGAGATGTCAACATAACATTGGAATAAGGGTATTATAAAAAGAGAATAACTATTTAAAACCATACCCTGCATATCATAGATCATAATCTTAAGTCATTGAATAAATCATGGAATTTTATAAGACTTGAATTATAAATGAATAAAATAACATAAGAAGTGAGAATATAATGTTGGTAGATGACATTGATTTGTGGAAAACATATAATAAGAGAAAATATTTTTTTAGGTTTCCCACATTGACATTAATAAGATTTTAGGCTTGGGATAACCACTCGTGCACTTAATTCAAGCTTGGGATAACCACTTATATACCCTATGTTAGGATTAAGATAACATCCCTTGTACCCTATTTTGGGTTTAGGATAACCTACTAGGTAACCTTTGAGCTCATAAACATTAAGCATTACCTAATGAATTAGAAGGATATATAAGTTCTATCCCACCCATGACCTAATGAGAATCATACATATGTGTGAAATAAGATCATAAAAAATAAATCATAGCATAATTAGTGAAAGGGAAATTGGTATCATAAATACATTATTATAACACAACCCATGGAAAAGAGTTATGTTTCATAATAATTTTATCAATTTATCATATCATAATCCATGCAAAAGGAAGAGGCTTCATAAATATATTTTCATCATAATCACAATAAAACACAAAAAATAATAATGATGGTATATTTGAATAATATACATAGTAAAAGATTATGTAACATCAAAGTGTGTCATTTTAAATAGATAATGATTTTGAAAGATCACTAGTAATACTTATTGAAGAAAATACCATTTTTTAATTTAAAATTCCTCATTTAAAAAATAAAAACTTCCCCAAATATTAAATAAAAAATTTCACTTGAAAGTAACCATTGAAACTTATAATGGAATCATTAAATAATAGAGTTACAATGATGGTATTAAAATATGTTTATGCGGTACATGTTAAAAAATGGATCCTTTCATATTTTTAGTAATTAGTCAAAAGTACCTCATTTCATAAATTGATAAGAAGATTCAGTTTAAACTTTTTTTTTCAAAAAAATTAAAATATGGGTTAAAATGAATTTAAAAATTATAGAAATATATTAAAATAAATTCTTGAAAACATTTTTAGAAAACATGGATATTGAAGAAAAAAATGTTTTGAAAAAATAGTGAAATGTTGTAAATTTTTCATAAAAACATTCTTTCAGTATCATGAGTTCTTAAAGAGAGGAAACTAGTGAAAAAACCATTTAACATGTCGTCGTTTTTCATGTTGGTTCTATATAACCGATGTGCAATGAGGTAAAAATAGGTTTATCACATCGGTTATAAAATAACTGATGTGATAAATCGACGAGAATATATTTTTTACATCGGTTATTTTATAATCGACTTAAAAATACTTTGATTATATTTTTCATGTCAGTTATTTTATAACTCACTTGACAGATCAAATCTGGGCACTTTATCACATTGGTTATAAAATAACCTAATTGATAAATAAAATCTCGGTGATTTATCACGTCAGTTATAAAATATCCAACATGATAAAACACCATCAATCACATCAGTTATAAAATAAACAACTTGATAAAGGATTTTATATATCGATTATTAAATAACCGTCATTATAAACATAAAAAAAATACTTTAACATTTCAGTTATTAAATAATAAATGTGATAATACTTCTAAATGATTTATTGTTCCCCGTATTCTGTCATTCTATTTTCTTTGATGGGTGACCTGTGACTTGTCTCTCTCATGTGGAAAACCTATAAAGGATTATTTGAAGTAATTCTCTCTAACCTACTTTTCCAACATCATTCACCATCTTTAATATCACCAGATCTATCAGGTCAACTCACAAAACTCAAGTAATCCTCACATGCCTCAGTTTCATTTTTAATTTTTAGTGATGCTCTAAACTTCTGTTCTGAGATGTTAATTTTTTATCTTAGTTCTTGTTATCATGGTAAGTGTAATAGTGTTATTTTATACCATGATAAATTCTTTTCTGGTAAAATAAACCATGAGAGTGATATTATGCAAGTTCTATGATTTTTGTTGCTACTATGTGTGTTCTATCATGTGTGTGTGTGTGTACATTCATGTGTGTGTGTGTGGGGGGGGGTGTCCATTGGTGGAGGGGTATCTAGGGTGTGTGTGGGGGGGATTTTGATGGGGTTGGGGGCCTTTTCAAAGGGGAGGTGCTGTGTAGGTGGTGTCCATGGGGGGAGGGTCTAGGGGTGGAGGGGGGGGGGCTTTCCAGGGGGGGGGGGGGGTCCGGGGGGTGGGGGTGGGGCGGGGGAGGGGGATATCCAGATGGTTGGGGGATGTCTACGGGGGTTGGGGTGTCTAGGGGGGGTTGGGAGTGTCTCGGGGGTGGGGTGTCTAGGGGATGTCAATGGGGGTTGGGGGGGGGGGTGTCCATGGGGTGAGGGGGATGAGGACTGTCCATGGGGGTAGGGGGTGTCCAGGGGGTGGGAGGGTGTTCAGGGTTGAGGGGACTATCCAAGGTGGTAGGAGGTGTCCAAGGGATTTTTGGTGTGGTGAATGGGGGGGGGGGGTGAGGGGGCTATCTAAGGGGATAGGGATTGTCTAGTGGGTGGGGGTGTCCAGGGGGGTCCAGAGGGTGGGGGTGTCCAGGGGGTGGGGGTGTCTAGGGGGTGGGGGTTGTCCACGTGGTGGGGGTGTCTAGGGGTGTCCAAGAGGGTGGGGGTGGTGTTAAGGGGGTGAGGGGATATCCAAGGGGGTAGGGGTGTCCATGGGGGTGCGGGGAATGTCCCAGGGTGAGGGATATCTAAGACAGTAGGGGGTGTCCAGGGGCGGGGGTGGGGCTGTCCATGGTGGTGGGGGTGTCCAGGGCGAGTGTCCAAGGGGTGGGGGGGTGTCTAGGGGGCTGTGCACGAGGGTACGAGTGTCTAGAGTGGGGGAGGGGGCTGTCTAGGGGGCTGTTCATGAGGGTGTGGGTATCTGGGGTGGGGGAAGGGGTGGGGGTGTCCAGGAGGGTTTAAGGGGGTTGGGGGGCTGTGTCCAGTGGGGTGACGAGGCTTTCCAAGGGGATATGGGGTGTTTAGGGGGGGGGGGGGGGTTGTCAATGGGGTTAGGGGGCTATCCAAGGGGGTAGGGGGTGTTCAGGGGGGTTGAGGGGTGCCTAGGGGGGATGTCCAAGGGGGTAAGGGGTGTCTAGGGGTGGGGGTGTCAAGGGGTTCGGGGGGGGGGGGGGGGTGTACATGAGATTGTGGGGCCTGTCTAGGGGTGGGGGTGTCCAGGGGTGTCCAAGGGGGTGGGGGTGGGGGCTTTCCACTGGGTGAGGGGGTCGTCCAAGGGGGTAGGGGTGTCTAGGGGGTGGGGGTGTCTAGGGGTGAGGGGATTGTCCAAGGTAGTAGGGGGAGCCCAGGGTCGGGCAGTCAGTGGTGGTGGGGGTGTCCCTGGGGACTGTCTAAGGGGGTATGGGTTGGATAGCCCCCTGCACTGCCCTGGACACCAACCCCACCTCCTGGATTCCCCTAACCCCTTGGACAACCCCTCACCCCTTGTCACCAGCCCCCTGGACACCCCACCTCCTGGACACCCCCACCACTGGACACCCCCACCCCCTTTACACCCCGACCCCCTAGACAACCCCACCCCCTGGACACCCCAACCCCTGTGGACAACCCCTCACCCCCCCGTGGATAGCCTCCACCCATTGGAAACCACCCTAATCCTTAGAAACCCCAGCCTCTTGGACAACCCACACCTTCTAGACACCCCCATGGAAAAACCATCCCCTGGAGATCCCCCCACACCAAGGACACTCCCCCGAGACACCCTACCCCCATGGATAGCCCCCACCCCTTGGATAGACCCCACCCTCTGTTGCAATAGATTATATACTAGAGAGTGTATGCCAATGGTTCTTGAAATGTTGGTATACATATAACCCAAAGGATTCCATGAAATTGTTGGCATAGATTATATGCTGTAAAACATCTATACCAATAGTTTTTGATCCATTGGTATATATATATCTAAATGGTTTCATTGAAACCATTCGAATATATTAACTTCAGGTAGTCTATACCAATGATTCATGTAGAACCATTGGTATATGGCTATTGCAACGACCATCATACCAACGGTGTGTGAAACCATTGGGATATTCTATCCCAACAGTTTTAGGGGCTATCCCAATCGTCTCAAATCGTTGGGATAAGTGTAATTTTTAGTAATGAATGTATACATATTTTAATATTTATACTTCATATTTCTTGTTTACGGTAGGGTGAATTTGGTATCTAGTTTCCCCAAGATGTATTATTTGTGTACCTTAAGAAGAAAGGATCCCAGTTGAATTTATACTGTCATATCCAAATCCATATGAGAGAGATTTAATCATAAAATAATTTTAATATAAATATAAAATAGTCATATATAACTATATTTTATTTTTAAAATCATTTTCATGCATATATTTTTCAAATATGCATATATTTGTTTCATATTTAAAAATTGTTTTACATTCAAATTATGATATTTTTCATATAAATTTAAAATTGAATTATCTTAACAACACATATAATTTTGATATTTGTTATAGGTAATAATGAGTCAAATTTGGATTACGACACATCAAATGGTTAATGAATATTAAGTAGGTGTTGATGCATTTTTGTAATTTTCTAAACGAAATTTTCTAAGAAGCTATATATTTTTCCTTCTATGACTGAAATGTTTGAATATGAAGAAGTTGAAAAGTAAAGAGATCAAGGATCATCGGATTTTTCATGGTTATAATCTGAGTTACAACCCTTGGATTTGGCATGGTGAAACTGGACAACATGTCAGATCTACTGATGATGATGATTTTCAAGATGGTAACTTTGATGGAATTGAAGAAATGATTCTATATATTGCAGCAGAACAAATTGAGATAAAACTAACAGTTACACATCTATATGGCGATGCTGAAAAAACCATTGTATCCTGGTAGTAAAGATTTTATGTTTTCTTCAACAGTGTTTAGATTGATTAACCTAAAGGTGAAACATGGATAGAGTGACAAAAATTTTATAGAGATTCTACAATTGTTGAAATACATTCTTGCAAAAGAAAATGATATTCCATATTCACATTATAAGGCCAAGAAAATGTTATGACTGATGGTATTGGGATACAAGAAAATATATGCCTATCCAAATTAATGTATAATATTTAGGAATGAATATGAATTTCTGTCAGAGTGTCTTAAATATGGGTCATCACAGTATAAGTTGAAAGAACAATGACAGGCTGATGTAGAGATTACTGAGATCCCTGCCAAGGTATTTTGGTTCATCCTATAATTCATCTTTTGAAACGTTTTTTTTATAATTCACATGATGAAAAATGGTTAAGATGACATGTTGATGAGAGGATATATGATGGAAAAATATGCCATCCTACTGATTGTGCATAATGGAAGAAAATTGATGAGCAATATCCAACATCTGGAAATGAAATTAGAAATCTGAAGCTTGGGTTGTGCACAGATGGAATGAATCCACACCAAACCCTCAACAACACACATAGTTAATGGCCTATTTTATTGGTAATTTACAACCTCTCTACTGAATTTTGTAGGAAGTGCATATATCTCATGTTTAGTATAATGATATTTTGTCCAAAGTAACCTGGAAATGATATTGGTGTTTTCTTGTCACCATTTATTTATGATTAGAATATTTTATTAGAGGATGGTATTAGGGTGTACGATTCTTATAAAATGGAATAATTTCAACTGCATGCAGTGCTTATGTTCACTATAAATGACATCCCAATATATGAAAATTTTTATGGATACATTTTAAGGGGAATACATCATGTCCAACATTCGAACAACAGACTTCATATTGTCAATTAATCCATGGTAGGAAAACAATATACATGGGTCATCAAATTGTTTTTCCTATGGATCACTCCTATAGATGGATAAAAAAGGAATTCAATGGCTCACAAGAATTTTATATTTCTTCAACACGTTTATCCCCTGATTTCTATTTTGAGAGTGTGAAAAACCTTTTTGTGACACTGTAAAAGACACATAAATATTGTTATGATAGACATATTTGGAAGGAAAGGTCAATATTTTTGAATCTATCATATCAGAGATAACATAAATTGAAACAACATATTGATGTCATGCACATGAAGAAGAATATCTACAGTAGTTTGATTGGAACATTGTCAGATATTAAAGTAAAGAGTAAAAATGGGTTGAATGCAAGATTAGACATACTATCAATGGGAATACATTTTGAGTTAGCTCCAACTCCTAATGAAAGACACAAAATCTTCCCCTCTCTTTTCATACATTATCAAAAAGGGAGAAAATTAGTTATTTAGTGTATTCATGATATCAAAGTGACTCAAGGTTATTCTTCAAATGATTTTTTTGTCTCTTTGAATAATTTGATGTTCATAGGTATGAAATCTCATGATTTTCAGGTCATGATGCAATGACTTCTACCAATTTCATTGGGTGGAATACTTCTTATCAGTGTCAGAAAGACTATAATAAAGTCGTTTTATATTTTCAATTCAATTTACAATAAGGTGATTGATGTGAATTCTTTAAAAATTTTAGAAAAGGATGCAATTTATCTACTTTTTCAATTGGAAATGTATTTTCTTCTATCTTTTTTTGATATAATGGTGCATTTAATGGTTCATATGGTACGTGAAATAATGCTTTGTGGACCTGTATATCTTCATTAGATGTATAATTTTAAAAAGTATATGAAAATATTGAAGAGGTATGTTAAGAATCCATATAGACCCGAGGAATCCATTATTGAAATGTATATTTATGGGGAGGTTTCAGAATTTTTTACGAGCTACTTGGCTGCGGTGGACCACATAGGTTTGCCTCTATCTCGCCATGAATGAGTTAATAATGAGGGAAAGGGGATTTGTGGAATGAAAGTCAAATCATTGTCAACTAAACAGATGAATAAGGTAGAATTATACATCATGAATAACATTATTTATGTTCAAATATATATAACATTTCATATTAATGAGTTGAAAAAATTTCATCCAAAGAAAAAATAAATGTGTATTTTTATTGAGCACAACAAATTTTTTTCCATGGTATAAAAAGACATTGCATGGTAGATAAGATGTATCAGATACATTATGATGGTTAGTGGGAGGTCCAGGTTTAAATGTGATAACATTGTCTGGGTATGAAATTAATGTCTATACATTTCATACAAAAGCATAGGACAACAAAAGTGCAGTTCAGAATAGTTGTGTACTCGTGTTTGCAGAAGTAATGCATTTTTCGAGTTCTAAAGACAAACCCCCATTTTCTGTATCAGGTGCATATTATGGAGTCATTTAAGAAATATGGGAGGTTGATTAACTTAAAATTAATGTTCCTATTTTTAACTGCAAATGTTTTATCTGTAACAATAGTTTCAGACACAATGAATTTGGAATGACAGTTGTTAATTTGAATAGATTGGAAGACACAAAAGATTATTTTATAATGGAAACACATGAAAAACCGATTTTATATGTAGTTGATCAATAATATATGAAGTGGTCTATTGTTTTACATGGGAAAAACAATATGTTGGTGAGGATCAACTTGATGAAGATGCGGATTTATGTGATCTCTCTACTTCTATGGAAATATTAGCAGAAAATAATGATGGCCATGTTGAAGACATGGTTTGTGCCATAAGGAATGATCATGATGTTGGAATTTGGGAAAACAATCCATTTGTACATTCTTAATATTACAGGTAACATATGTTTATTTCTTGTTTACATTTATTAATTTCATAAAAGTTGAGATATTGTAATTTTTTTCTTTATTAAAACACGTATTAAAACAAATAAGTAGAAATCTTTGTTTATTTTAATTTTATTTTGTTTAGTTTATCATGTTTACTATTACGTAACTGATATATCTATTGAATTTGTTGAATGAAAATTAATTTACCATGTTTACCATGTTTTCCATGTTTCCATAGTTTACCTTTACATAACTTATATATTTATTTCTTTTGTTGAATGAAAATTACACTACCAAGTTTACCATGTATACCATCTTTACAATTGTTTAACATGATTACTATATTTACCATGATTACTATTACATAACTTAGTTTAGTTTTCGAATTTTTGTTTAAAATTGTATTGTAATATTTAAATTTGTATATTTGTGAAATAATGTTTGCTTTTTTGATTTGAACAACAATGACAGATCAATCAGTTTATCAACCACATGATTCTGGAGATGAGCATCATGATCATACCTCTAGGGAGGAACATTCACATGCTCCTCTTGATGATCCCCAATTTTCCTCATGTGCTCCCATAACGAAAAATAATAGTTCATGATTTAGTAAACATGGTTTCACACATTTACCAAAATTATCACTTTCACATAGCCAGTACTATAGGATACTCATTGAGTTTGATGAGAATGATATTTCTAGAGGTCCAAATTCAAAAGATTTTAAGTGTTTCGAATCAACTCAGGGTAAAAGAAAAGTAAGAATTTTGTATGATGATTGTAGAAGTGTGGAAAAAGTGATAATATCTCACTTGTGGGAGATGATTTTGTTAAAATATTTTGATATTGTTTGAATAATATTTAAATGTTTCTACTATAATACGTTTTACCTATTCTTTATTAGATTCCATTTTATATTCCTTACATTGGAGGAGTTCAGAGAAAATGTTTATCGATGGATACTAAGAGGGGGAGGGATTTCAAATCAACCCTCACATATGACTTCATTTTTGGTCAAATTAATCATGTTAATCCATGTGATATATATCCTTTCATAGATGAAGACACATAGAGACAAATTGTTGAAAGTAGAAGAAAATATTCATTTTTGGTGAGGGAAATTTAATGTTCTATATTATTTCTTATATAAATGATCTTATTAATAATTTATTATTCTTAATTTAAATCAAATGAGGATATATCATCCGGATATACAATCTAAAAATGTATAACCTCATAGTTTATCTCAGGTAGGGTATACATTATTGGAAGAAAAAATAATGGTGGAAAAATTACACAAACTGAGGGCTAAGTCCTCAAGCTCTGGAGAGGTATCCCCTCCATCACCTCTATTTAGACATGAAAAATGGAAGTGAGCTTGGATGGGAAAGATATTTTATCTGTAGCATGATATTTTATTTGCAGCATTGGGAAATCTCGAACACCCTGGTCGTGTATAAGGATATCTGATGGGTGTATCAGTAAGAAAAAGGTTACCAAATTCTTCATCTTCTTCCATTGAGGGTGTGTATAAAAGAAAAAATATAATCCTTATAGAATTATGTTCATAATATTAATGCGACGATGAGGAAAATATTAGAGTGTCGGTACAGTCTATGTTTTCAGACATACAATGAAAATTTCAAACTACAGCTCCCACTCCTCTAGCTCCCCCTATATACCCCATTATTTACCCTCTACCTCTGCCAGTATCTCCCACTCCCCCACCTTAGCATGGAGACCCCAATTTTTATCCTACTCCTTCGCCAAATGTTTCTATATATTGTGAGTTGTATATTGATGATCCTCACCATCATATAGTTTCATATGGTCTAGTATATTGTATATGAGATACAGTTCATCGTCCATAGTTAGAGGTAGAGCATCATAGGGTCACTGTACAAGATATTAAAGAAAGACAAGATCAAGTACCATTACTTATATATGAGGTGACAAATGTTGGACATTGTATGAGCCAGTTTTCAGTTTTTCCATCAAAACATCTGTGAATCATTACCATAGAGGTATGTATGTTATATCTTTTTTTTATTTTTTATTAAAGTTGTTTTAAAATTTGAAAACTAATTTATTTTTATATTATTTTTATAGTAATAATTCAATGGTAAAGAAATATTGTATAGAAAAAAACACAGACAAATGGCTTTGACATCATATACAGATTCTAGTAGTCTTGGAAGATTATCAAGATATTCAAATTTGTTGGAGGATTATTATGTGTTTCTAATGGAAGATCATGTTTTTTGATGTGTAATAAATTTGGAGATTGGAAAAAATGATATAATGGATCTTGTTACTAAAGATAAGCTGGGAATCAACGTGTTGTTGATTTTTTCCATGTAAGTCTTAATACCTTTCCCTGTGTTATATTTGTTAAAAATTTATACTTATGGCTCTTTTTTATTAGGTTTCTTTATAACATGTGGGAGAATAATGAGAAGAAATAAGTATATGGATTCATTAACCCACATTTTATTTCCCCTAAAGAACATGTATTGTATGAGGAACAAAGAAAATTTTATATTGCTGAAGGATTTGAACATAATATAATCACATAGTATTGGATGATTCCTTTTTGTGGGAGGTATGAAACATATATCTGGAAATTTTTTCATTATATTTTAAAATAAAAAACAACTAACCTTAAATTTATTTATATTAGTGATCATTGGATGTTAGGTGTTTTTTCTCCAAGGGAGAAAACACTTTATTGGATATGCTCTGTCCATGGCGATGTGCGGGGATGTTTTAAGAATATGATGGAAAATTAAGTTTCAATTTCTTAATAGTTGTTTATATTATAATTAATTTTAAATTTATCCTATTCGTATTATTTTCTAATAGGGTATGGGTCTACTTTTTAAAAAACACAAAGAAAAAGAGTGCTAGATCAAATATGTAAAAGTAAAGGTAAATATCCATTTATATTTTTTAATTTTCAATGTATTACATAAAAATGATATTTTGAATTGAAACTCAATTAAAAATGATTTTCATAAACTACAAGGAATCATCAAATAAATATATTATATATTAAGATTTATGTAATAAATAATTACAACTCAAACACTTGTGAAGTTTGACCTGGAAAGATTTCCTAATAAACATTTCCATATTATTTCATTTGATTTATTCATTATACATGTTAACTACTATCCTTTTAATTTGTATCTATTTGATGACCCTAAAACCTATAGATCTCAATATTTCAAACACATAAAATTGGAATGGTCAAATTATTTTTCAGGTTTGATTGGATTATAGTTTTTCTGTAGTGTAAAATGTAATTTTGAATATTGTAATTATAATTGTGTATTTTTCAGTTTTTTTGGTTGGATTTAGGTTTTTAGTTGACATTGTAAGTTCTAAATGTTATATTTTTGAATGTTTAATTTTTCTATGGTTCTTATTTTGGTCTAGTTGTGTTGTTTTTTTTGGTACAGATTATGGTCTAGTATTTTCTTGTTTCATACATTGGTATAGCATAGTAATGGTTTCATGGGGGGGGGGGTTTGGAAGTCCAAGGAGTAGGGGGTGTCTAGGGGGTGGTGTTGTCTGGGGGTGGGGGTTGTCCATGGGGGTGGGGTGATTTCTAGGGGGTGGGAGCGGGTCTAAAGGTGTAGGGGTGGGAGGATGTCCGGGGGGTGTCAAGTGGGGTGGGGTGGTGTCTAGGGGGTGGGGGATATCCAGGGGTTGGGGGCTATCAAAGGGGTAGGTGTGTCTAGGGGGTGGGGGTGTCCAGGGTGGTGGGGGTGTCCAGGGGATAGGGGGTTGTCCATGGGGGTGGGGTGATGTCTAGGGGGTGAGAGGGTGTCCAAGGGGGTAGGGGATGAGAGGATGTCTAGGGGGTGGGGGGTTGTCCAGTGGGGGTAGGGTGGTGTCCAGTGGGGTGGTGTCTATCCAGTGGGGTGGGGAAGTAGGGTTTCTAGTGGGTTGGGGTGTCCAAGGGAGCGTCAGGGTATCTAGGGGGTGGGGGTGTTTAGGGGGTGAGGGTATGTTTAGGGGTGAGGGGTTTCTAGGGGGTGGGAGGGTGTCCAGTGGGGTGGGGTGATGCCTATGGGGTGGGAGGGTGTCTAGGGGGTGGGGGTGTCCAGTGGGGTGGGGTGGTGTCTAGGGGGTGGGGGCTGTCTTGGGGGGTGATGGAGGTCCAGGGGGTAGGAGGTATCAAGGGGGGTAATGGGTGTCTAGGGGGTGGGAGGGTATCCATGGGGTGGGGAACGTCCAGGGGTGGGGTTGTCCATGGGGTGGGAAGTTTTCTAGTGGGGTGGGGTGGTTTCTAGGGGGTGGGAGGGTGTTCGAGGGGGGGGGGGATTTCTAGTGGGGTGGGGTGGTGTCTATGGGGTGGGGAATGTCCGGGGGGGGGGGGTTGGGATGGAGGTCTATGGGGTAGGGGTGTTTAGGGGGTGGGAGGGTGTCCAGGGGGGTCTGGAGGGGGGGGGTGTATAGGGGTCTGGGGTGTCTAGGGGGCAGGGGTTTATATGGGGTGGGGGTGTCCAGGGGGGTGGGTGGTTTCTAGGGTGGGGGGCTCTGTAAGGGGGTTGGGGGTGTCTAGTGGGTGGGAGGGTGTACATTGGGGTGGGGGATATCAAGGGGGTGGAGGGGATGTCTTGGGGGGGGGGGGGTCGAGGGGGTGGGAGGGTGTCCATGGGTTGGGGGGGAAATCTAAGGGGTAGGGGGTGTCCAGGGGGGTGGGGTGTCTAGGGGGTGGGAGGGTGTCCTGGTGGTGTGGGTGTCGGGGGGGGGTGGGAGGTTGTCCAGGGAGGTGTCTAGGGGGGTGGGGGTGCCCAGGTGGTGGCAGGGTGTCTGGGGGGGGGGGGGGTGCCCAGGGGGTGGGAGGGTCTCTTGGGGGGGGGGGGGTCCATGGGTGGGAGGGTGTCGAGGGGGTGAGGGTGGGTATCTAGGTGTGTAGGAGGGCTTCGAAGAGGTGGGGGTGTCCAAAGTAGGTAGGGGTATCCGGGGGGGGGGGGGGTCTCTAGTGAGTTTGGGGGCTCACCATGGGGGTAGGGGCTATCCAAGGGGTTTTTGGTTTTTTTATTTGACATTTTAAATTTTGAATGTTATGTATGTGAATGTTTAATATTGATTTGGTTCTTATTGTTTTGTTCTAGCTCTGATTTATTTATTGTATGTATTCTAGGATGGTTTTGGTCTATTTTATGCTTGTTTCAGGTCTTCTTTGGTAGTGCATAGTAATGATTGAATGGCTTCATTAAAAAAATTGGTTTTTACGTTGGTTATTTTATAACCGATATAATAAATTCATAAGAATGGTTTTTATGTCTATTATTTAGTAAATGACATATTATATATGTTTTCATGTTGGTTAAACAACAATTGATGTGAAAAAATGGTTCACAGACTGTTTTATAATGTCAGTTATGAAAATAACCGATGTGATAAACTTGTTTTTCTTGTCAATTTTTTGATAACCGAAGTAAAAAATTCCTCAGAGGCACAATTTATTATGTTGGTTATGTGATAAATGATGTAATAAAGTATATACCATGATGGTTATTTAAAAACCGATGTAATAAATCACATCTTAGAAGCATTTTCCACATCATTTGTTTAGGAACATACGTGAAAAATGCTTCAGATTTATTTTTTTATGTCAGTTTTAAAATAATATATGTAAAGAACAATATTTATATTTTATCCTATAATAATGTCGTCCAAAAACAACGTAAAAAATAAAAAAGAAATGATGTAAAAAATGTTTTCTACACTAGTGGGAATATTATTATATATAGATATAACTAAAGGATAATAAAAATCACTATTTTTTTCAAGATATATTATAATGACCCAAACTTTACATACATTGATATTAATATAAAATTGATATTAATATAGAATTGATATTAATATATAATTGAAGAAAATTTATTAAAACATATAACAAAACCATGACATGACATTATAGGTATAGCATCTTTAGAAACTAGGAAACATAAACAAATGGTTCACAAAACATCTACATTTTCTCCTGTTTATTTCATCATAACTAGACTCATTTTTAGAATATCTTACTCAATAACCTTCTTCCTGACATGGGGAAAAGAAACATATTAAAGGGTGAGATGAAATTCTTTGTAAGGGAAAACAAAGGAAATATAAACCATATCATATACAGAAAAACATAACATTTGAAAATCTTATACTACCTATAAAAGATCATAATATCATATCATGGGATAAATCATAGAAGTGTAATGTAATACCAATAGGCATAAAATAAGACCTGAAATTTTGTGTCATATACACATAATCATAGAAAATCATTTCATATTAGTCAAGGCTCATTTCCAAGACCATCATAGCGGACAAAGTCTACTACTGTACCGAGTTCACCCCTCGTTTCAGCCCTGTTTTACTAAACTAGATTAACATGACATTCTAGCCATGTTTATCCCATGGGATATAAATGTTTACCAATGCATTTTAGGGATATATAGGTCCCACCCATCTCATAATGAAACCATTCTTACGTGTTCCATGAAAAAATAAAAACATTTTCTATAGCATTACCCAAGGAATAAAATGGGGTTCTTAAACATCATTCCATCATAACATAATCCCTAAAAAATATCATTCCATAATTAACACAATAAGATCATATTAATAATAGGTATATAATTATAATCCAATTTATAATTAATCATATTATATTGGATATAATTTTGATTAATCACTTAAAATTAATTATTGAGGAAAATATCATTTCTTCTTCAAAAAATATTTATTTTCAAAAAATGCCATGAAATTTCAATAGATAATAATTTAGTTGAAAATAAACTTTTAATAGTTTAGGGGAAGCTTCATGGATATAAGGCTACATGAAATCATCAAAATTCATTCGTTCTGTATATGTTTAAAAAACATTCTCCTCATACTTTTCCTAGAAAATTCCAAAAGTACTTCAAATCAAATAATGACAAAAGATTCCTTTATTACCATTTATGTTTTTTACCAAAGGTTAAAATTAACTTTGAAAAATTTTATAAGAATATAAATAATATTAAAAATTTAGAAAACATGGGTTTGGATGTTAAATATACCAAAAAAAATTACGTATAAACAATCTCGGATAAAAATGAGATTGGAAAATTTATCCCTTACCATTGGTTCGATATGCTTCATATGTATCCAAACCTTCTGTATAATGATTTAAATAATGTTACTGATTTATTAAAAAATCATAATCATATTTATGATAACATTTAATATTATATTTTCATTTGTTTGTTAGTAACATTTCATTTTTAATCGTTATTGAGGAATTAACAGGTTTATGTTCTTATGTATGTATTGTCAGATACGTTCTTATTAATATTTTTAGATTATAGTAATATAATTTAAAAAATGTTATTAGTATAATATATATCATATTTATTCATTCAATTCATTTATAAAATCATGTTTTAATTAAGATTATGAAGAACGAATCACATCGCACCATGGAGATGGTAAGCTGTATATACGCACGAGTGACGATATCATTCCCATAATTGTTGAATGGTATCAAATTGAATGTTTATAGTATATCAGAATTAATATCCTGTTATAATAATCATATATAGTAATTATTTTCACCATTATACCCATCCAAGTAATGTGATGGTGAAAAAAAGATTACACCGTGGCGTGGAGATGGTAAGTCGTACGTACGCACACACATTGATTTTGTTTTTTGAGGGATGGATAGAATGTGAAATAGAGTAATTTCATATTTATAATAACATATCAGTATATTATTCATACTTATGTTATTACTTTATAATTTAAAAAATAAATAAGAGGATGTAAAAGAAGAAAGAAATTTGAATGAATTGGTAGAAGAGATTACCTCTTCCTCGATGTGCCTCCTTTAAATTTCCTTTTAGGGCACTAGAGTTAGTCTCATGAGAAGACCAGAACCCCTAGAATGTAACTAGGAAATTTTATAATATAAATGTGAATGGGTTTTCCCACCATTAAGGCTCAAAATGGAGTGAATAGAAGATGGAAGAGGTTCCCTTTTATATGATAGAATAGGGGCGCTTTATGAAAATCTCAATTATATTAATTTATAATAAAATAAAACCTACCCAAAAACATAAAAAGTGTCCAAATTAGAAAATTTTTTGTGATAGGGTTTTAGTCTCATCAAATAATAAATTTTGGACAATTTATTGTGTCAATTTAAACCTTATCTATTTAATTTACACTTAGTTAATCTATTAAATTTTAGTTTTGGTAATAACATTATAGATATTTAATGGTAATGAATATTTACACATGTTGTGTTAATTGACCATAAATGGATAATTTAGGCTATTTTAGACCTTATAGTTATCACTTAGTACTTTTTATATATTTTTATGATTTTTATATAATTTAATAAAATGTTATGTTTATAAAATATCAACACTGTCAATTTGACACTATTCATTTATTAGACATTAAATAAAATTCTCATCAAAGATAAATTAGAGGAAAAATATTTAATAAAATCCTAACATGTTATAGTACTATATAAAATTCTTGGATCACTTTAATTTTTTCATATGATATTTCTTTTAATATTTATAAAACAATTTATTTGATATTTCTATTAATAAAATGATTTCTACATAACTATTGTGTCATCATTAATGATAATTATTTAATATCTAAAAATTATAAATAAATTTATATGATGTAGGTAATTTTGTTATATTTCTAGAGACTATATATAGTCGATTTTAACACCTAGTTATCTATATATTAAAATTAATATTCTTTTATAAAATGAGATTGTTGCATTTGGTTAATTTCATTATTTTTTATTAAATTCATGTCATTTTCATATGTATGTGGCCATAAAGTGATTCCATTTCTAAAAATAGATGATAAGGGTATAATTTAGACATAAAATAGGATTTTTATAGGTGTTAAGGTAATTTTATAATGATTTTTTACCATTAATTACCCGATTTACCTTTAAGCATGGTAATAAAAATAATTACCAAAGTTACTATTCCTAATGCCCAAAAATAAAAGTAGCCTATTACCATAATTTGTAAAAACTACGTCCAAATATCAAATCCATTTTTCCAAATTCAAAACATAGATGTCGCTGTAAATAATTTAAAATTAATCCATTGTTGACAAAACAAGTTTTAAAAGTTAAAACACTAAAAAAGATTGAAATGTTTTTACCTATAAATTCAATGTAAAATTAATGATAATGTAATAAATTATATTAAATTGTAAAAATATATTCTATTTGTAATTTAACATCATTAATTTAATATTTTAACCATATAAATTATCTTGATTAAAAAAGTTGTTTTTAATTAAAATTTAGCGTATTTTTACTACTAATTAGAATATGAAAGTTATCAGAAAAATATCAAAAATTTATCCCAAGTAAATTTTTATATCCCAATTAAAAATAAAATATTTATGTTTTAATATAGAAATTATTAATTCTTAAAAATATTAATTTAAAATGGGTTCGCCATTCAAATGTGTAAAATTAACCTTTTAAAAAATTACATCAAAAATGGTTTTATTCAAAACCTATGACTAAAATATCCAATGAATGAATTTAAAAAATATTTTATTAAGTATATAACACATATATATCTTATTAATATAATTAATAAAAGTAATTCACTAATAAATAAAAATATCTAATTGATTTAAATTTTTCATAATGCATTTTCATAAGTTAGTAATAACTATTCCCGCTAACCTAATGGCTAGGTTATAATGCTAATTTTATAACAAGGTCATCTAGCTGTTCATTTAAACTAACAATTGTGTGAATATAAATATTATAAATAATAAAAATTATTTAAAGAAAATATTTCATAAAAACATTTTCGTGTAACATTCTACCCCCTTAAAATGAATTTCTCCCTTAAAATTCATCACTTGGAAACAAATAGATGAGTATACCTCTCCCTCTTGATATCTTCAAGTTGCCATATATCTTATTCAAATTGGTGGTTCCTCTATAAAACATTAACCATGATAGTGGTCTTGTTTCATAAAATTTTTTCTCTAAGATATTGAATCTTTATCGGCTGTTCTTAGTAAGAAAGATTTTTCTCCTGTGGTACAACTTTGGAGCTTAGTACATTGAAAGATCAGGTATGTACTTTCTTAGGAGAGAGATGTGGAACATATCATGAACTTGAGAAACATTCAATGGAAGTGAGAATTGGTAAACTACCTTCCCAACATGATCCAGAATTTCCGAAAGACCGATATACCGAGGGCTCAGCTTTTCCTTCTTTCCAAACCTCATTACTATCTTCTAGGGATATATTTGTAAGAACAAATTATCAACCACTTCAAGCTTGAGATATTTTCTTCAGTTGTCAGCATAACTCTTTTGTCCACTCTGAGCTACTCTTATGTTTTTATGAATATATATGACCTTTTCTGTCATTTCATCAACATGATCATGCCCTAATAGCTTTCATTACCCAACTTTATCACAAGAAATTAGATTTTTTCACTTCCTTACATAGAGGGATTCATAAGGATCCATCTGAATACTGAAGTGAAAGATATTATTATTTGAAAATTCCACCAATGGTAGGTGTTTATTAGAACAACCATTTAAATCCATAGAGAATGTTCTCAAAATGCATTCTATATTTTGAATTTTCTACTAAGACAGATCGTCTATTTGAGGGTGATAAACAATGCTGAAACATAAATCTATATCCAAAGCATACTGAAGACATTTCTAGAACATCATGGTAAACCTTGGATCCCAATCATATATAATGTAATGTGGTACTCCATGCAATATTACCACTTCCTTTACATATATCCTGGAAAGTTGATCAAGAGAGAAACCCTCTCTAATAGCAATGAAGTGTGCCAACTTTGTAAGATGATCAACTATAACCCATATAGTGTTATTTCCTTTGGATGTTTTTGGATGTACAATGAAAAAGTCTAGAGTGATGTTTTCCCATTTTCATTATGGTATGGGTAATGGTTGTAAAATCCCCTTAGAATTTTGTCTCTTAGCCTTATCTTGCTGAAAAACCAAGCATAAAGAGACATATTCATGGAAATCTCTTTTCATTCCATCCCCCCGGAAGTAGTATTTCAGGTACCTGTAAATATTTATGCTTCCAAGGCGAATAGATAATGAAGAACTATGATCCTCAACTAATTAATCATTCATTAATTTTGATTTTGGAGGAATAGAAATCTGTTTCCTGAACCTTATTTTTTATTACCATCACGGTTGAATTTAGGAACATTTCTCAAATTCATTGGTAACTCTACATCTTCCATCTATGCCTCTTTAATCATCACATGAATAGATGGTTGAATATTTATTTGATAAAAATAATATTTCTCCCCTTCCATTATAATTTCAAGATCTATACTTTTCAAATCCATAAATATTTGATCTTTCATGTTCCTCATTATGGATAAGCTAGCAAGGTCCTGTCGACTTAATTCATCTTCCACCTTGTTTTATTTCCTAGGGCAATAATTTTTTGAGAATTCATAATCATTAATAAAATACAACCATCTTCTTAGATTTATATTCATCTCCTTTTATGTGAAAATAGACTTTGATCTTTTATGATTAGTATAAATATCACTCCTTTCACTATAAAGATAATGCCTCTATATCTTTAATGCATATATTACCACAGCTAACTCCAAATCATGAGTTGGGTAATTTTTCTCATGAATTTTCAACTTCAATGATGAATAAGCTATCATCATATATGTTTGCCGAAAAAGTAGACCAACCCCTTCTTGGAAGCATCATTGTATATCAAAAACCATTCTCCACTATAAGGTAGAGTGAGAACAGGTGCACAAACTATCCTTCTTTTTAGATCTTTGAAATTCTATTTACATTCCACTGTAAAAACGACCTTAATTCCATTCTAAGTATACATTTTGAGTGGATTAGATAATTGTGAAACATCATTCACAGAACATTGATAATATCAAGAGAAACCAAGAAAACATTGTATCTCAGTTACCGTTGTTGGTCTTGAACATCTTTTAATAACCTCCTTTTTCACTGGATCCACAGATATCCCTTCTCTTGAGATTATGTGACCCAAAAATGAAACATTTTCGAGCCAATATTCACATTTGGTAAATTTGTCATAAATATTCTCCTTTCTCATGGTCTTCAATACAATTCTAAAGTGATATTCATGTTCTTCCTTTCTCTTTGAATAGACAAGTATATTGTTTATAAATACTACCACAAACTGATCATGATAGTCTCTAAAGACTCTATTCCTTAGATCCATGAATATAGTAGGGGAATTAGTAGGACCAAAAGGCATCACCATAAATTAATAGTGTCCAAACCTTGTATAGAATGCCATATTTCATATATCATCCCTTTTGACCCTTAATTTATGATATCCTAAATGAATATCAACCTTGGAAAAGTGTTGAGCTCTGCGTAGTCGGTCAAATAATTCATCTGTTTTGGGAAGATGATATTTTTTCTTTATAGTAATCTCATTAAGTTCTCAATAATAAATGGAGAGACTTATTTAATCCATATTTATTCTTAACAAATAGAATAGGTGATCCCCAAGGTGTTGCACTAGGGAGTACGAATTGTTTATCACGATTCTCTTGGATTTTAATCTTTATTACTTGAAACTCAATTGGAGAAATTCTATTAGGTGTCGTTGAAATTGGAATAGCACCCGGTATTTGTTCTATTGAAAACTTAACATCACAAATTGGTGGAAGAACAAGAAATTATTCAAGAAACACATCATCAAACTCTTGTATAGTGGGATTATTCTTATTCATGACTTTCTCCCAAACCATTTGAGATAAATAACCTATATTTGTTAGAATCAAGACCCATAAGATGAAATAAATTTCATCTAGAAGGTTATAGTCAACCTTGAACTGATAAATGATCATAGATTTATCTGGAATATGAAATGTGACTTCCCTTATTTAAATTGATATGATATCCATATAAATAAATCCAATACATGCCAATAATCACATAAAATGACACTATAGGAAGGATCAAAAGATTTGTAGGAATCACTTTCCCCCAAACATCAAATGGAGAAGAATTATAAACTTTTGTTGTGACTTTTGTTCCATTAGGTGTTGTCACACCTAATTCAAAATATAATTTTTAAGGTAATATGATGATACAATTAGGAAATTCTTTAGAAATAATAGAGCGGGTGGATCCAGAATCAAATAAAACATTTTCTACTTTAGAGTGGACAATAAGTGTAACTTTCACCACTTCATTATTATACTTCATTTCACAGATATTAATTTCGTGTGACATCCCATTGTATTTCTCCATAAGAGTTTTTTGATGCCGATCATCATTAATAACCCTTGGATTATCGAATTAATTAGAATAATTCCCCATTTCCATGCACTTGTATCATCGAAGTGCATGAGGTGCATCCTATGTAGCCTATTATTTTTTTTTTCATAATTTGACATCTTTTTCCCATCAATTCAGAATTAAATTTTCCAATAAACTTCTTTTCCACACTTAAAAAACTTACTAGTCCCTTTATGTCAATTCCCACCATGTTTCCTTCCACATTTTGAGAATAAGGTAAAACTCATCTTCTTTTCAGTGTGGTCATTATATTTTCCTTTGAATTCCATTTTACCCTTCTTATCAAACCCATATGACTGATGAGTTACTCTAATATCCATATAAAACTTGAGAGCACAATGAATAATTTCACCATAGATATTGAAGTCCCAATGTATAATGCCCTTCAGAGACTTGGTTTTAAGACACTAAAGAATCAATCAGTCTTACTCTCATGATGGATAATAATTCCCAAAGCGTACCTTTCAAGTCTTCTAAAATTTGTTTCATAGGTTCAAAAAAAGTCATTATCTCTTTTTAAGTTAAATGAACTCCTTCTATATCTTTTTTTGAAGAATATGAGGAATGTACTTATTGATAAATATGTTCTTGAACTCATCCCATTCTATGACCTCAATTTCATCTCTTTGCCTCGTATTCTTGGAAAAATTATTCCATTGATAAGCTTTACCTTCAAAATGACATACTACTAAGATGAATTTATCATGTTTAGAACATTATATAAAGGAAAATTTTTTTTCAGTGGTACTGATCCATTGTTCAGCCACCAATGGATCAGAAGACCCGCTGAATGAAGTTGGATGATGTCTCATGAAGGACTCAACAAAATCTTTCCCCCTTATTTGCTTGTTTTGAAGTACTGAATGCTTCATAGATTGAGAATGTTATGTAATCATGGATATATGATTATTCATTCTACCTCTCATAACATTTGGTTTCTCTGGGGGACAATCATTTCATTTCCCATCACATTCTTTATTCATGCAGTTCCTTCAGGTTCCAGCCATTGAATAAAACCAAAAATCATAGTGTGGGAAACACTAATCATAATAGGAAAACCACATAATGGAGAATAAAATTTCAAATTAGGACACTTTAGGTTTTATACTAGGTTATTCATGGTATTTTCTAAAATAATAGGATTCTATCCTATACTTAGACATATCCTTATAGTTCTTATTAAGGATTTCTCATCCTAGTTTCCAAAGGATAACTATACATTTCCTCTGATACAAACTATAACAACCCATAATTTACATACATTTATGTTACTTTAGAATTAAAGTAAATTGATTACAACATATCATGAAACCATGGCATGAATGTATATATATAGTGTCATTTGAAATTGGGAAATATAAAAAATTGGTTCATAAAACAATTACATTATCTCCCATTTATTTCTTCATAACTAGACTCCTTTTTCAAATATCTTACGTAATACCCTTCTTCCTGACCTGGGTAAAATAAAAATATGAAAGGGTGATATCAAATTCTCAATAGAGGTAAAAAAGTAAATATCAATCATATCATATTCATAAGAACATAACATTATAAAATCTTATCCAGCATATAAGAGATCATAATATCCTATCATGGGATAAATCATAAAAGTGAAATGAAATCCCAAAAGGCATAACATATGACATGAAATTTTGTAGAATACACACATAATCATATAAAATCATTTCATATTAGTCAAGGCTCATTTCTAATACCATCATAGCAGACAAAGTCCATTACTGAACAAAGTTAAATCCTCATTCTAACCATGTATTACTGAACTAGATTTACATTTCTTTCCATCCATGTCTATCTCATGAGATATAAATATTTACCCAATGAATTTGAGGGAGATATAGGTTCCACCCATCTCATAATGAAACCAATTTTATGTGTTCCAAAAAAACATAATAACATTCGCTATAACCTAACCCATGAAATAAAATGGGTTTCTTAAACATTATTCCATCATAACATAATCCATATAAAATATCATTAAATAATTAACACAACCAAATAGTATTAATAATAGTGATATAAACATAACATCATTTAAAGAGCATCATCTTAGATGGAAAATAATTTTGATAAAACACTTGAAATTAATTCTTAATGAAAATATCCATTATTCTTCAAAAACATTTGATTTTATCAAAATGTTATATAATTTTTGAAGATAAGAAATTAGTTGAAAATAATATTGAAATCATGTATTGGAATATTCATGGATATAAGGCTTCATGAAACTATAAAAATCCATTCATTCCATATAATTTAAAAAAACATTCTCCTCATACTTTTGCCGGAAACGTCAAAAAATACATCAAATAGAATAATGACAAAAGATTCCTCTCATACTCTTTATTTTTTTTTTAAAAAGGGTAAAATTAACATTATAAAATTGTAGAAGAATATAAATAATATTTTTTAAATACAAAACATTTATGTGGATGATAAATATACCACAAAAAACACTTACATAAAAACAATCTTAGATAAAAATGAGATTTGAAAATTTATCCCTTACCTTAGGTACGATATGGTTCGTATGTATCTGAACCCCCTATATAATAAAATAATGTTACAAAATTATTCCAGAATCGTAATAATTTTTATGATAACATTTATGATTATATTTTAATCCATTTTTAGAAACATTTCATTGTAACTCATTATTCGAGGATTAACTGGTTTATGTTATTATGTACGTTTTGTCAGATAAGTTCATATTCCTCTTTTAGGTTATAGTTATATCATTTAAAACATGGTATTAGTATAATATATATCATATTTATTCATTAAATTCATTTATATAATCATTTTTTATTGAACATTATGTAGAATGAATCACATCGCACCATGGATATGGTTAATCATACGTACACACAAGCGACGATATCGTTCCCATAATTGTTGAATGGATTTGAATCAGATGGTTTATAGTATCTCATAATTTTTATCACGTTATATTTATCATATATAATTATTATTTCTACCATTATACCCATCCAAGTAAGATGATGGTGAAAAATAGATTACACTAAGGTGTGGCGACGATAAGCCGTAAGTACACCTACGTGATGATTTATTTTTTCGTAGGATAGATAGAAGGTAAAATATAGTTGTTTCATTTAAAACAAATATCAATATATAAGTCATACAGATGTTATTAATTTATAATGAAACAAAAAATAAGAGGAAGTGTAGGAATAATGAAATTTGAATGAACCAGTAGAATAACATACCTCTTCCTCGAAGTGCCTCCTTTAAATTTCCTCTTAGAATATTAGAGTTGGTATTTTGAGAAGCCCATCACCTCTAGAATGTAAATAGGGTAGTTTAAAATAGAAATGGGAATGGTTTTGATGATATTGAAGGCTCAAAATTGTTTGAATAGGAGATATAAGAGGTTCCCTTTTATAAGATAGGAGAGGGGAACTTCAGGAAACTCTAAAAAGTATTAATTTATAATAAAATAAAACCCTAAAAACATCCAAAGTGTACCAAATTTGAATCTTAGATGAGATAGGGTTGTAATATCATCAACAAATAAATTTCAGACAACATATTTTCTCAATTTAAACCTTATATTTTTAATTGACAATTAGTTTTTATATTAAATTTTAATTTTGGTAAAAACATTCTAGATATTTAATTGGAATGAATATTAACTTATGTGGTGTTAATTGACCATAAATGGATAATTTATTCAATTTTAAACCTCATAATTATCACTTTGTAATTTTTAAATATTTTTATGTTTTTTAGATAATTTAATAAAATTTTATGTTTATAAAATATCAAGTGTCAATTTTGACAATGTTCATTTATTAGACTTTAAATAAAATTCACACCCAAGATAAATCCAAAAAATTATTTAATACAATCCTAACATTTAATAATAACCTATAAAAGTTTTGGATCACATTAATTATTTCATTGTATATTTCTTTTAATATTTTTAAAACCATTTATTTGATATTTCTATTAATAAACCAATTTCTACATCACTATTGTGTCAGAATTAATGGTAATTATTTAATATATAAATATTATAAATAAATTTCTATGATGTAGGTCATTCTGCTAGATTTTTAGATACTATCTATAGTCGATTTTAACTTCTAGTTATCCATATATTAAAATAAATATATTTATATAAATTGAGATTGTGACATTTTTTCCATTTCATTAGTTTTTATTACATTAATATCATTTTCATAGGTAAGTAGACATAAAGTGATTCCATTTCAAAAAATATATGATAAGGGTCTAATTTAGTCATCCAATAGTATTTTTACAGGTATCAAGGTAATTTTATAATATTATTTTTACCCTTAATTACCTAATTTACCTTTAACCATGGTAATAAAAATAATTACAAAAGTTACTATTCATAATGCCCAAAAATAAAAGTATCCTATTAACATAATTTGGAACTAATGAGTCCAAATATTGAATATATTTTTCAAAACTCAATACACAGAAGTTACAGAAATTAATATAAAATTAATTCTCTTTTTGAGAAAATGTGTTTTATAAGTTAAAACATTACAAAAGATTGAAATGTTTTTACCTAAGAATTCAACATAAAATTATTGCTAATGACATAAATTATATTAAATGATAAAAATATTTTATATTTATAATTTAAAATCATTTAATATTATAATTTAACCATATAAATTATCTCGATGAAAAAGTTGTTTTTTATAAAATATAGCGTATTTTTACTATTCATCAAAATATGAAAGATCTAAGAAAAATATCAAAAATTTATCCAAAGTAAATTTTTATATCCCACTTAAAAATAACATGTTTATGTTTTTTTATAAAAATTATTAATCTGTAAAATTATTAATTTAAAATCAGTTCTCCATTCAAAGGTGTAAAATTAACCTTTAAAAACATCAAATATGGTTTTATTCATAACCTATGACTAAACTATCCATTGAATAAATATAAAAAAATATTTTATTATGTGTATAACAAAAATATATCTTATTAATTTCTTTACTAAATGTAATTCATTATTAAATAAAATTATCTAATTTATTTATATTTTTCATAATGCGTTTGGATATGTTAGTTATAATTATTATTGCTAACCTAAAGGGTAGGCTATAACAGTAATTTTATAATAAGGGAATCTCATGGTTCGTTTAAAATCATGATTCTGTGCAAAAAAATATACTGAAGAATAAAAATTATTTAAATAAAATATTTCAAAGAAACATCTGAGTGTTACATATATCATAAGATTTCATCATTATAAGTATAATCATAAAAAATCTAGTTAAATAGTGAGATTGTAACTTTAAACCCATATAACTTTGGAAACATTTAAATCATAACACCCATGAAATAAATAAACTTATATGGATATGTAAATAAACATTAATTTCATTAAAATAATAATAAAATACATTCATGTGTTGTATATACATTACACAAAATAAATAAGTGGTGAATATGGCGTGTGTCTCACTGGAATAAAAGTGAGGGAAAATCCCTTACCTAAGGTTTTGAAATTATCTCTACATATTTAAACCTTTTGTATAATAAATATAAATTTATTATAAATATATTATAGAACCAAACTCATATATTTCATACCATATAGAATTTAAATATAAACTTTTAGCACTAGGTTATAAACAATTCTTTGTTAAAATCACTACTTTGTGTAATAACTCCTTTGTTTTTCATTTATGATCTGGTTAAGTTGTTTTGGTCCTTGTACTTTGATTATTATTACATAAAATTTTATTTTAATAATGAAAAAATATTATATATATTTATTATATACATTTTTCGATTCATTCATAAAATTTAGTGATAAAAAAATGAATTACATTGTTCATGGACATGGTAGTCCGTACATACGCATGAATGATATTTTCATTTTTTCAATAGTTAGAATAAATGAAAAGTAGATATTAATTAACTTCTCTAGAATAATTTTTAAATCATTGATATAGTATATATTCATCAAATATAACCTTTTAACCCCCATTCAAAAATTAAATGTAAAATGTGTCACATCGCTACGTCTAGGAGGTAGTCCACACGTACACCCAAGCAGCGTTATAATTTTTCAATGGATTAGAAGGTAAAAATGAAGATATGATATTATAAATAAATAATTATAATTATTTCATAAATATCACACACACACACAAATATATATATATATATACATATGATTTTAATCCAACATTATATCCACCCATGAGAGGCAGTGTTGGAAAATAAATTACATCGGTTCGCGAGGGGGTAGTCTGTCGGGCATACAAATAATATTCCCATATACCATTTTATAGAAGAAGATATTAATATATTTTGATATAATAATATTTAAATCTAAAAATATTCTAGATATTTGTTTTAATATATCATCATTTTTAATAATATTTGAGGGAGGCATAAGAAGAAATAAAATAAAAATGCTCAGTTAAAAATGGTACATTTTCATCGAAGAACATCATTAAGATAATACAAAAATCATTATTAAGAGGACTTGTTAATAAAAATATGTAACATATAACATGGTAATGGAATTAAGAATTTTATATTTTATGTGATTTTCTGATCCAATATTCTTTAGAAGTGTGAAGAGGATCAGAGAGGGGGTTCCCTTTCAGAAGTTGGGGAGATGACACAACTGAATTTCTTGAGTAGAAAAATATATATCCATGTTTTTCACACACCAAAAGGGAGAAATGGATCATTATATAACCTTATATTATATAAAGAAAATATATATAAATAAAAATTGAATTGGGTTTTTAGGTCATTTTAATCCTCATCTTTTTAGTTCATCCCTTCATAAACCCATTTTAACATTAATTGTAGTAATTAATATTTTCTATTGTTAATAATTATTTTGTAAAAAAATTAGTTTGAAATATTATATAATATTGAGTATTTTTATTGAAAATACAGAATAAAATTTACCAAATTCAATTCATTTTACTGTAAAAATTTCATTTAAAATTAAACATCCTGACATGATGAAAAAACTATTTTCTAATGAAAAAAGATTCATAATTATAGAATGTTTTAATATAATAAATCCAAATTAATTTGACCACAACAAACTAAATTTAATTAATAATAAAATTATTTAAATTATTTAACTTTTAAACAGGTTTTAAACAAAATGTGGTATTTTAAAAGCTTTAAGCAAAATGGAAGTCTTCAAAAAATCTGTATTTTCACTAATAAATGAAAAATAAAAATTTTCAGAAACATCTCGAAAGTTCAACCTATGATAAATTTGAGATGTTGATTCAAAAAATTAAGGTCAATTTTCAAGAAATTATATAAAATTTTAAAATAATACTTTTATTATTTTATCACATAAGAAATACAATTAATATTTTGAGAACAAATGTTTTTTCAAAACGTATAAAAACCTTAATAATATATTTATATATACATTATATTTTATTTATATAAACAATTAATACTTAATTTTAAAAATTCATTTTTCAAATTCATTTCTTCACATTTATTATCAATCTTACAATGTTCGGGTTTAAATAACTAGATTAATATTATATTTGGTTCATTAAAACTCAGTGTTGCGTATAACACAAGTAATCTATGTAAGTAAATTTATTCAGAAAAAATTCAAAAAAACATGGGATGTTAAAGACTATAAACATGGTTTCATGTAATCATTCTTGTATTTTGACTATTTTATTTTCCTATGAATATTTTTCAATAATAAAGTAATTTTACTTCATTCCTCTTCTTCGATTTTGTAGGCACACAATTTAATAATTTTTGTGACAACAATGCAGATTGACCAAATTCTAAAATATAAAAAGACTATAGTTTTTAACTCCTATAATTAAAATCATTTATTCCATTTCATTATCCCCATTGGGATCAAATTAAACCCCTCCCACTCAAGATCCCCAACTAACATGCTTCCTCTGGTAAAATTAGCTATCTTCCTCAATGATTCAAGTTGATTTCGTTGTGATTTGAGATCAAATATCCTAGAAAAAACATCCTCTTCTATCTATTTTCCTCTTTTATCGCCTTTTCCTTTCATCATCATTTCCCACTAATTGGACGAACCATATGGCTTGGGTTTGAACATACCTTTTCAGTTACTTTATTCCTTGGGCATGTTATTTTTTCTTCAAGATCTATTCATCCCATATTTTAGGATCCGAACCATTTTCCTTAAACATGAGTTATTGTTTCCCCATATCCTAACCATTAATGTTATAAATATTTATACCCATGGTTCTAAATTTATGTTTCTATTTTACAATATTTGTATTAAATGTGTTTATGGGTTTTCTATTAAAAAAGTAGTTTTTAATTCGGTTTCTATCAAAAGTGAAAGGTATTTCAATTATAAATTTTGTTTAAATCTGGTATTGTTTAACCATGCATTTCAACTATTTGAAATTTTCCCTGAATGGAATTTAAACAGAATTTTAAAATTTTAAATATGTTTTAGGCTTTCAATGTTTCTTTTCAAATGTTTTAATTGGAATTTCAAGTGATACTTGAATATCCAATTATTGTAATTTTTGTCTTGAATGTTATTGAAATAAAATATGAAGTTCAAAAATTATTTGAAATTTTTTAGGTCATGAAAAAAGTGTTAGGCTAGTGTTTAGACCCTTGGGGATATTCTAAAATAGATAGATTCATTAAGTTAAAATCATAATGTTGTTATGTGATTTATTAACAATTTTTTTTAAATGTATTTTTGTGACTTTTAAATATTTTTTAGAAATAATAGTTTGAAACTAAACTTAAAACCATTAAAAGAGATGAATAGAAACTTTGAGTCCCGTTATGAGGGGCTTGTTTGGAATTTTATATGTTTTCTTCAATGGTTTGGTGTGTCCAAGACCATTTTTAATCCTCATTATATTTTTCTCCTTTAATAGGTGGAATCATATATACGTATTTCCTAGGGGATCAATAGAAAATGGGGTGTTTCTTGAGAGGAAGTTAGTGTCAAGGTTTATTGTCACAACCCGTCCTTAGGGCCTATGCCGTGACTACCCCAAGCCCGCCTTCCATAGGCCAGGGGCTGGAGACTAGCACCAAAGGCGAATCCCTGATAAAAAGGGAAGGCATTTCCTTTTAACCTGTAACACACACACACACACACACACACAGTCTGAACACCAGAAGTAGAGGCAAAAATTACTAAAATAGAAAATTAAGGTGTGTTGAAAGTAAGCGGGACAGTATACAAACCCAACTGAACAACAAGTACAAGTAAAATTTAAAAAAAGAAAAATAGATCATGGATCGTCCACCAAGAAATTCTACCTGAACGGTAGGTACAAGACTCAAACAAATCATCCCTGTGGTACGTCCCATCTAGTCCAGCTCCGAGCAGCCTCTTTCCGTCACCCTCAGCCTCGATCACTATTGTTTGTCATCTACACAGAACACAACAAGGTGCGGGTGACGCCCATGTAGGGGTGAGTATAACAATACTTAGTAGGGGACCCCGAGTCCCCCGAAGGTCTCCTAGAATCCAAAAATGATAAACCACAAAATAAATATACAATCATAAAGTATCAACCATCCCTACTTAGGTATATTCCCATATATATACCTAAGTTACCAGTCACAGTCCCGACTCCAACTCTCGAGCCCAAACATAGCCCTGTGAAAAACGGAAGTTAATTCAATAACCATAATGATAATGGTTTAATGACATGACTCGGAACACAAAGGTATACATATTTCGTATAGAGATAGAGATGATCAGATGTAGTCACAGATTCATCTAAGCTGTCGGACCCACACAGGATACAGGACCGGCTACTCTGTCAGACCCACATAGGATACAGGAACAGAAGTCAGAACTATCGGACCCACGGAGTATCCCGATATAGTAGTCATCATAGTCGAACCCATGGATGATTCCGGTTCAGTACTCATCGATGTCGAACCCATGTAAGATTCTGGTACAATAGTCATCACAGCCAGCTCTAGGGCTCCCACACATAGCACGCTCGATTCTGGGAGAGTCCACTCCTCGAGTCAAGTGTCGATAGATCAACTATCACGAATTCCTATGTTTATGTATCCCGAAGTTCCACCTCATCAAAAGGAACCCAACGTGATAGACGACATGTCAATCGAATTCTCGGTCTAAGAGTTATTGGAATTTCCGTTCAAGGGGCCCGGTTGGATTTACGATCGATCAAAACCTGGCCATTTTCCAAATTTATCCAAAACTCACGTAGAGTATCACAAAAGGACCTCCTTGTTGCGAGGGTACCAGTGCCGCAGACGGAGCGTCATTTGGACGCGTGGTCTTGGAGATATTCACATTTAGGAGAAGTCGAGCCCGACCCGTCAAGCCCAGTGGGCTGGCAGGTCGGCCTGACCCATCTCAGCAGGTCTGACCCAGCTGGGGGGTTGGACCGACCTGACTTGGAAGGTCCGACCTGGCTGGGGCGTCGTCCTGGCCTGGTGGGGCGCAGCCCACCCGCGAACCCGTCCCATGCTGCGGGCCGATTCGTTTCACCCAGCGGTGCCAAGCGGCGCCGCCTCTCCCTGCCTAGCCGGTTCTGTCCAGCGCACGCGACCCGTACAACGGGTAGCGGTTCTCCTTCGTGTGGCGCTTGCAGGCGCTGTGGTCCACCAGCCCGACCGGTAGGTGGCCGGCCGGTTCTCCCAGCAGAGCAGCCTACAGGAGCGGGCCGCGGATCCTCCGCGTGGCGCCTGCGGGCGCCACAGGTTTCTAGCCCGGCCGACAGGCGGCTGGCCAGTTTTGTTCGGCCTACCGGCCCGTGGTTGCGGTCCACGACCTCCTCCATGCAGCCGTTGCTATGGTGCCAGTCCTCGACCCCCGTGGCTCGGCTTGGCCATGACCTTCAGCTCCACAATGCGGCATAACGACGCCGCGCCTCTTCTTCCGCCGTGGCCCTCTCGGTCACGGTTCCTCTTCTATTCGTCATGGTCCTCCTAGCCACGATTATTCTCCGGCGCGGTGTGATGGAACCATTCCCTATCGTCTCATCCTTCGTTTTCAACACAAACAAGAATCAGTGGAGGGTCGTCGGGCCATGTCTGTTCGGCCCGCGCCCTCCCCGTTAGGTGAAAACAACATGGCCACCGTCAATACAAAAATAAACTCTAAATTACAAGGTTATAATTCACACATATAAATAAACAAAATTACCCCTACCTCATATTTGATTTTGTATGTTGACGAGTCACGAATGATGAGCATCGCAGAAGACGGACGTCGTCCCGTTAACGTCGGAGGAGGTAGAGCTCGGTGAAGTCGCGGGAAGGTGGCGTCGTTCCGTTGACGTCGGAAGAAGATGATGTCATTGTTGGTGACATTCTTTTTAGGCAGAATATACTCCTTTAATGTGTAAGGAGGCCATTGAATATGTTCTTCATGTTATTCGGAGACGAGGAGTGTTCTTTGTTGGAACAGGCTGTTCCTCCAAGAGTTCTCCCAAGCTCTCTAGAGAATAAATGCCAAGCCAAAAAAAACAATACCCTCCCTCTCATTTTAATATTTCCATGCATTTCAAATGAATTAGAAAGAATTCATAATACTACAAATTAATTAATTAATTTTTCAAAGCTCAAATAATTAATTAATGGTGTTTTCACATTAATGAGAGGAGGTTGGAGCTGGAGAGTTTTAAAAATTAAAAAGGGAGTGTTGGATGTTTAAGAGACTCCCTTAATTAAAAGAGAGTTACATGGGGAGTTGAGAAGTTTGATGTTCGTATGGGCCCCACCACACAATATCCTCCCCTGGGATGTTTTGTGGGGTGTGGGCCCTACCTCCAACTTCTCTTTGGAGAAAAAAGACACCACCTAAATTTTTTTTGTAACACATAAATTTTATTTAATTTATTAAGAATCTCCAAAATAAACTTCCTCTTTCAACCAAACACAACTGCGGTAAAGGTCTCCTTAAGCGAATACCAGCGCTGTGAGTTCATCGGTGTCCTCAAATTTCAATTTTCTGCATCGGTTCAAATGATTGAAAAACCTGGACGTACGTTTACTAAATGTACCTAAACAAAACTTCAAAAATTGATTCTGGGAACACCGGGCCTCCGAATTTGGTGCCGTCAGAAACTGTGGACTCGTAAAATTTCCATTTATTTAATAAAAAAAATTACACAGGATTTCCAGGTCTTTAAAGTCTCGCCACCTCAGGTATTTACATCTCCAGAAGCTACAACAAACACTAAGGGAACAAATGGGGGTACTGAGCACGAATCTTAGCCTCCCGCTCCTATGTGCTCTCCTGGAGGTTCCCGTTCTGCCAGTGAATGCGCACCAGAGGAATAAAACTTCCTCATAGGACCTGATCATATTGATCCTGAATCTCCACTAGAACCTTCATGAATGTTTCCCCATCATTGATGTCCAGCTCCCTGTGGTCGATGACGTGGGATGGATCGGGCACGTATCTAATCAGCTGAGATACATGGAAGACGTTGTGCACCCGGTGCAACTGAGGTGGAAGGGATAGGCAGTAAGCCACCTCACATACTCTATCGAGAACCTGGAATGGTCTAATGAATTGCGGAGACAACTTACCGCCCTGACCAAATCTCCATAGACCTCGTCGAGGTGAGACCCATAAGAAGACATGGTCACCATCCTCGAACTCCAGTGGTCTCTATCTCTTATCAACATAGGACTTATGTCTTCTTTGTGTAGTCTTCATCCGCTCCTGGTTGATCTGCACCTTCTCCATCGTAGCCAGAACCATCTCTGGTCTTACAAGTGCTAACTCCCTTGGGTCAATCCAGAACAGCGGTGACCTTAAAGGTCAACCGTACAGTGCCTCATAAGGTACTATCCCGATGGTGGAGTGGTAGCTGTTGTTGTACACAAACTCCAACAAGGGTAAGTGATCCTCCCAGATGTGACCAAAGTCAAGTACATATGCACAGATCATGTCATGGAGAGTTTGAATAGTCATCTCAGTCTAACCATATTTCTGAGGATGGAAGGCAGTGCTCAAGCGAAGCTGCGTCCCAAAAGCCTCATACAACCCCTTCCATAACTGAGAAGTGAAATGAGAATCTCGATCAGAGACGATCGTCGATGGAACACCATGAAGCCGTACGATCTCTTGTATGTAGGGGCCTCCCAAGATCTCTACTAAGCCCTGCTATCTGAACTGTAGGAAGTGGGCAGACTTGGTGATTTGGTCTACAATCACCCAGATAGAGTTGTGTCTACTAGATGTATGTGGAAGTCCCATCACAAAATCCATGGATATCCCATCCCACTTCAACTCTAGGACCTCTAAGGGATGAACCAAGCCAGCTGAAACCTGGTGCCCGCCATCACTTGCTGACAAGTGTGGCATCGTGAGACAAACTCTGCAACTGCCATCTTCATATCTTTCCACCAGTGCTATCGTCTGAGGTCCTAATACATCTTTTCCACTCTTGGATGTACCGCTAGAGGGGAAGTGTAGAACTCCCTCAACACCTCCTCATATAGTGCTACTAGTACCATGGTACATCCTTTGAAGAGGATGATGTTCTCCCCACCTTAAGAAAACCCATCAGGTGCCTGAACCAAGTATATCTGACCACGTCGCATCTCATAGTCAACATCCTCACGCTGTGCCTCTCTGACTCTCTGAAAAAGTAAAGGAGTGACTGTGAGAGACTGTAGAAAGGCTGCTCCATCTCTATCCACAAAGGATATCTGCAATGTGGCCAGCTACTCTGTCACCACTCCTAGCAGCTGAATGTCCGATCTCCTACTGAGAGCGTCTACTACAACGTTCCCCTTTCCAGGAGTATTGACTATCACAAAGTCAATGTCCTCGAGGAACTCGAGCTATTGTCACTGTCTCAGGTTTAGGTCCTTCTATGTGAAGATATAATTGAGACTCTGGTGGTCAGAGTAGACTGTAAAACACTCACCCATCAGATAGTGCCACCACATCTTTAAGGTGAATAACAATTCTACTAACTCCAGGTCATAGGTAGCATAGTTCTGCACATTCTGTATCAACTGCCATGAACCATACATGATCACTACTCGATCCTCTATCCGGACACACCCAATTCTGGTCCCTGATGTGTCGTAGTAAACTATGTACCCTATTACCTCCTCCGATAGCCTCAATATGGGTGCACTGTTCAACCTCTAACTCAGCTCCTGAAGGATCTGCTGGCATCTATCTGACCACAAGAAGGGTTTCCCCTTCTTCGTCAAAGCTGAAAGCAGTGCTACAACTCTAGAGAAGTTTGGAACAAATCTCCGATAGTACCCAGCTACTCCCAGGAAACTCCGCATCTCTGTCACACTACTGGGTGGCTCCCAATAAAGCACTACCTCGATCTTCTCAAGATCCACTAAAACTCCAGCCTCAGAGATGACGTGTCCCAAGAAGTGAACCTATCAAATCTAGAACTGGAACTTCAAGAGCTTACCATAAAGATTGTTCTCTCGGAGTGTGTTTAGTACTACCCGAAAATTCTAGGTGTGCTCCTCCTCAGTAGTAGAGTAAATCAGTATGTCGTCGATGAAGACTACGAAAAAAATATCAAGCTAAAGATGGAAGTTGCTATTCATGAGAATCATGAATACTAATGGTGCATTAGTTACGCTGAAGGGAATAACTAAGAAGTCTTCATGGCCATACCGACACATGATGGCCATCTTCTGCACATCCTCATCTCAAACTCTGAGCTGGTGATAGCCTAATCTAAGGTCTATCATTGAGAACCATCGTGCTCCCTTGAGTTGATCAAAGAGGTCATCGATCCTTGGAAGTGGGTACATGTTCTTCACGGTCACCTGATTCTAGAGATAGTAGTCGACACACAGTCGCATTCTCCTATCCACCTTCTTGGAGAACAAAATAAGTGATGGCCAGGGTGAAACACTGGGTCGGACAAATCCCTTCCCCTATAAGTCCTCCAGCTGTACCGGCAGCTCATGATGTTCTGCAGGAGCCATCTGATATGCTGGAGTAGATATTGGTGTTGTCTCGGGGTACATGTCAAATGTATAAGTCTACCTCTCTATGAGAAGGTATTCCTGGAACATCGTTAGGAAAGACATCCGCATACTGATCCACCAGAATAGGAAAACTCAGACTCCGCACATCAACACCTCTGAGGATGAGACTAGCCAACTGATGTGTGATCGGCTTCCCCCTCCTTTGCGTAAGTCCATCCTATGCTTCTAAGGCTCGCTTCTCACTAGTGAAGGTGAAACTGGTCCCATCCATGCAGATACCCCGCACTTTGCGCCTAATAAAGTCAATATGAGCATGAAATATGGATAAACAGTCCATACCAAAGATGACATCGTAAGGCCTCAACGCTACCACAAGAAGATCCCAGCTGATGCTCTCACCTCCTAGAGTAAGCTCACATATCCGACACTAGTGCGTAATTGTCGAGTCAGCTCCTGTAGGAGTCTCTAGCCATAAGGATCGATCCAACGACTCCATCAGAATTTCCGAGCTCAAAACAAGGGAGTGGAAATAAAAGAATGACTCACACCTGTGTCTACAAGTACTGCAGAAAGGGTGGAGTAGATACAGATAGTACCTCGAATCATTTCAGGTGCACCGTGGCCATAGGACTCAACTACCTGGAGCTGAGCCCACCTCTGGCTGCCAGCTCCCTGTGTTCGGGGTGGTCCTCCTGGTGGTGGTGGTGGTAGAGCCTCGATATTTTGTCTAGCACCCACTGCTCGACCATCTCCTCTTCCACGTCTGCCCGCTCCCAGAAGTCCACCACAGTCGAACCTCTTCCTCTTCCTGGGAGGCCCCTCTACTATCTACTTCTCATCTTCATGATGGGTCGGGCAGTCACGAGCTATGTGGCCCTGGCCGCCACGTGCATAACACTGCCTACTCCTCGTATAGCTGGATCTGTCTCGTGTTCCCCGAACAAATGGACCTATATCCTGGGGTTGTCCACCTAATGGCCTGGTCCACTTGGACCTCTGTGTCATCTGTCTACTAACAGTTGTAGAAGACTCTTCTATGTGTTTCCCTGTGGTGGGTCTCGCCACTGGTGACAGCTCAGAAAGAAAACTCTCCACTATAAGGGCTCGATCTAGCACCCCCGCCTGCATCGAAATGCTGAGGGGAAGCATCGAGGCCCTGATCTCATGCCTGAGTCTGTGCTCAAAGGTCCGGGCCCTAAAGAAAGGGTCTCTTACCATATCTATGGAGTAGCGTGAGAGGTCAGTGAACCTCAATGAGTACTGAGCTACTGTCATGCTGCCCTGCTGTAGATGAAGTAACTCCTGAATCCGCACCGCACGAAGGGTGGATTGAACAAACTCTGAGCGAAAGAGACTCTCAAAGTCTGTACAGAGTAATGATTCCTTGTCATGCACCTGGAAAATCAGGCTCCACCATCTGCCTGTTTCTCCATGTAGGAGACTCGTGGAAAGGATCACCATGAGGTCCGCTGGTGTCCTTACCAATATGAAAACTCTCACTACATCCACCAGCCAATCCTCAGCTGCATGTGGGTCCTTCTCTCCCCGGAACCTGGGTGGATTCTGGCGCTGGAACTCATGCAATGCACTCAGGTGGCATGCACTCTCTATTGCTGGAGATGGTGGTATCAGTGGCCTCGCAGGTAGTTCTACCGCTGGTACCTCCGCTGTGATGGGGCCCTACACCGAGGCCTCATCGCTCGGTGGGCTACCATCTCGTATGAAACTCGGAACCCTAGATGGTTGTTTTAATGGGGCCATCCTAAAAAGAAACAGGTGTTCTACATTTGAAACAATATACCTGGTGATTTAAAACAAAGTAATAACGAAGAAAAACTTTTTCAAAGGTAACACACATGCAATCAGTGTTTTCATGCACTGAGTTGGAGATCATAAGTTAGAGTCCTAGTGTATGGATACGTTGGCCGCCACACCAACACCGGTTTCCCTAAACTGATAACCACACCCAAAACAGTTAACACTATTACCGTTAAAAGAATCAGTGTCCAAGTTCTGTGGTAGAACTGACTACTCTGATACCTATTTATCACGACCCATTCTTGGGGCCCGTGTCGTGACAACCCCAAGCCCGCCTTTTATAAGCCAGGGGCAGCGACTAGAACCAAAGGCGAATCCCTGATAAAAGACAAAGGAATTTCCTTTTAACCTGTAACACACACATAGTCTGAACACTAGCAGTAGAGGCAACATGTAATAAAATAGAGAAGTATGGTGTGCTGAATGTAAGTGGGCCTGTATACAAACCCGACTGAACAACAGGTACTCGTACAAGTAAAAAAAAGAAAAAAAGCTCATGGATCATCCACCAGGAAATTCTACATGAAGGGTAGGTACAGAACTCGAACAACTCGTCCCTACAGTACGTCCCATCTAGTCTAGCTCCGAGCAGCCACTGTCCTTCACCCTCATCCTCGATCACTACTGTCCATCATTTTCATAGAACACAACAAGGTGCGGGCGAAGCTCGTGTAGGGGTGAGTATAACAATACTCAGTAGGGGACCCTAACAGCCCTGAAGTCTCCCAGAATCCACAAAGGATAAAACAAAGAATAAAGATACAATCACAAAGTATCAACCATACCTACTTAGGTATATCCCCATACATATACCTATGTTATCAGTCACAGTCCCACCCCCAACTCTCGAGCCCAAACACAACCTAGTCCACAAAGTAAGTTAAGTCAATCACCATGATGATAATGGTTGAAAGACATGACTCAGCTCAAAAAGGTATACATCTTTTATATAGAGATAGAGATGATCAGATGTAGTCATTAATTCATCTAAGCTATCAGACCCACATAGGATACAGGACCAGCTAAGCTGTCGGACACACACAGGATACAGGACCAGCTACTCTGTCGGACCCACACAGGATACAGGAATAGAAGTTAGAACTGTTGGACCCACGGAGGATCCCAGTATAGTAGTCATCATTGTCGAACCCATGGAGGATTCCGGGTCAGTAATCATCGCTGTCGAACCCACGTAGGATTCTGGTACAGTAGTCGTTGCAACCATCTCTAGGGTTCCCACATGTAGCACACTCGATTCCGGGAGAATCATCTCCTCAAGTCAAGTGTCGATATGTCAAATATTACTAAGTCATAAGTTTATTTATCTTGAAGATCTGTCTCATCAAAAGGAACCCAACACGATAGACGGCGCGTCAATCAGATGCCCGATCTGAGAGTTATTGGCATTTCTGTTCTAGGGGCCCGGTTGGATTTACGCTCAATCCAATCCCGACTATTTTCCGAATTTATCCAAAACACACTTAGAGTACCACAAAAGGACCGCCTCATCGCAAGGGTCCCAGTGCCGCAGACGGTTTGTCGTTCGGACAGGCGGTATTAGAGATATTCAAATTTAGGCGAAGTCGGGCCCAGCTCGTCAAGCCTAATGGGCTGGCGGGTCGGCCCGACCCGGCGTGGTGGGTCCGACCCGGTTGGGGGGTCGGCTCAGCCAGACTCAGCAAGTCCGACCCGGCTGGGGGGTTGGCCCGACCTAGTGTGGTGCGGCCTACCCACGAACCCGACCCCACACTGCGGGCCGGTTCGGTTTTCCCGGTGGTGCCAAGCGGTGCCGCCTCTCCCTACTTGGCCGACTGTAGCTGGCCAATTCTACCCGGCGCATGAGGTCCCCAAAACGGGCTGCGGTTCTCTTTCGCGCGGTGCCTGTGGGCGCTGCGGTCTACCAGCCCAGCCAGTTCGCCCAGCAGAGCGGACCGCTGCTCCCCTGTACGGCGCCTACGGGCTCTGCGTGTTTCTAGCCCGGCCGGCAGGCCGATCGGTTTGGTTTAGCAGAGCGGCCCACGGTTGCGGGCCACGTCCACCTCCATGCGGCCGACGTGATGGCACCAGTCCTCCACCCCTGTAGCTCGGCCTGGCCACGACCTTCATCTCCACAGCGCAGCACGTCGGCGCTGCGCCTCTTCTTCCACCGTAGCCCTCCAGGCAATGGTTCCTCTTCCGTTCGCCACGATTATTCTCCTGCGCGGTGTGACGACACCATTCCCTACCTGCTCCTCCTCCGTTTTCAACACAAACAAGAATCAATAGAGGGTCACCGGGCGGTGATTGTTCGGGCCACGCCCTCTGCATAAGGTGAAAAAAATTTGGCCACCGTCAATCCCAAAATAAATGCCAAAGTACGAAAGTATAATTCAAACTTATAAATAAAAAAAATTCCCCCTACCTCATATTTGATGTTGTACGTTGAAGAGTCGTGAAAGATGGGTGTCGCGGAAGACGGACGACATCCCGTCAAAGTCAGAGGAGTTAGATCTCGGTGAAGTCGCGGGAAGGCGGCGTCATTCCATTGATGTCAGAAGAAGATGATGTCGTTGTTGGCGACATTCTTCATTGGCGGCGTCTACTCCTTTAACATGAAAGGACATTTTTGAAGATGTTCTTCATGTTATTTGGAGACGAGGAGCGTTCTTCGTTGGAACATGTTGTTCCTCCAAGAGTTCTCCCAAGATCTCCAGGGATTAAACGCCAAGCCAAAAAAAATCCTCCCTATCATTTTAATATTTCCATGCATTTCAAACGAATTCAAAAGAATTCATAATACTAAAAATTAATTAATTAATTTGTGTAATCTAAATTAATTAATTAATGGTGTTGGCACATTAATGAGAGGAGGTGGGAGGTGGAGAGTTTTAAAAATTAAAAAGGGAGAGTTGGCAGTTTAAGAGACACCCTTAGTTAAAAGAGAGTTACATGGGGATATAAGAAGTATGATGTTTGTGTGGGACCCACCACACAATATCCTCCAATGGGAAGTTATGCGAGGTGTGGGTCCCACCCCTAACTTCACTTTGGAGAAAAAAACCACCTAAATAAAATTATGTAAAACATAAATTTTATTTAATTTATTAAGAATCCCTAAAATTAACTTCCTATCTCGACGACACACTACTACAGTAAAGGTATCATTAAGAGAATACCGGTGCTTTTTGTTCATCGGGGTCCTTGGATCTCAATTCTGAGCATCAGTTCAAAATGATAGAAAAACCCACATGTACGTTTACTGAACGTACCTGAACAAAACTTCAAAAAATGATTTCGGGTACACCAGTGCCTTAGAATCAGGTGCCGTCAGAAATTGAGGACTCGTAAAATTCCCTTGTATATAAGAAAAAATTTTCTATAGGATTTCTAGGTCTATACAATTATATTTTGAATATACTTATTATTAGATATTATAATTTCATGTTTTCTCACCCACACTTTATTTTTGTCAGGGGAAACCTAACTAATTATGTGAATGTTGAGATTTATGTATTTCATGATAGTCTAAAATTTCTAGTGCCTAGGATAGATGTGATTTGATCCAAGAATAGAGGAGAAGTTGTAACACTCCTCCCTGAATCACCCATTTTGGACAGGTGTGCAAGATGCCATTATAGATACCTCTCCATAAGCAAGTGGATTTCGTATTGCAACGGATTTCGTATTGCAACAAGGGTCCAAACAGTGATATGGGGAGTCTATAAAATCATTAACCTATTATAAATCAGTATATTATCGAGACCAGATAAATAAAGAAATTATCCCAACATAAATAAATAATAATAATTATATAAAATATCATATTCTAGGTATCACTAATCCAGAAAAGTAATAACTAAAAAACCCTAATGTGGCATGTCAATCCAGAGTACAAGTAGAGAAATATAAAGAATGGAAAAAAAGACATTGAGAAATTACTCTAGAGTGTTTACTAGTACAACCTCTAAACACCATTTTTATTCTTCTCTACTCCATGTTGCTAGCTGATTTCCCTTTCCTAGATCCTTGGTCATGAATCCTACATATACATCAATATTCATACTCATAGTGTGAGTATAAACCGAGTAGGACACTACCAATGAGTTATTAACATATGTTTACATGCATATTAGGTTAATTTCATGGTAATAAATAAAATTAAAACAAAGTAAATATATATTATGTATCATGAGATTGTAAATAAACCAATATACAATGAAGCCTAGACATACCTGCTTCAGATTCATGTTGGAAATATGGTATAACAGAATTGATCAACATGAGTTATCCACAAGGATGCTATATATCATTAAGATTTCACACATACAAAAAGGAATATGTTGGGATACAAGGTTGTCAAGCCCGATCACTATCATGGGTCTCGATAGTAGTACATCACACCCCACCTATATCAAAAGTCTATCCACAAGGCCATCTTACCTAGTCTATTCCTCGAGTCGGGATATAACAACATTGTAACCCCAACCTCATGTCCAGGTTCCTCATCAGAATTATTGAAAGATGAACATGCTCCACCTCTAAGGGATGTCCAAGCCTCTATGGTCCATGTATAATTTTATGCTATAATAAAGACCTCTATAATACATAGTTTAATATATAATAGGGTAGGTCATACATATCCCAACACAACACATAAATCATGATTATTAAAAGCAACACATGCACATACATGGGATCATAATCAAGAATGGTATCGTGGGAAAATATGAACACACATGTAACCATTATCATAATATAGGTATCATGACATAAACAATCACACACATTCAATAAATCATGCTAGTAACTATTACAAGGGACCAATATGGTAAGGGACATCCTACCTTAAGTATGTTGATTCCAAATCCCATGATTTTCATATGACACTAACCAAGTCATATATGAGTATAAATCATTTCATGACCTCACAAAAAGGATCCTATAACTAATCAAAATTCATATTAAAAGGTATTATATAATTATATCCAAGAAGGAGACATTGAAATAGGCTTTGAAACACTTCAAATTAAGAAATAATGACCACAATTAACAATAGATCTATATATACTCCAGGTATATTTATCTTACTCTATTGATCAAATTTTTAACTATCAAAGGACCATGAATACATCATTAGGTTATAAAGGAATCTATAGATTTACCCATAATATCTTATATCCATGACCAATTCTAGAATAATATGGAGACTCAAGATAGGGAATAATATTATGTAATGGAAAAAATATATTAATCTATAATTTGATCACTGAAGAGTGGATAATAAGTTTTAAAAATTCAGAAAAATAATCCCCTGAGGTTATACATGTTTAATTGGGGTAGATACATTGGATGGAGATATTATAATGTATGAGTTAAAGTGAAATTAAAAATTCACCCTCACTTACGGGGTTTTTGGTCACCACCGACTAGATGGTGCTTGGCCTACAACTAACCAAAGTCCCTGTAAGAGGTGAAAAAAACTACCTCCTCCATTATTTGGGTGTTGTATTCCTATATATTGGACAACACAACTAGTATAAGTATAATTACTTTTCCATCACCACTGGCTAGCTAGTTTTTCTGTACTTGATTTCTGGTGGCACACCAGTTTCTCAAAGATACTGGTTAGTACCTCCTTCCCATTCAACTCTAATACCCATCTTAACAAATATAAAAAACAATTATTTCCTTAAAAAACATAAATGAATGAACCTTGTAATTTCAAGTGTGTCACAAGTCTCCCAATATAATGAATTATCATACTCGAGAAATGATTCATATTTTCCTTCTGGAATAAATTATCCATTAAGAATAAACATTAGAATCCCACTACCTTGTATCCTCTTGGGTACATCCAGGTTTCCACCAGAATTAAACAAGTAGAACTCTCTTCAATCTCAACACATTCTCTCTCTAGACTATAATTCACATTTGGGACTCTACAAATGATGTATCTTCTTCCAAACCAATGTACTCGTAGTCAAACAAAGGTACATGGTAAAGTTCATTTCTCTAAAACTAACATATATGGAAAAAATTATACATAAATCAATATTGTGGAGTAAGTTCTAGTTGGAAGGACACTAATCTGATATGCCTAATGATCTCAAATAGTCTCAAAAACCACAACTCTAGTTTCCATTTCCTCTATAACTAACAATTTTTTAATGGAGGTGACACCCATATGAAAATATAAATGGTAATAGTGAACTAAAATAGTTTTATTATTTTAACAAAATACTATCACTATATCATTTGGACATTAACCAACCACTTCCTAATCAACTCCACAATCTTGGGGTTATCCTGCACCATAATAAGCCCAAAAAAACTTCCCTTACCAACTTAATTCCAACAAAGTGTTGATAAACATGATAAAAAAAGTTCCCCAAATGGTTCGATATGATTAGAATGCTTGAAAATATTGTTTTATGGAAAATATACTATGATGAGATTATCATTCCATGCTCTATATAAGTCTAGGAATCATTCTCGAAGCATGTCCTATAATAAGAGGATTTTCCCCTCTAACATGTCATCGATATAATTACGATGCAGTATACCTATTTTTAACTAAGGACCATATCCTTTAGCATGACTTTCCAAAATTGTGGTATAAAATTTGAATCCATATTAGATATGATACTACAATCACTCCACATTTTCATATAATCTACTAGACATAAATCCTTCTCAAATTCTTTTTAAATAGAGTCTCTCTAATCCATAAGAAATGTTCCACTTTCATCAACCGACCAAAAATCACCTCAATAACATCTCAACATATATGGGTCCTAGGAAACCCTATCACAGAGTTCATCGTCACATTTTCCTAATTTTATACAAGCATGATAGTGCCTAAAGCAATAGTATTGGTCGATGATGCTTTGACATGATCCTATATCTAGTCAAGAAGGGAGATAGAAAGCCTAGGATCTCTCTCTACATCATTAACTACCATAAGTGTAACTTGATATCCTAATACATATTCTACAAACTGGGTTCACTTCCTACTGAGAGGTATGAGATTTCCTGATCATATTTTCTCTCCTGAGAGTGTGACACAATACCCTTCTATTAAAAGAGATCATTTTCTCACTATACTTGAACTATACTAGAACTGGGTCACTTCTAGACAACTGTCCTGGTATCAATATGAATTCAATATATGACTCTAGGTTTCTATTCATTCATTCCAAAAATGTTCACAAGATAAACAAGGGAGAACATAATATTACCCATCCTTCCTATGATGCATCCACAAAATATTAATTCAATAATCCCATAAACCCCTATTCATCCTCAAATGTTCTATCTCCATGATCTAATATTTTTCTAATGAAATAATCTATAATAACATTACCTATTTCCAAATAATAAATAATATCAAAATCAAATATCTACCGATACTCCACCAAATGCCTCTACTATAGGTTCATGTAAGGATGAGATAATATGTTATTTAAGATCTTTTGGTCTATGTGTATAAAAAACTTATCACCGATGATGTAATTTAAACAACAATTTATGGAATGTAGCAAAAAATTAATCTAAAATTAATGCACAATGTAGTTTCACAAATGAATTCAGAGCTGAAGAATCTAATAAGCCACCACCTGAGCCCTCTAGATCAAAAAAGATCCATGAACTAAACCTGAGGCATTATAGTGAGCCACATATCCAATATCATGATTAGAAAATATCATCCCGAGAGATATTTTCAGTCTCTTATTCATGTCCAAGATAGCCTATTTACATTTGTTGGTACATTCAATCATCACCCCCTTCTTAGTAAGCTATGTCATACGATCTAGTCTATTGTGTATGTTCTAAGTGAACCATAGATAATATTATGTCAGGCCAAGGAAACTTCTAAACTCAATGAATTTCATTAATTATTCTTAAGGAATCAAAACCTAATCCACCTCTAGGTCCACAAAAAGTCTTTCCTAAAAGATTACATTCCTAAGAAAATGTACCTCCTAGATCCAGTAGTGAGACTTTGTGAGCTTGGTATAAAGTTTATGAGACTCAATAAAATCTCCATGTGTCATGAATTTATATTTGAGGCCCATGAGTATATGAGTATATCAACAACAAACACCACAATGATAGAGTTAGGATATTTATGAAATAAGATGTTTAATATAACCATTAACAAAGATGGTGAATTTTTTCAACTTAAGATGCTTGAAAAGATACTCATATTGTCTATATATACTCCTGATTGTTTTCTTAGTAATATAATTCTCTCAAACTCTAAGAAGGTGGTATCTTGATTAGAGTTCAATCTGGGAGAAACATCGGGCTCCCAACAATGCATTTAGAAAATTCATCAATCCCTGGTAGTGATTATCTGTTATTCAAAACAACCTGATTTAATTTTATATAGACCACACAAATATGAATAATAATTCCTAAATTAATTGTTTTAAACATCAAAGAACCACTTGGAGATGTTCTTAGTCAGATAAAACCCATTACCTTCAAGTCCTCAAGTTACACATTATGTTCCATCAACTCATATTGTTACATGTGATATAAAGGAATCAATATAGGATTTTATCGTAGAATGAGTTTGATCTAAAAATAAATTCATAAATTAATAGTAAGTCCTAGGAATTTTTTTAGAATGATACATGGATATAGTTCCACTACATGAGAAAAATAGGATCAATACATTTCCTAATACGCAATATAAACTATGCCCGCTACTTGCACTGTGATATCCCTAACTTGGATCAGGTCTAGTTTAATTCTTCCAACTCCATCATCCCATTCATTGGTAAAAATAATGTTATCACCTTATGTAATATCAATGGACACATTCCTTTTATTGTATTATATGTTCTCATGATAACTAGTTATCTATTTCATGAAAAACACCCAATCAAAGCTAGTCATCCTAAGAATCATAAAATTTCACAATTTTCCATAGCCAAAAACCACTATAGGGTATCTTGGACATGCCTAGAGATGACCAACTTTCTTCCCCAAGGGTATATCAAGAGATAGAAACATAAAGGATAACTATCCCATTACATCCAATAACAACATTAGAGACTATAAACTAATGGGAAGATCTTTCATCAAATAAGGAACAAGATATAATAAATATGATTAGGGACATACCTCAAAAAATTAAATATCCCTTTACACTATCAGTAAGAACCTGATCTAGTGTATATACTCTTCATACATATGATTAATGGACCTTCCCCTAAGGTTCATAACTTACCTTATTTATCAACGGTTGTGGGGGTTTTAACATTCTTCTATGAATCGAAGAAAGATCCATAGATTATTTTCCATTTCAACCCCACACCACTGTAAGAAACTATCCACAATACTCTCAAACAAAACTATTAAAGATTCCACTTCATTCCACACAAATGAAATTTGATATAAGGACCTGGGTAAAATTTTCAATAATGGCCACATTATCCATCAAAGAATCAATGTGACATCCTCCACCCAAACAGGAGGAAAAAGAAACCCTACTCTACTCTAATTTCTTACCTCCTCTTTTCTAAAACACATTTAACTTTATTTTCTTTCTACAGGAAAAGGATACCATTGTTGTAATAAGAAATCCACCAACTAAAAATCTTAGATATGGAAGAGAACCTAATTCTCTCTCCTATTCTAGAAATTCCTCAATCATTAGTGATTCAAAATATAACATTGTATATTTCATCCAATTATTTATCCATACCTGAATCCTTAACCATAAGGACTCTACTAAACCCGTAACAAGTATTATATTAAATTTTTGATTTTTTAACCTTATTTTATTGTTGAATTCCTATAAAAGTAAATTTTCACTTTTTATAGGGTAATTAAAAATGTTTTTAGAGTTGGTCATTGTTTTTATAATGAGTGTGATGAAATTTTATTGCCATGTATTGATTTTGGTTGGAAAATTTAAATGATTATTTTTGGGAAAAAATGATTCTATTTTTTTCTAATAAATGTTGGGTTTTAATTTTGTGTGTGTTATTTTTAAGGGGTTAATTTTTTATTAATAGATTTATTTTCACATATTTTATTTTACTAGGGCTTTGGAAAAATGTTTCATAAGGAAATTATGTTTTCATTGAAATTATTTATATTAAATCCTTTTAAATAAAAAATGATTTTTAATAGTATTACAATTTTTTAATTGAGTGTGGAGTTTTAAAATTCATTATTCAAGATAAATTATTTTTACGAAAAATGTTTTTATTGTTCGTGAATGATGATTCATGATTTGGTAATTTTTGTTTTTGGATCGGCCCCTTGGTTATGATGAGACTATTTTGGATTAATGTGTGGGATATTAATAGGTAGAGTTTATATCTCATATAACATAAATTATACTCCAATAAAGGTAATAATAAGTAGTGGATCATATATATTATATTATAAAATGAGTGTGGTTGTTTCTATCTTTTAGGTATATTTTCTCTATTTGGTGTCCCTTCCAAGACTCATAATTGAGTAGGGTGGTTGTAGTATTTCTTACTACTTGATCTTGTTAAAGGTTTCTTGAATTATTAATATAATTTTTTTTCTTGTTGTATAGGTTCTTTTATTAATTCATGGTAAAGGCCTTTTTAAGATTCATAGGGTCTACAAATATTTTTTTTATTATATCAGTTCTTTAGTTTGGTGGAACTCTCTTCATTGGAATGGGATATAGTGAGAGATTTTGAGGTCTACATAATCTAGTTTTTGAATTCGATGAATCTATGGGGTTGATTGAGTAATGGTAAGTTTTCATGTTCCATGTGTATTATTTTCCTTTTTGTTTTTTGTGTTCTTGTAGTTTATTATTGGTGGGTCGAGTATGTTTTTTGTTCCCTGAAGTGATCATAGTCCGTATTTGTGGTCAGGACTTGTGGAGGTTGGCTCTTTGATGGATTAAAACATTAGAGTAAAAAGAGGTTGTACAAGCGTAGATAAGGCTATAATTAATTTCTCTTTGAACCATATGAATATGAATATTATTTGGGTATTTGTGAGATTATCATCATGTGGTTGAGGTCCTAGTCTGAGAAGTTTGAGCTTGGTAACACGTGTATAGAACCCATATCTGTTTTCTGTTAAGCATTTATTATGGTTTGAGTTTCCTTTTGAGATATTTGTTTTTATTTATTATTTTACATTGAGTTTTTTTATGGATTGAGTATTCTTGGAGTTTTGGTGTAATTGAGCTTCAAAGTGGATTTTTATTATGAATTTTATAACTTTTTTAGGGTTTTCCATTTTAGAGGAATTATAAAATTGTTGAGAGACCTATGTTAGTTCTCAATTTTCATTAGGAATCATCCTAGAGGTTATGGTATCTCGCTTAGGTTATGATGTAATCTGAGTGTTATTATGATTTTATGGGAGATCAATTAGGATGTTTTGAGGATTTTGGATTAATTGCCCGATTGACGGATCACGTTGAGTGGACCACCATTGTTCAGTCTCTCCCAAAACTTTCCCCTAGATTTCCCACCCCTTGAATTTATGTGGAATTTAATTTTTGGTTAAAATTACTTTTATAAGACATAAGACTTTATTTGGGATCAACGTATCATGGTGGGTATATATATCCCACATCGAACAAGATATTACACATTAATTAAAATTTATTTTAATGTTTTTATATTGTCTACAAATTGTTGGACAAAACTGATTGAATTCATAAAAATTTATAATTTCGACCAAGGGGAACAACTAGTACACATTTATAATAAAACTGGATTAAACTATATATGCACCATTATAACATTATATTATAGGTTTTAATAGTAATATTATGAGTTTTCAAAACATTTCATGCCTTTAGGGACACTATCTATTATATCCAAGGTTTCCCAAAAAACCCCACATGGTAATCTTACATTTTACTAAACCATGTGACAAATATATGGATCAAATAGCTTTTAATAAATTGAATAATTATTGTTTTTTCCTTCCTGAAATTAAACCTCATTCTCACCATTTCACACACAAATCTCCTACTAATTGAGACTTCCATCTCACGCAACTCCAATATCATTATCTACTATCTTCCTAATCAATTCAAGGTTGATTCTATATTATTTGAGGATAGATATACTTGTTATGGCCTACTATCCTTTCTCTTATACCTCTACTATTATCTTCCCCTTTCCCCATTTCATCCTCTTGTTACTTGATCCTTAGGTAAAGGGTTTGAACTGATTATTCTGGTTCTTTTTTTGTAAGGTATATGTTGTCTTCTTCAAGATCCGTACGTCCCATATTTGGGGTTCCAAACCATTTTTCTTAATTTCAAAGTAGGTTTTCCCAATGTCCTAAATTTTTATTTTATAATTATTTATATTGTGGGTTCAAAAATTTTGGTTTTTTTCAATGCAAGTATAAAATCCATTTATGGGATTTCAAGGATTTTTTTCAACATGTTTTCCATTAAAAGTTGTTGATTTTATTTTTATAAAAATTTGTTTAAATATTTTTTCATTTAAAAGTGAACCAAAAAGGTTGTAAATATTTCACAAATGGATTTTAAAAATAACATTTGAAAATTTTAATGATCTTTTGGACTATAAATGTAATTTTTAAAAGGGTTTTCTGATAATTTCAATTGATAGTTAAAATGAAATCTATTATAAAAAAGGACTACGAAATTTTTTAAATAAAAAATATGGTCCACAAAGTACTTGAAATTTTTTTTTCATGAAAACAATTGAAGGGTGGTGGGTTAGACCCTTGGAGTGTTCTAATAAAATTGGGTCAATTAGTTAAATTTATTTGTAAATGTTTCTATGTGGTTTGTTTAAGATAAATGTTTTAATTTTTTTGGGAGAATTTTATTAATGTTTTTTAAATAATCATTTGAAATTAAACCTAAAACCTTAAAAATATATGACTAGAAAATCTAATAGCCTTGAAATGTGATGTATTTACGAAAATGTTTCTAGAATATTTTTCATTAAAATATGAGTTTCAAAAATGACTTGGCCCCATTTGGGTCATGAAAATAATTTATGGGCGGTGTATTGGACCCATATTGGGGTTTAATAATAGTGGGATGATTCATTAAATTAATTTATGAACATTTCTTAGTAAATTTCTTTAAAAAGGTTTCAAAATGAATTTAGTTGTGACTTTTAATATTTGGTTTGAAAGAATAGTTTGAGATAAAACATCAAACCACTAAAAGAGTTGTTTTCACACACCTAGAACCTTTCTAAGTGGAATATGAGAGAAATTAAATTTTCTCTTAAAAGTTTTTATTTGTGTGAATCCCTATTTGTTCCCCAATTTTATTTTTCCACTTTATGGGTGGTGTCAGATGTATACAGAGACTAGGAAATAGATCGAAAGGGGTTGTATCTTGAGAGGGAGCTAGAGGAAAGGGTGAGGTTGTTTTTATAATGATCATTGGATGTTTTTATTTATTATTTTCTCACCCTCACATTATTGAGTCATAGAAAGGAATGGTAAAAATGTGAATGCGTTTATTTATGCCACATTTGGAAGTAACAAACTTCTAGTGACTCCCTTATTTATGCTCTGATCCATGGCCATTTGGGAAGTTCCTCTGATGAGGATGAGTACATGCTATTTAGATGGGTTGTTTGAGGATGCAACATATGACAATAGATTAGTACTTTTTTTATAATGTTTATAACTATTGATCATTAGAACATAGATTATAATCTATGGAACCCATTATTGTTTTGTGGTTATTATATGTATTTCTATTGATATACTTTTCGATTCCCTAATTTTGTTGATTAGTGTGGAACATATGATTCATTTATTTAGTTTATTTTTCCTCACATAATAACATGGTTTCATTTGATTGTTATTCTTATTTATATTTTGTGAATTGGGTGTTTTTTCATTTTAAAATTATTAATTTTGAAATAGTCTATTTAAAATGAGAACGAATTAATTTGTAATACATGCATGTTTTAAAGAAAATATTTCTATGTGAACGTTTTCATTTAGGAAACCTAGTTAAAATCATATAAAATCATTTTGATGTTTTATGGGTTTTAAATTTAATTAATAATGAAGAAAATATAACAATATTATATATAAAAGATGCATTAAAATAGTTTTATAATTAAAATTTAGGCTTGTGATATGATCATTAGTGACCTTTTGAGATTTTTATGCTCATTAATTTATTAAACATAGTTTAATTATTTGGTTAAGATCTTGACCACTCATGGATCATTGATTATTTCATGATAGGTTGTTCCATCAGGATCATGCGTAGTTTAGTTTTTATTTTTATTTTATTTAGTTTCCATGTCATATCATCCATATAGTTTTTTACTGTATCCCTTTACATTAATAGGTCGTGAAGTATTTACTTGGAGATCGAGTGATGATTTAATGTGTAGTTATGGTGGTCGGAGTTCAAGGTGAACTGAGGGATTTATTTATTTTTATTTTTATTTATTACACTAATTCATTCTCCTTATATTACTTGGCATCATTGTATAACTTATAGATAGGTTATGTATCATTTTTCTTTGAAATATTCTATTTCAAATACTCTTAAAAAAGGAAGAAATCGAACCCATTGACTATTTATAGTAGCCTGGTTCTTGTTATCAGCCCAAGGGGATTAGGAATGACCCTTTTATAGAAACCAATGATTTTTATACTTGGATATTATATCTTTTTAGATTAATATTCAATAAATTACACAAACACAAGCCAGAGGACTGTAATATTTTAGTGGATTTGGAAACATGGGACACAAACTTCTTAATTAGTAGAAGATATTAAATATATACCATAAAGATATTTTCCTTTTATACTCTTCATAAAAATATCCTACTTAAAACATATCTTTAAAACCATGGGAAATGAAACCTTTTAATGGGTGAGCTCAGATTCTCAGTAATGGTAAGCATAAGATAATCAATCTATGATCATACGAAACAATAAGATAATAATAAGGTATTTTTATTATGAAAAAAACAAAAAAAGTTCCCACCCAAATTTTCATAAATCATAAATATGAGTCATGGGATACAAATATCATTTTATAAAACACGAGCGTATAGAGTTAGAACCATTATAAATAAATCTTAAACCAAAAACTCATGTAATAAAAATATGGAACTATCATTCCAAGAGAAAACCATTTCATATGTAAGTTTTATATACCAAGACCATAAACATAGTGTATCATGACTGATCATTAATTTCCCATAGTGGATCAGGATAAACCTATTTCCTGTTGTAGATCAGGGCACCCTAGTTTCCCAAAGAGGATCTGGAAGCACTTGTTTCCTAAAGTGGATCAAGACTAACTTGTTTTCCCTTATAGATCAAGTCCATTGACTTGTTTCCCATCATTATATCATGATATATAATGTTTTACCCAATTAATTCGAGGGAGATATAATCACCACCCACCACATAATGAAAATCATATATTTGTGTCCCAGAATACAACAAAACATATATCAAATATTTACTTATGAAATGGAATGAGTTTTATAAAAATTTCATTATATCATAACCTATAGAAAATATATAGGATTTATAGTAATTTTATCATGGTGAAACCTATAGTAGAGAAGGGTGCTTTATAAAAATACTATCAGGATAAAACACTAAGAGAAATAATAATAATGATATCCTTGCTTCACATACCCTATAATGCCATATTATATGAAAGGATATAATATTATATGGAAACAGATTTTGGTCAATCATTTGGAAAATTTATTAAGGAAAATTAAAATTATTTGCAAATAATATTTAAAAAAATATTTTTTTAAAACCCTATTTCACTGAAAATAACCTTGAAATATTATAAAGGATTCATTAAAAATAATTTAAAATATATCGTGAGGAAAATATCCTTCCCTCTTTGAAAAAATTATTTTAAAATATACTATATTTTGAAATTATTTTTATTTGATAATAAAATCGAAAACATATACATTAATATTCAAACAAAATAATTTTTTGGACTTTAGGAAGTTTCATTCATATTTTACACGCTAATAAAAGGATTCCTTTTGCGTTATTGGTTGATCCAAATTATAATTATTTGGAAAATGAAATGGAGATTCATTTTAGAACATTATCCTAAAAGGTAAATAATGGGTAAAAATGAGTTTTAAAAATAATAGGATAATAATAAATCATCTTTGAAAATATTTTGAGAAAAATGGTTTTAGAGGAAAACATACTTCTGACCGATAAACGAAATAAAGTAATTTTTTTAAAACTTTTGTTGAGTTATTTTAAGTAAAAAATGTTGGAGAAATGGTATTATTTCATTAAAATATTATTAATAACCATATTATACTAAAATTACTTATTTTATTGATTTATAGATCATAATATAACATTTGAGACTTAATCATAAATAATCATAATAAACGGTGAGACTGTAACAAAAAATCGTTACCACATAGGTAACATTGAAAGATAAGACCCATGAAAAATATCATTAAATGAAACATAAAACATCACGATCTTAAAAAAAATCATGAAATTACATGTTAATGGGTATTTATATGCATCTTTATAAAGAATACAGTTGCATAATATAACATATGTCTCAAAGAAGGCAATTTGAGACAAAAATCCTTTACTACTATGGTATATTTTGAACCATAAATACCATGAAAGTGATATCATAAAATGCATATGTAAATATAAATATTTTTTGGGTAAAAATCCAAAAATAAATTAATGTTCACTATATACACCACAGAAAATAAATTGGTGGTGAATATAGAATATGTCTCCCAAAATTAAAATGTGAGATGAAAATCCCTTATATTAACTCTTGAATTTTTTTCTATACATTAAAAACTCGTTTTTAATAAATATATGTCTATTAAAAATCTATTATAAAACCATAATTTATATACATCAGACCACATAGAATTTTCTTATGACCTTTTATTACCCATTTAGTATGAATTCCTTGTTAAAGTTTCATTTTAGGTAATGACTTCTTTGTATTTTATATATGTTTTGATTTGTTGTTTTTAGTCCAGTTAATTTGATAATTATTTCATCATCCCCATAATTTTAAGCATGATAATATATATATATATATATATATATATTAAAATCCATAAAATTTAGAGAATGAAAATGAAATATGCTATTCTTGGGAATGGTAGGTCGTACGTATGCAGGAAACATGTTTTTGTTTTATTTTATGATGAGAATAAATAATGTCAAATTATATATTATTATTAAATAATTTTTTTATGACATATACATATCACATAATTTCATTAAACCCATCATTATTAACTTTTATGTAATGCATGAACGAATTACATGACTCCTCGTGACAGTAGTCTGCTATACAAATAAGCGACATTATCGTATTCCCACAAAATGAAGAGTATGATGCTATCTCTGATATAATTTTTATATAAGTATAATAATAACATAAATATCTGATATATATATAAAATCCATCATTATTTATAGCCTTGAGAGTTGTTAATGATAAAAAAATATGACATCGGTTCGTGGGGCGGTAGTCTGTGGTAAAGAAAAACGATGATTTCAAAACAAATTTGATGAATATGGAGAAAGTTTTAGACCATTAACTCAATAAAAAAACATCTCATTAGATTAAATATTTTGAGTTTATTATATCATAATGGTTAAATAACAATTTATTGATGTGTATGAAGAAATTAAAAAATTCTTGTTGGTGAACATTACCTCTTATTTGGATATCCTCTATAGGTTTATTCTTCAAGCCTTCCTAGGTAGGATTTATTTCCAAAATAATGCTTCTAGTATTAGAGGAGATAATTTTAGAAGTTATATGGGATAGTTTTTTAATAAACAAAATGTTTTTATGATGTCAATAATATAGTATATGGGGTGGCCATTTATAATTTATTTGAGTGGCACACTTGTAATTTTTTTAAAGAAAGAATTCCACCCACATTTTATTCATGTCACTGGGCTCCAATAATGGAACATTCATAAGAATATAAGACAAATATTTTAAATATGTTCATATAATGGTTTTTAAAAAATTTCTACAATATATTTATCACTTACCATTTTCGTTTAACTTTTCTGGGTAAACCCATTTTTACCTTAATCGTGATAAATAATTTTTATTATTTTTACAATTAATTTTGGTAAAAAATTATGTTAAAAATTTTAGATAAAATAAATTATGAAAATTAAAAATATATAATTCATTTTTCAAATTTTAATATGAATAATTTTTAAAATTTTATTTAAATTTAATCCTACAGTCGTGGTGGAAAATCAGGTTTTTAAAGAGAAAATGATCAAAAGTTTACAATATTTTTATATCAAAATTAATTGTAAAATTAATTCTAATGGAATAAAATGGATTAATGGATGTATAATTGAACTAATTATACTTTATTAATTATTTAACATATAATTTAAAATTATAAATAAATTAATAAAAAGTCAATGTTCAATTGAAATTCAATATTTTTCACTATTAATAAAAAATGAATATCTCCAAGAAAATTGAAAATAGTAAACCTAATATAAATTTGAAATGCTGATTTAAAATTTAAATTTTATCTTATAAAATATTTTTTCTAAATGTTTCTAAATTGTTTTTATAATAAGTGAAAAAATGGGTGTCATAAATTATTTTTAGAAAAATATTGTTTTTAAGTGTAAAATTTGATTTATTTTTATCTATTTTTTCAAAAACACATAAGATGAATGTTTAAAATTTTATTGAATATAAAATTTAAGAACATAATTAAAATAATTCACCAAAATTTATTTGTTTAACTTATTGAGGTAAAACACTTTTATGGGCATAACTCTTTTCCAAAAAAATATTTCCTTTATTTTTAAATAGTTTTTATTTTAATTTATAATTAATTGGTCACCAAATAATTCATTATCTATACACATGTAAAAAATATATTTTGATAATTTAGTTTATTCTATACATAACCTCTATTACGAACGGTAGGTGATATATAACATATAATGATATTTTAATAATATTTCAGGTTTCATGTAAACTCAATGTTGTGTGAAACACAAGATAAACATGGTGTTCCTTATAACATAAGAAAAAGTAAGTGTTTTATGTAAAAAAAGATAAACATAGCGATTCATATTGTGAAAAATATATTAATGGTTAAATTAATTTGAAAAATATATATTTTAAAAAATCACAAGGGGTTACATTCTGCATCCCTTAAAATTATTTTTTCAATAAAAATGCATCACTTTTATACCGAGAACTGAGGATAATTCTGCCTTATTACATCAACAGGATAAAAAATAGATTACACAAGATTGTGGTTTGACCATAAAATATTTACCAGGTAAGTGGTATTTTTGAATAAAACATTCTTTGTATGAACTAGAATCTCAACTGATTGTTCCATATAAGGAAGATCATGCTCCAATGGTACAACCTTTGAGTTCAGTAAATATGGTATATCATGTATTTTCTTCCCCATGAATGGTAAATAGAACACATTTTTATCCTAATATGGGTTCATTGGAATCTTCAAATGATTAGATACTATCCTAATATGATCATGTATTTCAAAGGGACCAATATATCTAGGGATTAGATTATTGTTATTTCTTCCTTATAGAAATTTGTAGAAAGTCATTCTCCACAAATTTAAATTCCAGATCACATAAATTACTATTATCATAACATTTATTTCTCTATTTCATTTTCCTTAAATTTTTCTGAATGGATCTAAGAATCTATTATATATCATAATCTATCTAATTTCCCAGTAGATTACTTTCCATAACATCATTCTAGTACAACGGAGTTCTATACTTATTTTAATAAATTTCTTCATAAGGATCCATCTTAATGCATGAGTGAATGATATAGTCCTAGTAAAACTCAACTAGAGAATGTTTTTATCCCAAACACCTTAAAAATATATTTTAAATGATCATACAATATCCTTTAGATTTAAAAATATTCTCTCAGACTAACATAATATCTAAGGATGAAACGGTTTGCTGAAAATCTATTGTGTATCAAGGGATTGCTTGAGAATTTTCCAAAAAATAGAGGTAAAATTAGGATTTTCATTAGATACAATTGAATTTGGAACCCCATAAAACCTTTTCCCTTTCTTAATCAATATTATTGAATGTCGGTCAAAAGAGAAATATTATCTAGTAGCAATGAAGTGTGATGACTTCATAAGGTTATCAACTTCGGCCCTTAATTACCTCACTATTAATGATAAGATAATACCAAATTATTTCCAATACCATTAATCATAGGTGAACAATTTTTAAAGGCAGATCTCCTAAAATAACATTGTTACTCAATCATATACATAATAGAAGGGTTGTATTTGTATAAATATCCCTTTAGAAATCCCTAATCTTGATAAAATTTCGTAAAATAAAACAAAAAATGGGGTTTCAATGAATTTGAACTTATATTGAAACTTAAACTCATAAAAATATGATGAAATAAAAACTCATAAGTTAATATTAGGGAGCAAAATATATACTTCCAAAAGTTAATTCACCCTTTATCCCTTATAAAAGATATTATATTATAATTTCTTTTCATTGTATTCTTTGGTTGATCCCTATAATGAAGGAATAAAAAATTTTATTTTGTTATTCAAGAATCTATATAGAGGTAGATAGTCAAATGAAATTTCACAGAAGGATTAACAATATGATCTTCATAATTCCCACTCATACAAAATCAAAAATGATATTCCCAACTAAGTTGGGGAGGATATGTGTTTCCTAATTATCATGATTCATATCACCCATTTTTATTTCATAAGATTTAACTTTTTTCCATTGTCTTCATATGTTTTTTGTATTATTATCCATATTTTCCCTTATATTTGGGCATTTATTTTCATAATGACCAATATCCTAGAACTATAAAAACTAGAGTGTATGTGGTGTATTAGTCGGTTCCAATTATCCCCTATTTATTTCACTAGACCATTAATAACATTTCAATATTCTCTAGATTTATATAATGCCTTTATTTATTTATGTAACCTCCCATTCCAATTCAATAAATCACTTTGATGCTTCTCCCAAATTTTTGGCATTTAGATATCTAGAATCTCATTCCACCATTTCAGTTTTCATGAGACCCGATTTTATTTTCTAATAAGAACCATCAGAATGGTGGGAATATCAAATTACCATTTCAACCTTTAATTCACATAAAAATAATTATTCCTAAATACTACAGTCTCTTATATCCATGTCCTTTTTAAGACATGGTTTTAGTAAACTAATGAATAGATCAATTTTTCCTTAATGGATATTGGTAAACCAGAATCATATCCGGCATGCCTTGTAAATTTGTATTCATAAATAACAATAGATTCATCATAATTTTGGTTAGGTTCTAGGAATTAATTATACATATTTTTTTTCATAGAATATGAAGGAATTAATTACTGAGAAACATACACTTGAACACTTCACATTCCATAGATTGAATTTTTTCTTATTACATAATATTCTTAATAAGAGCCTAATACAAATATGATTCACCTTAGAAATTATAAACATATAAAATGAAACATTCATAATATGTATGTTGAATAACATAAGATATCCATTCATTGGTATTTATGTATTTATACCCAACTAGTGGATCATTGGTATAACTAAAATAAGGTGGAAATTGCCTCATGAAGGAATCAAAAAAAATTATGGCCTCCTCTGATCATTTGGAAGTTCAACATGATTCATATCCTGAGAATTTTGATTGATAACCTCCAAAAGAATTTTCATTCTGGCTCCAATAATTTTTATTTTCATAGGTGGAAAATCATTTAATTATGGGTTTTAATCATTATTAACATAGTTCCTTTAGGTTCAAACATTAAATAAAACCAAATAGTATAGTGTGAGAAACACTAATCATTTATGTTAACAACATTATAATGAAAAATTAATTATAGTATATCTAAATCATGACACCTTATTTCCATTATATGAAAACTTTTTAATATCCTATGTCATTCGTAGTAAACATCTATTTAAATCCATCATGATGGTTTAGAAAAAGTTTTTGAATTTCCAATGCATATCCTATGGGGGTGTCAAATCAGTTGTTCCAAAAGGAATATTTTCATGCTCCGGGTGATGATTGAGACTATATTAATGATCCTTTTTTGGATTTATTACCACTTTTAACCTCTATACTAGATCCACATCCACTTGTTGTATCTATAATTGTGTGTAATTTTTTAGAATCCACATGTTTTATAGTTTACAAAAATTCTAGGAAATTTTCCTTTACATTGAATCATATTATGAATTATCCTTAGATGTATCAAAATAAATTTCATTATAAATAACCCTAGGGATATAAATAAATTTTTATAGAACATGTTTCATTCGTTTAACTAAACCTATTCCCTGATAATAACTATAGTGTCTTAGCCCTTTCTTTCATGTATATTATGTCTTATTAGATGAATGTTCAATACATTACACAAACAAAAACTAGAGGACCATAATGGTTTAGTGCCATTGAATACTTGGTACAAAAAATTCATAATTATTTGATGATCCTCAATATATCTAATAAAGAACATCCCCTTTTATACTCTTTATAAACATAACATACATAAAATAATTCATCATAACATGGGTAAATGAAATATGAGAAATGGTTAGATCATATTCTCAGTAAGGGTAGGCATAAGAGATACCAATCAATGATAATATTAAATAATAAGAAAAGAAAAATATTTTTTGATCATTGACATAACATACAATTTTCATATCCATCCTATCATAGATCATAAAAATGAGTCATGGAATAAAACATTGTGATTTCAAAAATCATGGGTTAATAGAGTGAGAACCATCATAAATAAATCTTGAACAATAAACTCATTTAATAAATGTATGGAACCATAATAAATATATAAATCTATTTTATATATCATGTTTTACTTCCAATACCATCAACACAGAGGATCAATACTCATCACCTGTTTCCTATAGTATATCAGGATGTACTTGTTTCCTATAGTTGATCAGAATGATCCTATTTCCCTTAGTGGATTATGATGCACCTATTTCTTATAGTCGATTAAGACAAACCTATTTCGCATAGTGGATGAATTCTATCAAATTGTTGTCTGTCATTATATCATGATATGTAATGGTTTACCCAATGTATTGGTGGGAAATATAAGTCAAACCAATAACATAATAAAATACATACATATGTGTGACATAATATCATAAAACAACCATCATTTCATAACATATTATATGAAATGAATTTTAAAAAACATTTCATAATATTATAAAATGTGGAAAAGAGATTGATTTTCCAAAGAATTTATCATGATATAACATGTGGAAGATATGTGGGTTTTATAGACACCTTTTCATGATATATAATTCACAGAAATAATAAGAATGGAATCCTTGGTTCATATCCCCAGTAAATCATAAGTTACATAAAATGATATCATCTTAGATGAAAAAATATTTTCATTTATATTTTAAAACATTTCATTAGGAAACTAAATTTTATTGAATTTTTCAAAAGTAATACTTTTATAAAAAATTCATTTATTTTAAAATAACTTAGAAATCTTATAAAGGATGTAGTAAAAATCATTGGAATAATTTATTGAAGAAAATATCCATTATAATTTGAAAAAGACGTTTTCAAACATATTTTAAAAAATAATAATTTTCATTGAAAATTATATTGAAAACAAATAAATTGTGTTTAAAAAAAATAATGGCCATGATTATGGGAAGTTTCATTCATGAAATTCACATTAAAATAAATATTCCTTCTAATTTTTTGGTTAAATAAAAACAAGAATTTTCTTTGAAAATGGAAAAAATATTCATTAAAAAAATTTATAAATTAAAATATGAAGAAAATTTATCTTGAAAAACATAATATAATAATAAAATATTTCTGTAAACGTTTTTAGAAAAAATGGTTTTGGAGGAAAATATATTTCCAACCGAAGTGAAAAGTGGGATTTTATTAAAAACATTTTCCCAACTATTTTATGTACTAAAAGTGGGAAAATGGATAAATGACTTGAAAATATACTGAATAACCATAGGATAATAAAATTAATTATTTTTCCATGATTTAGAACATAATATTACAATATTTGATAGTTAATCATAAACAATCCTTAGAAATAATGAGATTGTAAAAAAATCATTACAACTTAGTTAGTTATGAAACATAAGTGTAAATGAAGAATATAATTAAATGAAACTTAAAATAACCTTATGAAATAAAAATTCATGATATCACATGTCAAAGGGAATCTATATTCACATTGTAAAATAAGATAAGTACATAAAATAACATATGTCTCAAAGAAAGAAAAATTGTTACAAAAATCCCTTACTGCTTCAGTAACATTTGAGCAGTAAGTCCTTGGAAAGGGAGATACTAAAATGGATATGTTTATAAAAATAATTGTCATGAAAAGAATCATAAAATAAATTCATGGGCATTATATACACCTCATAAATTAAACATGTGGTGAATATGGAATGTGTCTCAGATAAGTGAAAAGTGAGACAAAAATCCCTTACCTTATGTCTTGAATATCATTTTACACATTCAAAAAAAAGGTATAATATATATAATTTTATTATAAGTCTATTAAATAACCATAATTATATGAATAAAACCATATATTACTTTCTTATGACCTTTAAATACTCATTTAATTTGATTCTATTTTGAAGTTACATTTTTCTGAATAACCACATTGTTTTTCATATATGTTTTGATTTTTTAATTTTGTTTCTATTACATTAATCAGTATATAATAATATATATAAATTTAACCATGATTTAAATATCATATATATTTATTATATATGTTTTTAAATTAATCCATAAAATTTAGTGATAGAAAATAAAATACACCATTCATGGAGATGATAAGCCGTATATATGCATGAACACATTTCCTATTTTCTTTTCATATTTAAAAATAGAAATTTAAATGAAATATTATCATTTAAGAATCTTTTTTATGTCATATATACCGAATATTTTAATTAAAACCACTCGTATTACCTTTAATTTTAAGTGTTTATGAATCATATGACATTGTGAGGTGGTTGTCCTCCGTACACATGAGTAACATTATAATTTTCTCAAAAAATGGAGAGTATGAACGTATGTGTGATATAATGGCTCCATAAGTATCAAAATATAATAAATAAATAATATTAATAACAAATTTGTCATTATATTTGTCTTTATAGGTGGTAATTTAAAAATTAATGACATCAGTTTATGAGGTGATAGTTCTCAGTACACATGAACCCGAATTTTATGACCCATTTCATGGAAGTGAATATAGTTTTAGGTCATTAACATAATATAAAAAAACATATTTATAATTAATTTAAATTTTTTATTATATATAATCGTATAATTATAATTTAATGAGGTGGAAGAAGAAATAAAATAAAAGCGCTCATTGACGAAGGTTACCTCTTCTTCAGGTATCATCCTTTGGTTTTCACCAAAATCCATACTAGGTTGGATTTATTTCTATAATAATTATTATAATATGATAATATGGAATCTGTGAAGTGAATTTTTCTGGTATTTAATGAACCAAACGTTTTGAATGTTGTGAATAAGAGTGGCGGGGGAGTGACTTTTTATAAGTGAGGTGAGTGGCATAATTATAAATTTTCAAAGAATGAATTCCTCCCATATTTGTCTCATTTCAAAAGGATCTTATAATGTACCATTATCAATACTATAATATAAAATGATGTTATATTTACATAAAATTTGTTTTGGATAAGTTTTGGCTTATTTTTAACCCTTATCTTTTTAGTTTAACTCATCGATAAACCCATTTTTTTCTTTAACCAGAATAATTATTTTTTACTCTATTTAATATTAATTTTGGTAAAAACATTAAGTTGAAATTATTAGAAAATAAATAATCTTATATTTCAAAACATTTAAAACATTTTTTTAAATTTCATTCACATAATTGAAAAATTCTAACTTAAAATTAATCCTATAGATGCGACATGAAAGTGAGTTTTTAAAAAGAAAATGTTAAAATGTTTACAAATATTTTATTGACAAATTCAATATGAAATTGATTTAAATGAAATAAATTGTATTAATGTAACTATACTAAAACTTATTTTCACATTAAAACCAATTTTAATACAATTTCTCTTTATAAATAAGTTAAATAAAAAGGTAGTTTATAAAAAAATTCAGTATTTTTAAATATTCATCAAAAATTATAATTTTTACAAAAGTCCCCAAACCCCACCCTATTATAGATTTGAAATGATTATTTAAAAAATGATCTTTATTTTCTCAAATTCTTATTCTAAAATTTAAAAAAATATATTTAAAATATGTTTATAAAAGGGTGACAAAATTGATTTTTTCAAAACTATTGTTTTTAAGTGTAAAATTCGATTTAGTATTATCTCTTGTGTTGAAAAAACATAATATAAATCTAAATTTTTTTATGTAATATATAATATATAAATTCTATTTAAATTATTCAACACAATTTATTGGTTTAATGTATTGAGAAAAGAAGGTTAGGTGCATAAAATTAGTTTTTACAAAAAGAGGTTTTATATATATTCAAGTAGTTATTATTTAAATTTTAAATTAATTGGTCAAAAATGAATTACTTTTATATAAATGTGTAAACTATATATTATCATAATTTTCTTATTGATATTTTTACCCATCATTCCAATGGATAAGATATAATTATCATATAATAATATTTTAATAATATGGAATGTTTCAGTTAAACTTGCTATTGTGTATAACATAATAAAAAAATGATGTTTTATATAATGAAAGGAAAACTTAGTGTTACATGTAATGAAATATAAACTCAATGGTGCATGTAATGAAAAATATCTAAAAATTAATTTTATTTGAAAAATTTATATTCCACAAAAACCCAGTGTGTTACACCTCAGCCCGTGTCATGATCTGGAATAGATTTCCAATAGATTGGAAAATAAGTTTAGTTAGTGATAAGAAGGGCCAAGTGTTATGGTATTCTAGTTAAAAAATTAATTGATTTTTTTATTTGAAAAAATAAGTCACTATTTTTTTTAATTTTTTATCCAGACGTACACTATATATCAAGACATGTATATGAGACATCGTTGGATTTTCCCTACCATGTTTTATACTGACACATATCTTGTGCACCCAGATAGATGTGAATATGTCTATATATTATTATAGTTATAAGTTTGTATTTGTGATAAGGATAGAGTACATTAATAGTGTTTTGGTATATGAGATCTAGGGGAGATATAAGTTTCATGGTTATGTTTAAATTTTTATTTCCCCTTTTTTATATTATGTACTTAACCAATCATTGGGCAATCGTGGTGATGTACATATATTATTTTGGTATGAGTCTATTTTTTATTACTTGATACTAGTTTTATATTATTAATGTTTTGATTATATTTATAATTACATAATTTTACTCTAATGTAAATTGATGATTTTATTAATTATATGTGATTATATATTATAATACCACGAATATACTCTCCCTATCATTAATTAAATAATATTTCCTATAGTCATTATCATCAGTGTATGAGGTGGCATATCCGAGTTCATGTAGCTTCATCAACTCAATCACTATTTAAGAATATATGTGTCATATATTTACATTTTAGCTTCATTATTATCAAATTATTTTACATGTTCTCCTCAAAGGGATATTTTTTATACTAAAATATATATTTTATTTCCTTTGGTTAAATGATTATTTTCCCAAATTTCATATTTGGTTTGATTTTAAATATATATTTTATTGATGTTATAATTTTTTTAAAATTGTATATACTATTGGTTTGTTTTGATAGTTTTTCTATATTGTTGGTTCAATTTTATTATTTGGTTTGATTTTTGGTTTCCTTTAGAAATATATTAAAGTCCAAATAATTTTAAAAAAATTTATTTTTAGGAGAAAATATATTAAAATAATATAGATTGTATTTATTATTTAGTTCGGATAAATGCGAACAATATGTAACATAATATATATGATATCGATAAATTTGTAAAGGTTATATTTTTAATTATATTCTTGAATATATATTTAGTTGTGAAACATTATGATTTGAATCTATCCTATAATATCATTAATATAACTTATATTATGATCACTTTCTATTTTACCACTTACCAATCCATATATTCCCTATACACATTTCTAGTTTATGATGATCATATGGATCATAAATCATTCATTAAAGAAAGGGAATAATGTGTTGATTTAAACAAATTCTTATGGAAAAATAATATTATATGGATTATATGAAACAAAATTGTACATAAAACATTTTCCTTTTTTGAAATAGTTCATCTATATGTGTACATAGTATGATATAATATGTAAACTCGAATGAGATGTTAAGCATAATCCCCAAAAAATCCATATTAAGAACCTATGTGATTCAATATTTGAAATTTTTATAGAAAAAGGTTTCACATTGGACATGTTATGTTAAATTTGTTACATATATTGGATTATATAAAAGATGGAAGTTATAGATGTGGAATATGGTATAATAACTTTTAATTAAAAATTAAAAATTGAATTGTTTTATATAGAATATAGTGGATTCAACCTATATGAATAGGTTTTGAAACAAATTAATAGGGGGGGAACTTAAGAGATGAAAAAATTCACTATAAAGAAGAAGTTAATAAAATAATAAGGTGTATGTTCATCTACATGATACTTATATTAAATATTTAGTTTTCTAGAAGAGGATTAGAGTTGATTTTATGATTAATACAATTATATGTTCCTATGAAAATGAGATATTATTTATTTTTTATTAGTTATTCAAAAAATATATATGTGAAAGAATGTGGTTGAATAATGCACGAGGATTATATTTTAAGATAAAAAGTTTTTCAGGAGTAGAATTTAAATCATTATTGAGATTGAATAAGGATCTGATTTTGGTTGTTATTGTGATATATTATAAGGATATTCATATTTTTTATTTTTCATAATCTATATCATTAAAGATATAATGAAGTACTTTATTTTTTAAGCGATAAGATTTATTATTTTATCCTCAAATTTTATCCAATCACATTTTTAAATTTGGAATATTTCACTGAATCAATTTTAAATTTTTATTTGTGCTTACTTACCTTAATTTATTCCATGATATATATAGAATTAAATTATTGAGGTTTAAATTTTAGAAAACATTCTCATTTTTGAAAGAAATTTTAATCGTGTATGAGGATAAACCTAGTTTGATTTGTATACACAATATTATATTAGTACATCATATAACCATGTTTAATTATTTTCTTAATTGGTATGTAGAAACTTTTTATGAGTATAAATACATTTTAATACATTTTTTTCTTATTATTATATTTTATTTAAGTACTTTAATATACCAGGAAATAATTTTTAAAATAAATTAATTGAAAACTAACAAATATTATATGTTACTTAATTATTTGAAGAGTTTGGTTTTTTATAAATTATAAACATAATTTTGGAATTAGTTCTTTTTTCAAATTCACACCCTTTCTCCGAAAATCATAGGTTCTTTAAAACCATTAATCGATTAATTTTTTTCTATCCTCTTAAAATCATGGAAACAAATTTTAGGTGATATGGTAATTGGATCTAAGAGTTGGGGTATCACTAAATTGGTTGATTACAAAGTGACATCAATTATATTTTTAAAAATGATATGAAAATAAGTGGAGGTATGTTAAATATCTTTTTTGGTAGAATATTGATATGAAATTATAATATAAATAAATTTAGAGCCCATGTTTCATGGATTTTTTTATTACATTTAATTTATCAGCAATTCCTAACTTTATTTAAATATTTATATATTTTTCATATAATTTATTTTAAATATAAAATTGTGGTAGTTTGGGACACCAAGACTACGAATTATAGGTTTGTAAGGGAATTTTTGAGAACCTAGATCTTTTTAGTTTCTTTGACTCTTTTTATCAATACTAATATGATTTATCACATTTATAATGGAAATATAGAAGTATTATTGCACTATTATAGGGTTGAAACAAATGTTACAATGCCTTGTCATTCCAATAAAAATATTTAAGACTAGGTTTTTAATCAATTGAAAAAACAATTTCATATAAAATGACACAACCAAATAGTAAGTATTTGATTATTAAGATGTATAATTCTCTTTACATATAACAAAAAACTATCAAAATAAAAATTTTATGTATACCCTATAATGATATTTTAAAAAATCAATTTCACAACCATATTGTGATTGAGTACATATACTATGAATCCGTCAGAAAATTTTATTATTATATTTTAGTTCTATTTTAGCAACATGAGTTAAAAATTTACAATATTGAAGAATATTATCATTTTTAAAAGAAGAAATTTTGAATCTATAATGAGTTAAAAAATGATTCCCATGTTCATCACATTCATCCCCACTAATTAGAAATTAGTGAGATGGTTCTCTTTTTCAAATTAAGGAATAATTTAATCCCTTCTATGGTTTGTTCTATTTTTTCCCATTATCTATTACTAATGTTCATTCCTTCAAAGTGGTGTAGGATATGAATGAAAGAAACCCACCCAATAATCATCTTTCATAGAATGTTTCTAAATCACATCCATGAAGCCCTTAAAAATATTTATTCATCCCTATTTCATTATTTTTTTTTAAATTTTTACTATATTTTATAATGTTTTTAAATTTTAAGTGCAATTTTTTTTAAATTTTATTCAGATTTTTTTAAATATGATGTTATAATTTGTTTTCATAACATAAATCGTATTTAAAATGCATGTTTTGTTTTGTTTATTTCATTTTTTACACATAATATGATTATTATTCTCAAAAATTACATGTTAGTTATAAAATAATTAATCATTATGTTATTTTATTAAAACTGAGAGTATGTAAATTATATTTTTGATTATATATTTAAAAAATAAATGATATATTTTAAATAATCTATGAGATAATTTTTTTATTAAAGTTTTGTTTTTTTATCATCAAGCCATAATTTTACTCAACCATAAATTTTGAATCACTTTTCTTTAATTCATTGTATATATAAATTAAGTATGTATTATTAATACTTAAAAAAACTTACACATATGTGTATGTTTTTATTTGAATCATGTTTATGACCTATAGTTTTATAAAACTGGGACATAATAATTTATTTATAGTTGTTATCTGATAGTGTAGATACTTATAAAAAATATTATATATATATATAATAATGATATATATGAGTGAAAAAATTCATATCATATGAGGATATCTAGATTTGGAGATCATTGTTAGAAATTTAGGATCATATACACATCATTGGGAATGATTATTGGGCTTCAGTTACTAAATGTAAGATAATGGTCAATTATAAATACTAGAGAAGTAGAATATTTTAAACTTTTTAGAATATATTTATCATAATGAGGGGAGATAAAATTTATATGATTGTCACATTAACATGCATACATGGATTTAGTGGAATAATTAATCTTTGAACAACTTTACCTAGATTTTATTCCTAAATATCATAATGTTTTTTACAGAATCGTAATAATTTGATTATTAGTTTACCATTAATTGTTAATATTCTATGTGTGGGATATATTAAAATACATAAATTACTAATATTTTTCTGATTAAATTGATTGTTTTTTTATAATAATCCAAAATAGGGTATTTCTGATCTGTGTTGAAGATGTTATATTCATCCTAATCACCTCCCCCTATTTATAGGATCCCCTCCCATAATTATAGAGGATGTCGACCAGTGGGGTGGGTTTTACCTATTCATTGATGAAAAATTGGTTTCAATAAAAAAATAACGATTCATCAAAAATTATATTATAATTTTTACATTACTAATCTATATATCTGACATGAACAAAGGCATTTACCTATAATGGGAAACACTTGAGTCCAACTTTGATATTGTAACATTTCCAATCAATACAATATAAAATATTTTTTTTGGATAGGAAAATTTATTTCTTACATATTTGAATATATGATACAATCCCCATACAACCTAAATCAATAAGGTATAGAGGATTATTTATATCTTAAATATAAATAATGATAAAATGGTATCTAGATAGAATATAAAATTTCTTATCATTCCTTATAAATTAAAACATTTATCATTAAGATCCACAAACTTGATCTTAGATTCAAAAAATATACCATATCATAGAAATTATCAATATTTTATTTTATTTTTGGTAATAATGTCACATGTACAGTGGTGAAAATATAGATATAATGATTATTAAATTATTACACATCATTATTCATAAAAAATGAAGCAAAATTTATAGGATTAACATATAGGCTGATCATCTCTTAAGGCTATCATTATTATTAAAATTTATATGTGGGAGGGGATTGAAGTGACCTGAACATAACATACAACAACATCTCATCATTTTAGATAAATATTCAATACATTTCATAAAAGTACACACCTGATGACCATAAAGGTTTAGTTTCTTTAGAGACTAGACACATTGAAAACGTATTTCTTAAAAGTTATTCTACTTCTCTAATACATTTATTCCATCATAGTATGGATATTATACATTAATTAATTAAAATTATTCATCATAACATGGAAAAATGGAAACACAAGACAGGGTATGCTCGAATTCTCAATAAGGGTAAACATGGGAGATATCAGTTGAGGATAAAATTAAAGAATATGATACACATAAGGGTATGATATATTTATTATAACATAAATTGTTCATACCCAATTATTCATAGTGCATAAATCATGAGTCTTGGTATAATTCTTTAGTATTTTAGAAGAAAAAATGCATAAAAGTGGGGAATCATCATTAATTAGACACGTTCCATGAGAGAATATCATAATCATAATGACACACCATAAGAATTATGGAAAAATCGTAATAATATAAAATAATTACATCATCCACAGTTTAATTCTATGACTATCATAGTGGAGAATTTCCTATAGTGGATTGATTTCACTCCCCATTCCATCATTTAATTGGTCAATATTCACTCCTAATACTATCACAGTGGACATATTACCATAATGAACAATATTCACCTTGCATTATGGAACATATTATCTCATGATATATAAAAAATTAACCAATTAATTAGAGTTATTATACAAAATCACATATCAAATAGTAAAAAACAGACATATATACTCCACAAGATCATAAAAACATCAATTTTGTCATAATAAAAAACCCCATGGAAGGGAAATTATTTTCCTAATAATTTCAAAATCACATAATCCTAATTCTACAATATAAAGAATATGGATAATAGATCATATAAAAAGTGAATTTTAAAAAACATAAATGTATATTAAAATAAACTAAAATGAAAATTCCAAATAACATTAAAAACATTCACTGAAAACATGATAATAATAACCATTTTTTTATTAGAATTATAAATAAAAATTCATATAATATTGGTTAAATAATTTTCATTGAAAGTACATTTTAGTGGATTACTCCAAGAAAATAATGTTAATGAAAGTAGGAATATTAATTCATGTAGTAAATTTTAAAATAAATATTCATTTCTCACATTTCACATATGTTCAAAAGTACCTTATTTGGAAAATGATAAGAATAATACTTTTAAAAAATTAAAATGAAGGAGAAATGTGGAAAAAATGACATTTAAAATTCATTTTATTATAAAAAATGCCATTATTGATTTTGTTTAAAATAACATAGACATAGAAGGAAAAGTTATTTAACCAAAGAGGAAACAAGGTCATCTTTTCTTAAAATAATTTTCCCTACCATTTTATATACCAATGAGTAGATAATGAAAGAAAAAAAAATATAAAATCCAAAAATAATCTGATTAGAATAAATAAGTGGTGTTTATAGGATAAATATAATATATCTTACCTAGATGGATTTTTAACAAAGACAATCTAATAAATAAATTATTTTGCATCATGGAACCTATCCTCATGATCCATAATTATTTGTACATATTCATACCTTCAATATAAAAAATCTAGGTGCACGTTTTAGTTTGAATGTTCTTGCCTTCACACCATGGACATAATTTAATTATCTTTAAATTAGTAATTTGGTTGTAATTAACATATTTATTCATTATACATACTTTAATAACTATGCATATATACTAGTGATGAAAATAGAATTACATCACTTCATAGAGACAATAGTCCATACGTACGAATGGGTGATGTTTCCAATTATTTATGGATGAAATGAAATGAAACATTAATAATAATTCACCTTTAAATAATCATAATAATATCTTAAATAAAAAAATATACTTTAAATATATCATTATAACTAGCCAAGTAAAAAGGAAATGAAAAGAGAATCACATGGGTTTTTGGAGGAAATAGTCCACACATACGAACAAGAGACATTACCATTTTACAACAAATGGGAAGGAGACATAAAATGGATATACCATTAACATAAAAAACATCAGTATTGTAATGATACTAATTATATCATGTTATGATTTTCAAAGAACATTTTGTGGAGTTTTAAGAATAATTAGATGAGAAAAATAATGATAAGAACATATACCTATTATTTTGATATTCTCATTTGATAATCAAATTATGGATTCTTTTATGGGTATTTTCTGAATACCATAACCCCGATTATGTAAATTAGGATTTTGGGAGATTATATTCATAGATCTTGTCATTGATAAAGAGCTCAAGTGGTGTGGATAAGAGAGGATAATAGGTTCCCTTTTGTATGTGTGGTGAGTGGAACACTTTTTATAATGAAAAGGATGAGGGTCATGAGACCTTTATGAAAATAAATTTAGAAAATATGATTTAGAAATTTTTTTATGTTTTTAACATTTATGCCTTTAGTTTAACCAATTTTTAACCCTTTTCATCATTACATTGGTAATTAATTTTTGTACCTTTGTTATTATTTATACTTACCAAAAATAAAATTTCAATATTTAATTTTTTTAGAAATGGTGACTCCAAATATTGAAACAATTTTATAAAATTAAATAACAATATGGCACATAAATTATTTTCAAAATATTCATGAAAAAAATGAAAACCATATTTTGAAAAATATAATTTTTTGCAAAAAAACTAAATTTAGTCTCATTCCTTGCCTAGTAATATACATTATGTGAATATAAAAATATTGTAATTATTATATTATATAAAAATTTCATTTAAATAATTCATCAATAGGTATGAAATTGATTTAATTAGATAAAAAAATTACATACATAACAATAATTTTTTTAATAAAAATAACTATATTTACATTCAAATTCTTTTTTTTTCATTTCGTACAAATATATAACCAATTTTTTATATTTGAAAACAATAAATTTTAACAATAATTTTGATCTTATTAATATCCCTTAATAAAATGTGATGTTGATACATTTCATAATTAATAATAATATTTTAACGGTATACCACAATTTATATAAACATGATATTGTGTGTAAAGAATGATATCAAAGACATAAAAATTATTTAAATCCAAATATATCATAAAATATAAGGGTTATATAAGGATCTAAAAAAATATATTGATAATCATTGGAATAGTTTAAAAAGAGATAAAACAAGTTCATCATGGTATGTGTGGATATAAATGAAGTACGTTAATAATTTGGGATAACTTCACCCTTATAAGCTTGAATACGAAAAACCTCAACCTACCTTATCTTCTCCCATTCTCATTTTGACCACCCTCTATAAGAATAAATGTAGGGTAATTCTTCTTTGAAGGCACACTAACATCACATAAACTATATATCACCACCTAACCCAGAAATATGTTTGCATATGATTAATAAGGGATGAAAGAAGAGGATCTTATGTGTTATAGGGTTCGATCATCCCCAAAAAAATTGGATAGTACGCATTATAATCTTCATCGACTACTAGAACCTATATAAAAAATGTAGTGTAAAAAAATGAAAAGGAACATCTCCTGGAAACTCATAATCTAGAGAGACCCTATGAATCAAAGGATGGAAATTACCAGGACATCAACCTACATCTTCTAACTATTATAAAATTCATGGACATTGTACATCAATAAAATACAAAAATTTAGGATAAGGATTAGTATATAGTTGAGTGCCCATATCATCCTAAAGATGAAGGCTACTCCTCATCATCTACTGACATCAGGATGTCCAGTGACTATTTTACCACATGAGGAGTTGAATCCTAAATTACTCTAAAATTTGATGAATTTCCAAAAGATTCCCTTATCATCAATTTTAGTCTGAATACATATATAGAATGGTAAAAAAGATCGATATATATATTTAAGTGAGAAAATAATGCTCATAGTATGGTGGATTAACAATATGGTGGAAGCATCCAACATAATCATGGGTCAAATGTGTAAATAAATTCTGCCATTAGGCCTCCGAGTCATGTATTTTGGGTCTCCAGGTTATATTAGGATTCTCTTTCAACCCATTTAAAAAAAGGGCTTTACTAAAAATATAAAATTTGGAATTGGAGTATCATTAAATTAAAATAATATAGTAATGTAAATAATTATAAATAACCATTCAAGCATAATTATTACTATGCGCATAAATGATAGTAATGTATAGATTTCATGTTTTTCTAACAATACAATTTTTTATTTAAATTATTTCATGTTTGTTATTTTTTTATGAAAATTGTTTTTATTTACATTTATATGTTACGTATCCTGTCAATGTTTCCAATTTCACTTATAATTTTTATATTCTTTATAATTCTTAATATTTTATATTCACCAACATGAAACATATTAAATTATAGTCTATATAAAATATAAAATATAATTGTTAAAAATGTTTCCAAATAGTTACATAATTAAATATGAAATATATAATATAAATCATATAAAAGAGACTTTAGAAGTGGAATTTAATTTTTTAGGTAGAATTTATCTTTTTATAATATTATAAAAGAGTATTTAAAAGATAAAAAATATATTTTTTTTTTATTTTATACAGTTTAAGAAATAATTTTTTTTTTAAGAAAACCTTGATTTATATATGTAGTCTCTTTATTTTTATAATAATTTTTAATGTTTTTGTTTCATGTAAGTTGCTTTGAAAGATTATAAAATATTAAATAGTAATAAAATCTATCTAAAAAAATGAAACATTAACTATGACCATAAAAAAGTAACTTGAAACTAAAATAATTAAAAATATAATAGTCATAATAAATTTAAAGTACACAAAACTATGTTGTTTCAAAACATAATAATAGTAATTTTAAAAATTTATGTAAGAAACATTGAATGCATATATAATATAATTTTTAGAAACAATATAAATAAAATTTAAAACATTAACTAAAAACATAAAAAATAATAGAAAATATTTTAAAAAAAAATTTAAAAACATTAACAATTTAAGTGACAAAAAACAATATTGTATAAGAAATATTAAAATTATATTTTAAAAATTCTCAATGCATCACATTCTTTGTTCTTTAATGGGGTTTTACATTAATTACATTATTAATTAAAAATTTAATCAGTAGTTATGTAATACAATAATAATAAGTATTGATTACATTATAAATATTTTTGAATTAATCAATAATTAATTTTTTTCATATTAATTATTAATTTATTATTATTATTATTAATATTTTTAATCACTATTTTCATTAAATTAAGAAATAAAAATTCCATTATCAATAATCATTTAACATATCATTATAAATAAAATTATTAATTAATATTTATTTACAGTATTAATGACTAATTACCTTATGATTAATTACATTATTATATTTGGTTAATTAAATTAATTTTCTTTTAATTATTTTTTTTAATGAATATGAATTACATTAGTATAATTAATTATAATTTTTAATTATATTATTGTCAATTAAATATTTAATCAATAATTACTTGATACATTAATAATATGTATTGATTTCATTATAATTATTTTTTTAATTAATTAATAATTATTATTTATCCAATGAATTAATAATTATTTTATCATTATTAGTATTAAATTCATTTTTAAATATTAATAATTGATAATAAACTATGCTATTTACAATTTTTAATTATGTTACAATTATTATTATATAATATTATATTATTTATTAAAGAAATGGTCAAATCCATGTTTTCATTTTGAGGTATTCCTTCGTTTATTTTTGGTCTCTTATTTTTACCTTGGTTTTCCATGGATTTATTAGAGAAAATATATATTTTTGACACTATATTAGGTGGTGCATGATTGGTGCATGGTTAGGGTGAACCATGTGCCAGCCCAAGGAAAACCATGAGCCATATATAGAGGCATTATCCGGGCCTCATGGCATATCACATAAGCATGCTCCCTACCCAAAGAAACCATGTGTCCTCATTCCACATGGACCGATATGGTCACATTATTTATGCATAGTTTGTGAAATCGTGCGGGCTAATCATGCATCCTAACCAGGTCATTAAAAACAGTAAATTACATTTCTACCCACCACTAATTTTAACCATAAACTCTCCCGAATTTTAACTATATTCGATTTATATCCATAAAATCCTCATTCTCTCCCTCTTTTCCTTCTTGAACATAAATTTTTGGGTGGATTTGGCCTTATATATTCAAGAATCATCAAGTAAGTCTCTCTTTTTGGATTTATTCCTTCTTCTAGTACTCTCCTTCCTCCCTATTTGAGTTCTTCTTCTCTAATGGGATGACTGACTAAATATTGGTTCAATATTGAGTTATTGATTGAAATATTGATGTTTATGGTTCGATCTTTCCTTTATAGGGTTCCTTTGTGGTGTGATTTTTGGTTTTCACTGAATTCTGGATGTTTCCAAGCTTGACGTATGTGGTTACATGGTTTAACATTATCAGATGATTTTTGTATGCTTTCTTTGATTCTAGAATGTGTTCTATGGATTATATGTTTGGTAAAAAAAGAGTTTCAAAAGGGTTTCATGGTGTGTATGGGTTAAATTAAGGTTTTATAAAAGAAATTGATTGTGTTCCATGTGTTCTTCCTTGTTTCATTTCTGAAATGTGTTCTATAAATTTTAAAAGTGGCATAAAGTGTGTTTTCAAAGGGATTTGGTGTGTGTGTATTTGAAATAGGCTTTCATATTTGAACAGTAATGGTTTATCTTGTATATTCATGATTCCTGACATGTTTAAGTTAATGTGGTGATCTTTATGAAAAGTGAAATAGAAAATTAATCACAAATGAAATCCTATGTATCTAGATGGGCGGACTAGGACTAGTATGGTAGTTGGTTCGGTTGGGATGAGGCCCAGTTTCTCATAACAGGATTGATGCTGCAACATTAACTAAACTATGATGATGATGTTTTGGTACCACTAAAATGTTGGATTCATTCCACTCCAGTGGCTTATGCACGAGGATGATATGGGTTATGGTCTCAATTCCATGTTCCAACAAGTTTTTAAGTTCCTAGGGTCCCACTAGTGCTAGTACCTATAGGGATATCCCATGGTTTATTCTTCTCTTATAATGCGGTTCTTACCATCAACATAGGGCGGACCTTAATATTGTGTTTATTTTTCAAAAATGTTTCTTGAAACCGTTTTCCCAATTTTTTTATTAATAGTGTTTCCAAATTATTTCTTAAAACAAGTAAGCTGAATTATCTTCTAATTTTATGGCATGAAATTTTTCTTTTGGGTGGAATACTACTACAATTTTATGACACCATACATACAACCTTGGGTGTGTGTAGACTTTGTTATGCATGTCTCGGGTAAATAGAAGTTGTTCTGTGGTGGTGATGGTGGATCCTGTTTCTAGTGTCCTCCTCTTATATGTGTTTGTGTGTGTGGATTGATAGTGATGGACCTCTTGTTTCATGGATTTTTTGGGTTTTGGTATTGTTAGATCCCCTCACATTTTGGCAGTTTTGGTTTTGTTTTATGTTGTCAAATGTTTAATTTTAATATATGTATCTCTTTTGGTTATGCATATTGAGTTTGGTGTGATGTTTTCATTATTGAGAATTACGTGTGGTTTCTTATCATGGGTGAAATCATTCCCAAATGTTTTTGTTGATACCCAGGTACTAGTTTCTATGACACGAGGATAAGAAATTCTCTTTAGGACATGTCTTAGTGTAGGCGGAGTTCCAGGATTGATGGAATACTAGTTTGGTTCATGAAAAAATGGTGTCATGAGAGGTTTCAACATTTTATTGGGTTATGATATTTTGGTGAGTCTATTTATACTAGAGTTAGGAATCTATTTTCTTGATGTTAAAGTTACAAGTGGGGTGTTTCAACAACATAAATCATGACACTTCTTGAGTTTCCATGGGATGATGGGGATTTGGTTCGACCTTTCCTTTAGGTGATACATAGAAGCTATAGATAGTGCATGGACACTATGTGGGGGTGAGGTAGTTTATTTTAGATTTTTATTATGATTAATGTGATTTTGTTTTTATTTATTGAATTTTTTGGTATTTTTTTGTCACTAAAAATTTGCAGAATGGTGTATTGTTAGTTTTTATTTGTGGTTGTTGTTGTTGTAGCAAGATATATCCCTGAGACCTCTTGTGAAACCATGAGAAGATTCTACAGAGAGCTCTCCCACACCAGTTTATTATAGAATATTGAAAGACATGGTTTGGAATATCCCTGATTTCGATCATGGAGTATGCTCTTGTCCCACTCATGTTGGAGAAGATGAACAAATTCCTAAAAAGGAAAAAGGATTAGAGTTCCTTAAGAGAAATACTTATTAGATTTTGGGTAGCACAAACACATAGGAAGACATGGATTGCATTGATAAAATTGAGAGGGTGTTTCTGTTTCAGGACACTCCTAAGGATATCGAAGTGAAGCATGCTTCTTTTTTGTTGGATGGTCATATTTAGAGACAGCTGGACTAAATAGTTCAACATGAGAAGCAAGAGAAGAATGTTTGGAAGAATTTCTAGGTCATCATTAATGAGAATTATTTCCCTGAGATCTTGGTCTTCACAAAAACCAGGGAGTTTATAGATCTTCACTAGGGGGATTAGAATGTGTTGTAAAATTCCAATCACATTCCAAAGGTTGGTTCATTATGCACCCAAGGTAGTTTACAATGAGAAACTAAAGGTCCAGAAGTTCGATATGGGTTTGAACTCGGATATATGATCCCAAGTTATCTTTATTTAAATTTAAGACATATACTGAGGTGGTTGATCATGATTTGATGGTGGAGATCAATCAGTATGAAAATTCAGGTTTATTCATATTTGTGTTAGTAGTGGTCAAGGGTATTGTTAGTTCATAAGAGGGAGAAGTCGAAGAAATACTATAAATGGAATAAGATAGGTGGTATTTTAGGCCATCCATCACCATTTTATTTGTCTGTGGCTTTAGATGTTGTACCAGTCTCATGAAATCAGTGTGGGAAGGTGGGAAATGTGTAGTATTCATGCTCAGATCCACATATAACTTTCAATTGATGTGTAAATATGGGTTACTTCCATAACATTTGAAGAGACACAGGTCCATATCATGGTGGGGTAGCTTCAGCAACCTTTTGGGAAATGTTATCCCAATCAGAGCCAACTGGGATGACAAGGTCTCAGTTTGGTGGTCTTGGTGGTAGGGTTGAATATTATTCTAGGAAGAGTAAATTCAATGAAGATTAGTAGGTCAATGGTAATTCACAAGATCAAGCTAATATGAGGAATCTTCTTTTTGTGGATCATGACCCAGTAAAATCTAATGGAGGACCTGTGATAGTTCTATGTTCCTTTATTATTACATCATTTAGAGCTTCTATTATCTTTGATACTGGGGTCTCTGTTTCATTTTTTTCTCTCTATTATGTAGATATGTTGATACTTTCAAATGATCTTATGCCATATGTAGTGGAGTTGGTAGCATTGATTAGAAATAAGGAAGTGTAGGGTTTCAAGTGTATGTCTTGTGCACTCACCGTGTTAGGGGTCATTATGGAATGAGCTTTCTTGGTTTTGTTGGTAGATCTCTTCTACATGATTATTGTAATATATTAGATGGACTTTTTTTAGGTTCTCAACGATTATTAGGACAAAGAAGTAACTTTTGTGCCACATTATGGGAGTACCCATGTTTTTCATAGTGAATGGGATCTTTAGTCAGAATGTGCGGGGCCTCCACTTTCGGAGCTGGGTAGTCTTGTTTATTATATCTCATCATTCATGTTAGAGGATGATGGTAGTATTCCGAAGAATGGATTAATTCCTCTACTGAATGGGTTTCCAGAGGTATTTCAAGAGAACTTATTAGAGTTTTCTCTGGAGCAGGATGTGGAGTTCACCATCGATTTGGTGCTAGGAACATGACCGTTATATCTTACCTCATCGTATGGACAACAAAATTTTTTGGGAATATAAGGTACTTATAAATGATTTGAAAATCAAAGGATTCATTTTCTTGAGAGTCTCACCTTAGGCCACCCAAATATTATTTTCAAAGAAGGTGTATGGATATATTCGGTAATGTATTGATTATTGATTGGTAAATAAGGTGGCCATCAAGAACAAACACCATATTCCTCGTATTGGTGAAATTTTCGATCATCTTAAGGGGGTGAGGTGGTTCTCTAAGATCAAATTGTTCAATAGATATCACAAAGTAAGAGTTAGAGAGGAAGATGTTCATAAAATAGCCTTCAAAATTAGGTATAATCATTTTTAGCATCTAGTCAGACCTTTCGGGTTCAAGAATGCTCCATTGGGTTTTATACTGATCATGAACCACGTCTTCCACCAGTACATCAAATCCATCATCATGGTATTTGTGGAAGAAATCAAGGCCTATTTTTTGTCTATAGATGAGCATGAACAGAACATGGGGTTCATTCTTGGAACTCTTTGAGATCATTACCGCTATAAGAAGTTCTCCCATTGCACGTTGTAGATTTTGGGTGTGATGTTTATAGGTCACGTGATCTTTGGAAAATTGGTTTCTATGAACCGAAAGCAGATCAACATAGTGATATCATGGGAACCACCAGAGAATGTTTTTGATATCTGAATATTTTTGGTCTTGGAAGGATATTACTTCAGTTTTTTTTGGATTTCTATTAGTTTTATTCATTCATGAATGTGCTAACATGTAAATGGGTAATGTTTGAGTGGAAGCCAGAATGTAAGGCATCCTTTGAGGAGATTAAGATATGGTTGACCGTAAACCCTCTTGTTATTTTTCTAGAATATCGAAAAGGATATGTGGTTTATTATGATGCTATATTTATGGGTATTAGGTGTGTGCTAATTCATGATAACCATGTGGTGGTGTATGATTCTCTCCAACTTTGACTACATGATAATAATTACCCAACCCACAACATGGAGATAGAAATAGTTTTCCATTCCTTGAATATGTGGTTTTATTATATTTTTTTCGAAATATTTCTGGTTCATTATAATAATAATAGATTACCTTATATATTCTCTCTGAAATATATTAATATAAGGAGTCATCGTATGGTAGAGTGCCTTCAGGGGTTTGATTTTAATATCCTGTGAACCCCTGGTAAATATAATGTGGTGGAAGATGATTTAAGCAGGAAAGGGTCGGTGCATGTGCTGAAGGAGTCTACTGATGGGTCAACTGTTATATGACGTTTTCCAAATTCATATAGAATCCAAGAAGTATAGTGGATGTACATTATTGTCTAGTGTTCAACCGACCCCTTTTCTTCTAGAGTTAATTTGGTGAGATAAGCCAAGTGACGAGTTGTTACAGTGTTCTATGTAGTTCTTAAATGGTTGGGAGGTGCTTAGTGAGTGGTCATTATATCCCAAGGGAGTACTATGTTTCAAGGGATGCTTCATGGAGTCTTTTTCATTAAGGAAGGTGGTGATATTGGATAGCCACGAGCCTTTGTGGGTCATTCATTCTAGTACCACCAAGATGATTTAATATGTGTGATGTTGTTTTGGGTGGCCAGGGATAATCGGAGGCATAGCTGACTTTGTATCTCAGTGTTACACATATTAGAAGGTTAAATAAGAAAACATAAGAAACATTGGTTTGATTCATACATTAACCATTTTTACCAAGAAGTGGGATGAGATTACCATGGATTTTATTTTTTGTTTACCTCATACACCATAGGAATGGAATCCCATTTGGGTAGTGATTGACCATCAAAATAAATCATCCAAATTCATTCTGATTAGATATTCATCCAAAGTGGATGACATGGGTTTGTTGTTTATTCATGACCTTATGAGGGTTCATAGTGTCCCATTAGATATTATTTCAAACATGGAATCCCATTTTACCTCCCAATTTTGGGAAGGCCTTTAGAAGGAAATGGGGTCACATGTCATGTTGAGTACGATGTACCATCCTCAAGAGGATGGTCAGACAGTGTAGGAGAACCAAAACTTTTAAAACATCTTCTAGGTAGGTCGGTTGGATTTCAGAGGCTTGTAAGATAGCGATTTGGGTTTTTTCGAGTTTTCTTATAATAATAGTTACCAATCCTCAAGATGGATGTCTCACTTTGAGGTGATTTGTGGTTCAATTTTTTGATCCCCTTGGTGTTAGGCTGGGGTAGGTGAGACCTCATTGTTAGGAACGAACATGGTTTATGGGACATATAATATTTTCAAGTTTATTATGTAGTTTTTTATGGAGTACAATCATCATAAATATTATGAATACTAGAGGAACCTATCCTTTGAATTATCAATTGATGAATGGGTGTTCCTGAAAGTGTCACCTCGGTTGAGTCATTGTAGTTTGGGAGAGTAAGTTAAATTAAAACTAAGGTATTTCAAACTTCTTAAGATTACAAAGTGGATTAGTTTGCAGAATATAAGTTATATTTTCCTTCTAATTTGATTTATATTCATGTTGTGTTCTATGTCTCTGAGCTAAAAAAGTACAATCTCGAACCATCTAATTTGTTGAATTTGGAATAGTTGGGTACGGAATATTGTTTTTGTTTAGTTGAGCAGCCAGTAGAGATAATGGATTCCTAAGAGAATGTTCTCTTAGTGAAGTCCATACCATTAGTCTACATTCTTTGGAATCATGGTGATGATGAACATGAGACATGGGTGTGAATTCCTTATGTTGATGAGAAATATACATTTTTATTCTCTAAAGAGACTTCTAATATATTTTATAGAGATGGAAAGTTCTCATGGTGGGAGTACTGTAGAGTATATGATATAATTCTGATGTATTCCTTTATTTTTTGTTGGTATTTTATTTTACATATTTTTTTGAGGGTTTTTATGGGGAATAATTGAGATTTTCGACCATACAGAAGGTGGCGAACAGTTGGTACATGGTTAGGGGAAACCATGCACCAAAAAAGGGGAAACCATGAGCCTTAGATAGTGGAACTATTCAGGTCACATGAATTTCCACACAAGAATATGCCATCCACCAGAAAAATGTACATCCTCGTTCCTCTTATAAGGATATTGGTTCACAGTTTCCACATGGTTTGGAAGACCATGTGGGATAACCATGAAACTTGTTCATGTCATTAAAAGTAGTGAATTACCTTTTTACCCTCCCTAAAATATAACCTCATACCACCTCTAATTCAAAAAATAGATTATTTTCAGCCATAGGAGCCTCCATATCTCCCTCTTGGTCTCCTTGAACATCCATTTTTCGATGGATTTTGCCTTAGATTTATAAGAATTACTGAGTAATTCTATATTTTATTGATTTATTCCTTCTTCTAGGGTTTATCTTCTTCCCTCTTTATGTTCATCTTCTCTAGTATATTGATTTAATAATAATGGTCAAATCATGATTTTTTGAGTGAAATATGGATTTTTATGGTTCTATCATTGCTTTATAGGGTTCCTTTGTGGTGTAGTTGTGGGTTTCCACTTGATTCCAATTGTTTCATAGAATGAGGTAAGTGGTTCAATAATTTATAATTAATAGATTATTTTGGTATTCTTTATTTTCATTTTTAATATGATCTATGGATTATTTTTGTGGTGTGAAATGTGTTTTCAGTGGGTTTTTTTGGTTCTTATAGGATCAAATAGGGTTTTCTAAAAGAAATTGATTGTGTTTGATGTGTGCTTCCTTATTAAAATTTTTAAATGTGTTTTTATAAATTGTATAGTTGGTGTGAAGTGTGTCTCAAAATATTTTTTTGTGAGTGTATAGATTTAAAAGATGGTTTCCAATGAAAAGTGTTGGTTTCTGATGTTTATTCATGATTCTTGATATGTTTATATGAAGGTGGTGATATATGTGACAAGTGAAATGTAAATTTGAGCGTAAAGGGAATCCTAAGTATCAATGTGGGAATACTAGGACTAGTAAATAAGTTGTATTGGTGGGTCTAAGGGATGATCTATGATATAAGGATTGATGCTACAACACTAACTAAAAATTATGATGTTGTTTGGAAATCAATGTAAGTTTGGATGGATTCCTTTCTAGTGGATCATGCAATTGGACGCTATGGGTTATGGTCGCAATTCCACGTTTCACTGAGATACAAGATTCATTGGGTCCCAATAGTTGTATTAGCTATAGGAATTATTTATGGTGTGGTGCCCTCTTAGGATGTGGTGCTTACCATCGATATATAATTGATATTACTCTTATGTTAATTTTTCGAAGCTTGATTCTTGAAAATGTTTTCATAAAAATGATTTTATTAAAGTTGTTTCCAAATTCTTACTCAAAACATGCATGATTATTTTCATTCTAATGTTATGGCATGGGATATTTGTTTTGGGAGGCATCATATTGTTCTTCGGATCACACCCTACAAACACCCTTGGTTGTATGTAGAATTTTTTATGATTGAATTAGGTAAATAAAAGATGTTTGGAAGTGGTGATGGTGTCTCTTATTTCCAATGTTACCCTCTTTCAGGTGTTTGTGGAGGTGGATTGAGGGTGGCCAACTAATTGTTTCATGGAGGTTTTGGGTTCTTGTTTAGTTGAATTCCATCCTATTTTGGCCGTTTTATTTTTGGATAATGTTGTAAAATGTTGAATTTCAATTGTTTTATCTCGTCTAGTTATGGATATTGATCATGTTGTGATGTTTTAATTATTTATAATTATGTTTTCTTGTTTATCAAGGGTGAAATAATTCCCAAAAGTGTGATGTTGATACCAAGACACTAGTTTCCAATCCACAGGGATCCGAACGATCTTTGGGCCATATCACGGGCCGGGATGGATGACATCTTGGTTTGGTTTGTGATAGAAATATTAATTACATTATTAATAAATATTATTAATATTAATTATATGTTACAAAAGATAAATTTTGATTTATATGTTTTTAATAATTTCAAATAACAAATAAATTTTATAATAATTATTAGTTTTACTGTTTATTCTTAATTTTATTCTTAATTATTATTAATAATTTTTAAATTTATTGAAAATTATATTATCGGTTAATATAAATATCACAATAACAATAAAAATTACTAATTACTATAAAACTGTGTTATTAATGATTAAAAATTATACCTTTATAAAATTAGTGATTAATTAGTTGTTTTTTATTTTTTATGTTATATGTTAATTACTAAATTAATTAACAATAATTCTATATTGAATTAATATTTAACTAATGAAATTATTTCAATTAATTATAATTATATATATATATATATATTAATTAGTAATAAGATTTAATTTAATTTTTAGGTATTATTATTAATGCATTATTACTAATATTATATTTTAATTTGAATGTTATTGAAAGGAGGGGTGCAGATATCACAAAGAAAACCAATAGTGTATAGCAATGAGGAATCTACTATAAAATGGGGGGATGAGTAGAGGGTTAATTTGTGTAATATTTACAGAATATTTTATTCAATTTAGTTATAAATAAATAATTTAAGTTTTGTTATATACAAAAAAAACAAAACATAATAAAAATAAGTTTAATGAACATAAATAAATAGATAGCTTTGTCTAGGATAATGGTCTCTTCAAATAACATTCATAGAAGGCGAGTTTTGAAACTTTACCAAGATTGGTATATAGTTTCCCAACCTAACTTATTTAATATATATATATATATATATATATTAAGGATGAAAAATTTCATATTTTATATAAATTTTAATCCTCCTCAATATATATATATATATATTAATTAAAAACTATAGTTTGATGATGAAAATAGAAATAAAACTGGATATTTTATCTTATATTACTTTTAAAGTATATAAAAAAATAATAATAAAAAAAAAAAAAAATTAGTGGTGTATTTTTGTGGTAGTTTAAAACCCATCTACAATTTTATTTCCATATAAATTTTAAAAACATTTATTGATGTTAATGAAAATAATAAATCTTCCATGTTTTATTTTTTAATGATTTAAATGTATAATAATGTTAATTAATTAATTAATAATTATTTACTTATTTTAAAGAATATTTAAAACTCCCAATATTGTATAAATATACATATAAATTATAAAAATAATGATTGATAATGATGATGATAATGATAATTATTAATATTAATTGATTAATAATTTATTTTTTATTTTATAATTAGTTGATAATCCCCTCTAAAAATATAAGTTTTAAAAAACCACATTTTATGATGATGATTAAATGTAATAAATCTTTTTTTATTCATTTAAATATTAAATAGTAATAATTAAATAATTATTTTAATGGTGGTTTAAAATCCTATGAAAAAGTAACTTTTTGAATAACAAAATGAGGTTTGATTATAACGTAGGTATATTAGATAAGACTTTCATATTTTAGTCCTATAGCCAAGAAGCCCCAAACCCGATATTTGTGATAACAACCTCTAGTGGCCTTGTTATTCTAGCATCACTGAAAGCTGTATAAAATATTGTGATCCTATAAATTGGATCACTAGTGTTGGGGATTTTGTTAGATCTTGGAGATTTTAGTGATTTCAAGAGATCATTATTTGTTTATATTTTATGTTTTGAATATTACAAATTCCTCAAATATGACCTTAAATAATTTTTATTTAATCGAGTAATTATAATTTCTCACCACATCATATAATTAATGTGTATTTTATATTTATTATGGCAGTTGTATAATATTTTAATTGAAGGATTTTATGGTCACTATTTTTATCTTTTAAGTATTTTTTTTCTTTAAGACCAATTTTACTTTTTATAGTCTCTTGACATATTATATGCATTCTTCTCAGAGTATCTTCCACATGATAATCATCCAAGAGCTATTCAGAGTAGGTATAAAGTACGGACTATGAGGTTCAATAAGCAACCACATGAGTAACCTATAAACTATATTGATGGACCATGTAGATCAATTGTATAATGAAAGTACTCAGTCATGGGTCACGTTTCGTATTTGAAGGGCGATAAACCATGGTCGGCCATGGAGCTCAAACCGAGGATCTCACATATTTGGGGTTCCAGCGATTTGAAGCACATTCTTATCAGACGTGGTTATTTTCATATCATGTTAAGATCACAGGAGGAATTCAACCGTTTCTGGAAGCTAGGTAATGTTCAGCTCAAACCAGGGCTCCTCCTCCTCTCTTAATTGGATTTCTTCTTCAACCCACATACTCACAAGAACACAATGGCGCAGATTTGGGTGAGAATTCATGGGTTGAATTTCTTTGTTTGGCATCCCAAAATTTTGAACGACATAGACTCCTGTATTAGAACCCCGGTGAAAATTGATCATTTGAATTTGAATTCTGAACTTTGGATGTATGTGCAGGTGATGGTGGGGGTCAACTTGGAACACAAGCTACCAGATGAAGTAGCTTTCAGTGAAAATTATTACAAAATAGAGGTCCATTTCGAGTATGAGCGTTGTCTACCATTTTGTGAACTATTCAAAATAGTTGGACATTCTTTACTAAATTTCCGTGTGATGAAGAACTAGGTGAAAATCCAGGAGGACCAGTCGAAGGATAATGAATGGATAGAGGTTAGAAGAAATAAAAAGAAACTGGTTTCTTCCTCCATAAAGTTTGATACTCCCATGAAAAAAGATGAAAAATGGGTGAAAAAACTACCTCAACTGGGAGAACCCTTTGGTACTAAATGGTCTGATATGGTTGAGGAGGAGGAATCTATTAACATTGATGTTAGTATAAAGGATGAGATTGAACAAATGGTGTGGCACATATTCGAACAGTTGCAGGTAGCTCCTGGAGATCCCAGCTCATGTCTTCACGCATCCTCGGGAGATGTCCTGCAAGCAATGACTTGTAAGGATGCTCCTGATGATACGGGTACGCACACCATGGATGCTGCTGCATTTAACTCCCCCAAACCATACCCCTATGTTGAAATGGATTTAAAAAAGGAAGTGGGTTCACAATCCACTACCATGGATGTTGAACCCCATAGTGGCTCTCATGCCCATCCCGACTAGCCTGATTTGAGTTTAAAGGTTTCTTATATAGATATGAACTCGGATACTAAAACTGCCAAACTCAATTGTGACGCTCTAGATTAGGTTCTCTCTTCCAATGAAATATCTAACATTTCCAAGGTTCTAGTCTCAAATTACATGACAATGTAAGTGGGATCTATGGCCACTGTGATTGTCTCTACAGGCACAACTGATTCTTCTGAACCTATTTCTCTTCCTCCAAGATATTTTCCAATGACCCCACATGTGTCTGGAATCCCCTTGAAAAAAAATCAAGATTCTGATGTTACATGTGATTCTAATTTTTATGTTACATTTTCTAACATTAAGGAGGGACAGAAATCAATCCCAACCTCTTCTCAAGAACCCATACGGTTAGTAAAGAAGAAGGGCTCGAGTGGTTAAAAAAAGGGAGTTTAACTCCAAACGCCGGTTTGAATGAGTTTTTTTATTTTGGAATTGTCAGGGTATAGAAAACTCTGACACTTTTATTGTTCTTAAAATATTTCTTATGACTCATAAACCAAAATTATTTTCTATTGCTGAGCCTAAAATAAATTTCTCTTCGAAATATTTGCATTTGTGCTCTTTTGAATATAAATTCCTTGGTGATTGTAAGGAGGGAATTTCTACTGAAACCCTTTTAATTTTTTTCATTATTCATTGTAATTTGTTAATATTGTTAAATTTTCAGATCAAATGTTTACTTGTTAATTTTCTTCTGATGATGTTCATGATTTTTTCACTATGGTTTATGCTAAGAACAGATATCAAGATCGAAGATCCCTTTGGCATGACCTTCTTTCTCTCTCTAGAGTTATATAGGGTCCCTGGTTTCTGATCGGTGATTTCAATGCCGTACTCTCTCTGAGTGAAACAATTGGTCCATGAAACTCTTCTATCTCCTCAAGAGAATTCAAATCTTCTATTGAGAACTGTGATCTTATTGAAATCATCCTCACCGGTGCTAAGTATACTTGGTATAGAAAGTGTATCAATAGAGTTGTGGCGAGCAAACTAGACAGGGCTTTCACAAATCATGCTACCCTTGATAAGTGGGAAACCATATCTAGCATTACCTTGCCCAAGATCAATTCTGACCATCACCCGATTCTCGTCAGTCTTTTAACAAAGGGTTTTAAATCTCCTATTCCTTTTAAATTTAACAATGTTTGGGTTGAGGATCCTGAATGATCTAACATGATAAAAGATTTTTGGGCTGGCATGACTCATCAAAATGATGTTTTTTCTTGAATTACTAAATTAAAACTCCTTAAACAATGTCTCAATGGTTGGTGTAGCTCTAAAACAATACAGATTGACAAGGACATCTCCTCCCTGGAGAATGACCTCATTCGCATTCAAAGCTCCAACAACTGCTCTGATTTATCTCTAGATCCTCAAACTAAAATTTCTATTTCCTTGAAGCTCAAATCCTTTCTGGAACTCAATGATAAAATGCAAAAAAAAATTCAAAACCAAATGGCTTTCGAATGGAGATAGGAATACTAGGTTATAAAATTCTCTCTAAAAAATCAGAAAAGTCTGTAGGCCAATTGCCTTTCTTAGAGTTGATAACACCCTTCTTGAATATGAAGATTCCATTTCAAGTCATGTTGTTGATTATTTTCATAATGTTTTCAATGGTCCAGAGATTTGTAAATACCTTCTCCCTGATATCATTCCAAAAATGGTTTCAGAGGAAGACAATGATCATCTTTTAAGTATACCCCTGGATCATGAAATCAAGGATATTGTTTTTATCCTCAACCCGGATAGTGCAATGAGACATGATGGTGTTAATAATGGTTTCATCCAACACTACTAAGAAAACATTCATGTGGATGTTTGCAAACTGTTCAAATCTTTTTTCTCCACCGGTGCTATCCGACATGGGATAATTTCTCAATTTCTAACTCTTATTCCTAAGGTGGTAAATGCTAGGAGATTCACCTATTCTGACCTATTTACCTCATCAATACCATTTACAAAATCATCTCCAAGCTCATTGCTAACAGAATCTCTTCAATCAATAATAAAATTGTTTCTTGGAACCAATTTGGCTTCATTAAAGGAATATTTATTCATGATTGTATCTTCCTTACTTCTAAATACACTAATATTTTGAATAAAACCACTAGGGGAGGCAATGGTGATTTTAAATTAGACATCAAGAAGGATTTTGACACCATGTATTGGGGTTTCATCTTAAAGGTTCTCAAAAACATTGGATTAAATGATTCTTTTACTGATAGGATATGATCCTTATTCAACTCAGACTCCATTTTTGTGTTGGTCAATGGGGCTCCCAAAGGTTACTTTAAATGCACCAAGGGTGTAAGGCAAGGTGATCCTCTTTCTGCTATCTTATTTGGAATTTCTGAGTACTACTTAAGTATAATTCTCATGAACCTTTTGAATCAAAAAAATATTAACCCCATTCAGGCCTCTAGAAATTTAAATGTTTCTACCCATATTTTATTTTATGATGATATTATTTTCTTCTTAAAAGGTGATATAAGGAACATTGAAAACCTCAAAAGTTTCCTGGCTCATTATGATGAAATTTTAGGACAAGATATAAGTTGGAAAAAATATTTTTTCTTATTTGGGAAGAATTTTCCTCACAATATAAAAATTCATATCATTAACTACTTAGGAATCGAGGAGGGCTCTTTCCCTTTCATTTATCTTGGTGTTCCTATTTTTTGGGGAAGGCCCAAATCTAGCTACTTTCAAAGCATTGTTGACCAAATTACTAGTCAACTTTTGACTTGGAAAGGTAAATCTCTCTCTATGGATGGTAGAATTTTTCTTGTTAAATCAATTATTGTTTCCAAAATGGTCTACTCGATGATGGTTTACAATTGGGCTACTAGTATTCCCAAGAAAATCAACGTTTACATTAACAATTTTGTTTGGGATGGTAGTACAATTGAAAGAAAGCTTGTGACCACACCTTGGAGCACTTTTTGTCAACCATTGGGCAAGTGTGGTATTGGTATCAAAAATCTTAAGCTTTTTAACAACTCTATCCAGGATCAGATGATTTGGAAGCTGATTCATAACAACAATGATTCCTTTGCCTTTCTCAAGAAAATATTCATTACCAAGCTTAAGAACGGTAATTTGAGCTACATCATATATTCCATCTGGCCTTCCATTAGACAATCCTTCATTAACAGCATGAATAACTCTAGATGGATGGTTAGCAATAACTCTTCAATAAATTTCTAGTTAGATAACTAGATGGGTGTCCCTTTAATCTCCATGCAGACTTCCACCACTCCCCCTTGCACCACCAACTCCACTATTCGGTATCTCGTTAGCACCCATGACATCACCCTTATTAATAATACTAGTCATATCATTAACAATTATCCTTTCTCCAACACTGATGATTTTCTCATTTGGGAGCCTGCTTTTAATAGAGTCCTTAACTCAAAATGACTCTACAATAACAATTTCAGTAATTTCAATTCTAACCTTAGTTGGTTGAAATATTTCAACAAACCTTGGATAAAGACCTCCATATTTACTCTTATTTGGCATATTTCTCATAATAGAGTCCCCGCCGATGTGTGACTTCAATCTTTTGGGATCCCTCTTTGCTCTAGATTTCATCTGTGCAACCAACACCATGCAGATGCTAATCATTTGTTTTTGTCTTGTGCTACAGCTGCATCTCTTTGCAATTACACTCTTGAAATTTTTTGTTACAGATAGTCTCCTCTTTATACTATAAACTCTCAATTACAGCACTGTGTTAAATGGGATTCTTCATTGCAAATTAAGAACCTTTTTCTGAATGTGGTGGCAGAACTACTACATGTGATCTGGTATGATATGAATAAATTTCTTCAAAATAATTGCTCATTCACTCCCACTGCAGGTAAAACACGTATTCTTATTGCCATAAAAGGTTTCTTCCTCTATTCATAAAGCTCATTGTTACAACACTGTTGGTGATTTTGAGATACTTCACAGTCTTAGGATTGCAGGATCATACAGGCAGCCTCGACACACCGTTGAAGTATTCTGGTAGGCTCTGCTTTCGGGATGGATCAAAGTCAATATTGATGGTTCCTCAAGAGGAAACCCTGGTCTGATAGGTTGTGATGCCATTTTTAGAGACTTTCTTGGCAGGTGCCATGGATTCTTCTTCAACGGATGTGGTACGACCTCGGCCCTCGAGGTGGAAATGCAAGGAGTGATTCATGCTGTTGATTTTTCCCAACCAAAAGGTTGGGACAATCTATGGGTTGAAAGTGATTCAATCACTATTATCCAAGATATCAGGAATGGGGTAGTGCACCTTTCATGTATGATCACTTCTTTATGGATGAATTGTCTTTCTTCGCTCATGGATCTCAACTTTATCGCCACACATGTTTTCCGTGAGGCGAACAGGGTTGTTGATAGCCTTTCCAACAAGGGGGGTGAACCAGGATATTACGTGGTTGGATGATTTTCCTGGTGATCTGCTCCCGTTTTTTAATAAGGATTGTAATAAGATTCCGTCTTTAAGACATTTTTAACTCCTATTCTTTATTGATCAATAAAATTTTCCTTGGTCTTTGACTAAGGCACCACCTTAAAAAAACAAATTGACAAATATGGGATTTATTTGAGAATGTATTATGGTGTTACATAAAAATCATTGATGAATGCATTCAAATTTTTTTAAATAATATTTAGTTTTTGAATTTCATATGATTATTTCTGAATAATAATTTATCTCTTTCCAATAAATTAGAAATAAATATCTGAATTTGAAATATTTAACTAATTTTATGGATTTTGAATTATTTAGTTCTATTTAAATGGAGTCAATACTCATTCAGGGGCCACACACAATACAAAAATACAATGATAAATTTGGTTATTTTATAAATTTCAAACATTAAAGTGATCTAAAATATAATGAAGTGTTGTCCGATTCTAGGATCCAATGAAATCTTTTCTCATCCTTTGAATTACACTCAAGGGGATCTGAATCCTATTTGACTAATACTACTACCTTTAATAGAGGAACTAATTCATTATTCATGAACCAGTTCATGTGATTCATCCATATTCATCAACTTCCTTTTCAGGTATTTTTAGTCCATTCTAATTATTTAAATCTTTCTGCTATATATTTAAACTATCATATTATGGTTTTCCCAAAAAAAAGAATCATTCTCTCTATTTGGGTTGTAAATCTCTAATTCTAGGGATTTAACTATTTAGTTTATGAATCATATCATGTGAAGTTAGTAATTGTAACGTGTTGTGTCTCACTATAAAAAAATTTAGGTGTATTTGATTATTCATCCATTAAAAGATGTTATAATTGGGTTATGAGTATCACTCAAAAATCAGGTAGTAATTTACATATCTCTCTAATAGTAGAGTGGTGTAGGGGTAGACAAGTTCACTTTCGATCAAACTACTATAATATTTCCCATATCTGACATTTAAATTTATATCGATGACTATTTCTTATTGTATGATAATTAACACTGATATTTTTCTATAAATTAATTTAGTTAATAGAATCAAAATAATAAAATATTAATATAGTCTATTTAGCCCCTCTAGACCATTTTCAACCGCCTTATTAGATTAACACATGGTATTAAAACCTAGACTTTATTAAGGATAATGTATATTTTTTATAAATATCTTTTTCTTATCATAAGTTCAATATTTTAGATCTAATAGTGTATAGAAAATAATTTTTATAAGATAAAAGTAACCGATATAATCAATGATTGGATTCCTCAGAATCCAACACATTTTTATGACAGATATTAGAGTTATTAGAAATCTTGAATGGAGGAATACCTGAAATAATTATGTATATATCATTGGAATACTATAGTTATACTTTATATGTTACCTAATTTTTACCCTACCATACATATTAGAAAAGAGGCTGCTAAGTATGATTTAGTGTATAAAATTATGAATATTTTATACTATGAAATTAGTAAAATATCTTTATTCATATTTTATCATGTTAAATAGATGATAGGATCTCAAAAATTCTATAGGTTACTAATCTTGGATCAGATATGTTGATTTCAACTAAACTCAGAATAAACTGACCTGAGTATAAGATTTCAGGATGGATAAATATGAAAGTGTCAACCAAATTTTCATTGGATTCACAAGAATTATGAATTTAATGGATTCAATTGTAGAGAATTTATAAAATCATATACTAGTTGAAATATTATTTATAGATCAACTAGGGAAGCTAAATGCGATGAAAATAGATATTTATGAAAGAAAAAAACATTAAGTAATAAATGTTGGATGAACTCATTAGTAGAACACATAAATATGAAATGGAATTTGATAACATAATTGAAGAGGTTAAAAAAATATTAAAGGTGTTATATTTAATTAAATATAAGTATTTCAACTAATTAATCTTGTTATCAATCATAATAAATTTTGAAATATAATTATTTTAATAAATGTGTTTACTAAATAAATAAAAGATACAAATTATTCAATAAAAAACATAATAAGGACAATCCTAAGGATTATCAAATGAATGAAGGTGAACCTAATGATAATGATGTTTCTAAAAAACATGTTATGAGTTCAGGGTGAAGGGACACATATCTCTAATTATCCAAAACTAAGGAAAGAACAAAAAAATAATAAATAAGAAAAATAGAGAAATTATATTTTACTAAAAAATAATATAATTCAAGTGATGAATCTAGAAGTAAAAAAAAAGAAATGATTTACCATTTCATGATGGTGGATAGTTTGAATAAGGTAAGAATTTATTCCGAGTTTAGGTCATACTATTTTGAATCTAAATTGATTAATATGGAAGAATTAATTTAACATAATAAAAAATTTCAAAAATATATTTTTGGAATTATTGATTTTTATAAAAAAATTAATTTATAAAATAAGGAACAAAAAAAAAGTTCTCAATAAAACATTGTGATAAAAAATAACAATTATAAGATCTTGTATTCTTCTTTATATGTTTCTCTCTGAGTTTATCATTTAAGCCTTAGTACATGTGTTTTGTTTGGAGAGAAAGATCCTTAGATGGAGAAAATGACCTAAAGCTCAAGGATGTATACTTGTTTGATTCAATGATGTCCATGTATAAATGGGTTGGATTTTCATGGGTTCTTGTAAATTGAGAAGCTTTGAAGGGTGTTTGGGTTATTTAAAATGAAAATGGACAAAAAATAAATTTTAGAAAATTTACACATTGTGTAATTATTTTAAAAGATTAAAAAATATATATGAGGCAACGAATATTTTCCGAATATTCTATTTAAAAAATTTACACAATGTGAAATTACATTACAAAACATGTAAACAGAAAACCATCTGTTTTAAACATGTTGTGTTTAAAATTTTCTGACCAATTCACTATGAATCCTATTATCTTGTCCGTAGCGCATTCTTTAGGCTGTTTTGGGGTGCCAAATTTCTATCTAGACATCCCATTTATGTAAGAAATTTCTAACATGTCTTTTTGGATTGTTTCTTCCTCCTCTTCTTTCTTCACCTACCATTATGGTGAAATAATTTTCCCAATTACAATGTCTGTTTTGATATTGATCTATTTTGATAATGGAACCTCTTCTCATTTGTCTGCACCTTCTTCCTCATGGTATTTATCCATTGTAAGTTTTGTTGGATCATTGGTTGAATGTATGATTTCTAAATATTAACCCAATGTTTTAATAATTCCCATGTTTATAAAATATTGTGATTGCGTCATCATTGTGTCCCTTTGAATCAAATAAATAATTGAATGATATTATTCCTTGAATTTGTTTGTTTTAAAATTTATTTATAGTTTTCCAATGTCTTAAAGTATTTTTATAATGACATGTGACATATGGTGATTTCTTATTATATAATCCCTAAAATGTGGATTTTTCTTATTGATAAATTTTTCAATCAATTATGTGTTAAATTAAAAGTGAAATATAAATGAAGAATAGTAATTCCTACAATTAACCATCAAAAATTGTGATGTGATATTGTGATATCCATGATATATTATAGGAATTGTGTTACATGTTGTAATGCTTATATATCGGGATAGGCCATTAAACTTTCACACTTATATGTTGTAATGCTTGTATTGAGAGGTCTTGGCCCAACCCCATGTTGTAATGCTTCTAGAGATAAGGCTATTCCTAGTTGCATGATATAATTCATATAAGGATTTGACCACAAAATGTTATAATAATTATTAGGCTTTGACTAGGATTATCTGTTTAGACTATACAATGGTTATATGGTGGAGGTAGTTTGCATGGTTGTAAGACATGATAAGAGATATTCCCGCGTAGAAAAAAAGTTGGTTATCTATCCTTGGCTATATAATTGTGGTTGGAATGGTTGTAATAAATGCATTGAGATATTCAGACATAGAGCCAAAGTATGTTTTTTCTGTATTTATTTAATTATTGAAGTAATTAATATTCATGTTTGTCACTTTATTACATACACTTCATTTGAGACTGGTTTTGTTTTGACAAAATTGTGTCAAACTACTGATTTATACTCAAATACTATTTTATTATCCTTTTGGTACTTGATAAGGTTATGTGGATGTAGGCTTGGATTAGGGAGAAGGAACTTGAAGTTGATATCATTTCTGGTGTTGGGATGGAGTTTGGAGATGGGACCAACATGAGCCTCGGTCATAGTGCACTTAGAGGCTTGTATGGGGTAAGGTGGTTTAGCCCATCCACATATGTCTATGCGAAGGTTTTCTGGGGTGCTGACCCAAGTGTTGGATTGAGAGTTCAGTGGCATGGTTTGAATTATTAAGTGCACCCATAACCAAAGAATATCTGATGTGAGATTAATTTAAGTGAGTTACTCTATCCCAACATTAAAATATCTATTTATATTACGAGTATTTGATCAGAATAAACGTAACCATATGAAGTCTTCATGTGAATTTTCTTCTGCGTTGATAATTATTCAATTGTTTTCATCCGAAATCTCAATTGAGAATCCCCCATAATCTTCTTTTTACATTGTTGTGTTCTTCGTCTCCTTCTGGTGTAATGAATCACCGGTATAGATGATAAATACGTAGTATACCAAGACCATTGATTTTCCATGGTGAAAACCGATAGACCCCATGAATAATATTCATAGGTTTTCACCCCACACCAAACACTAAATTCTAATGGTGATATTTTCTTCACAATGATTCGTAGTGAGGCCAATAAAAACCTAAAAATGTAATAATAATCCAATATGAAATATGGATTTTTTTTCAAAATAAACGTAGTTCATTTTTTTTAAAATAATGTTTCACCAAGATATATATATATATATATATAAGCATACCTATTTCAATGGAATTATTGCACCCAAAATCATCCAATATATCTATTATAGGTACATAATATTATTTTCAACTACTTTCCCATTCAAACATTCATCTACCTCCCTATGATTTATCTACGTGAATTTATATATATATATATACACTCAGACTCCCTCCTCTATCGTTAGATAGCCCCTATACAAATATTGTCTTCATCCTATATCCCATATAGCTAATTCAAATACTTTATTGTAAAGGAAATAATTTCCTAATCTCGTTTTATTTTCATTTCCAGGTAAGGGGAATTCAGTTTTTTCAAAGATATATTATTTTCTTTAAAAGCAGTTATTTTATAAAAGTGTAATATTTTTTTCAAAAAAACATTATATTTTTTATAAAGGGTTATTATATATTCAAATTATAAGTTTATTTTTTTAATGCTTTTAATTTTTTAGGGGATATTTTCTTTTCTAAAATTATAATCCAAGCTTATTTTAATTTAAAAACCTTATTATGCAGTGGAATATTATTTTATTAAAACCCGTTTTTTTTCAAAAACTATTTTTCAAAGTGATAATTTAATGTATGTTATAATTTTTTTTGAAATTATATATATGGTATTTACAATTTTAAAATTAATTTTCAAAGGGTTTTATATTTTCAAATATTTATTTTATGAAATAAAAAAGTATTTCTCAAAGTTATACTTATTTTAGAGAAAAACTTATTTCAGTATGGGGAATTCATTTTTTTCAAAGATAAATATATTTTATGGAAACTGTATTTTATAATGGAGTTATTTTTATGTTTATATTTTAAAAATTAATTATTTATGTATGGGAGATAATTTTCCAAATCCTATTTTAATATTTATTTCATTTAAAAATAATCTTTATTTTCATAATTCGAGGGTGGATTTAGGATGCTAAATATTAAATATTTAAGCTATTTTATTTAAATAAAATAATTTACTTTTTTATTTAATTTTATATTTATAATTTTATTCATATGAAGACAACTAAAATTTATAGATGTAGCAAATATGTATAGTTATGGCCATACATTATGTATGTTACAAATAATCAATACACGATTTACAAAACAATAATTATCCTACGATTCTATTGCTCCCTAATCTATGGACGATTCTCAAGGGATGGTTAAAAATGCCCTAATATATATATATATATATATATATATATTAATTTTATTATTATTAAATGAAAAAAACTCCATTGAAATATTAAAAGGGATCAAGCTCAAATTGTTTTGTGTAAAATTCAGTAATTGGAAATTAAAAATGTGATAGGGATTTTTGGAGAGAATACAAACCTCCAAGATGGGTAGGCCCTATATGTCATTCAATTCTCCATGTGTACACATGGTTTTATTTCTAGGCTTACGATGTATTTTTCCAAAAAATCACTGGAATATTTTATAATGGAAATTATTTCCATGCACATTTTCAAAGGTTATTATCTTATGAAATGAAACACTTTTTTTATGCATTAGTTATTTTCAAAGGTTATAATATTTTGAAATGAATTATTTTTTTAAAGTGATCTGTATTTTCATATGTTTTTTAATGGTATTTTCTATGTTTAAATATTTTGGAAAACAAAGAAATATATTTAAAAAATTTGTTTATTGAATGTTTTATATTTAATATAAAATAATTTTTTTTCAAAGATTTTTTAAAACAATATTTATAAATATTATTTTCACTAGTTTTTAATAACAAAAATAGTGATGTTTTATACTAACTATACATTTTAAAATTTGTATCAAAGGATCATTATATGATTAATAAGAAAGTCAAATTTTTAAGTAGGCAGTGTAAGTAAAGTTAACAAAAAAATTCTTTGTATAATTTTTGTTAAACTAATATTTATTGTGATTGTTTATCCAATTCTTGAAAAACCTAGATTAAAAAATATCATCATTTTTAAAGGATTATATATATACTTAAATTAAATTTTATAGAAACAAATATTTATTATATATAGCATTTGATCCGGGAGTGAGGGTCTCATGATCTTACAACTACTACCATTCTGTTGGGCATCTCATTTGGATTGTCAAAAAATCTCTCTTTACATGACACTTAGATTTGATTCCCCCTATTTCTAGATATTTAAAAAAATGAATTAAAATTTTGGAGAGTGTTTTTATTCTATTAAACGAATAATTGGAAACCAATATACGTGATGTGAATACTCATAAATTCATATATTATCTAACCTATTAATATACAGGTTTCATTCTATGTTATCCATGATCAACTTCCCTAGATAAAATCATATTAGAATTTACCCCCTCCATAATGGTTTTTAATTAAATTAAGAAATAATCAAAAAATTCCCCCATGAGTTTCAAACAACGTGTAAAGCAAGGAATCTTGGTTATGCACTAGGAGATGACTTAGTAAATCTCAATTTTCCCTTTTTAGGTTTATTACCCTTAGGTATAACTACGCCAGAGCCAAATGCACATGTAGTATTGACACATGGATTCATTTTCTTAATGAATACTTAATCTATTATTTATATATATTTACAGATGTTTAATTATTTTTATAGATATAACTAAGTCAATCAACATCTTTTTAAAATACCAATATACAAAAATAAATAAATTTTCCTCTAGAACTAACTATGAAAACTCATTTCATTAATAAACCATAATTCTGGATTTATTACATAAAGGAATACATAATATAATCTAGGAAGATCATGAAGCGTAGTTGCATGAACTTGAATTATTTGGGAGATGTATCAGGCTAATTTATGTGCAATTGTTTGTCTTGTTTGGAGTAAGTTTTCTTTGTGTTTCACCTTGGAGTGTTTTTGGGTAGGGAATTGACACTTTTGTAAGGAAAAGGATAAGTGCACAACTATCACATGGTTTACCAAAACTGTGCACCCTAGTCGAGGATGTTGTGTGAACACAAAACAATGGGATTCTATATGGTAGCTTCACGGTTTGTCAAATCATTCCCCCTTTTATGAGAAAATGTGCACCCCAAATAGATTAAGCGCATGATTAAGGTGCGTGGTTTGAAAAACTGTGCACCCTTCCCAGAAAACCATGCACACCGTTTTAATTATTATGGAAATTAGTTTTTAAAATACCTAATCCTATATATTAACCCCAAATTGTCCCCCAATCATCCCCTAATGATTCATCATGATTTTATAGGATCTCAGATGAATTTATAAGTCTATTTACCTATGATATCTATAATTCTAAGCCAAAATTGAATATTTTCACCCCTCATGTTAGGTGAATCTTATCCTGAATGGTATTCTTATATCTTCTCCATTTTCCCCCATTAGATGAAAGGATGTTTTACCCTATTTTATTTAGATCTATATATAGGTGTAATAGATTTTTTTTTCATTTGATGTTAGATATAGGGTTTTAACCAATATTTCATTCTTCAATTTGATTAGGTTTGTTCTACTCAAATTAGGGATATTGGTTTAGTGAGAATCCATCACCGTTTTGAGGTAGGTGTCCTATAATTCAAATCCCAAGATCATGATTTTAATTATGTGTATGTAATTATAGGATAGGTATTGTTTAAGTAGTTAATTAATTTCATAAATTTGATTAATTAAGTAGTTAGATTAATTAATAAAGGGTTGTGGAATAAGGTATATAGGGATTTTAGAATTGGAATATTTAATCATTGAATTAATTATGGGGATATTGGTGTTGTATATATTGAATAATTAACTACTTATTTAATTAAAAGAAATTTGGTGATTGAGAAATTCACTTAATATGATTAAATAATTGTTTAATTAATTAATGGAATTGACACAATAAATTATTTGATGAATTAATTAATGAGATTGATGTGATAAAATAATTTTGAAATTAGTAATAGAATTGATATGATTATTTAATTATTTATGGGATGATATGAATATTATGTTATAGAATGGTATTAATGAATCAATGAATTAATTAATGGGTTGTTATGGTACATGTGATATAGTGTTACATGTGACATATGTGTAATTGATATGTGATATATGAGTGTGGGACCGGGAATATGGATCCAAATAACCATATGTGATAAATGTGTGTGGGATAGGGACTGAGTCTCCAAATAACCATATGTATTATAAATGTGTGGGGTATAATGAATAGGGCTCCAAATACAAAAATGAGATAGTGAGTGTGTGATAGGGACTGATTCTTTAAATACCTATGTGATATTGATGAGTGGGACAGGTATAGAGGCCCAAAATACCCATGGGGTGTTTGACACAAAATTATACGCCCACTAGTTGTCATTAGACTGTGGTTCCAATTGGTCATGATGTGAATTGAGATGATGAATAGTAAAAATGAAATTCAGATATATGGTATTCCTTGTGTATAGTTCAGACTCCGGCATGGTCTAAAGTAGGTACTGTGATTTCAGTGTCCTCTAGAACCTGGTAGTTTTTGTTGTTAATTAATGCATAATTGAAAAATGTGATAATTGTTTAATTATGAATTGTAAATTATTATTTATACAATTAAATATACTATTTCAATATATATTCTTTTAAACATAGTTGTTGGTGGCCTAATGAGTTTTAATGACACCCTACTCAGGATGCATGATCGACACCTAAATAGAAATAATTTTTGAAGGATAGGATAAGGGAAAAGGCCCTCGATTAGATGAATGGTTTGGGATAGATCATGGAAAAGGTAACAAGATATGTTTTGAGATCCTCTTGGGAGTGTTTAGCGACTTTAATTTTGGAGTTTAATTTAGACACTTTGCACACACTTTATCATAGAAAGTCTACTATTCAGTTTTGATACTGTATATCCACATTTGGTGATCTTGTGATTCTTGTTCAGATTGGATAATATTTATACCTATTTTTTATTTTTCATTAGTTTTCTTCTATTGTGTTACTTTTATAATGAGTGTATAGTTTCCCTATGATAGATATTAGACCCCGTTAATAGTTTGAAACCTTTTGAAAAGGAGGATGCATTCTTAATGTCATGTAAATGACTGATTCAAGGCAGCAGTGAGTGACACTAGGGTCGAGATGCTAGAAAGTGTTATAAAAGGATTTTTATTTTCTTTTTATTTTTTCTTACTATTTGGTAAATGTAGATAGGAGAATAAATGACTCTGGCCTTAGTTAATAGCTCATGTATGTGATTTTCAAATTCATGTATGAGGGAGAAATTTATGTACTTGAAAGGGAAGGATGTTATCGAGGTGTGTTGTTACAATTGGATTCTATTTCACCTTGAGTGATGTGATTATTTTCATGATATTTACTGAAATTGGAATTTTGGCTCAAATTGGAATGAGTGTTGAGTAAGAATGCATCATTCTAAGAACAAAAGATTATTATGTGACCTAAATCATTTTAGGAACACATTGAAAAAGTAGGTTTGGTTATGTTATTGAAGTAGAAAAAATTTATTTTCTTGAGTGAATTAAATGGAAAATGGTACCTAATATGAAATTGAGATTTATAAAATGATGCAATATGTGAATAAATGGGTTTATAATGAAACATGAGTTATGAAAATGTGTTTACTCTTATTAACCATGACCTATACGCAGGATGTTTAAGGGTAGTGATCATGCTTCAGTTCTGATAGTGTGGTGGGTCTTGGAAAAAATAATTGTTATGTCTTATTATGTTTTCATGTAACATAAATGTGGTAAAGTGGTGTATGTTTCATGATACATGTGTTTGACATTATATATATATATATATACCTACATGATGATACCTTTTGAGTGGAAAACGTGAGGATATGGCTAGACATGATCTACCAATAATGTATCCTGAGGCATAGATAGTGCTGGGTGTGGAATTTAGGGAGAAGTTCCAAGGTAAAATTTCTTATTTCATGCACTTTATAGAGATAGACCCAATCCAGGTTGTGAAAATCGGGTCTAAATAGACAAGGGAGTTTTAGTAAAATAACCCTTCAACTTTTAGTGAAGAGGGTGGACTAGAGGGGGCTGAGTTCTATATTGAGCCTTTCCATAATATATATAAACTCTTGGATACTACCATTAATAATAGGGTCTAGTTGTATGATTATATGTTTCAAGGATTAGTAAAGCACTGGTTGGATGTTCATGCCTAGATAGGGAAAGAAGATGTTATGGATGGGAATGATTTTTTTGAGATGTTCCAGGAACACTTTTTTTATAGATATGTAGAGATAGGAGAGAGTAACAGAGTTTAGGAGATTTAAACCTGGGAGTGTGTCTGTGATGGACTAAATTGGACACATTATAGATGTGCAGTGCATTTATCCAATTCTAGTAGGGGATCCGATAGCTACAATATGGAATTTTCATGACATTATTATGTCCCAAGATAACCAATTTTTGTTAAATATGTTTTATAAGGTATTGGATCAGGCTCCCATAGCTAAGGGAAAACTGAATGAAATATCCATTACTAGATAGATAGTTTATTCTAAACAATCTAGAGGTATGTCTTTCGACAACAGGAAACATAATTACAAGAGTGTTATCCCAGGAAGTAGGAAGTAGGGTACCTAGGTAGAGGTATTAGTTAATATGTGACTTACCCGAGTACTTTTCCACTAGTGTGTTAGGTATTTACAATTTTATCAACATTTTCCCTGAGCAATGGTAATGTTTTGAGCCCACAGTAGGATGAAACATATACAATGGTTCTGGAGGAACCCATGAAAAATAGGTGGTATTGGAGAAGATAGATAGAGCCAAATTGTATGAAGGTGATCATCTACACATTATCAGTCTGGTAGTTGGAGTTATACAAGACATGTTATTAGGGATAATGGACATGCAGCTTTTGGGAAAGAGATCTCATATTAGTAGATTGGTGTATCTTAGGGGACTTCTATTGCATCACAGGGTAGATGGGTGTGCAATTTACATGTTTTTTAGCCTACATCTACAGGTAGAAAGGCTAGAACATCAATAGTAATAGGTACTATTAATTTATATTATATTCTATCTAGTACCTTATTAAATATTGGTTCCTTTCATTGATTTATTTATTCAAAACCTGTAAATGGTTTGAGCCTGGCGGTGTAGTTCGAGAGTAAGGAGTTAATGTTAGATACACCTTTGGGAATTTGGTAGAGATATATCTGTTTGTGAAAGGGTTGTTCCCTAGAGGTTGGGTAGTATTGTTTTCTGTGGGATATTTATATTCTGGATTTGTCAAGATTTGACATAATTTATGGGTATGGAATGGTTAGTAGTATACTAAGCCCACATTGATTGTTACCATAGGTGAGTGACTTTTACATCTCTTGAAGATGAAAACATCATTCACTATGGAAAGCTGGATACCAAGGTAGGCCATATAGGGATAGTTCTTTAGAAAATGGGGGAGATTACCACCTAGGATGAAAGTCTATTTTGAGATCATGGAGGTGTGAAGCATGTAATATTTCCACCCATAGTGGATTAGATTCAGGATTTATTTCATGAATATTTTTAAGGGTTTCCACATAAGGGAGATATGAAATTTTTGAGTAAGCTCATGCCTAGGGATGGTCCAGTTTCTATTCCACTAATCAAAATGACCTCGAAAGAGCCACAAGAGATCAATAATCAGCTAGAGGATTCAGATGATAAGGGTTTGATATGTTCGAGTATTCCACCATGGGGTTCTCTAGTTTTGTTTTCTGAGTAGGCTAATAGAACTCTGTGCTTATGTGTTAACTTCTAGAAGTTGAACAAGATGACTATGATGAACCAGTCTCCTCTTCCGCATATTGGAGATCTATTTGACTAGTTGATGGGATATTGTGTTTTCTCAAATATCTACTTGAGACCAGGGTATCATTAGTTGATAGTTTGACTATATAATATACCAAGTTTTACTTTATAAAGAAGTTATAGCCTTTTTTAGTTCTTCATAATTCTATTTTGGTTGATGAACACACCAGTAGTGTTTACAGACTATATGGAAAAAATATTCCATACATACCTAGATCAGTTTGTAGTAGTTGTTGTGGATGAAATATTTTTTACATCAAGAATCATGAAGATTATTCCCAATATATTGACTTTATATTGAGTACATAGAGAGAGAATCATCTATACGACAATCTATCTATGTGTCAGTTTTGGATTAATCCGGAACACTTCTTGGGTCACAACATCTTTGATGGATGCATGTCAGTAGACCTAGAGAAGGTTCAAGAAGATGTATCTGGGGAGAATAAGATGAATGGTTTTGTTTTATGTATCTTTATGGTGTTATCAAGATATTACCGAAGGTTTATCCATCACTTTTCCCATTTTTATGCTTTAAATTTGGGATTGAACAAGTAGGGATTAATTTTTGAATGGTCATTTTCATAAGATAATTTCTTCTAGGATCTAAAGAAGAGTTTGACATTGACACCAATATTGATCCTACCTGAGATGGGCGAGGAGTATACAGTGTTTCGTAATGCTTCTAGGATCCGACTTGGAGTAGTGATGATGCATGGATATGGATTTATGGAATATGGGTCTCGATAGTTGAGTCCACATGAATTCAACTACCCTAATCATGTCCCCGAATTAGCTATAATGGTGTCTACTTTGATGTTTTGGTGACATTTCTAATTTAATGAAAACTATAATATGTATACGGATCAAAAGAGGTTAAATTATATTTTTTCACAACAATAGTAGAATCTATACTGGACAAGGTGTGTTGAGTATATGTATTCATTTGATTATAAGTAAGAATAAATGCTCAATAAGGGAAAAAGTGTTGATAATTCCTTGAGTAGGAATACTAAGAGTCAGGATGTTCAAGAGGCTTGTGATGAGTGTATGATGATGAATTTATTATATGAGAAGCATGTTATTGTTCAGAAGATATAGGATAAGATGAATCTCATATAAGTTTCAGTGGATTATACACACTTTAGGTGGATCAAAGATAGCCAGTATGGGGATCTATAATATTTATCCTTGAGGGAAATCCTTAAAGGTGTAAGGGAACCTGCTGATTGGACCATAGATGAGGATGATATCAGCTATTTCAGGAATGAGGTTTTTGTGCCCACAAGTATTCAAAAGGAACTGATGTGTGATTTTCATTCCTTGATGTGGGAGGTGTATCCATGTGTGACCAATATTTATAATGACCCATGAAAATAGTTTTGGTGACCATTCATGAAATATAATATATAACGGTTCATGGAACATTTCTATACAAGTCAGTAGGTGAAAGATAAAACATCAATGACCTAGAATTATACTATTCCATAATTGCATTTGGAAGGCATTACTATCGAATTTTTGGTGGCTCTCTATAGGATACCTCGGAGTAATGATTCTATTAGGGGGATCATATTCAGTTTAAAAAATAAATCACCTTTCTTTCTTATATAAGAGACTTTATCAATGAACCACTTGAAAGATTTGTATATTCAGGGAATATTTTGTCTACACATGGTGCCACAGACTATTATTTATGGTTGTGACTCACGTTTTACATTGTAATTTTGGTATGGATTACATAAGGTTCTTGGTACATAGGTTTTTTTGAGAACAACATTCCCCCCATAGATAGATGGGTAGTTGAATCATACACTATAAGTGCTAGAGGATACGCTTTGTGTGAGTGTCTAATAATTTGGTGGGTCTTGGGAGAAGAACCAATATTTTGTGGAGTTCACCATTAAAAATAGTTATCAAGAAACTTTTCAAATGTAACTATATTATTTCCTTTATTGTATGACATGAAGATAACTTATATGCTTGATGGAGGTAGGTGAGATTGGGTTGTTCGGACCGAGTCTCATGTATGAGATGTCAGAGTAGGTACAACTTATTTGGAAGCATATATAAATAGATTAGAGTTCAGAGAAGTCAAATGATAATAAAAATAGATGAACCCTAGAGTTTACATAGGATGATAATGTTTTCCATTTGTTTTTACCGAGGTGGGTTATTGCAAGATAAGAATATATTGTAAGATGGTTCCCATGTCTGTTGGACATTTTGGGGCTTGGAGAGAATCAGGCTAGTGGAATATCGATTGGATCTTCCATAGAGGTACAACGATATTTAGAATGTTTTCCACGTGCCACAACTTTAGTGGGATCACCCCATAACTTCTCATGTGATCGATGTGGATGATGTTGAGCTTGATATTAATGTATCCTTTGAGGATCATTTGATATGTGTGTTGGATCATAGTGAGAAAGTGATGTGGGGAAATACCACGCTTATATTTGTTGTATTGCGGAAACATGGTCATATTTGGGATGAAAACACTAGAAATAGAAGAAAATATGAGGTCTTAGTGGCTTGGTATTTTTGACTCGGAATTTTAGAGATGCTTGGGAGTGCTGCTTGAGAATGATTTGTTTTAATGTACGGAGATTATAAGAACCAAAATTTTCTAGAGATTTCTCAAGATATTTTATAGGTAATATTTTTCTTATTTTGATTAATTTTTGTTGGTTTTGTACCTTAGGGTGAATTTGGGTGGAAATTGATAATTTTGGAAGGATGAGGGTAGGTTCATGGTGGGTGAAAATTTTCCCAAACCATGTGCCCCAACCCAAAAAATAGTACAAATCCAAACCGAGTGTATTCACTTGGTTGGGGCATATTTTTTCAAACTGTGCACCCTTTTAGCAGAATTTATGCACCCATGCTAGAATAGGATCATATTTAAGGTTCAAAGTTTTGCAAACCACGAACACCATCCTAGAAAATAGTTTGTGTAGTTTTAATTATTAAAAACTATATATTTTAAAATACCCTAACCCCATATTAACCCAAAATCAACCCATACTATTCCTCTGATGATTCCTCTTGATTTTAAAGGCTCCTAGATGAATTAATAAGTTTCTCAGCCTCTGTTCAACATGATTCAATGTCTGGATTGAAGATCTACACTCCTCTATGTATGTTACTCTTATCCCGAATGGTTTCCCATATCTTCCCTACTCTTCTCCCATATGTTGAAGGGATTTCTCTCCTATTATATTTAGATCTAGACTAAGGTATAAAATATCATTTTTTGATTGATATTTGATCTAGTTTTTCAATAAATATCTCCTTCTTCAATGTAATTAAGGGGTTTCTACTCAAATTAGGGATATCCATTGGTGAGAATTCATTAATATTTTTGAGGTTTGTGGTTTATAATTCAAATCCCAAAGTCTAGATTTAAATTTTGATTATGTAATTGAATATTTTCAACTAGTGGAGTAGAAATTTACTTTCTAAAATTGAATTAATTAATTTTATAGTTTAATTAATTGATGGTAGTGTAAATTAAATAATTTGAGATTGTATAATTAGAATAATTAATTATTGAAATAATTATGGGGATATTGGGATTGCTGATATTGATTAATTAAATGTTGAATTGATTATGTTAAATTGTTGTGACCTAGAAATTGATTTAATTGGATTAGTTAATAGTTGAAATAATTAATATAATTAATGTGATTAATCAATTGATAATTAATTAATGATATTTATGTGATAAACTAATTGAAAAATTAGTAATATAATGAATAAGATTAATTAACTTTTGATTTAATTGATGGGATGATGTTAATATTAAATTGTTGAATGAGATTAGTTAGTTATGAAATTAATTAATGAGTTTATGTTGTACATGGGATATTGTGATACATGGGATATATGTGATATATGTGATTTTAATATATGATATATGAGTGTGGGATAAAGACTGAGAGTATAAATACTTATATGTGATAAATGTGTGTGTGATAGCGGTTGAGGTTCCAAATACCAATATGTGTTATAAACTTGTGTGAGATATGGACTGATGATCCAAATACCCATAAGAGATAGACAGTGTTGGACATGGAAAAAGGCTACAAATACCCATATGATATTATGTTGTGGGGTAGGGATAAAGGCTCCAAATAACAATTGGGTTTCAGACACAATGTTCTAAATCCATGAGTTGGTATTGGTCTATAATTACAAGTAGCCATGATGTGAATTTAGATGATGAATGGAAAAAATGGAATGAGATATATGATATTATCTGGGGATAGTTCAAAATCTGGCATGGTTTGAATAAGGTATTATGATTTGGGTGTCCTTCAGAAACCAGTGGTTTTGGTGGTTAATTGAATAATAATTGATAAATATGATAAATGTTTAATTATGCATTATACATTATTTTTTTAAAAACTGCTTACATTGTTTTGACTGGTTATTGTTTTAGATTTTATTTGGGGTGGCCTGATGAGTCATACTAACACGATACTCGGCCTGCTTAATCGGTACTCGAATAGACTTCATGTTTTCATGACAAGATAAGGGAAACTTCCCTATGATAGATGTCTGATTTGGTATGGAACAAGGTAGAGGGAACCATAAATGGTTCAAGAACCTCTTGTTAATTTTTAATGTATTTACTTTTAGGGTTCCATTTTGACACTTGGCATGCACTTTGTCGTGGAAAGTATACTATTTGGTTTTAATATTATATTTTTATTTTCGGTCATCTTGTGATACTGGTTTGAATTGGCCATTTATTATATTTTTGGGTATTTTTTATTTATTTTCTAATGTAGGCTTACTTTCATAAAGAGGGTATAGTCTCCCCATGATCGATATTAGATCCTCACAAATTGTTGGTTGCCTCTAGAAAATGAGGAGGTGTGCTTGAGGTCATGTAACTGACCATATTAGGGCACTAGTGAGTAGTACCTAGGTTGGTACATTATAATAGTGATTTTTGGAAATTAGGTACATTACATGATAACTTTAATTAAAAAACAATAACCTTATTTAAAACACCTTTTACATGTGCTTAAAAATCCATTGGTCATTTGAAACTCTATGGGATATCTTGGGGACCTATATAAGAAATGGGAGAGCTATAAACTATGTGTGGGAAAAATAAAATAATTACATGATGATGGTGATAAAATTTAGTAAATATTCATATCAATGAGACATAAAAGGTTAGAGAATTATAGAAATTAATGTCAAAGTATGATAAAATACGATTACAGGAAGGCAGCATGGGAATGTGAAAACAACATTAAGCATGAGACCATAAGAATATGGTAGGGATGAACATTAAGACATTATTACATAGTATTATTATACTAAACCCTTAGGAACTATACATTTTATATCATGAGATATAAATAAATTACACAATGCATTTTAAGGAAAAATAATTTTGGCCCCCCTAGTCACATTCATATGTGGTTCATGAATAAGAGTGTCACATAGATTATAAAAAATATGGATGTATTTCATCACTTTTAAAACAATTATTAAAGAGTTTATGGTATATAAATAGAATTACCAAATAAATTAATGGTACATAAATTGTGTTGAATACACTTAAGTGGAATTAGAAATGGATATTTACTACACAATTTTTTGTAATGGAATATCACATGATAATTTCTAGATTATAATTGGGATAAATATAGATTCATGGAGGGTTTAATGAGAGGTAAATGGGTCTATAATCATTTATAAATAATAAATAAATTAATAGGTTTGTGTAAAAACCTATTACAATATGAATAATAAGCATTAAAATGGATAATATAATAAAGGTCATCGAATAAATAGGAGATGATCCTTTACATTGAGGTGGCACTTCTATAAGATTGATAGGAGCTTCTTAATAACTTGGGGGAACCTTGGGTGGGATATAGGGAGGGGTGTGTTTAGTAAATTTATTCTCCAAGGGTTTGTAGTAAATAATAAGGGGACCTTGGATGGGTTTTTATAGTAAAATTGAGTATAATTCTTTATTAATATCTAAATTTATGTTTTGGATTGTAAATACTAAATTAAACAAAGCCACAAAATATCCTTTATTTTTTTCCAATGGTTTACGCCAAAGAAGGTTTGATTTCATTATTTTATAATAATATAAAATATGCTAATTTTAATAATTCTCTTAGTTGTGTGGAAATTAGTTATGTTTATAAAAAATTTATTTTAAAAACATAAAATATAATATTAGTTTTTAAGGATTCATTATGTTTTTGTAAAATTAATAAAAATACATCAAAAACACATTATATTAAGGGGGAATGTAATTTTTGTTGTGGATACTCTATATATTATTTATTTCCCAACATTTACGATTTTATGATGTCATAATAGATAACATATAATTATACAATAAGTAATTATCATTCCAAAATTAAACTATCTTAGAAAATTAAGAAAAATTATATGTCGAAGAATTTTTAAATGATCATTTAAAAAATAATATTGATTTTATTTAAATATTTCTCTAAATATGTTAATTTAAAATTTTAAATAAGAAATTATAATTAATAAAAAACTGATTTTTTAACCACACCACATTTTTTACCACATATAAAAATTACAACTCACTTCATTAATAAATATTAAAATTTAAAGTTAATATTAATTTTTAATAAAAATATTTTATTATGATAAATTTTATTTCAGAATTTCTAGAATTCATAAAAAAGTGTGTCTTTATTGAAACTATATATTTCCCAAAAATATATTTTATTTTTTATCATATCAAAATATAATTTTGATAAACATATAAATTAATCATTATAATTTAATAATAAAAGATAAATATAATCATTAATTTATCAAAAATATATAAAAATAAATACTGATAGGATCTAGATATATGGCCTTTTTGGATACCAAATTCTATAAGGTTAAGGCATAAAAGGGTGATATTTTAATGGGATGGTTTAGTGAGCATGCTTTACGGTGTGACCGCAATGAGAATGAACATTTACCATAAAAAAGGTTTATCATGTTTGAATTTCAAATATCAGCATTTTCCTGGTCAGGGGAAAATCCAAGTGATTCTATTATCCTTAAAAACATGGATAAATGTACTTCATAGAGTATTATCATACTAGTTGAGGTAATTGATTCCATTTTCTACGTCGATTAGATTTATCATACCCCTATATATATAATTCTAATATGATGAATATATAATGATTATATTATCAATAGTTATGATGATTATTAATATTTTAAATCCAATAGTACATAACTTATAAGAGTTTAAAATAAAAAATACAGTGTATGTGTTTTCTATAATTTAATTTTATAATATTTAATGTTTTCATTCAACTAAATTATTTTCCTTTATGATTGATCGAATCATTACCAGGTGTGTGATCCTCTAATATCATTCAATCCTTTGTTTGTATGCTCCTCGGATTCATCTGACAATTACTTCTTATCATGTTCAAAATTCTAATCCAAGTAATAATATTCCCTATTTATTATTTATCCACTTCTGAAATATGATATTGAATTTTATTTGGGACCAAATTATGTTATTTGTACATTTGTAATTGTAAACATGGGTCACATGTACATGGTTAAAAATTATATAAAATGTTTCTATTTTAAGAATTTATTTTATAGTCCACCCCACTCTCAATGTTTTTCTTCCCCATGGAATGTTTTTTGAGTCATTAGACAAGTTAGTTTGGAAATTAAGTTTTGGGAATCACATATTTCTCATTGGGAATTCATGTTTTCCACATAGAAAATAAACCTAATCTACTGGGTAATATTCATCAAATTCTAAATATTGGAATCATTTTACCTCCCATTCATCTGGTGTTGATTCTATATTGGATAATTCCCATGGTTAACAAATATAATGATTCTAATTTCTAATAAAAGCATACTAATTTGGATGTCTGACATATTCAGTGCTGTGTAAAAACGATGTATTGGATTATGAAATTACATGTATTAGAAGTGTTTTAAATGAATAATCAATATATAGTATTATATTATTCATATTTGTTGATACATATTATGGATAACATGGACTATAATAGTTCTTAATATTACATTTTATGGTTGATAGAATATATGTTTTCATGACTATTCAACTCTCCAAATATTGGGTGTGACATTTCTGGGTATATTTGGATGATTTTTTATCATGTTTTTGGAATATAATCTCCATTTGTGATATGATATAATCCCTTGTTGTATATTTTTATGTCATTGGCGATTAATTAAAGATAAATATTTCTATATGATCGAATTTAAATATGAATTCAATCTCATGAATCTTCAAATGGACACATTTTAAGTAGACAAATTCTCATGGGTGGTGCCTAATATGATGGATTTAGAACACCATATTTACTGAAGACATAATGAAATTAGAGTGAATTTTTTCACACTTAATATCCCACTAAAAAAATATTTTTGAATATAATTTTTTATTTTCCTTCCATGGTATTCTTAAACAGACATCATAATTTGACAATGAATATTTGATACCCAAATGTTTTATATTATTGGAAATAAAAATTTAATCATCTTTAATTCCTTAAAAATTATTTAAAAAATTTACAAAAAAATAGTGAAACTAATCACTTTAGGATGATATCTACACTTATTCATAAATCATTTACCAATGTATACAGTACTATCTAATTATTAATTCTAATATTTCTTACTATAAAAACATAAAAAATTTGAAATTAATGATAACCACATTTAAAAATGATTATAGATCACATTTACTATATAATTTCTATCAATAACGTTCATAAATAATGTGTTTCATCTCAATCTTGATCTCATAATAATTAAATATTAAATCAAATAAATTTATTTGGAACATTATTATAACATATAACACATTAAAAGATCCATATTTATGGTGTTCCTAATCTATAATTAAATTTAAAATATCTTTTAATTAATATATGTCAATATCTTATAATTATATTTCCCCCTTTACCTATGATACTTTCTCACTATTCAGTTCATTTAAAAAAAAATTGTAACACTATTTTTTATGTTATTATATCATGGATAATATACTACACTTATTCATTGAGTATTTGTAATATAAAACTAAACCAATCATTATATAATATATACATAGAGGTCATTTGTGAAAACTAGGGAATAATTGTGGGGTAATGGATGTGGGACCTAAAATTGTTATTTTACTCATATTAATCATTTTTTCCCTAATACACTCACTATATAATAGTCCTAAAAATTTCCCAATGGGAACCCAATTACTCATTTTTTATATATAAGTGGTCTTGTTGTATTATCATTTATGTTTACTGCTTAGGATATAATTACCTTATAAAATATAGTTAAATATAGCTTATGTTCAAAATTAAAATTTGTTCAAAATAAATTATTATCCATAGAAATAATTTTATTTTTAATTTAACAAAACTAATTACTCAAAGAAGATATTTTATATTCTATAAGTACTTTTTCAATATGATTGGGTAGATAAAATTCTCAAAAGTGTTTTTATGGTAAATATAACATTCCTCTCATTCATTTTTTAAATTATATGACTATAATTTACTTATATAGAGAGTTAATATTATCAATTAAAAACATATGTTGTATAGAATAATCCTAATCAATGTTAATTCCATTCATATTGTGTGCCTTATTCTATTTTACTCAATATATCATCTTATGTTCTATCCTAAATAATAAAGGCAACACACTATGTTGGTGAAATGATAAATATTTAAATTAAATACATATTTATTTGATATGAAATGTTATATTTGTTAGGTTTCCTCAAAAAAAGTTTACGTGGTTATATATATTAATTAATTCATTTTTATGAATGATACTGAATTTGTTGGGGACTTGGTTTCATTAACCAAAACATCCAATTATTGGTTTCTCCTCCTCTAATCTAAATGATAACACTAAAATTTTTCTCGATATGATTGATATCATAATACACTTCATTAAATTCTATAACATACCCTTGAAGTTCCCATATACTAATATTTTTATAAATATATGAACATCCTCAATGAATCCAATTGTTTCCAAATCTGCGAACAAGATGACGTTATTATGGGGAACGTCATTTAGTGTATCTTTATACTCACTACCAATGGAAACTTCTAAAAATTTCTTATTTATGTTAATAGTTTCTTTGAAAACCATTATCCAGTTGATAATTATGTACTATAGGTTTTTACTCTTCATTATATTCTATCTCCTTTTTCTTTTTTTGACACAAAAAACATATATTCTATTGTTGTATTTGGATTTCATCCATTTTATAATTATTTATATTATTTCTTTTTTACATAATTATGTTTTGTTTTTAATATAATGAATATGTATTATCATTTACTTTTTTGAGTTTCCTCTACATAAGTAATCTGCAACACCATAATGGATGTCCAAAACCACCACCATTATCATAAATATCCTCTTATTGATCAATACATTATATTTTATTAATGTATCTATAAAAAATATTATTTTAATTCTAAAATATTGTTCTAATAATTTAAAATAAATCGAAATTTAAATTTTGAATACTATCACCAAGATCATGTTCAAGAAATAAAATTTAAATTATAATATATTTTATTGGTATTTTATTAATAAATTCTAATGATTTTAGATTTTCATATTTTTTCCATTACACCCATAACATAAATTCGTATCCAATATATTGAAGATAATTATGCATTGATTTATCTTGAACATGATCTCAATTGATTATTCAGTTATCCCCATTAGGACAATAATTGACAAAAATGTAGAATTGGTTTAGATTTGGGGGGATATAAAATAAAATAAATTTAAATATGGGTTATAGGTGTTGGAAATGTTATTATACTCCAATATACCATAAAAAATACTTATATTTAATGCATTAAAATCCATTATTGAATTTAATATTGACTTTGCATAGAGTGAGTTTCTGGTTTTTTATTTTTTATTAATGAGCTTATAAATATGAATTTATATTTACTGTTTCTCAAGTTTGATATTGAGAATTTTTTTATGTAAAAAATAATATATATTGAGTATTTAGTCATATATATACAATGATAATTACACATCATTCTTTCACATGAATGTTTGATGCAATATTAGGTATTAAAAATTTAATTTGTACTGTTACTTTTGTGAAAGAGAGTATTTTATATTTATTTTATGTTAATAAATGATCCTCCAAATCAAGAAAAAAGTGGCATGTACTCTTATCTAATTGAATTTATCTAACTAAAAGAAATTATATGATAATTTATATTCAGTTTTTAATATTATGTTTTTAAATTAAGCCATGTAATCAATCACACATAATAGAAAATGTTTTGATTTATTCTTATGTATCATATAAATTTATTCTCACATATTGAGATAGATTTTATTATTATGTATTAAAGGGTAATTATATAAAATGTATGAATTTAATGAATTATTATTGGAAATTATAAATTTAGATATTTTTTGAAGAGTTTATCTATAACTAATTTAGAACAGATATATATTGAACTTTGAAATGGTTTGTTAACCAAATCATGATATTAAGATATTTTTAGAATTCTTTTTTGTGTAATTATATTCAAAGGATCATGTGACCTATAAAAATAAATTATCTACACTCATGTTAATGTTTTTAACCTCTATTGGACACCCCCAGATCCACATTACTTATACAAATATCCTTTTGAAATTCTAACTATTATCTTGATTCAAAAAACACTAAATAATTTACATTGAATGAACAATAATAAAAATTCATTTGAATGGAGGAGAAAAACTTAAAGAAAATATATCTCAATATTTTAATTATAAATGGGAGTGATGTACACAAAATTCATGTATAATATTAATTTCATGATAATTTAAGGTTTAGGAATCCCTAAAAATATATTATTAACTCTTTCTACCAATAAAGTGTATACTTGTATAATATTAGAAGATACAATGGAAGTCTCCCCCTCTAATTAGATTTAATATTTTTTCTAATCATTTGATATATTCAATATCCATGTGAAATTCCTCTATATTTACCCTTTTCTCACCTCATAAAATTTGTCTATATTTTTAATTTAGTGCCAAATTATATAAATTATACATAGGGAATTAGTTTAATAGATCACATACATATGGTATGTACATACTTGGACACATTCCTCATTAATCATTTCCTTCAGTTCCTAGCCCTCTGTTCATGATATTCTATATTTTTAATGATAATTTATGTATTACATGATTTAATTTTGTGATTAATTATGATAAATCCTAGATGTTACCCTAGTGAATATATGTCCACCATGAAGAAGGCAATTTTAATACATATAGGGTATATTTTTCACATTCCATAGGTCAACCTCCTTGTATTTTCCATTCATTTGGTAGTTATTTTATATTGGAAAATTCATAGGAAAATATAAGATATTGATTCTAGTTTCTATTAAACACATTTTTTTATTTGTATACAAATATATTATTTCTATTAAATGAATTATGAATTGGATATCAAGGTGATATGAATTGGATTGGACTAAAGGATAAAAGGAATCTAGAATAATGTGTTTTATATTTGTGAAAAAATAGGTTGGATTCTGTGAACATTAAATTTCGATATCGAATTGTCTCATAGATGAAAGGTAATTTTGTCAAACTATTCATTTCCCCCAAATTTGAGTCTAACAACAATGGGTAAATTTTGAATATTCCATAATATCTGATAGGGATGAATGCTTGAGTAATATTGTAATATTTTCTAAAGTGTTTTATGAATATTTCATTTTTTAGAAGGTTATAAAAAAATTTATATAGTAATTCACTAGAATTTGACTACATTATCACGAGATGCTACAAAGCTAAATTTGGGGTGGTCATAATGTCATGGACTAGAAGAAGTTATGTTTTCTACAAGACTCCATCTTTATTTTGAATTTGAAATAGTATTTGAAATTTCTCACACTCATAACCTCAAACATAAAATAGGGTAGTCAACAATATTTTAACTAGGTAGCATATTAATTCCACACATTTTGATGTTTTTGTTTAATTTTTCTTAACCATATCCAATGTATTATTTAATAACAAAACCTAATAAAATGTTTTAAAACAAAAAATATCTCAGAAGGCAATAAATAATCATGTAAAGTCATAACATCAGATTTATATAAACAAATATAAAAAATATATTTTAAAAAATACAGAAAAATATTTTCTAATTAATGAATTTTATATAAAATCAAGCAAAAAAAATTAATCAACCAAAAAATAATGAATTATTTGTTTTAAATGTAAATATCCACTCATATTATGGGTATTTCTATATAGATGATAATTAATCATAACATTGTCTTGATTCCTATTACACCTTGTAAATTTTTTGTAAGACCGAATAATAATATGTTAGAAAAAGTCATCTATTTGGGTTTACATCTTGGGGTATGTATACAATCTTTTACCTATATCAAACTATGTCTCATTTTAGAGATTATTTGATTCCAATTATATCTTAATTACATTAGTTTCTATCATATATTAGTCCATGGGTAACATGATTCACTCTTGTTAAATCCTTAACCAGCACTAATCCTTTCTTCCCATTATATGGGAATGGGTGATTCCATTTGTAATCCTAAAATAATTACCACACAATGTTGACCTTTTATAATGACCTTAAAATGAATGATAACTATATATCCCCTATATCCTTAAATTCCATGGAGTGGCCCTGTTTATATATCTTAAAAGTATATTAAAATTGTCCTCGCTATAATGTATCAAACCATATGGAATTACGATTTATATTGATTTAATTTTTTTTCTCATTATCAGGGTTGAATTTTGTTCCCCACTAATCTATATTTAAAATACTTGTTCTTTATTAATTATTACACTGGTATCCCAAGACACATTTATCAAGGAAGATAGTTATTTACTATTATATAGATTTATAATGTGACTTCAAACTATATAGGTTTTGATTCCCTAAATCAATTATACAATCCTTTTGGAGGTTCACTCCAAACATAATTTAAAATCCATTTTACTCACAAATCTTATAGATGATGATATAATAAATCATACACATTTTCCTCAATTTTTGGAATAAAACACCATCATACACATTTTATTTTCCGAGATAACCTTAAAATCTGAAATTATCCTTTTATAAGTTTTTAGGAAAAGATAGATTATAGTGTACCCTTAAACATTCACAGATTGATGTAAAATAAAAAATAAACAATTTTTAACTTCCAACAAAATGAGAATCATTAACATAACCTTAATATTTATTAAATTTCCCCAAAATATAGAATAACCCTTTATATATTCAAAAATAATAATAAACTCTTACACTATATTTACACTATATTTTTTTTGTAAGATATAATGTACCCCATTATATCTTCCCAGATAGTGATAAATTCATGCATAAATTTAACTACTTTTTTGATGTACCTAAACACTAATATAACATTTCAATATTCATGAACCCTGAAAACACCATTGTAATAATATTTGATTATTATATTATAATAAACTTAAACATGAACTATTTTATTTTCTTTATAAATAATTATGAAATCTAGTACAATAATTTTCTTTCATTTGACATAACACTTTTATTCTTCATAAATAAAAATAAACTATTATATACCAATAAGAATTCCAAGAAATCCTAAACACTATAATAACAATATCTATATTACAAGGTGATAAAAAAATCAAAATTTCCATTCATAAATATTAGTGTGATATATACACCCACATAATCTTTAGGATTTCTTACTATTACAGAAACCCTTCACAATTATAGATGAAAAAACCTCCAGCATTATCCTTTTATTCCTTCCTGTCTAGTTTAAAATAGCCAATTAAAATTTCATTTCTTCCAAACAAGATTTACAATATAGTTTATAATTACCGACCCAACCCTGTATAATAAAACCATATTGCAACATCTTCCCATCCAGTTTATTTTTAAACTGTGGTATAACCATTATTCCTTTCTAGATATATTTAAATTATTAATTCCATTCAATACGTAAAACACCCCAACATTCTTGAAAGCTTACTCTTTATATTTTTTTATGTTTGATAGATTATGTTTTACATAACAGAAAAAAATTAGAAAAATTATTTACTACTATAAGAAGTTGAATAAAATATTATGTATTTCAATGGGATGAGTTTTTTTAAATGGATAAAATCAACTTAATAAAATATATTTGAATCTAATGACACTTTTTTTTTAAATTGTTTATTTGAACTATTTATTTTCATTAAATTTAATTTTTTAGGTAAAATTATATCAATAAAAAGTAGTAATAAAATTCAAAAATTGACTATTAAAATAACAAATAATTTTCAAATAATTATTAAAAAACATTAAGTAATGAAAATTTTATTATTAAATACTAAATAAATAGCTTTGATTAAAAATAATATTTCATTTTTATATTATAATTTATCGTTCTTTAAAAAATAAAATTAAAAATTTTAGATTTGAATATAAATTAATTGACATCATTTTTTAATTATTAATGTCAAAATTAGTTTAAAGATAATTACAATGATTTTTTTAAAAATTGTTGATTTTTTCGGTGAATGGGATAAATAGTGATTGTATTAATTTTTTTTGAGAATATCATCATATAAGAATGAATTGAATTATTATGAAAAAGTTAAATAAAAAATAAAAATTTTAAAGAGATTATATTATTCATTTTAAAATATAATTTCATAATTATATATATTTGATTAAAATTTATAAAATTTCTGAAATATTTTTATTCAAATAAAAACTATTATGGTCTTTCTCATTTAACTAAATATTCAAAGGGTTTCTTTTGGTTTATGTTTCATTTTATGTATAATATTCATAATTTTATAAAAATAAGTTCAATTAATTCCATCTAAGTTAACATTTCACTTTATTTGTGTCTACGATTATTTATATTCTTTAAAAATTGATATTTCTAAAAATAGTACTTTGGATTTTGAGAATATATTTTAAATGTATTACATAAATTATAATGAAATGCATCATAATAAATGGATTATATATTTTAATAATCATATTAAAATGTGGTAATGGGTTAATTTCATTTTTATTTAGTAACAATGAATAGTTACTATGGTAAACTTTTTATTACCACTGTATGGATTAAAAGTGTTACCATAAGGTTAATCTAACAGAAGTGGATTAATATAAAATATAAAATTATCAAAAACATAATATACTAGTGTAATTAATTCATGCCCTATCATATTCTATAATTTTTTTAATTATTTCCAATCTCATTGAGAAAGGTTTTCATAAAATGTACATATTAATAATATTTTCAAATTTTCCACCCCCTCACTCATATAGATTTATTATTTTATAAGTTTTATATATGTCCCCATTTTAATGTAATGTCGTGAATTTATTTATTCTAATGATATTTCAAATTTCAATAAATGTTATTATTTTATAGGGATTATGGTAATATTTTTACAAAGTGTTAATGCTTTTATGATACAATTTCATCATTTATTACGATTGATTATGCATATACATATGATGATTAAATATTATGATCTATATCCCTTTATTCTCTAGAAAATATTTCTCTTATGCTTATGTCACGAGAATACATTTTTCCCTTCATTCTCATCTCTTTATGCTATCAAGAGTTCGAAAGAATGTTTTTGTGGAAAATCATCTTTATTACTCTATTCAATCAGAAGCATGTTTTCTTAAATATCAATGTTTTCTAAAAAAGTTTTAAAAAACGTTTTATGAATCTCAAAATTATTTTTTATACACACTTTTACCTATGTTTGACTTTTTATACAGGGTTTCGAAGGAATATTTTTTTGATGGACGTAATTATTAAAATTTTACTACAGTGTGAAATGAATGTTTTATTTTAACTATTATAGATTTAATAGAATTTTACTCAATCATGATCATTTTTTAATTTATGATTCATTATAAGACATAATGGTTTTTATCAATGAAAATGATTTCAAAAATATTTTATGAAATTTCTAGTTTTTAAAAATTGATTTTCAATGAAATTTTATTTTCCTCCAAGAATGTTCAAAGTGATCTCTCAAAATCATTTTCCATATTAGATGATATACTTACCGATAAACAATATTTACTACGGATGTAATCCAATTATAGAATGTTTATTATATATATAGATGGCTTTTGAAAAGGGATATACTATTTTGATATCATTTACCTTATTACTTTGAATAGTTTATTATTTTGTTTGTTGATTGTGGAATGTATTAAAATTTCATGTTATAGATCATATAATATGAATTTCTATTTATTATGTTTCACCCTCTTCAGAAGAAGAATAAATTACACTTAGTAAGTGATTTGTAGGGCCAACTATAGCCCCTCAACTCATGAGTTGGTATGATGAGACAAAATATCATGAGTATTTGGTCAAGGCCATACTCATTTATATAAGTTGAATTTTTAAAATCCCTTGATGATATGTATATGATGTTCAACATTTTTAATTCCATCATTATGAGATTATTTTATTATTTCCATCTGATTCTTTTATTAGCCATAATATCAATAGATGTGTTTTAGGATCTTGTGGTTATGTATATAGGATTATTTGAGTACAATTTCATCAAACCATACTATGGTCATGTTATTGATTAAATATAATTTATTTCAATTATTTAAATTACCATATAGATTATTCTTTAATTAATCACATATTTAACATTACACATAAAGTTAATGAGAATTTGAGCTCATCCCTTTCTTAAGTTTCAGTCACCAATTTATCAAGATGTGTATTATGATTGATATGAAAGGTAGTGATAGAGGAAATAATGATTCACCTGAATAGAATAATTATTTTATATTATGTATTTTATTTATAAAATGAGATTCACGTATGTATCTAGTTACCAAGACTACTAAACTATTTGGTCATTCAGGATGTGATTCTTTATATCTTATACTAGTGTAATAATGTAACCACTAATTCTGGGAAATGGGTGTTGGGGCCATTATAGTTTGTAATAGATTTAGTTAAGCAGAATCCTTGGGAACTAGTCCTATGAAATCATATATTAGAGAACATATCAATACGATTGAATATTTGGATAAGTATATATATAGAATAAATTCCTAATTCTTAGTTAATGTATAGATTACATGGGTTTTCCATGTAATATATCCCTTTCTAGATACTGTATATAGATGCGGTTCAAGAATATATGCACCAAGGGGTATTAAATATAAAAAAGGGGTCTCTGACTTAACTCAAGCATTACATGGTACACAAAAATATTCATTACTCTACACCTAGTCAAACAATCTCATGGGATTTTCTTAGGTTTATTCAATTTTTATTTAGAACCCACTATGAAGGATTTGATAATATTTTTAAGACATGAAAAATATCCACAAAATTTTTTTATGATAATAATAACAGTCGTGCATAAGTATTTTAATACATGTTAAGTGCTTCAAAATTTTTGTGATTATACATTATGTTTCATAATGTTATTATCTAATCTACAATATTACATTGTTTAGGAATTGGTCTTATGAAAAGTTAGGTGAACCAAATCAATTCATGTACCCCATGTAGGAATTTCAAAGCGACCCTAATTTGCTTACATTAATTTTACATCATTTTAATGATAAAAAACATAAAATCATTGCACAAATATGATCCAAAGGTTTAATGTATTTACAAATCTATAACCCAGCATATATTGTACAACATAAAACATATACATTTATACAATTTCCTTTTCTATAGCTTCTTATTGGCCCGTGATTTCTCCATAGAACACATAAACACCATAGGATATAAATCAAAAATGGGAGAGCTAAAATCCACGATATAGGATAGATAAGAATATTAAACAATATAAAATGGTATGATCATAGTCATTATCATCATAACATAGTCATATGATCATAATCATGATATGAAACACTAAGAAAAGACTTGGATTGTGGTAATGCATAAAAATGAAGCATCATGTCTTAGTTGTCAACAAACACACATAGATGTAAAAAAATCTAGCATAATTTTCATGCATTCATAACATTATGCATTAGGTTATTCCTATTACCCAACGCATTATAGTGTTGTAAAATTCTGGATGCACCTATCAAACCAAAACCTCAACATTATGCTATATAATTCTGGGTGCACCCGTCACATTATTACGTTAACATTAAAATTAATTCCAAATATAACATGTGTCAATAATATAAATAACCCTTTTAAAATAATGGTTTTCATTACATAAATCATACATTCATAAACATTGGGTTCCTAAATGAAAAAGGGGACAATATACTTGGTAGAAGAACCATCAACCTTGAGCGAGAAATAAAATGTGTTTTTTTTAAAGAGGAGTTATTTTAGAAAACATTTTATTTGACATAAAATCTAATGGAAAACATGTATATCCATAAAAATGGAAGATAATTATGAATAAATTATTATTAAGGAATAATCGTATTGAAAATGAAGTGAAAGAGGGAAAACCCAAATAAAGAAAGATGTGTTTGAGAATTCCCCTTACCTTGTGTCTGAATTATTTCTCCACTTTAATGTCTTCTATAATGACATTATATTGATTAATTAATAATTAAAGTACATTTTATACAATAACATGATTCATTATGGTTTTATTAAGTTTTTTATGGGCCTTTGGATGAGTCATAGAGTTTAAATTCACTTTTCGAGAGTGTTCTTTTTATTAGTTTTCAGGAATGGTTCAATTGTACAGATGAATGGAAGTTCATGTAGATCATGGATAAAAATCCAGAACAGATATTACAAGTTATTAATGATCTTCTAGGATTTTAAATAAGCTTCTAATGAATTATGTTATATACTATTTTGATGAATCAATATTAAGAATTTAATGATGATCGTTTTGGGTTAATTTGGGAAGTTTTTGGATCACAATGAACATGTTTTGTTTTATCATTTAGTATTATGTATACAAGTTTTTTCTAGAACATAAATGAGGTTAAAACATACATACAAAAATATGTTACCAAAAATTAAATGTTTTTATTGATATGCTTTATGTAGTTAAAAGAAAATGGAAGTGCATCACCCATGTTGTAGGTAAATTAACACATTAGGGGCATCGATTTCATTTTAATAAACGAAGAGGAAGTGGGAGGATTATAATGAATAATATTACATTAACATGACATAATGACAATATATAAATAATAATGGTGTTATCGTGATATTTTGAAAAGATACATTGAGGATAAGAAAAGAAAAGAAATTAAATTTGAAAGGAATTACAAAGAAAAGAGAGATTGAAATTACCTCTTGAATATATCTTCTTTGAGAGATTCTTTAGGGGAGAGGTTCTAGTATTTTTATGAGAGCAATGGCTGATGAACGTGGAGGAGGAATATTAGAAGAGATTTGAGTAGAATTTGGATTAGGTACAAGTCTTCATAGCTGTTTGGAAATGAGGTTGTGAGGGGTTGTATTAGTAGTGGATGGGAGAGAGGTTTTCTCAGTATTATATTAATTAATATATTATTTATTCATAATATAAGATATTGTGACGATTATTTTGGAAAAGAACATTAATAATATAATGTGATTTTGTACCAATGGTCATTTATATCATCTAGGTAATTCCCTGACCCCAGTTACCCAAAGTTGGTGCATTAATACATGGCATTGGCATTATATAAGGAATCATGTCCCGAAATACCGACCAGTTTAGTAGCATTATAAGTAATAGATACACTCATAAGTTTTATATTACATCATGAAATAAAAACATCAACAACAATTTTTAATCTTTTTAAACACACTTATATCCTTAGACTATCCTTTTAGGTCAACCATAAAATACTTTTCACATCTAGGAAAAAAAACATAGAAAAGGGTGAGCTCAAATGGTCAGTAAGGATAACAATATAGCAGTAACTTCCATAAATAAGCATAAACATTTAAGGCATTGTATAAGAATAAAACAAAATCCTTCTAAACTTGAACATCAGTAAAATATGGAAAATATAAAATCAAATAATTCCTTTTACTTATTCACAAGGATATTCTACTAGTTGAATAATCACATGCAATATCAATAGCCAGTTTCATAATGATTAAATTCATAATGCCAGACTTAATAAACCCATAGTCAAGGCCTTATTCCAATACTAAAAATAAGATTATGTCAAGGCATTGTGCCAAGATCGTAGTTTTTCTCATTAGACATACTGATTTATCGAAGATCTATAGTGGGATCCAACCGTTATTTACTAAGTCCAATGCATTCCTTATATGAAAAGGTTTAAACATAACATAAACATTCGTATTAAAAATGTCATACGAAATGTGAATACTTTATACATAAACCATGAATGGTATAAAAACAACACATCCATAGTCAAAGATATCACAAAACCTTCAATACAGTCTAGAAGATTTTTATAATAATAAAACAACCATGATCTAGAATAATATCTAGTAAATGATGTTGACATAGTTGATCATTATTAGTAAAAATCTTTAAGAGAAATATCCCTTTTTCCTAAAAACATTTTAATGTCTCACTATTTATCAAGAAGCTGTTTAAAATTGATTATTGAATCAAATTTTCCCATACCACTTTGAAAAATTTAAAAGTAATTTAAATTTTAAAACATTAATTTATATATAAATAAAACCTTAAAAACATTTTTAAAACATGGACATTAATGAGAATTATTTAGAAGAATAAATTTTTGAAACATTTAAAATGATATTTTTGTTAGAGTTCCTATCAAAATGAGAGACACTTGAATACAAATATTTTAGGTAACAAAAAACATTATAATATCATGAGAATAAAGTGAATAATGATATACTACATCAATGAATAGTATATACACCAAACAAAAGGGAGTTGGCGCACAACAACAAAGAAGAATCAATGGAATGTAAGTGGAGATGAAATCACATATAAATGCCATATCCTTAGGTAAAGGATAAATCAATGACATAATTATGTGTAAAAAATATAAATTCACTTAATATGATTGAATATTCAGTTTAAATTAATTAGAGGACATTCACACATTTTCTTGTAAAAACCACACCAATGAATTGGATGTTTAACTCATTGAATAGATATTGAGTTAAAATTAATCTTATCAAGTTCATATCGTTGGCTTGAGAATTTATCAATGGAGTGATTATGGGAATCGAAAGTATATCCACAAAAAGGGGAGTGGAAATTACAATACAGATACTAAATATTGATTCCACCCATAATCTAGTAGTAAAATCGTCAATGAAGTATGCGTAAACCCCAATGAGTGGAAATGAAAATTAAAATTCCCCTACTGATTTGGTAACTTATGAAACATACACCCCATGAAAAAAGTATCATAAAATGAAGATGAAAATAAACATATATTAAATTATATTACACAAAGAATACAATCATGGGCTGTACATACACAACACAAAAGGAAATAGTGGCAATATAGAATTAATCTCACAGGAATAAGAAGTGAGATGAAAAACCCTTAACTTGTACTTTTCTTTGGTCGAGGGTATGTTAAACTCATTTATAATATGTAAATAATTATTATTAAATTATACAAGAACTATATACATAAACATGATATCATATATTATCCTCTAGTATTTCATTGTTAATAATATTTTAGTAGTATCATTGTTTCAGGTGTTAAATGATCTGTTTTCATTTATATACTTGGTTACGTAAGCCATGTTTGTTATGTATACGATGTATTTTACTAATATATAAAATTATATTAAGTTCAGAAACATTATTTTTAATCCTAAAATTAAAATTATTCTATAATGATTACGATGGGGAATGAATCTCATCACGTTCGTGGAGACAGTAATCCGTACGTAAGCACGAGCGACAGAATCATTATATAGATGGTGAAATCAATTGTAATTGGATGGTATATAATATATACAGAATCATTAAAATGTTATATTTATTATTTACATATTTTATACTCATTATTATACCCATAAAAATAATGATGTGTTTGAATGACAAACTACACCACGACATGGAGACCGAAATCTGTACGCACGCCCGTATGGTGACTTTGTCATTTATAGGATAGTTAGAATAATTAATATGGTAGTAAAATTTTTATAATAACATCAAATTATATAGAAGATAATGTAGTTAATATTTTATAATGGAAACAATAGAGAAAGTGGAAGTGGAAGAAGAAAAGAACTTGAAAGAGGTGATGAAATATTTACCTCTTTTTCAGGTTCTTCCTATTTATTTGATCAAAAGGTCCCCTTAGGATGGATTTATGACCAAAATAAGGCCTATATGAATAAATGAGTAAATTAGGGAGGATATTTGGTCAGGGTTTGGCCGAGCCAAAAGGCTTTGGAGGTGTGAAATTAAGAGAAGGGGAAGTTCCCTTTTATAAGAGAGGTGAGGGTCACTTTAGGAAAAGTTTGATATATTATTTTATAATAAAATAATTTTCAGTTTCTAATGGATGAAAAACGAATTATTTAAGGGATAAAATGGGGATGGTTCGAAAACCTATTAACCAATAGGTTTTATAAATGTTTAGGTTACCATTTTAACCTTTTTTTTAGATTTAACTCTTAGTTAAATAGTTTAACTTTTATCGTGTCTTCTTGTATTCTTACACTATATTGTTAATAAACTTACTCTAAACTTCCAAAAGAACCTCAAGTGGTTAATTAATGACATATATAATATTATTTAATCCCTCTGGTAGAACCTTAGATTTTTATAAATATTATATCAACCAATAATATAGTATTTGATTTAAAGACTCAATTATGTCAATTTTGACAAAATTTAGTATTTGATTTTTTTGAAATCCATTAAAACATTATCACTTAGAATAAAATTTATTAAAACAACAATAACATGTCATATTTGCTTATAAATTATTGGAATTCATCAGAACTCTCAATTTACATTTATTTGGATATTCATAATATCAATTATTTTAATATTTCATTAATAAGGCAATTACTGCATCATCATTGTGTCATAAATAAATTAAAATTTATAACTTCCAAAAATTATAAATAAAATACCGTTATGTAGGAATTATTTTTATCTTTCTAATGAATATTTATAGTTGAATTTATATAGTGTGTAACCCTATATTAAAAATGGTTTAATTATTAAACATTGATTTTTACTCTTTTAACTCTTCATTAAATAAAATAATAATAAATGTTCTAATCTAATCCATGTGGATCAATGTGGGACATATTTTATTCTTGAGGTTTTTTGGTAGAATTATACTTATCCAATATAATTAGGACATGTTTTAGGGTAATTATGATATCATTTTTACCCTTAATTACACTATTTATTTTTAACTGTGGTAAATAAAAGTCAAAAGATACTATTCACCAAAAATTATTTACATCTTATTTAACCACATCTTACTTATTGATATTAACTGTGTCTCTTGGATTTTGGAAATTTAACTCACAGAATCAGTGATATTGTGTTTTATGAAAATTTTCAAATGCTCCTAGGAGGTGGGTAAAAGACAGTAAAAAGATCAATAAAATTTTATACATCTAATTTTATTATAATATGACTCCAATGAATTAAAATGAACTTATATAGTTATTATATATCTCTTTTTACTAAAAATAAATTTAATTAAAATAAAAAAATATTTAAATTAAAAGTAGGTTATAAACTATAAGGCAGTGTTTTTCATTATTCATAAAAAATGGAATGTTTTCAAAAAAATACCAAAAATTCACTTCAATAAAAAAAATTTATTCCAAATTTAAAAATTAATTCTATTTTACCAAATTCAAAACATAAAAGATTAATTAATTAATTTAAAATTAATTCTTGTTGTCGAAACCAAAAAGAATGTTTTTAAAAAATAAGAACTATCAAAAGACTGACATATGTTTATGAAATATTTAAATGTGAAATTAGTTATAATTATATTCATTGTATTAAATGATAAAAATATAATCTAATTATACTTAAAAACAATAAAAATACATAATTTAACACTATAAATTATTTAAATTAAAAATGTTTTTTTTCAATTAAAATTTAGTATTTTTCAGTATTCATCAAAACAAGAAAGTAATCAGAAAAGTACAAAATATTTATCCAAAATAAATTTTTATGTTCTGATTCTATTATATAATCTAATTTAATTAAATTCAATATATAAAAGTGTCAAATATTGGTTTTAAAAAGGGGTTTCCATTAAATGGTGGTAAAAATTGTATTTTTTAAAAAATACTTCTTTTATCTGAAAAAATGAATTTGTTCTTATATTATGTCTAAGAAACACATAAAATATATTATAAAATCTTATGGAGTATATAAAATTCAATATTCAGTTAATACTATTTATAACCTCTTTTGAAAAGCTAGTTTGTTAAGTCGTGGTGCGCTCGAACTCGGTGTTGCGTGTAGCACAAGCTATTGAACTATTTCAAAGAAAATAACTTACTATGAAATCTTGGGGTGTTATATTATTCCCCATTTTGGAAATTGAATCCTCTCAATATTAAAATTGGGAATGCGAACTTCATTGAAAGTCCCACATCGAAAAAAGATTCAATAAAACTATCACTTTAAAATAAGGGAAGAGAAGTACAAAGGTCATCCGAGATAACCCATACTAGGATTCCATGTAGGAAAACATGGATATGGAAGATAAACTATGTGTCATGTTCTGATGAATATTGATAGAAAAAACGATCAAGATAATGTTAACAACAAGAAAACCACTAACTTGTGATGGGATAAACGGTCTTTAGTTTAGTAGTTGGAAAAGTAAATGGATAGTGTTTTTTTCTTTAAGATCCATTTCATAAAGTTGAGGAATTAATTTATGAGATTGAATAATAACATAAAGAGATATAATTACTTTTTAATTAGAGTTTCAACCTTTAATAAATTTTTCCCACCAAATTATCTTTTATTTTTTTCAAATGATGGGTATTCAAGATGACTTGGTCACACCTGAAGCGCTATAATCCACTTCTAGAGAATCACATAATCCACAAAAGAAATAACTATATATACGTACCTTGTATTTAGAGATTAACCAAAACCAAAATGGTTAGTACAAGATTAATAAATCCCCCAAAAAGGATAATCTTTTACAGAAAGAACTACTAATCTTAATTTCTAAAATTAAACCAACAATACCCAAAGTTCAATAAATACAATTCAATAAACAGTTGTCCTTAAAATCCATTAATATAATCCAAAATAATATTGAAACCCAAATTATAGAAGAATTTGATTACACAGTCTTCCACATAAAATTGTATCTCCAAATAACGTCAACTACTCTTAAAGTCACATGCTTCAAAGTAATTAACCCAATAAAAAACTCTCTATTATAGGTAAATCATTTCCATAAATAACCCAAATCAAAATTAATCCACAATAAAAACATAGATAAGAATCTACCATTACACTTCAAATGAAATCCTATTGTATTCTATTATCTTTAGGAATATAGTGTTCCCAACAGAGAGAAAATCTTCCAAAATAACATTTATCACTTAATCACCAAATTATTTTCCTATATTAAGGATATCCATTTGATAATACATAAGATCAAAAATAAACTTAATATTGATAAAAAAATCATTTAACTAAAAGGAATTAGTCACAGTAACCAGGGACTTCAGGTTGTCCAGTGGTAGGCGATAAATCTGAATCACACTCTGGTTGTGGGGTTCAATTCCCGCAGCTTTGTGCGACGTGATGGGTTGTCACATGGTCTTCGTGTTGTTATTTTTCAGAAAATATATTTTATAATATTCCAAAAATGATATAAATTCATCAAAATAACTATAACATAATTTAACCACAAATTTTATCACATAACTCACATTTTTCATCCCAAAAATTAATAACCTGTAATTTCTTAAAATTAAAGGATCATATAAACCAAAATGGTTCTTTATAACTATATCCAAAAAAGAAAATATAATTCTTTCTCAAATATAATTCTCACATAATAAAATACATGGTTACAAATTATAGAGAATAGTCTTCCAAAGTAATCCCATACTTTTTAACATTAATCCATCCATTTATTTCCAAATAGGTTCTTCCTTTACTTATAGGTTATGCTATAGAATAGGGAATTGAATCATGTAATGCCAAGGTACCTTACATTTACGACAAATGACAGTAATTGGATTATGAGGATCATTTTTATTTTCTTCCATAGTACTCTTCATTTTTCCTCGGTAATGCTTTATTTATGTCCTTCTTTCCCTCACATAAATAATTTCTTTGTTCTATTGAGACACTTTCATAAGTGTCTCCTTCCACATATCCTACATGATGTAAATGGAGCATTAATTTCTCCATGGTTTCCACTGTTGGAGCTCTTATCATTCACCACCTTTCTCTTCTATTTTGAGTATGGGAGTTGGTTAATATATATGTTGTGTATCATATTTTGGGAAAACTGATTCGGCATGAACATGATCATTTTTACTACTATAGAAAATTCATTTAGTTTCTCATTTCAAATATCATTCCTACCTTGTACATCATGTTCAATATTACGATGAATTCTTTGGAATCCAACCATTGACTAACACGAGAAAGCATAGTGTGAGTCATAAAATCATTTAGAGAAAATCATAACACCTTATTTTCAATCTAAAATACCATAAGATTAACCAAGGTCATTTTTCCTCATCTTATATTAAAATCCTTCAAATAGGTTTGAAATTAAAATGTGAATTATCTTAAGCATATCACCTGGGAGTGTTGTAACCAAGTGTGCAGCAAGGCCCGTTGCCATGCACCAGTTCCTGTTCGAGTATAGCTCAAAGCGGTGTTTTAGGGTTTTACCCCTTGGTACATCTGTGCCAGAGCCAACTCTACCTGCTCGTATCCAGACAGGGATGTATTGCTTGGAAAACTCACAAAAAACTCAACAGTACAAAAATTCTAGGAAGTTCTTCTATACTAATCCTCAAAGTCTATCTCAGGGTAACATTCTATAATCAGAGTTTTTAAAAATCTAGCTTCCATGTTGTATACTAAACATCCATTGATACATCTGTGCCAAATCCACCTCTACCTGCTCATATATAGATAGGGATGTATTTTTTGGAAAACTCACAAAATCTCAACAGTACCAAAATTCTAGGATGTTCTTCTATACTAATCCTCAAAGTCTATCTCAGGGTAATGTTCTATAATCAGTGTTTTTCAAAATCTAGCTTCCATTGTGTGTACTAAACTTCCTTTGATACCAAATGTAACTCCCCAACCCCAGTTACCCTGAGTTGGTGCATTAATTTATTACATTGGCATGATATAAGGAATCATGTCCCAAAATACCGATGAGTTTAGTAGCCTTGGAAGTACTAGATAAACTCCTAAGTTTTACATTAAACCATGAAATAAAAACATCAACAACATTTTTCCCCCTTTTTAAACAAACTTAAATCATTATCCTATCCCGGTAGGTCAACTATAAAATAATTATTCACATACTGGGAAAAATAAAACATATTACGGGGTGAGATCAGATGCTCAATAAGGATAACAATATAGCAAAAACTTTCATAAATAATCACAACCCTTTAAGGAAATGTATAAGACTAGATCAAAAGACTTTTAAACTTGAACTTCTGCATAATAAGGCAAAGATAAAATCAAATAATACCATTTACTTATTTACATGAATATTTTACTAGTCGAATAATCACATGCAATATCAATAGACACTTTTATAATGATGGAATGCATAGTTCCAGATTTCATAACCACATAGTCAAGGCCTTGTGCCAAGACTACAAATAACATTTTTTCAAGGCCTTTTTCCAAGAATCTAGTTTGTCTCATGAGACCTACTAATGCATCGAGGAGCTATAACAGGCTGAAATCATCACTTACTAATTCCAATTCATTCCTCATATAAAAATGTTTAAAAATAACATAAAAATTCATATTTAAACTAGCATACAAAATGTCAATACTTTATCCATAAACCATGAATCATATAAAAACTACACATCCAAAGTCAAACATATAAAAACAATTCAATACAATATGAAATATTTTTAACATAATAAATCAACCATGGTAAAGAATAATATCCAGTAAATTATTTTTACGTAATTGAAAATGAACAATAAAAATCTTTGTGAGAAATATCAATTTTTCATGAAATTTTTTAAAAGTCTCACTATTTATCAAGAATTTGTTTAAAATAGATTATTGAATTAATGTGTCCCATAACAATTTGAAACTTTTAAAAGTAATTTTAATTTTAAAAAATTAATTTCAATATAAATAAAACATTAAAACCATTTTTTAATCATGGACATTAATGAGAAATATTTAGAAGAATAAATTTTAAAAATAATCAAAATAATATTTTAGTTAGAGTTCCTAAAAAAATGATAGATGCTTGAATAAAAATAAAATAGGTAATAAAAACTTTATAATATCATGAGAATAAAGGGATTCATGATATACTATGTCAATTCAGAGTATATACACCAAACAAAAGTGAGTTGGTGCACAAAAACAAAGAAGACTCGATGGAATGTAAGTTGAGTTGAAATCCCTTATAAAGACCGTATCCTTAGGTAAATGATAAATAAATTAAAAAATTATGTCTGAAAAATATAAATACACTCAAAATGGTTGGATATTAAATTTAAATCATTCATCCGACATTCAAACGTATTATTGTAAAAACAACACCAATGAATTGGATGTTTAACTCAATGAATGGAAATTGAGGTAAAATTACACTTATCTAGTTAATATCGATGACTTGAGAATTTATCAATGGATTTATTATTTTTATCAAAAGTTTATCCACAGAAAGTGGAGTGGAAATTACTATACAAGTAATAATTAGTGATTCCACACAAAATGAGGGAGTAAAATAATCAGTGAAGTATGCATAAACCCCAATGAGTGGAAATCAAAATTTGATATTTCCTTACCAATTTGGTAACATATGAAACATAAACCCCATTAAATAAGTATCATACAATGAAGATTTAAATGCCCATAAATTAAATTATATTACACAAATAATACAATCATGGGTAGTACATACACTACACAAAAGGAAATAGTGGCAATATAGCAGGAATCTCATGGGAATAAGAAGTGAGATGAAAACCCCTTACCTTGTACTTTTCCTTGGTTGAGGGTACTTTAACCTCCTGTATAATAGTTAAATCATTGTTATTAAATTATAAAAGAACGATATACATAAATATGATATCATATATGATTCCCAAATATTTCTTTGTTAATAATATTTTAGTAGTATCATCGTTTCGAGTGTTAACAGATCTATTTTACTTTATATACTCAGTTATATAAGCCATGTTGGTTAGGGATATGATGTATTTTATTCATATCCAGAATGATATTAAGTTCATAAACATTATTTTTAATCATAAAATGAAAATTATTGTGGAATTATTACAATGGGGAATGAATCTCATCGCGTTCATAGAGACAGTAATCCATACGCATGCACGAGCGACAATATCATTACATTGATGGGGAAATAGTATGTAATTGGATGGTATATAATATATACAGAATCATTAACATGTTATATTTATTATTTACATCATTTATACTGATTATTATACCCATCCAAATAATGAAGTGGTTGAATAACAAACTACACAACGACGTGGAGACAGTAATCCGTACGCACACACGTATGGTGACTTTGTCATTTATAGGATGGATAGAATAATGAATATGATTTACTATTTTAAGATAAAATAAAATTATATAGAAGAAACTGGAGTTATTATTTTATAAAGTAAACAATAAAGAAAGTAGAAGTGGAAGAAGAAAAGAACATGAAAGATGTGATGAAATATTTACCTCTTCTTCGGGTTCTTCCATTTGATTTAATGAAAAGGGCTCTATAGGATTGATTAATGACCAGAATAAGGCCTCTAGGATTAAGGGAGGAAAGTTGGGAGGATATTTGGTTTAGGTTTGGCCAAGATAAAAGGCTTTGGATTTGTGAAATTAAGAGAAGGGGTAGTGCCCTTTTATAAGATAGGTGAGGGTCACTTTTGGAAAAGCTTGAAATATTATTTTATAATAAAATCATTTTCGGTTTCTAATGGCTCCAAAATGAATTATTTAAAGTAAAATGTAGGGATGGGTCGGAAACCTCTCAACCAATAGGTTTTAGATAAGTTTAGGTTACCATTTTATCCTTATCTTTTAGATTTAACTCATAGTTAAAAAGATTAACTTTTATCGTGTCTTCTAGTATTGTTACACTATATGGTTTATAAACCTACTCTAAACTTCCAAAAGAAACTCAAGTGGTTAATTATTGACCTATATATTATTATTTATGCTCTTTGGACGATCCTTAGATTTTTAAGAATATTATATCAACCAATAATATAGTATTTGTTTTAAAAAATCAATTTTGTCAATTTTATCACTATTTAGTATTTGATTTTATTGAAATCTATTAAAACATAATAACTTAGAATAAAATTTATTTAACCGAACCTAAAATATTATATTAACCTATAAAATTATTGTAATTCATCATAATTCTAAATTTACATTTATTTGGATATTTACAATATCAATTATTTTAAAATTTCCTTAATAAGGTAATTACTGCATCATCATTGTGTCATAAATAAAATAAATTATATAATGTGTAAAAATTATAAATAAAATACTATTTTTTAGGAAATATTTTTATCTTTATAATGAATATTTATAGTCAAATTTATATTGTGTGTAACCCTTTATTGAAAATTGTATATTTATTAACCTTTGAATTTAACTCTTTTAACTCTTTTTTAAATAAAATTATAATAAATGTACTAATCTAATCCAAGTAGATAAAAGGGGGACATTTTCTATTTCAAAGGTTGTTTTTGGATGAATTATTGTTATCCAATATAATTAGGACATGTGTTAGGGTAATTGTGAAATCATTTTTACCCTTAATTACCGTATTTCCTCTTAACTGTGGTAAATAAAAGACAAAAGTTACTATTCACCAAAAATTACTTTCCTATTATTAAACCACATTTTACTTACTGTTATTAACATGTATCTTAGATTTTTGAAATTAAACTCACAAAAGAAGTAAAATTAAGTTTTTTTTTGCAAATTATCAAATTCTCATAGGAGGTGGGTAAAAGAAAGAAAAACATTCAATAAAATTTTATACAACTAATTTTATTATAAAATGAATCCAATGAATTAAATTTAACGTATACAGGTATTATATATCTATTTTTAATTAATATAAATTTAACTAAAATAAATAATTATTTAAATAAAGAGTCGGTTTTAAACTATAACACAATGTTTTTCATTATTCATAAAAATTTGAACGTTTTCTGAAAAATACAAAAAATCCACCCTAAGATAATTTTGATATTCTGAATTCAAAAATGAATTCTATTTTACCTAATTCAAAACATAGAAGTTTCATTAATAAATTTAAAATTAATTCCTGCTATCAAAACCTAAAAGTGGGTTAAAAAAATATAAACAATCAAAAGATTAACATGTGTTTATGTCATATTTAAATATGAAATTACTTATAATGACCTTCATTTTATAAAATGATAAAAATATAATTTATTTTTACTTCCAAATCATTAAAATACATAAGTTAACAATATAAATTATTTCTATTAAAAAAGTTGTTTTCAATTAAAATTTAGTATTTTTCAGTATTCATCAAAATATGAAAGTTATCCAAAAAGTATCAAAAATTTATCCAAAATAAAATTTTATGTCCCGATTCTAAAGAAGAATTTAATTTCAATAAATTATATATATAAAATGTCAAATATTGGTTTTTAAAAAGGATTTTTCATTAAAAGGTGTTAATTGTTTTTTTGAAAAATACTTCTTTTATCTGAAAAAATGAATTTGATCATATATTATTTCTAAGAAACACATAATATGTATTCTAAAATTATATGGAGCATATAAAATTCAAAATTCAGTTAATACTATTCATAACTGCTTTTGAACAGCTAGTTTTGTGAGTCGTGGTGCAGTCAAACTCAGTGTTTCATGTAGTGCAAGATATTTAATTAATTCAAAGAAAATAACTTACTATGAAATCTGGGAGTGTTACAATCCATGACTTAAGCATTATTATGAAATTCATTTATTTTGAATATTTTGTAAATTATCAAATTTACCTATTCACTAAAATTCCTGTATTTTAGAAAAATACAAAAAATTCACACTAACCATTTTTTTATGTCTATAATTCAAAAACAAACTTCATTTTATGAATATATTTTCTAAATATAAATAATTTAATTTTTAATAAAATTCAGGCTTTACTTGAAAAATAAAAATTTAAAAAATAAAAATAGCTTTTCTAACACTATAATGTAATTATATCATATTATCACTTATAGGTGGGATAATTTTCTTTATACTATCATTGATAAGCTTCCTTTTCCCATGGTCAGTTTACTATTCATAAGGGTAATATTACTATTCATAAGGGTAACAATACTATTTATAAGGGCATGTTACTATTCATCAAAAAAATAAGTTTTCCCTTTCGAACTCTAAACATCTTACTGATAAAAATCATGAATGTCAGATTTTTTAATTTTAAATCACACAAGTGGGAACTTTATGTTTAATGTTAACATAGTAGTTCATTTAATCATGATGTGGCATTCTGTTTCCCAATGTGAATTTTATGTGATTATGAAATTACTACAAAAAGGAAGAGATTGCATTGATAAAAGGTTGTGTCATTACATTCTTCCCCCCTTTTGAAATTTCACCCACAAAATTCTATTTTACATAAATATGTGGGGATACTTATCCTTCATCACATCATCTGGTTCCAAATTTTATTCTTCGTACTTATTGTTCCTCCAAAAAACATTGAAAATGGGGGTTTTTCCTGTTGCATGGAACCTTGTCTCTCTGGTCTAGAATATTTATTCAGTACTCATTATAAGGGCGATCATCTTACAATTGTACCACCTCTGATTTCAGTACATGTGAGGGATCTGGTATGTACTTCCTTAGCAATGATTTGTGAAACACATCATAAACTTGATCCATATTTAGTGGAAGTGAATATTGATAGGCCATGGATCCAATGTGTGCCAGGATCTTAAAGGGGACAATGTACCCTGGGATTAACTTCCCTTTCATTTCAATCGACATGAATCTCTTAAATAGAGATATTCAAAGGAAGACTTTAGCTCCAATGTCTAACTCCATGTCTCTTCGACGGTTACCAGCATAACTCTTTTGGTGAGTCTAAGAAACTTTTATATGTAGCTAGATGAATTGAACATTATCTATCATCTCTTAAACAAGACCAGGTCCAAGTAGCTTTCTTTCTCTAACTCCATACCAATTGGTTGGAGTTCTACATCGCTTTCCATACAGAGCTTCATATGGAGCCATCTGAATAATCTAGTAGAAGCGATTATTGTATGAGAACTCCACCAGTGGGAGATACTGTTCTGATCCACCATTAATTTCTAAAGAGAAGGATCTTAGAATATCATTGAGGATCTGAATATTCTTTTCTGATTGGCCATCAGTTTGGGAGTGATAGGTCATTCTAAAATTTAACTCAGTACTCAATGAATGTTGGAGACTCGTCCATAATTTATATGAGAACCTTGGATCATGATTGGAGACAATTGAGAGTGGAACCCCTTGTAGTCTCACTAATTCCATCACATATATCTTTATAGGTTGTTCAAGAGAGAGATCTTTACAAACAGTTATAAAGTGGGCAGTTTTGGAGAGCTGGTCCACCACAACCCATATCACATTATTTCCTTTGGATATATTTTGGAGACCCATGACAATGTCTATAGTGACATTTTCATATTTCCACATGGGTATAGAAAACCATTTCCCCATCCCATTGGACTTATTTCACTCTTCTTTAACATGATGACATATCTAGATCCTTGAGATATATTCCACAATCTATTTATTCACATTTTTTCACCAGATGCGTTCTCAAAGAGCCTAGTACATCTTGGTGCTACTAGAATGTATATAGAAAGTTGATCAATGGAAATTTTCCAATAAATCCTTCTTTATCCTAGGTGATGAAGTCACAAAATGTCTTGTTCCAAACCGAATCACAGCATCATCATCAATATGGAACTCTTGCAGCTTCCCTTTATTTAATGTATTCACTATATTTTGTAACTCTAGATAATCACTTTTTGACTCATTAATATTCTATTATATAGATGGTTGGTAAATAATTTTTGAAAGTTAGGATGTATTCTATGCTTTAATTATTTTCAAATCCATAATTTTCATATCCATAATGATATGGTCCTTCCTAATCCAGATCATGGATAGAGTATGAGTTTCTTTTTTTCTTAGAGCATCAGAAACCTTTTTCGGCTTTCCAGGATGATAGTGACTAGAGAAACATATTATTTGAGTAGCTATAACCATCTCATTTAATTCATGTTGATATCCTTTTGTGTAAATATATACATTAGAGTATTTTTATCTGTATATATGTCAAAAATCACAACATAGAGGTAGTTCCGCCAAAATTTCACTGAAAAAATCATAGCCTCTAGCTCCAGATCATGCATCACATAGTTCTTCTCTGAGTTATTAAACTTCCATGAGGTGTAGGCCATGACATTATCATATTTCACAAGTATAAAACCCAAGAATTTAATCAAAGCATCACAATATATCAAAAAACATACTCCACTTTTCAGTAATGTGTGTATAGTTGTAGTGATAAGCCATCTCTTTATCTCTTTGAAGCATTACTCACATAATTCCATTCATACATACTTTACCCCTTTCCTTATTAACTTAGTTATAAAGCTTGAAAATTGTGAGAAATTTCTCACTAGACATCGGTAGTACCCAGCAAATCAAAGAAAACTATGGATTTATTTGAAACTAGAGGGTCTAGGGAATTTCTTAATCTCCATTGTTTTTGAAGGGTCTATAGAATTTCCCTCACTTTTGATCAGATGCCCCAATAATGTGAATTGATTCATCCAAAAGTCACACTTTCTGAACATGTTGTACAACTTCTCCTTTCTCAATGTTGCCAACACATGCCTTATATATTCCTCATTTTCCTCCTTTATCTTAGAGTATATTATAATATCATCAATAAACACTACCACAAATTATTAGAGTTAATTTCTAAAAACTCTACTCATAAAATACAAGAAGATTGAAAGGGAATTAGTATGTCTGAAGGGAATCCCCAGAAACTCATAGTTCCCATACCTTGTATTGATGGATGTCTTATGAATATCTTCGTTCATCACATTTAGCGGATGAAATCTAAAATAAATATCCACCTTTGAGATGTACTGAGCTCCTCATAACTTATCGAACAAGTCATTAATACTTTTAAGAGGATATTTTTTGTTTATAGTGATCTTGTTGAGTTACTGATAATTGATAAAAAGCCGCATTGTTCCATCCATATTCTTCAAAAAGAGAACTCGTGAACCCAATGGTAATGCACTAGGGAACATTAAATCTTTTTCCAAATGCTCTTGTTGCTTCTTATTTAACTCCTCTAGTTCGATAGAAGCCATCCTATAAGGACACCTAAGATAAGATTATTCTGGGTATGAGTTCTATTAAGAGATATACCTCACAATCTGGGGGTTGTCTAGGTGACTCTTTAGAAAATACATCACCATATTCCCTCAAAATGGGAATTTCCTCTAGGTTGACACTTTCCTTTAACTCAGCCATTTGAGCGAGGTATGCCTCTTCACATGGAATCAACACCCACACTGTTGAAGAATTTTTCAAAGGAGATTCATGATATTTTTTGAATATTTAGAGGATCATGAGATGGTTTGGAATATGAAAAGATATTACCTTTTTCAGACAGTTGATATGTTCTCTATATAATAGGATCCAATCTATTCCCATTATAGTGTCGAATTCCCCCTAGGAAATTATCTTGAGATTCAGTAGAAGAATCCTCCCACATTACAAAATTAGAAGAGTCCAACACTTGGGTTACAATTATTACACCACTTGGTGTTTTTACAGATTTGTCCACTTCAATTTTTTAGTGATTTGATTCAATAGTTCTAGAAAACTTGAAAGACGTAAAAGAATTCCTAGAACAAGAAAGAAATAAGACCTTTTCCATTATTGAGTGAATAGTATGTGTACCTTGTACGACTTCATTTTCTTGATCAACTTATACAGTAGTGATGGCATAAGATTTCCCTTTATCCTTTGGCTTTTTAGGCTGATGACGCTGATTACCCCCAATGTCTCGTGGTTTAGTGTACTGGCTTGCATAATTCCCTTGCTCCATGTAGTTATAGCGTTGGACCATGGATGGTTATCTCTTTTCCTCCACCACCTTATTTAGAATTATCATGTATTTTAGACACTATTTAGCTTTGTGGTCTTATCTCCCACACTCGAATCATTCCCCTATCCATTTTTGGAAATCCCCTTGATGCTTATTCCCACATTTTTGGCATGTGGGGGGTAGAGTTTTCCTTACACCCTTCTCATTAGATCCTTCTGCATGAAACTTCATCTATCATTTTTATCCCCATTTCCATGGTACCATTCTTCAAACTCCATCTCCACATTGAGATTACATCGAATGACTTCTTCATAACTCCCAAAGTCTCAAATTGCATGAACCTTCCATATTTGAGGGTTTGGACCACTAAAGAATCTATCAATTTTTTAATCATTTTTGATAACAAATCCCGAAGCATACCTTGCAAGCCTAGTGAAATTCTATTCATTTAACCTAAAAGATTATCCATCCTTTTTCTTTAGATCTATAAATTCTATCTCTATCTTCGTTTGAAGAGGTAATGAAAAATAATTTTTATAAAACATTATATTAATAACTTCCCACTTCATATCTTCAATTTCATCTCTCTTCTTTGTGTTCTTAATCAAATCCCACCAGTGGTCAGCCTCTCCATCGAGATGATAAATGGACATAGCCACATGATATATATCAGAAAAGTGAAGAAAAGAAAATATCTTTACATCAAGTTGACCCATCGTTCTGAAACTAGTGGATCAGAATATCCACTAAATTTGTGTGGTTGTTGCCGCCTGAAAAACTCGATATCCAGTTTCCCCTATTAGGTGAAGGAGGACATTCCAAATTATATAGGTAATTATTCATAACCGAAGACAACTGGGTAAGCATCACCATGATGTTTTGAACTCCACCTCCCAAATCATTCTGGGATGTTGTTTGGTAAATCACAATATTGTCCCTCACTTTGGTTATTAGCCTCAATTATCCTATTTCCCACCAATTTATAAAATAGAAAAGGTTAGAACAAGTCTAAGTCAAATATTCCTTAATAAATAAGTTATTCTTTCTAGAAATTAACACTAAAATCATATATTATGGGATACCTATGTTTTTAGAATCTTATTGGGTGCTTTTATATAATTATTATCATACTGGGGTTTTCAGAAATGTTATCTAATCCTAATTCCAAAAGACACCAGTCCATGATTGTAATACCAAATTTGGAGACCATGGTTTCTTATATTAATTTTAAATCAATATAATGATAAAAAACCTAAAATAATTAGAAAAATAGGATCTAAAGGTTTTTTTTCTTTTGAAAACTAGGGAAACACACAAATTTTACATCATAAATATAAACATTTATTCAATTCCTTCTTCTATAGCTTCTTATTGGCCCTTAAGATCTCTTTAGTACATGTGATCACCTAAGAATATACATCAAAAATGGGTGAGCTAAAATCCTAGTAAGAGGATATATAATAACATGAAACATTATTACATGGGATTATAATAATCACTATCATCATAACATAAGAAAAAGATCATAACCATGAGAGGAAATATTAAGAAAAAACTTGGGATGTGGAAATGTATAAAAATGAAACATCATGTCTTAGTGTTCAAATACAAAATATAGCTTTGAACAGAGATAGAATCATGTTCATACATATATCACTTTAATCAAGTGGTTATTCACATTAACAAATTCATTAGAGTTCTCTATAATTATAGGCTCACCCATCATATCATGACATCAACAACAAGCTATATAATTTCGAGCACACCCATCATATCATGATGTTAACATTATCATGCATGACACATAGAACATGTGTCAATCCTATAAATAATTTCTGAAAAGGAATGTGTTTAATTTCATAAATTATAAATTTATAAACATTGGGTTCCCAAATTAAAGAGAGGATAACATACTTGGTACAAGAACTATCAACCTTGAGTGAGAAGTAAAAGGTGTGTTTCTGAAGGAAGAGTTCTTTTGGAAAACATTGTGTTTGACATAAAATCAAGTGGAAAAACATATATATCCATCAAATGGTAATATAATGATGAATAAATTATTTTTAATGAATAACTATAGTCATAATAGAGTTAAATTGGGAAACCCTAAAGAAGGATATTTTGGTTGGAGAATTCAACTTACTATTTGTCTAAATAATTTCTTCAGATTAAAGTCATGTATAATGAAATTAGATTCATTAATTACAAATTATAGAACATTTATTCATGAATATTATTCATTATTGTTTTACTAAGTTCTTTTATGTACCTTTAAGTTAGTTATAATGTTTAAATTCATAGTTTGGGAGTTTTCTTTTTCTATGTTTTCAAGAACATTTCACTTGTACACATGAATGAATGTTCTTTTAGAACATGGATAAACATAATTAACTGAAATTAAAATATATTAATGATATTAAATGAGTTTAAATGATCTTTTATTTAATTATGTTATATACCATGTGGATGTTTAATTATTTATAATTTATTGATGATCATTTTAGGTTAATTTGGATGGTTTTTGGATCACAACAAACATGTTTTGTTTTATCATTTAGTTTTATGTATAATTTTTTTCCATAAAAAAGGGATTAAAAATAAATATTAAAATCTTTTTTCATACATTTAATAGTTTTATTTATATCTTTTATAGACTCTAAGGAAAATAGAAGTGCATCGCCCATGCTGTTGGTAAATTAACACATCACGAGAAATGATTTAGTTTTTATAAACAAAGAGAGATAGGAGGAGTATAATGAATAAGAATACATTAACATGAAAAAAATTCCATTATATCCACCATACTTTAGTTATCATAAAATTTTAATAATATATGTTGTACATAAGAAATGAAAATAAATTAAATTTTAATAGAATTTGAATGACAAGAGAGAGAGAGACAGAGAGAGAGAGAAAATACCTCTTCAATATATCTTCTTTGAGAGCTTATTTAGGTGAGTGGTTTTGGCCTTTTTATGAGACCCAAGGATGATGGATGTGGGGGAGGATCTTATAAAGGTTTTTGAGTATAATCTGGAGTAAGAACAAGGTTTGAGAGGTGTAAGGAAATGAGGTTGTGTGGGGAGGTTTTTATAGTGGAGGGAAGGGGGTTTTCTCAATATTATATTCACTAATTTATTATTTCTCCACAAGAAAAGAAATTGTGAGGATTATTGTGCCTAAAAATAGTAATAAGTAAATGTGAGTTCGAACCAATTCCCATTTACATCATCTATGACTCAAGCATGACGAAAAAATTCATTTATTTAGTATATTTTTTAAATTATCAAATTTCACTATTCACAAAAAATTCATGTATTTTTGAAAAATCCATGAAATTCAGCCTAACTATTTTAAAATGTTTAGAATTAAAATATTAACTCTATTTTATGTAAATAATTTTATAAATATGATTAAATTATTTTTTAATTAAAATAATACTTTACTTGAAAAATACAAATTTTAAAATTAACAACTGATTTTTTAAAACTATTAAAATAATTAATTAAGGTCTCAAAAAATTATCATATAATCATAAAAATTTAAATAATAGTTTATAAATATATTTCATGTAAATAAATTTTACTTTAAACTATTTAATTAATCTTTAAATAATCAAGACATATAAAAATACCAACACAATAATGTAATTATGATATGTTGTCACTTATATGATGGATATATTTTATATATCATATCACTGGTAAAGTTATTATTCACTTGGTAGATTTAAAATTTGTAAGGGTTATATTAATAGTAATAAGGGTAAAATTACTATGAATAAGTGTATGCTACTATTTACCAAAAATTATATTTTTCTCTATCAGACTCCAAACATCTTACTGATCACAAATGTGTATGTGAGATTTTTGAAATTCAAATCATAGAAGTGGAAAAATTATGTTTAAAGGATGCATAATATTTCATCTAATAATGATGTGGAATTTTATTCCTAATATGATTATAGGGGATTATGAAATTACTAAAATAAGGGTATAATTTCATTGATAAAAGTTAGGGTCGTTACACATTTCCCTTCTAGGTAAGACAATGAAGCTGTAGATAGAGAAACATACAAGGACGATGAAATTATTACTATATTGTGGATGTTATCTCAATTAATGAGTAAAACATTTACCCTTATAAAGATACATGATGATCAACCATGTGTTGTAACAATGTTAAACCACTTTAAGCGTCAACAACATACACCATTCTAAGGGACTATAATTACATTTATTAGTGATTAAGAGATAAGATTTTTTGAGATGATATTTCTCACTATGAGAAAAAATGAAAGGGAGAAATATTTCATGGAATTTATATCATCTGTCAGTAAATATGGATAAATAATATTCATTGAATCAAAACACTAATGGGGAATAAGATATAGAAAACATAGAATGGAAGGTATTTCTGGTAATCTTCTTAGAAATTTATTTTACTCATGAATGATGAGTGGATAGGGAGAGACTGTTCATTAGTCTAAGATAGACTAATGATGAAAATGTTTCTAGGTTTGGACCCAAAATTTCAATGTTTTAAAGGGATTCTATGGACTATGTACATAATCCGAAAAGAAATATTAAAAATTTATTTAATGGGTTCAATCTAATAATTTAATGGGAATTAGTCTAACAAACACTCTCTTTATATGAGGAAATAATATAATTTTTTGCAAACACATATAAATAATTATCCAAGACATATGGTTTTGGAAGAAATTAATACAAGTAGAGGGACCTCTGGGCAAGTTGGAGAAGGAAATATTTCTATAGGTAATAATTTATGGGAAGATTTTTGAACTTATGATAAATTTTGAGTGAAACACTACTTAAAATGTTTTTTTTGGGAAAGTAATTTTTTATAAGTGTATTGAAAAATGACACTGGAGTCATGATTTCAAGGAAAAAATGAATATTCTTTTGTAAAATTAATAAATAGTATTGGTATGGGGAACTATTAAAAGGTTTTTTTAAGGCATCAACAAAAATTTCCCCAAAACATTATAATGGAAAAAGTCTAAGCTTGCATGATCCCAATGAATGAGATTGAAGTCCCTAATGACTTAGTGGAAGGTAAAATAATAATATCCTTAAATTTATCTAATGTTTTATTTTATTCTTTATCCTCACACTCTCTTATATCATCCTTGTCTTCTTGGAATATTATTTTTTTCTATAGAATATTAGGAATGGAGTTATCAATTGAGCTTATTAGTGGAAGTATCACACTAATAAAGATGTCTAAATAATTTCCCATTAATAATGATAAAAATTATCTATTTGTTGATTTGATTATTACACCTATGGTTGAGTTTTAAATATTCCTTTTTATAGACCTACTTTAAAAATATAATTATTTTTTTCAAAGAGAAATAACTTTCAATTCATGATTAATATATAGAAATCATTATATTGATAAGGGAGAATTCATCATTAGAGTTATGTCGAGATCTACCCTCAGTAGATCATGTGAATTATATATTAAGGGAGGAAGAGAAGACACGATATGTTTATGGGAAAGGTAATCTCAAAATTAATTATGTACCTATTGCACTAGAATGCATTGACATATTTCTTGATGAATAACCTTGACATACACTAGAATGTAAATTTTAGTTTTCTATTAACTCCATCCTTGATACAAGACCAATATCCAAAAATTCATACAAAATGTTCCCAGTAGAATTAAAAGAGTTAAAGAAAAAACTAGAGGATTTTTGTTACAAGGTATATATACACAGTAGTGTTTCACCATGGGAATCCCCGATTATTTTTGTTAAGAACAAAGACAGATCAATGAAGATATGAATTGATTATTAGGGAATCCATAGTATTACAATAATGCAGAAGTATCCTCATCCTCACATTAATTACTTATTATATCATCATCATGGAGCCCAATATTTTTCAATGACTAACATTTGTTTTAGGTATCATAAATTTTATGTTTTGAAGGAATATATTCAAAAGACAACATTTCATATCAGGTTTTAGAATTAATAGTTCCCAGTAATTAATTTTGGATTGATTAACGAACCCTATTTCTTCATGGATCTAATAAACAAATTATTCAAGGAATACCATGATAACATTGTTTGGGTATTTATTGATAATATCTTTGGGTAATCTTAGATCTACTAAGACCATAAGAAACCCATGTGGATAAATATTGAAATTATTATATGAAAAGTTTAATATAATAAATTTATGAATTTTAAATTTTGGTATTATTATATTTCTTTTCATGGACATATTTTCAATATGGATTGAATCTTTCTTGATCCTAAATGGAAAATGTTATTTCAAAATGGCCAACACCAATGAATATAATTGAGGTATGTAGTTTCACTAGTTTGGTAGAATGCTAGCGTTGATTTATTAAAAAAATTCCCTTTTAGCTAACCTGTTAACAAATCATATATGTAAAGGTGCTCACTTCATATAGGAAAAGTAATGTGAATAATGTTTTAAATAATTTAAATAGATATTGGTGAATGCTTTTATTTTGACTACATAACCAATAAATAATGGGTCTTTAATATATAATGATGAAAAAAATAAGGATCTTATTGTTTCCTAAAATATAATGATATATTTATTACCTATACATAAAGGTAGTTTAATATTCTTGAAAAAATATAAAACCATAATATTTTGTTAGAGAAATTAATATTTTACTTTAATACAAAGAGAAACATTCTATATATAGAAATATGCGAGATATACATGAATAAAAAGAACATGAAACACATATTTTCATAGATTGGACTCAACAATAGGTAGATAAGATGGATTGAGAAACTCAAGGACTATGATTTCCTTATAAAATATAACCCTGGGATGGAAAATATTGCATTGGGTAATTTTATTTGGAAGGATAATAGATTAATGGAAAAAATGAGGACTAACTAGATCCTATGTTCTTGGAATTGTAAAATAATTATATGGGAATCAATATGGATGTGGATAAATCAGTAATTTATAAAATGGTTACTAAAAAATCACTAATGTTCAAAATAAAATGTTCTCAACCTGATGAAGATAATTTTCCAAAGAATATGAAAATTGTGAATAATATAAAATTTACAAACATTTTTTGTGAACATGGTTTTATAAAATATAGAAAGTGACTATGTATTCATTATATAATAGATTTGAAAGCGTAATTAATGGAAAATTCTAATAGGTGAAATTTCTCAATACACTCTAGTATCAACAAGATGTATTTATATTTGAAGGAAAACATTACATGAAGTGGGAAATTAATGACTAAATTTCATTATGTTTTGTTTTTTATCAAGATAAGGTTGGGAGACAAATCCTATAGATGTCCTGAAACCTATACATACTTTTACATGAAAAAGGGATTAATTTAATATTATCATTTTCACTCAATTACTAAAGAAGCATAGGAATAATGATTCAATATGGGTTATTTTTTACCACCAAATCAAATGTATGAATTTCAACACATCAATATACAATTTATCTATTTAATAGCTTTAACATCATTATATTTGGGAAGTTTTAATATTTCATGATGCACCTATTAAAATTATGTCTTAGCATGGTCATTTATTTACTTTAAAATTCAATAAAAGTATTTATATGTCCCTTAACACCATTATCTATTTTAGTTCCTCTAATCACCCAAAAATCGATGGAAAGTTAAAAAGGTCTATTAAAATATTATAGGGAATGTTGAGGTTGTTATCTCTTGAGTTTTAACTTGTTTGAGATAAGTATTTACATAATTTGGGGTTCATATATAATAATATCTTCCATTCAAGTATTCAAATGGCACCTTATGATGAATTATATGGAAAGAGATGTATTACTCAAACTTGTTGGAATGATGGTGGTGGAAGGAATGTTTTTGTCCTAGAACATATATAGGAGAAAAAGGATAAGGTAATGTATATTCAAACCAAATTTAATGTAGTAAAATATAGTCAAAAGTGTTATGTTGATAACATGAGGAATGATTTTGAATTTCAAGTGGGAGATCAGATTTTCTGAAATGTATCTCCATGGAAGTGTTCTATAAGGATTGATAATAATGGAAAACTAATATCTATGTATACTTAAACCTTTTCAAATTTTGTAAGGGATTGGAGTAATGGATTATAATTTACTAATGCCACCATTTCTATTTAATGTACATAATGTGTTCCATATCTCTTTGTTAAAGAGATAAATGTCAGAAATAACACATGTGTTAAAATATGAAGAAATAGAATTGGAATATGATCTATCATATTTTAAATAACCTGTCCAGATTCTAGAAAATAGAGAACAAGTGTTGAGGAATTGTAGGCATTATATTGTAAATTTTTTGGGAGAAACCTTATGATAGAAGAGGTGATGTGTGAACCTAATGAAATTATGTTGAAGAACTAGAAAAATATCTCTAAAATTTAATTTTTTTAAAATTTTAGGACACATTTTTTTTATTTTTCAAGGGGGTGGGAGTGTATCACCAAGAATTTAAGAAATAAATCCTTTTAAAATAGCTCAATAATTTTGATAACTTGTAGAAAATGGAACCTTGGGTCGAAATGAACCATAATATAATATACCATTACAACCAAGATTTTAAATTGGGTGAAATGAATAACAATAACTAGATAAAGAAATTTTTTTTTTAAACATTTATAAAATAAATATCACTGTACATTATTATTTATAAATAAAAATAAAAATCATATGACTGAAAATAATGTATTTTTGAAAAAAAAAACTACTTTTCTATAGAGAGGTTTTGTCACGATTTCATAACTTATTTTAAAAATAATTTTTAAATATTTTAATTTTTTTTTGAAAATTGGAACATAATATTTTATATAATGAAATCATAATAGGCATGGTGATATTTTTTGTAGAATATTATAAAAAGATTAGTTTTGTCATGAATAATGAAAATATTAGTTTTTATTTAAAAATTATTTATAATAAATATTATTAACAATGATAAATTAAATTTGAAATCATATTTAAGTAAGAGTAGATAAATTATATTATTATATAATTACTTTAGGTGATTCAGATCAATTTTTATGTTCATTTTCAATACAAAAACATTCCATACATGTAATAACATTTCTATGGAAAACCGCTTTTTCGTCATGTCTGTGGGTTCTTATTTTTAATTAAATTCTTCCATATTTTCTGATTGAATATTTAAAAATGGATTAAATATTTTAAATAAATATAATTAATATTATTAAATAAGGTTAACATATTTTTTTACCATAATGAATAATGTATATAGAAAAAACTAATTAATTCAATTTACATGAGAATTAGATTATTTTGGGAGATAAACTAAAATGATACAAGTTAAAATGACCTAATAATTTTCCATTAACTATTTTATGAAAAAACATTAACCCGAAAATATATTATGTTAAATAATGATCAATTTTGGAGCCTTTTCATGAGAAAAATGTGGGTATAAATTATTCATTTCAAATATTCTTTGTGTGTCCTCTCCCCAACATATAAAAGACAACCACTATCCCCTCCTCTTAACACTCATAAAGTCTATTTTAATATCCAAAAACATCAAAAATATCTTAAATACTTTACTTGACCATTATATTGGCCATATATTTATTAGGGAACCCTGAAATAGAGTCTTTAACTATAATCTAAAAGTGGATCTCTGAAGAGGATGTAAAATTACTAAAAATGCATTTTATTTTATTTAATCTACTAAATATTGAAAATATGATTCTAATATGATGATATATTAACAATAGTATCTTCTATTTTCTGAGTTTTTTATTTTAATGGAATAAACAATATCCAACTCCCATCAAAGGGGAAACAAAATCATCAATTGTTTGTAAGGCAGACTATAGCCTCATGAAACGATTATCTCATTTTCCATCATCACCCATAAAGGATGGATATATTTATTTATTTAATATAATTATATGAAATTAACAAATGTATATATTTATTTAGTTGTATTATATCAAATATTTTCTTATGAACCATTCTATGTAAACACAATAACATCACTTAAGTATACAATGGACTACCGCCTCACGAATTGATGCGAGTCATTTCCCAAATACTATTTAAATAGAAGGAAATGATGAAATATTTAAACGATATATGTTATATATATGATAACAAAATGAATCTTTTATAGTGTTATTTTTTATACCATTTTTTTTTGATTATATAAAAAAAAATATAATTCTTGCATACATATGGCCTACCGTCTCTATAAATGGTGTTATCTATTTTCTATATACAACATTTACATAATTCAATAAATAAATATATATATATAATGAAAAAATATGATATTTTTACTATATTTATATTTTTTATATGATGTAAAAATGTTCAAATTAAAAGGAAAAAATTATTGAACCAAAACATAAAAGAAAAAATAAAGCAATTATCACTATAAAAAGTCATTTTAACAAAAGGTTGATAACAAATACGAGATTAAACACTATAGGTAAATCATAAATGGTATAAGATACATGAGTATGGTTTTGTAAAATATCTATAATGAAACTATATTAATTAAAATGGTGGTTTGAACACATTAAAAGTATATCATACCTATGGTAAGGTATTATTTAATAAATTTTCCATCTTTGAGATAAATTTAATGTTATGAACCTATATTATTTTATGAGGTGTATATATGTCCCCTTAGAAATGTAATAATATAAATTTATTTATTCAATGTTATTTTTTTTGGTTTATTTAATTTTATTATTTCTTGGGGATTATGATTCAATGTTACCAAAGTGGTAAGGGTTTAATGATACAACCTCATTGTTTATAGGTATTGTTTATGTTTATGCTTATGATGACCAAATAATATGATATATATCTCAAGAAAGTAATGATTTTTAATAATTTTTTTATTTCCTAATAATAAATTATTCACCTTCACTTAATAATCTTTATATAATCAATAGTTACAAATATTGTTTTTAATAAAAATCCCCTTTATTTCTCCCTTTTGTCGAAAAACCATTTTCTTTCATAAAAATGTTCTATAAAAATGTTTTTAAAATGTTTTAGCATTGAAAAAATGATAGATTAAAGAAAAATATACCCATTATTGAGATTTTATTATGGGTTTAAAATGAATCTTCTTATCATTTTTCAAGTGGGGAAATTCTTAACTATTTACCAAAGTGCATTAAGAATGTTTTCCTTTAACTTTTACTACATGAAATAAATTTTACATATCCATGACAAATATTTCCATGGAAAACAATTTTATATTATTCAAAGGATATTTTAAAATAATGGTTTTCAAAAATATTTTATGAATTTTATTGTATTTGAAAAAGTTGTTTTCAATGAGTGTTTATTTTCCTCATGAAATGTTCCAATTGACCATTTAAAATCATTTTCCTTATATGATGAGGTAATTTTATGTTAATATATAGTTAATTAGGATATTCTAAAATTACACAATAATTATTATTTATCGAGACAGTTTATAATCAGTTTTACCGAGGATGTTTTATTTTCATAAAATTGTCCATATTACTCTTAATGGTTTATGAATTTGTTTATTTATTGGAGAATATATTAAAATTTTATATTTTTTCAGTTTAATTTTTAATGTTTATTATGATTCACCCCATTAATATAATGAATGAATTATAAATTTAATTTTAAGCATGGGGACCACTATATCCGCTCAATACCATTGTAGGTCTCATAATATTAATAATTATTGGTATTTGGATGATTACTTCCTCAATTATGTTAGATTTTTTGGAACATAAACTTAATTTTATGTTTATTATGTCAAGAATTATGGGTTCCCTCATATTGATATTATTCATTAATGTACTTGTGATTATATCACTAGTTAAAATATCTATGAAAATGTTCCAAGGTCATTTGATTAAGTATATGGAATTATTTTACCATTATTTATTGAAGACATATTATGCTCATGTTATTGAGTAAAGGGAATGTGTATCATTTATTTAACTTGAAATATTTATTATGCTCTATTTATTTATACATTCCACTATACTAATACACTTATTGAAAATTTTAGATCAACCCTTTATTATGTTTTATTAACTTTTCTTCTAATATGAGTATTATGATTTAATGTAAGAGTTAACATATACAAATTAATGATAAATTTGAAAAAATAATTTTTTTTACTTTTATTAAGTAAAATGAGATTCAAGTATGTATCTTGTTACTTGGACAAATAAACTATTAATTAATCTGGGATGAGATTACTTGTATCTTATACCAATGTAATAAATATTCCAAAAACATTGGGAAACTGGGGTTGGGATCTTTATATCTTTCAATCATGAGTTTTCGATTAATAGATTATAAAATTAGTAAATGTAAATATTGAAACTTTTTGTTAATTTAGATTATCCATGTTTGTATTTTATTTTAGGAAATTATATAACATGTACATCTTAGAACATAACCATTTTTTACCACTATTTATTTATCTCAATTGTAAGTGTTAGAAAAATTTTATCTTTATTTCTTACTAAAAAATAACAAATGAATTCCTTTATGAAAAACCATAATTATATCTCCTTTTAGTTTGGGAATATTTTTCTTCCTTATCCATGAAAATCAAATTGTTTTATATATGTTTTTTCATATACATAAAGGATTGGTAATGGTATTTTTCTACAGCCTTGAATTTCATTAAAATATATTAAAAATAATATTTGAAAATATTTCTGTTACTTATAACTTATTAATTTTACCAAATTTTGAAAAGAATATATTATTTTATCCTAAATGGTATGAATGGTATTAACAGTCAACATGTACTTCCTTTATGATGAATATTACTTTTAATTATTCATTACTTGTCAAAAATAAACTTATTTACATTATTATTTATATTAATACATAAAAAATATTTACAAAATAAATTAATATTTTTTATCCTTTATTCAAAATGTATTTCAAATTTATTAATAGAATAACTTATCATTTATGTCAACATGTTCTAAATATTTTTCTGTTTTACTAGGGATGTTGTATAATGATAACATACACCTTTTTTCTCTCCATGTAATTTGCTAATTCATTATAAATGTTCTAATGATACTCATTTCATTACAATGATTAATTAAGTGATGAAAGATTCATTAATGTTATGTTTCTTAAGGGTTATATTTGCATGGTTTATTATTTTATAATAGGTGGATCTATTATTTCCCCATAATGAAATTGTTAAACTTATTTTATCTCATGATATAACTAAGAGATAGTGGTAATAATTCTTCATCTGATATACTTTTGTATGCTAGTAATAAGGAATAATCTATTATACATAAGGGTAGTGGGAAATAATGAACGATTCGTTATACTAATGGTTTTGGTGATGCAAATTAATCGATTGTGATATAGAATTATAGTGATGATTCTAGATCCACTATATTATGGGATTCAAGTAGTTATTCACCATACATAATTTTTTTATTTACTATGTTAATTTTTGTTCCGCATTCTTAGGTTATTCGACATGGTTTTCATTATTTCCAAGGATTATGATAATGGGTTTGTTTTGATTCCCATGTTTAATGTTAGGAAGTATTTCATTCCATAAAACTAAAATTTTAAGAAATTCTTTTTTTTATTCTATTATTCTATGAACATGATTATATTATCATACAATTTTGATCTTCATTTTACCCATATTGAACTTCAATTGATAATGACTATGATTAACCTTACTCAGAGTTTGAGCTCTCACTTTTTATACTTCATTTACCCAGGTTATTATAAATGTTAATATATAAGATATCTCTATAAGGGTATCTTGTGTGGTGATTTTTAGGCATATTATAAAGACCTATTATAAAATTATAAGTTCATAATAGTATTATAAAAATTGACATTTGATGAGAATGACATGGGTTTGGTAAAATAAAAGGTGTTTTACTATTTATTTCAATGAATAAATATAAAAAAGGTCAATAGTATGTACATTAATCAGTATTATTTATTAAAATTGTAATTAAATATGTTCATGATAGGGTTACATTATATGTTATCATAGCTAGAATGTAAATAAATTTCTTTTTATAACTATATATAGGTGAACAAGTCTCAGGATATCTTAATTCAACTTTAATATGTATACTGACCACACTTCTTTATGAATAAATAATGATATTCCATATACAATACGTGTATAAATATGTTATTTTTTATATTTTCTCTGAAAATAAAATATTTTCAATTAGTCTTTTTTATTCAAGATAACTTGTATTGATACCAAGAAGTATTTCAGGAATATTCCAAAATTAATTAATAGAGTCCCAAACAAGATAGTAAGATTATTTTTGGGAAGATTATACCACTAAACCTTTGAATTTCATCATATATATCTTATTACTATATAATCTACCTAGATAAGGAGTAATAATTAATTATGGGGGTGGAATGGGGAGAAAGGATGTGCTTTTTTTTAAATATAAAATATTTATTTTCATAATCTATATATAATATTTCTATATTATGAATTTAAATATGTAAAAATACAAACACACCACATAATGAAATTATGAAATGTTTATTTATTTTAATATTTAAATAAACATAAGTATGAATATATATTTTTTGATTATTTACATATTATAATTATTATTTTTACTTGGTTAAACCAAAAAAACCCAAAAATCCCCAAGAGGGGGTTATTTTTTGTTTGAAACACCTCTAAACTTTAATAAGTCCTTATAACTCTGTTAGAAAAAATGATATGAACCTGTGACCTCCATATAAATATTTAGAACATATATGTAAGAAAGACAACCTTCATAACACATATATTTTACTTAGTTCACCAATAAAGAATACACCAAGGATCATACAGAGATGTTATTTCGACGATCCTAGGGATATCACTATGTAATGTATGTGATTGAAATAATTAATAAGGGAGTGGTATAGATCCAAAATTCACCCACTTTTTATCATTATGTACACAATTAAATAGGATTAAATATTATAAATTTTTTTAATATAGTTGTCACTCTCAAGAATATCAATATACATTAAAAACATGACTTTACATAGTATTTTATCATTATACCACAATATACCATTGAAATCAATGAATTTAATGTGATTATTAATGAAAATATTTCACTTATTAATAATTTTAGATGTAGTAGTTCTGCTGATATCTTTTTAAATGTTTAAATTCCCTTTATAAGAGTTTTATTTTCTCTCAGTATTATACCTATTGATATTATATTTGATATTACTACCAATAAATATATAAATTTATATCTTAATTATTAGTCACACTAAATAATACATATTATTATAAATAAAATATCTTTTAACACCCTATGATTTTAGTATGTAACTTTCTTTAAATAAATACCATATTGAATGAATTGAAAAACACAAAATACTGACCGAAAATGAGTAATGACTTATTAAAATAAATAATCTGTAAATAGAAAAATAGTAATTAATTATGATACTTATCTATTATTATTTAATATTTATTGATGATATTTATTGACTATAAAATAAATAGTTAATAGGGTATAATTAAAAAATTTCAATTATAAAAAGAATATTTGTCAATTAACATTTTTTTAAATTATTGTGCATCTCATCATTACAAATTATATTGATCAATTTAAAATGATAACAACTACAATATTTAATATTTAAAATTTTAATCTAATATATTAACCCAAACTTAATTAGAAATTTATATAAAGAAAACTTTATGTTTAAAAGTTTCAATTTGTTTTATAAAGGTGGGTTTTCATTATATTATTCATTTGGTTATAAAACACAAATATATGAATTTTGTATTGTAATTTGGATAAATAAATATCATCTGGGAATTAATTATTTCAAAATAATTTTAGGAAGAATTATTGGGATTTTTCAGATAAATTTGTTTTTTAATAATAAAAACATCGTTTTTACAAATGTTGTCACTATTATTACATTATCATGATATATGATTGAATTTATATTTAAAGAAGCAATTTTATTCCACAATATATGTTAATGAGATAATATTAGTCACTTAGTAATATAATTATGATATTTTAAATATATGTAAGACAATTTTGAAATCTATTAAATGTTTAATTCTAATAAACGAATAATTGTTTTGTAATTTACAATAATGAAGTAATTACTAGGTAATATTTTATTTCAGATTTATTTTTATATAACATTATATTTATTATAGATTAATAAATATATTTATTTCATTATAATAGATTTTATACATGATATTTCTATAAATTCAATTATACGGTTAACAAGTTATTTTTCTGCAAATAATTTCAATATTTCCTATAATAATATTGAAATTATTTAAAACCCAACTGAGAATTAAATCTTGAAAAATGGATTCCATATTTTGAATTAAAATATTGAAATTATTAATTATGAATTATTTCTTTTTTTATCAATAATGAAGAGTTACGATGATGAAAAAATTAGTCATCACTATATGAGCTAAAAGGGTTAAAACTGGGATTAAACTAAAAGAAAAGGATTAAAACATATCTAAAGATATATAAATTTTTTAAGAGTATATTTTGACCTCAACATAAAATATATTTTAATTTATACATAATTATGGACACATACCATATGAAATTAATTTATCATATTTAAAAGTTCATAATATTTAAAAGAACATAACTTCCCTCACTTATAAAAGAGATAACCCTCTTCTCACTTTTCCACACCACATATAGAACCTTATCTAAACCAATATCTTCAGAAATACAATCCAATGTCTATTATAAATGAAATGTAGTTTATTTTATTCCCCAAATTTCCATTCACTAACTATTAATGTTTTTAAAAGAGATTATTCAGGGAAGAGTTATATTTTGTTTCCAATCTCTTTCATGTTTAATTATTATTAATCCTCATCAAAATATTTTATAACCATATTAACATAATTAAAATAGTATATTAAATATATTAAAAAAAAATTATGTTAATTTTTCAACATTTTTTATCTTATTTCCATCATATGGGAAATAAAAATTCCACTCATGCATGTTTGCTGAATACCGCCTCAACGAAGCGGTTTGTTTGGATTTTCATCACCACCTCACAATGTTATTTATATTGATGAATATAACTTAAATAAACAAATATATATATATATATAATATTTATGAAATAAATATGATTATATAAGGATAAGATATTATATATATCCACACCCTCCCATCCGTTGGAAAATAAAAACATCTCACATGCATACGTGTGGAAAACCACCTCCATGAATGATGCATTTTTATTTTCCATTACATTCTCAAATGGATCCTCATAAATATGGATATAATTAATATATATGTTATTTATTGTATTATTAGGATCCATTAAGGGTAAACCATTACCTACATTATTTTTTCATCTATTGTAAAATAGAAACATCGGTCATTCGTACTAGAAGACTACCCCCTCCATGAATAAGGTATTTAATTTTTATAACTAACATAAATGGAATGTTTTAAATGGGTATTTAATGGATAAATATGAAAAAATTTATCTTATTTATGATATTTAAATTATTAATACTTGAACATGTTTGAAGGAAGAGAATCATTGAATCAAAACATGTAAAGTTGTTAAGACCAAGGTAGTTGAATTTAACATTATATAATGAGTAAATGGGTAAAAAGAATGTATGAATTAATGACATAAAAAAAGAAAGATATAAATATATTTCATACATATTTTAATAATAAATATAAATTAATTATACAATAGTATGTAATGAAATCGACCACGAGTGAATTTAAGGTATGGTTTTGTTTTATAATATCATTTTTATTTGTGATTGTTTCGGTTAAAATTTACATTAGAGGAATTATATGATATTTATCTATTAAAACCAATATAAATTATCCTAAACTAGTTATTTATATGTTACAAATTTATTCTACCATTGTTTTTTTATCTTAAATACTTAATACCACCAACATAATATTTTGATGTGAAATTGACAATATTTATCCTTTTGGACGAGAGTATATTACCTCTATTTTGATATTTTTTATTTTTTTGGAAAAATTTACATATTTATATATGAAATTATTATTTATTTTAATATTATTTTAATACATAATGTATATTCAATATAATTAGCATTATATTTTTATTTTTTTCCAAATAGGTTTTTACTCTCCTTAAAAAATTGTTAAAACATTTTTTTTGAAAATTCTTGCAGAACAGATACAATTACCCTGAAAATATAAAAATTAATAATAATGAAGATTACTTTAAAATTTTCCATTATCTTTAAAATAATATCATAATCCCACTATAATTATTATTTTTTATTTTTTATGGTTCAAAATAGAAAGGGATATTATTATTTCAATAACATTAAAAAAGAGCATCATTTTAAATATGTGTATTTATATATCCAAATATTCATTGTTTTTATATAGTTTTTTTAATATTTATTATTGTTCATTATTTTTTTTAATTTCCCCTTGAGAACTCAGGGAATTCAGGTTATAAATTGTTTATGTCTTTGTCTTTATAATATGTTAAAAAAAATTAAAAAATTTATTTTCAATGTTTTGTTTCCATTTTCTATATTAATTTACAAAAATATATGAATTAAACAGAAAACATTCATTTGGATATATTTTTAAAATTATTTCTTCCATTACTAATTTCATGACCAATCCCCTCATATAATTGTTTTCTAAGTTAATTTACATCTTTGTTGATATTTTCATTATTATCCACATTTAATCATTCAGCATTATATCGATATTTGTTAGTATCATTAATTTATTAATTATTTCATTACTTTCTAACCATATACCATGATTATATATGATATTACATGATAAAATAAAATTAAAAATGATACTAATCAAACTGAGGAAATTTTTGGAATTCCATACTACATGATTCTATATAGATATAAATTGATTATTATGTTTTCTTATATTTACTGATTGATCAATAAATATTTTCATAACGAATTGGTCATGTGTTTGTGAGGGGTATGTATCTTTATAGCCTCTCAAGGAATCCTTAGGACTCATGACACAAACTATATAGGGTATTTAGAATATACCATTCTTATTTATGTGTGATGTCTTAATTGATAGGCCTTGACTGTATGTAAGATATACCGGTTGAGGGGCCTTGATGATATGTATGATTTATTCCATGTTAGGACTTGAATATATTCCATATGTATTGGTAAAAATTACATGATTGTGATACAATGATTCTTGAAATAATATATTATATTATTATATTATTTGATTTTGTTTTCCATGTGATGACAAAATTTATGTACACAGAAATATGTTTTTTCTCAAATTATTTATCATAATGAACATTTATTGATTATTTACTCCTCTATTTTGAGTATAACTTATGTATTAATGATTTATTAAAATGTTATTAATCTTTTAGTAATCAAATTATCTCAGAAATTATTATTTCATTCATTCCATAAGGTACCGATAAATGATATTTGAAAGATTTTAATGCATGTACAAAAGGAAATAATTTTTTTATGAGTTTTACAAGATATTATGTATGTTTCCAATATATTTTTATAATAATAAATTTATGTTGTTGGAAAATACTAATAAACTATTAAATCATTTATGATGAGATAACTATAATATTTTACCAATGTAATATAATAAACATAGGCTCTAGGTTACATGATTTAGGGTTGTTATACTACCAAAGACAAAGATAATCTCTCCCCATTATAAAAACATTGACCTTTCAAAATATTATAGAAATAATCACATCTCTGCATGACATCACTTATTGTTGTTCTTGGTATATAAAATACAAAAAAATTATCATGTGACATATTATCTGAAATAGATATTACCTATTCACCATATATGTAAAAAGATACTCAAATACATTTTTAAATTTCCTTAAAAATGTGGAATGATCTTCTACATATTCACTGATCGTAGTCCAATTGTTGTATAATGCCCAAATTAATGGGCCAATGAATTCAACATAATCCAAATAAATTTACATAAAATTTCATCGGTGTTAGAAAATTAAAATGAACCCCCAATTTCTGTTGTGAAACTCTATTGATTTTATCCTGATGATAACTTTCTCATTTTAAATAAAACTCTAATTACAACATTTTATCCTTATTTATAATTTAATTACCTTAATAGGACCATCAAAATAAGTAAAAAACTCTTTATTTTATTATTTTTGGAGTTATATGTTTCTATAACATTCCAATTGTGATAGTAATAACAAAAACAATTAAGTTTAATTTTATACACCCTTATTTACAGTGTGATAAACATTTTAGTATAATAATTTTTTCCACCATTAAAATATCCCCTAAAAATTCCATGATACTCATATAAAATTTTATCCAGAATTTAATAAATAAAAAATATATTGAAAACTAATTAAACACCTATTTACATAAATTCATTTGAACAATAGGCATTAAAGAAAAAATATCCCAATGGTTCAAACAATAATAAAGATAGGAAAATGATTCCTTAATTTATTTAACTATATATTATTCATAGTTCATTAATTCTTATCCCCAAAATTTAACAATCATAACATTTGTTTGTGATTTTTCATCAACACCTCAATTTACTAGACTTCAGGATTTTTTCTTAATTTGGTTAAAATGTGATATTAATTGATCTATCAATATATGAAAATAAAATAAATGAATGGATCTATATAATCCTTTTATTTGTGAATTTGATGGTATATAATTCACTAAAAAATATTTTTAGAGTTATAAGGAGTTATAGATATATTGCGGGAAGATACAAATAATCAAGATCATTATAGAAAATACTAGAAATATAACATTATGGGCATCAATGTCTATGGATATTTCGAAAGTTTAATATTTTCTATGTTAGGATTGAGTATATTTTCATCAATAAAGATACATCACGGTTTCTACTTGTTATTAAATTAGATCAATGGAATGGTATAAATTGACTATATAGGTCTATGTCCCTATCAACCTGATGTGAAATCCAAAGATGAGGGTATGTTGGAGGCCAATGGTACATGCATCAAAAGGAAGTGGTAAAAATGGATACATTTTTTAACATACTGTATTATTATATATATATATATATACTTTGAGTATGAACCTTTAATAATATATTATGGTAGAAACACTTAATATTACAATAGAAAGAAGATAATAATAATTACGGGGTGTGAATTTTTTGGAATTTTAATTGTAGGGTCTTAATAATCCATTTGTAGGTCGAAACCTTCTTAGTTCAACTCCTCACACCATGGAAATAACAATTTTGACTAGATTTCCAAAAAAATATCATGTCAATTTTTCACTACACCTCAAGTGGACCTCCTTGTCACAATAGGTTCATATGACACAACAAATTTAATCAAAGACAAGTGGGAAGATTTATTCCCTTTGAATAAAAGACAAAATAAGAGTGATATCTCCCTGAAATATTTGAATGACCCTTAGGGTTGTTGGATTTAATAATCAAACCCATAATTTTACTCTACAAGAATAAATGTTCAATAAAACACACAAAAAATAAATTTTTCAATTAATATTTGAAAAATTTAGAAAGATCATCTGATTCTAAGTTACAATAAAGAAAAAAAGTATGTCAAATTAGACACAATATGACATAAATAGAAATAAAAAATAAAACATATCCTAATGGTCAAAAGAGATGAGTTTCTATGTATGAAAATATAATTAGAAAAACTATAGACAACAAATTTATATTTTCACCAAAAAAGTATAAAATATTCAATATGAATATTCCACCCATTATCCAAAAATCAAGAGGATATAATAATATGTAAGTGATGATCCATAGAACTATTAAAACCCAACCAATTATTGTGTTTCTATAATTATGTACTAAGTGATAAATTTATTCCAATGTGTCTATGTATAGGGTGAGAATAAATACTCAGCAGTGCCCAATGAATGGTGTCTCAAATCACATAATGATGTATTTATATTTTAAATTAATATCTTTAATCATTTAAAGAGATAAAATATAGTTTTTAAATCAATATATATATCCTAGTATCCGTTTTTTTGTAGGGAAAATCATATAAAATATTTAATATATCAATAAATACCTACACTAGTATTGTTCATAACTAAACTAACTAAAATGAGTATCATATAAGTATATGAGATTATAATATGAGGCCATTTCCTATGGGAGGAATCGTGAGTATTTATAAATAACCCACACATGTTCATAAATTCTCCCAAACATTTTAATATATGTTTGTTAATAAAATTTGGGTTTGAGTGACCAATCCCAAGGAAGTCATGTATAACTAGTTAGGTAAACATGTAGTATATCTTAGAGAATATGGTATTGGGTAGAACAAGTCAGGTATTTGTGATCCTATTCAAATATATAATCCTATAAAATCATTCCTCGTATAATAACCCATCCCATGAGTTTAAACTAGAAAAAAATTGATTTAAGACTAGAAAAAGAATTTTATATCAAAATTATTCTATATACGGTCAATAATCATTATTCACATAATAATTACAACCATTTTATAAAAATAGTATAATTCATTTTCCATGTAAATATTAAATTATTCACAATATCAATGTAAATGAATATTCCCTATGATGAATCATAACACTTAAATTATGTCTAACTTGTAATGTATAAAATTGTATCTAAACAAATTATTGTTGTTAGGGTATGATGTCATTAGTAAACACAGAACATATAGAAACCCATGTAAGAAATGTTGGGAAAAAATACAATAAGTATATAACGATGAAATTCTTGTATCAAGATATCATCTGTGAGAAACCCAATGGTTCTAGTAATTTTTTTACCAGTAATGGGGTATAACAATAAAAGGTCACAACGAAATTGAATCCTATAAGGGTGTTTTTTACATTATATTAAATTAATTAATTAAAAAATTGAAAAAAATTGATAATAGGGGATTCTAGGCTATGCATAATTTCCAAAAAATAACATTTAATGTTTAAGGGAAAAATAATATTTGAAACATTCTATAAACTTGGTTTGGTAATTGATGGGAATTGTCGAATACAATCTCAAAACTATTGGTGATATAACTAAGTGCAGCAAAGTGGCTAACCTAGGACTTCCTCTCAAGGAGAAATTAAATTAAAAAACCCTGAATAGGCTTGATGAAAAAAATGAAATATGTGAAAACAAATGAAACACATGATTGTGGTGTTGGTGGTGGGGGGGGGGGTTGGTTTTTTTACATTCAGAAAATAAACTAAACTAAAATGAAGAACAATAAAAGACACAGTTTCTTTAAAAAACATATAGGATAAGATGTAGTTGATCTAATATTCCCCATTCAAAATTCATTTATCAATATCCCATATGATTAGAATACATTAAACTATAATCCCCTAACCTTTTCATCCTCTGAACACTACAGAAATCAACACAACAAAAAATATTGGAAAACGATTCTTTGGTCAAATTCAGGATTTCCAATTGCAGAACCCTAGTTTGATTTTGATCCAACATCCAAGTTATGTTCAATGATAAATTAGGGAAGAATATCCTACTTATATTTGAGAATTAATTGTGCTTAGGGATGAGAATTTAACCATACAATTCTCTCCCAAGATGATTAGATTTGCGATTGAGATTTCACTCACATGTTTTATACAAGCCCGACCATACTATCACGTGCAAGTAGATTGAGTAATATTAGAAATTAAACTCAATTAACTGATTAAAATTTATGATTTATAGTATGTTTATGGTATCAAAATAAATAAATTAAGGGAGTAGGGATTAAATCAACTACGAAAACAAATCACTCTTCCTTGGGAAGAGTTGTCATCATGGAGATGTTTTGAATATAAAATGGATTGAAAGGGGAACACCGAATCTCATCTCCACTCTTTTACTCCATTCCAAGAAGAAAAATAATAAGATCAAAAGAAAAAAACAGAATATTAATTGACGAAAAATTCAAGGTACATGCATGAAAACAATGAAATACAAAGAGGAGGTGGGGGAGGAGAGTCTTCTTGGAAGATATGTTTTCACAAGGCCTTACTTCTTCCAATAGTTGTGAGTGGCTCCCAAGTGACACCCCTTCTTTCAAACCTTTCCAATTTCTCTACCAAACCTCCCATATTGTGAAAAAATATTTTAGATATAGTTGGGTAGGTCTAGGTATACAAAACCTTATTCAATGTGATAGGGAAATTTGCCCAATTTTTTAATCCGACTTGCACCGAATAGTTGACCTCCTACAACTGCAACTTGGCTATAATTATATAATGATGATTTGTTCCTAATAATTTACCAGATCATTCCTCAAAATTTGAGCCTAATATATGTCTGGATGAAAAATTAATGTCTCAAATCGTGAAGTGATGTCCAATCTGGATAGTTCAGTCCAACTTTGTCTTAATGGCCCCATTACTCCACACAAATTCATGATACAAATCCCATGTCCTGCATTGAATTTGTATCCCATTATTTCAGGAATATAGATACAAAATTTTAAGTCGAAATAATTTATAGAAAAATATTTATTCCCAAAATACTAAAGTGAATTTTTGAAGGGTAAAACATGAATTTCCATTAAATTTTCAAATTAATGATCTAATCCCAAACATTCTATAAATTAACATATTTAACACAATGTGAGAAAATTATTTCATTTATTATCAATAAAATATTCAATAAAATTGTATTTTTTTAACTCCCCAACACATACCATTTTGTACTCCTGGGAAAAATATCATATCATGTATTCGAGAAAATTGTCACAAGATATGCATGCTCATATTTCTCAATCCACTGTAGGAATATAGGAAAAGTAAGAATCCCATCAAGAGTCAATATCAATAAATTATAATGTCATTGTCTTATAAATTATATAAAAAAATCCAGTCTTATTTATAACACAAATAACAGCGAAACAAGTCATGGGTCTATCATCCCACTAATTATCCATGTGTGTGTGCGCCAACCATTCCATGCTCATGAATCCGCCCATTATTTAGTATATTCATGACTTGTAAAACAATTCTTCTTACATGGTTTAATTCACCAAACATATTACACATTCCATTGCAATTGAATTTGAAGACCCACTCACTTATGTATTCATAAAAGTCAAACCTTAATCTCTGAACCAAGATAGCCCCATATGTTGTACATTTCCTCACTCGCCTCATTTTGTTATGTTTACCTTAGAACAAATCTCACACTGAACTCTCTAACCATGTTTGATATCCCTACTAAAGTAATTTTAATAGTAATAACAAGATCAAATGTCAAGGAAAAGTGGTTTTTGATCTATCCAAAAAACAACCCATTTTAGTTGGATAATAGGTATGCACACATAGGTCAATTCGGTATAGTAATGAAACCATTCAGAAGAGAAATGAACGTATGGATAAACCGGTGATTTTTTTACCTAAGTTGACTATACATTCAATTGAGTAAGAAAAATTTCCCAAGTTATGGTTGAGTGAAAAATTATGAGGAGAAATCAATGAATCAATTTACCATAAACAAATATCACAAATAATGATGTGAAAATATAAAAGGTTTTATAATGACACAACCATTTATATAATCAATGACATCAATATTTATAAAAATCAACCCTTGATGATGAAATATTACTCACTCATATAATTATAATAATGAATATTAAAAACATGAATTTTTGTTATGTTCCACATGATATTGTTACATGATATATATATATATGATTTTATTTTGTTTTTTGGCGTTTTTTAAATTTTTTACCCAAACCTTAATAGAAAATACACAAAAAACACCAAAATGAAAATCCTAAATATCTATGTAAAAATGTTTTCCCCTCCCCCACAATTAAAATATTTCATTGTCCTCAATGTGAACTCATGAAATGATACATTTACATGAAATATAGAATTTTAAATAGGGAAAATAATATAAAACTGAAATGGTTAGAAACAGACTGATATGCTCAAGTGATGATGGGGTCATGCATTGTGATGAACTCCACTGCATTAGTATGAATTCCTTCAATGTATTTCTTCAAACTTTTCCCACTGACTGTGAAGCTCCTTCAAATTTCATCTTGCATGATTTCAAATGCACTATAGGGAAAAAAATTAGAAACAATATAAGGACCCAATAATCTAGAATGCAACAAACTATGAATCAACTTCAGCAGTGAACTGTATAGAAGGACTTTCTCTCCATCATGAATCTTCCATTGTTGGATCATTTTGACATGATATGCCTTTGATATTTCATTGTAGATCCCTGAGTTCTCATATGAGTACAATTGAATCTCCTCACGATCTTGAATTTACATCTTCCTTTGAATTATTGTTTGTGAAAGATCCATGTTTCATTTATTTAAATCCCAATAAGACCGATGCTCGACTTCCACGGGGAGATGAAAGACCTTCCCAAAGACAATAGAAAATGGGGACATATCAATTGGAGTCATTTATGCTATCTTATAAGCCTGCATTGCATCATCCAAGCACTTTCTCCAATCCTTCCTATTTCGCTACATGGTTTTCTCCAAAATTTGTTTCAATTCACAATTTGAAACCTCAGCAAGGCCATTTGTTTGTGGGTGGTATGGTGTTGATTTTTTGTGTGTCGTCCCATACTTTCAAAGGAGGGAATACAAATTATGCTTTCAGAAGTGTGTCCTCTAGTCACTGATGATATATTTTGGAACTCCAAACATGCAAAAAAATTGTGTCTTGACAAAGTCCACTACAACATAAGAATCATCAGTCCTGGGGGGCTTATACTCTACCCATTTAATAACATAATAAAAAACCACCAAAATATACAAAAAAAACTAATGAAATAAAAGAAGGTCCCCTAAAATTTGTGCTCCACACTTCAAAAGTCTCACAGAATTGTATGGGATGTTGGGGTATCTCGTGTCTCCTAGAAATGTTCCCAGTGCGTTGGCAGCGAGAGCATGACTTAGAAAACACATAGGCATCATGAAATAAGCTATGCCAATATAAGACAGAGTCTAAAACCTTCCTAGATGTTTGTTGGTGTCCAAAGTGTCCACCGCAAGCAATTGTATGATAGAATTGAAGAACATACTCAAACTCATGATTAGGAAAACACCTTATAATAATTTTATCACTACACATGTTCCATAGGTATGGATATTCCAAATCATTAAATCATGACTCACACATTAATTTTTGGACATGAAATTCATTTAAATATTTTGGTATTTCATATGCAACAAGGAAGTTCACAAAACCAGCATACCAAGGATGCACACCTAGGATGTAATAAAGATTATTATTTGGGGAAGTGTCCTGAAGTGGTACTTGGGCGAGGTTGTCACCCTCTAGTGTATGAGTAATCATAGTCATGTGGTCCCCTTACATGTTTTTTGACCCCTTCTTGTCCTTTATTTCAATATCAAATTCTTGAAGAAGGAGTATCCATCAGATAAGTTTGGGCTCTAAGTCTGGCTTTTTCAAAAGCTACCTCAGCGCTGCACGGTAAGAAAAAAAAACTACTCCAAAGCCCAATAAATATGAACAGAATTTATCTAAAGAAAATATGGTAGAAAGAAACTCCTATTCTGTGGTAGTTTTGTTTTATTGGGCTAAATCCAATGTCCTCGATGAATAGGCATTCACATGGGAACATCCCTCCACCCTCTATGATAAGACAACTCCAACTTTAAAGTTGCATGCATCACACATAAGCTCGAAAGGAATGTCCCTTTTTGGGCGTTGTATGATCTGTGGAGTGGTCATACACTTCTTCAGCTCATAAAATTCTTCCCTCTATGAATCAATAAACATAAAACCAGAATCCTTTTGATATAATCACGATAAAGGAAGATAAATCTTACTAAAATCCTTGATGAAGCACCGATAAAACCCTACATTACCTAGGAAATATCTAACATTACACACACACAAAGGATAGGGTAAAGGTGAAATGATATATAGATTAGATCCATCAACCTCTATCCCATGTTCTGACACTACATTCCATAACACAATGCCATGCTCTACCATGAAATGACACTTTTTGAAGTTCAAGGAAAGATTCTTCTCAATACATCGATTCAACACCTTTCCCAGACTACATCATCATTCATAAAATGAGGATCCATATATTGTAAATTCATCCATACATACCACCATGTAGGTCTCTATGAAATCAGAAAAAATTTCACCATTCATCTTTGGAAGGTACCTGGGGAATTTCAAAGTCCAAACGACATCCTCATGTAGGAAAACATGCAAATGGGGCAGGTGAATATAGAATTCTTGTGATCCTACAGAGCTATAGGAACCTAAAAATATCTAGAAAATCCATCCAAGAAACAAAATGTGTCTTCCCAACTTGTCTCTTGAGCTTCTGATCAATAAATGGGAGGGGGAAATGGTCATTACGAGTGTATTGATTTCGTTTTATATAATCAACACACACACACCTACTATTTTTCACTATCATTGGCACTAACTCATCTTTCTCATTTTCAACAATTGTAACACAAATTTTATATGGAATAAATAAAATAGGTCTAACCCATTGGGAATTTTAAATGTGATAGATTATACCTACCTCAATCAAATTTTCAACCTCTTTTTTAACAACTTTTAGAAGGGTTGGATTGTGTCTGGTTTGTGGTTGCATCACGAGGTTCGCCCCATCCTTTAAAAGAATCTTATGCATGTAAGTTGAGGGGATAATACATGATATGTCACCCATGGTCCACTCAATCACCCTATAGTTCTCCCTCAGAAGTTTGAAATGTTTTTGTTCATGTTAAGAAGAGAGATTGTTAACAATGATAAGAGGTAATATTTTTACCACTCAACATGAATGTGTAATTGATATTAGGTGGAAATGGATTGAGTTCCAATATATGGGGTGATGTATGGAAGGATATAGTGATGAAAATTAAATATATTCAAAAAGAGAATCTGTATTAGAATAGAAATCATCAAAATCAGAGAATAGTTCATCAAATTCATCAACATACCGAACAACCTTGTCATAATAAGAGTTCACATGATCAAAATTAGAATATGAATCCATTTCAAAATCAAATATAAGAGATTATAGTTCATTAAAAATGTTTGTGGAGGTACTCTTAGAAATTAAACTAGAACCAATGCTAATAATAAACCTAAGAATATGACAATAAAATTCCACAGTTTTTTTACTTGGTGGTTCAAAATGAAAGATAACAGTAGTAGAATGCTTCTCTGTGGGGTACATCATTGAATCCATAACATTAAATATCACAAATTCATCTCCACACTCCATGGAATGTGTTCCCTCATGGAAATTTATCATCATTTTTTCTATTTTGAGGAAGGGCCTACCTAAGATAATTAGTGCATGAGAACTTACGTGATCATCCTAAATGTTAAGAACATAGAAGTCTACTAGAAAGGTCTTGTCTCTTACCCAAAAAAGTATATCCTCAAGGAATCCCATTGGATATGATGTAGGTCTTTTCACCAACTGCACCACTAATCATTTCATCGTCAACTAACCAACTAATAATGAAGAGAATACATAGTGAGGAATCACATTTATGGAAGATCCTAAATCACATAAAGCATTAGAAAAGTGTAACTTCCCTATAGTGCATGGGATGGTGAATGTCCTTAGATCCGTTAATTTTGTTGGCATTACATGGGTTGGGGTAATGAGTGATAACAAATTCTTTCCAAGATTGATCCTCTCATCTCCCTTAAGTCCTCATTTATTGGTACAAAGTTCAATTGAGAATTTCATAAACCTTGGGATATGACTAATGGATTCAATAAAAGATATACTTATCTCCAAATGCATGAATGTGTCAACAACCTCCTTTTTCATTGAATCTTCATCCTTCTTCTTGGTTTGAAAAACCCTTCTTGGAAAAGTAAAGGGTTTAGGAGGAACATCATTAATATTTTTCTTACCATCATCTTTGACTTAGGTTGATCATCAGTCGGTATTGAATAGGGCTTCTCTAGAGTTGAGGTGAATCTCAGTGGAATGGTAGTTGGAGAAGTGTCAGTTTTTTTGCTTCAAAATTGTCAAGGTGATGGAACTAAAATTATCCTTTGGATTTGGAGTAGGTTGGGAATGTAGAGTTCAAGAATTCATACTTACTAGTTCATGGAGGGAGGTGTAAATCTCGCTCATTTGATTTTTCAACTCCCTCAACTCTAAAACTTGACTCTTCAACTCATTCTGTTGATTAATAAAAAGTTATTTCAAAAGATCATGATTATTAGAATCTACCATTGGTGGGGGATTCCATTGTTTTTATCTTTTTAATGCTTGGTCTTCAAATCTCTTTTGGGGTTGTTGGAAACCATGCTAGTAAAGAAGAGGTTATAGGAAGATTTGTTGAAAAGGGGGAGTTTTTTGGTGTCCAGAGCCGTAACTCATGTCTTATGGATCCTTCTACCCTTGTTTTTATGTTGGATCAAAGGAATCAAACTTATTTTGGGGATATGGTTTTTGTTGTTGCTGATATTGTCTCCAAAAAAACACTGCTCCAAAATCTCATGTTTCATATAATTTGGGTCAACAATTAGTTGGGTGGCTTGTCTCAGTGAAAATGCCACAAGACCTTGAAAGAGGGGGTTGGGATGTCTTCTATTCTAAAGAAACTTGGCTCACCATAGGGGTAAATTCTTCCAACATTGTATCAATTAAATGAATTTTGAGAGAAGATGTACTTACCTGATGTACTCCCCTGACATGTGGTGCACCTCAATCACCAAATTGTTGCGAATTTTGTGTTATATGGTTGATCAACTCACATGAAGCTGCTGGTGTTTTTTCGACCAATGCTCATCCAACTAAAAAATCCACCGTTCTACCCTTTATAGGTGTTAGTTCTTCATAGATGTACCGAATAAGTAGTTTCTCACTGATTTGGTGATGCGGGAAGCTTTCACAAAACATCTTGAATCTTTCCCAATACTCATAAATTGACTCCCCATGTGCCTGCTTGATCTATGATATCTACATTCTAATGGAAGTGTTCATTGATTCTGGAAAACATATCTTCAAGAAAATATGTTTCAAATATTTTCAACATGTTACATCTCTAGGTTTTAAAAAATACATATAATCCTTAGCAGTTCAATCAATTGGAAATGGAAATGCACTATGTTTTATTTGATATTTAGAGACATTTCTAGGTTTCATTGTTCATCTTACCAAATAGAAATATTTTAACTTTTTGTTTGGATCCTCAAAATATAAGCCAGGAAATTTTGGAATAATGTGAATTAACCCAGATATTAGTTCAATGTCTGACTCGAGAGTTGGATATCTGATGCATGTCGGATGGTAATTAATATCTGGTGAAGCCAACTATTGAATAGTTCTATTGAGTTCATTGTTGTCATTTTTAGCCATTGTATTTTTTTTAATATTTGTTTTGGAAGAGTTTCTAATTTCAAAGTTCATAGGGTAGAGGAATTCCCTAGTTGGATAAATGTTGACACTCCCCATAGACCGAATTGTCTGATTCGATCCCAAAAGCTACACTCAATCTCGGGGTCTAGATCAAGGATATCCTTAGGATGGGATCATGTCATAATTCATAGAAAATAGCGAAATAAAAAGAAGTGGACACCAATATCATTAAATGAGGTTTCAATTGATGGTTTGAAGAAAAACTAGGGAAGAAAGAGATGAAAAAGGGAGGAGAAGAAGAGAAACAAAATGACAAATAAGTATAAATAACATACCTAAAATATATTGAATAAAACACTTTATTCCCCGTAAACAACACCAATTTAATAAGCGTTGTCACACATGCTCTCAAAAATATTGGTGATTTAACTATGTGCAGCACATCATTCTTTTAAAGAGGATGTGTATTAAAAAACCATTAATAATCTTAAAAAAAATAAGCAAAAAAAAAATTAATCACAAATGGGGGGGGGTTTGTGACTTTTGGACAATAAACTAAACAATATACACAAAAAATCAAAGAAACAATTTCATTAAAACACTTATATTAGAAGAAATAGTTGATCTATTGTACCCCATTCAACATTCATTTATCTTTATCCCATATTATTAGAATTCATTCAATTGTAATCCCTTAACACAGTCAAACTCTTAACCCTATGGAAATTATCACGACAAAAAATATTAGAAAATGATCCTTTGGTCAACTTCGAGACTTCCAATCACAGAACCCTACGTTGAATATTATATAAAACCAAACTCACGGTCAATTTTCAATTAGGGAAGAATATACTACCGATATTTTAGAATTAATTATTCTTATTAATGATACTTGAACCCTACAATTATATCCAATGTTGATTAGTTTTGTGATTGAGGTTTCTCTCACATGCTTTACACAAGCTCGACCTCGCGGTCAAGTGCAAGTCGATCGAGAAATATTAGAAATTAAACTCAATTAATGGAAGAAAATATATGATTTACAATATGTTTATGTATTAAAAATATGTAAATGAAGGGATTAGGGATTATATCAACTACCAAAGAAATCACTCTTCTATGGGAAGAGTTGTCATCGTCAAGACATTTTTCATATGGAATGGATTGAAAGGAGAACACCCAATCTCATATCCAATCATTTATTCCAGACCAAGATGAAAAATAATTAGACAAAAATGGAAATTCATAGAAGATTAATTGAATAAAAATTCAAGATATAACCATTAAGGAAAAGAAATAAAAGAAGAGGTGGGAGAGGAGAGCGTTCTTGGAAGAGATTTTTGCACAAGGCCTTACTTCTTACAATAGTTGTGAGGGGATACCAAGAGATAGAATTTTTAAAAAACCTTCTAAATCTCTTGAAAAATCCTCCCAAAGAGTTATAACATCATTTAAATTGGGTGGGGGGATAGGGTTACAAAACTCTATTAAATGTTAATGGGAAATTCGGCCAATATTTGGAATCCCACTTTAACAACATAGATGACTTTCTAAATGTGTGAATTTTCTAGACTTATAGAAGAATTATTTGTTTCTAATCATTTCTCCAAGATTACCTCTAAATTGGGGCCCAATCCATGTTCGGATGAAGATGATAAGTCCCAAATGGTAAAGTGATGTTCAATCGGTATAGTTCATTCCATCTTTGTCTTCATGGACCATTTACTCCACTCAAATCCACAATTTATCTCCCATGCCCTGAATAGAATTTGTCTCCCATCAAATAAAGAACACCGTTACAAAATTTTATGTCAAAATAATTTATAGAAAAAAATTTATTCTATAAATACTAAAGGGAATTTTAAAAGGGTAAAACTGGAATTTCCATCAAAGTTTCAAATGAATGATCTAATCCCAAGTATTCTATATATTAATATATTAAGCACAATGAAATGAAATTATTTCATTTATTATAAACAAAATATCCAATAAAAATGTTTTTTATCAATAATAATTGATATTTGATTAAAAACGTTAAAAATAATGATAAATACCATATGAGATTCTTGGAATTGTTTCTAAACCTATAAAAAGAACACCTAACTTTAATCAAATTTAAAACAACAACATTTATGGAAATAGATAACCAAATTATCTGATGAAATAGATATATAGTTAAATATTGAAGAATTTCTTCCCACTCATATAACTGAACTACCACCTTACTGATGATACAAACACTTAACCAATGGATATGTTTGGATCATTGAATTATGACAAGTTTAGTATTCAATTGAATGATATTGTTTCAATTGGTGACGTATGGATAATTATCCTGAACTATGGTCAAATATTATAAAAAAACCACATAAAAGTTAGTATATAAACTAATAGTAGGTAAATGGATTTTTCCCATCACAAATCAAATTTAAAGTCATGTAAAATAAATTGGTACATATTTAAATCATCATACATTATTTTTATAAAATGTTGAAATATTTTTCAACTTTTTTTAGGAAATAAAAAACTTATATGAGAAGATAACACAAAATTTTTGAGTATACAAAAACCAATTAAATTGATGTATACTGTGTATAAATTAATGAATCATCACCTGAAAAATTAATACATGACAACAAATTTAGTTATTTATATGTTAAAAAGTTGGATTATACTTATAAGAAAAATAATATTAGCAATAATTTAAAAAATTAAATCAAATTATAATTTACAGTACTTATGATTACATTTTAAAAAGTTGAATGGATGAAATAGAAAACAACACATTATTAATATAAAAAAACTAAAGGAACAATTATTAACTTTCTGTATTACTACCATTGAAAATACCTTTGTTCATAATTCTGACATTATAGTTTTTACTTTGAAAATATTTTATGAAAACATATTACATGTATGTTCATGAAATATCCTAGATATCATGTGAATGGTTGATATCACAAATAATAATAATTGTATTTTTTTATTAATACCATGACCAACCATTTATATCCCACAACTATCATAAATCCCCTATAAACTATTATAAATAATAACATAAAGAAACACATCCAATTAAAGGCATACTATAACTATAAGGTAGCTAAAACCCAAATATTACCATGGAAAATTATACAAAAAACTCAAATAAAGAAATTTAATATGAATCCCTAATAAAAAACCATCAAACCATATCCTGGTTTTATCTTCATAAATGAAAAACCTAAAACATTTCCCCCCCAATAAATTCAAATAAATAGGATCATAAATTTGGGAAATGAACCTAATTAGCCCATCATTTAGATATGAGAAGAAAATACCTAATATAAAATGACATTTAATCATGAAATCAAGAAATTTAAATGCAAAATATTAGACCTCGATAAGAGAAATCAATATGAATTATGGGAGAAGGAATAATTTGGTAAACGGGAAAAGATTACCTTTCATGACTCAAGTAAAATCACTAAGAACACCATTATATAAAAAGGTATGAGAAGAGGACAAAGGGAAACCAAATAATCCATAAGTGGGTCCCATTAATATATTCATGAAACGACTATTGAGGCCACATAATATTGGTTAATAATATTCAATGAGAAAGATAAAAATTCATTTTTTAATATGAAATATCAACCTAGTCATAATTTTTTCCTGACATAGTGCCACCAAGTATCCAATGAAATAACTTGGTGCCTCCCTCCTCAAATGAGCTAACTATGTTCCAAGTTTCACCTATAGTATTGAACTATACCCCCTTGTTTATACCCAAATCCAAAAACTCACAACAAAACCTCAATCCTCATTCCAAATCACTGAATAATACACATTTAAATACTAAAAATCAAATTAATATTGTATATTAAAATTTATCCACACAACTATAATACAATTAAATTTCATCCTCCTCATCCAATAATGTAAACATCTTTAGAATAACCGAAACTGAACATAGTAGAAAATGGGTTTTCATAATATCTCCACCCTAAAATGTTTTATCTATAAAAATACAAACCATTAATTAATTTAAAATCAAATATATCTTATAATCCTCAATCCATAGACAAACTCTAAGACATCATACCAAAAATATATATAACTTCACTTCAAAAATAAAAATCACTTCTATTGGGAAAAGATTAATTCTTCCAAAATAAATGATAACTGTAGAGAAATAATTCACACTCTAAACATCAATTAAACTTATAACACTATCTTTTATTAAATTAATATCACTATAGACTCTGGTTGTTTCCTACTGCTAAAAATTACAGAAAATACAGAAAATACTCAATATATAATCAATTAAACATCCCCTAATCTGATATTTATTCTTATAAAAATAGTTTCATAGTATTTACTAATTCCTATTTCCAATTAATTCCCATTTATTAAAATATTTACTCCATTAAACTACTTTCCACATAGGTTATTTCCAAATTTAAAATTCAAAAATAAAATTCATTTCATAAATCATTTTATTCCATTAATATTGTTAACTATGAGGCAATATTTTAAGAAAACCCTATTTTGAAAATATAACATTTTATATATTGGTTTAAAAACTATAATATAAAATTATAAAATCAATAGTTCCATTTGTTTTAGAACAAAAATCCTTAAAAAATTAGAATATTTCATAATTAAATTGAAGAAAATAATGTACCCAACGTACATTAAAAAAATGAACCATTTCAAAATAGTTATCACTTTTCCAAACCACTGTCACGACCCGTCCTCGGGGCCCGTGCTGTGACTACCCAAGCCCGCCTTCCATAGGAAAGGGGCTGGCGACTAGCACCAAAGGCGTAAATCTCGATAATTGGGAAAGCATTGCCTTTATAAAAGTAAACAAAACACCACAGAGTACAAGCGGAAGTAAAACACTAAGTATAAAGAGAAGTGCTGAAAAGTATTTGGGCCAGAATACGAACCCAACTGAAAGTACAACTACAGCTGAAAAAAAGTACAACAGAAAAAGAAAACAACTGGAAGAACGGAAGCAGCTCCTGGGACATCCTCCTTGGATCCTACCTGAAGGGTAGGTACAGATGGCGCAGCTCCTGGATCGTCCACCACAGATCATACCTAAAGGGTAGGTACATATATCCTCCACAATGATCTCGCCCGTCAACCTCCTCTGAGTGTCGTCTCACCATGAAGTCCACCTCCGGATACTGACTCGTCGTGTTGTCCACCTCCGAGTACCATCCAGTCCTCGAACACTCGGCCTTCGTCAGCACTTCCCGTCGTCTGAATCCAACACAACGATGTGTGGGCATAGCCCGTGCAGGGGTGAGTATAACGATACTAAGTAGGGACCCCGAGACCCTCAAGGTCTCTCTAAAACCAACAAGGATAACCACAAAAAAGATCTCAATAGATAACCTCTACATAGGTATATGCCCATACATATACCTAAGTTATCAAGTAACCCATCTCAATCATGAGGTAACACAAAGATTATTAAATCAATGGATAACCACAACCCAGGTATATGCCCATACATATACCTAAGTTATCAAGTGAACCATCTCAATCATGAGGAAAACACAAGGTCATAGACTCAGCTCAAACCAGGATTTTCATCATCGAAATCGTAACTGCTGAAGAGCCCCATCTCTGGAGTGTACAGTGGTCCTGTCACGACTCTGATGTACTGCTCACTAATCCATGTCTCTGAGGTACCTCTCCTGTCGAGTACCATGGGTCTGCTGCCAAATACTGGGCGCTCTATCCACTGTGGGTCTGCCGCCAAATACCAGGTGATCCCTCTAATAGCCTACAGAGGTACTCCTCCGGTCGAGTACCACAAGTCTGCTGCCAAATACCAGGCGCTCCGTCTGCCGTGGGTCTACCGCAAAATACCGGGCGCTCCATCCACTGGGCTAGTCGACTCACTCCAAGTCGAGTCGGTGAAGCAGTCGTCAGGTCTCAGTCGTCTACACGGTCTCCGTACGCCGCACGCTCATCTCTGGGAGGTTCCTCTCCATGAGCTACAGGTCAATACTCCAAGTATCTCAAAGTCCCACGAAGAAGTATCTCAAAGGACCGCCTCGTCATAGGGGTCTCAACGCAACAGACAGCACGTCAATCGGACATCCGGTCTGTGAGTTATTAGCCTCTTCGTCCGAGGGGCCCGGTTGGTTTCGTGAGTGAACCGACCAGGCCATATCTCAACTGTACCCCGAACTCTCATAGGGTATACTCATAGGGACAGTTTCTCAACGTGATCACCAATGCCGCTGACGGTTCGTCAAACGGACGTCCGGTCTGAAAGATATCAACTTTTCCGTTCCAGGGGCCCAGTTGGATTTCGGGTACGTTCCAACCCAGCCACTATCCAACAGCAACCAAAACTCAGGAGAAGTATTCCAAAAGTGCCGTCTCATCAAGAGTAATTCAATGAGACAGACGGCGCGTCAATCGGACGCCCGTTCTGTGAGTTATTGGCTTTTTCGTTCCAGGGGCCCAGTTGGTTTCGTGAGAAAACCAACCCGACCGCACTCCGACGGCATCCAAACCTCGAGCGGAGTAAGAAAAATGATCCGTCTCACTTAGAGGAATCCATCAAAGTCAACGGCATGTCAATCGGACATCCGGAGCTCAAGATATAAGCGTTTCGGCTCCGGGAGCCCCGTTGGTTTCGTATCCGAACCAACCCGGCCGAACCAAAATTATTCTGAAACCTTGAGTGCGATATACTGAAACGACCGCCTCGATCCAAGGATCGCATCGCCGCTGACGGTGTGTCGATCGGAGGTCTACATCACAAGATATAGGCGAAAGACCGTGAGGGGTCCGAAAAAGGGGGTTTCGGGCCCGGACCGACCCAGCCGGAGACTCCCTGAGTCGGCTCGAACTGGGTCGACCCGACTCGGGTGCGGGTCCGACCTGGCCTGGGCCGGTCTGACGAAGCCGGCCCGGCTCGGCTGGGAGTTCGGCCGAATGGCCGAACCGTGCGGGGGGCGCTGCCCCCGCGTGAAGAGCCACGGCCCCGCGTGGGGCAGCCCGTGCCAGCGGACGCGGAAGCCGGCCGCGTCCCGCCGCTCACCTCTGGTCCCGTGTGGTCGCAGGACCGTGCTCTACCGTCGCGGCTTCAGCCGTGGAGGATTATTCCGGCGGCGCTTCGGGCGCCGCCGCCCCCGACCGCTGACGCCGCCGCACCGGCGTGGCACGCCGACAGGGGCTTCCGCGGACCACCGTACAGGCTCTGGTGGTCCGATTCGCCTGCAGTCTTCGCCAGTCATCATCCCGGGACCCGACCTTTGCTGCAAATATCCCACAATTCCCATCCGGCTTTGTTTTTCATTTTCCGGTGTGGCGCAACGGCGCCGCGCTTCTTAGCCCTTCCACATAATTTTCGCGCGGTGCAACGGCACCACACCGCCTTTCACGTGCCGCAACAAATTCAAACAACAAGGGGGGAGGAGGGTCGGCCATGTTCGTGTGGTCCGACCACCTCCGGTTATAATGATAGCAAGCGGCCATCTAATAGAAGTTGACGTACGACAAGAAATAATTCACGGACAAAAACAATAATCCTCAACATCAATACGCATGAACGAACGATCCGTGGATCAACCTAGAATTGGTTGGTCCGCGCTCGTCGTTCTTTTCTCAAAAGATAAGAGAAGACCAAAATAAGTTCCCCTACCTCGATTCAAGGTTCGTTCGTCGTCAGCGCAAAAATCGGTGTCGTGAGAATGACGTCGTGGGGTCGGAAGTAGATTCTATGGACGTCGGGGTGCGTCCGAGGAGGAAACGATGTCTCCTCACTTGATTCTATGGAAGAAGAGTATGGAGAACCGTGGGCACCGAGTCGTTCTACGTTGAAGGGAAGGTGTTCTTAATCGAAGAAGAACCGTTCTTCGTCGATGGAAATTTCTCTTCTTCTTCACACCAAAGCACTCCCAAAAACTCTAGGACTTTGCTAAAGTTTTCTCCCACACCAAAAGCTCTAACTCAAAATAATATCCCATGATATTATTTTTATTCACACCACAAAGATTAAAAATTCAAACCAAACCACTTAATTAAAAAAATGAAGAGACTCATCTCATTAATTATGGCATGTTGGCATGAATTAATGGATGAAGGAAAAGGTGAAGGGTTACACAAAATAAGAGGAGTTAACAAACATAATGGAAGATGATATTAATGGGGAGTTGACACATTAAAAGCAAGGGAGTTTAAGGGGGGTTGTAGAGTTATACATTTAAACACAAGGGGTGTTAAATGGGGGGATGTTCGTGGGGGTTAAAGGGAAGGTGAAGGGTTGGGGTTTCGTGCGGACCCCACCACCCTTGGTCATACCCTCTCATGGGAATTTAGGTGGGGTGTGGCCCCACCTCCAACTTCTCTATGAAGAAATTAACATCCACATAAAATAAATTGTAACACTGCAATTTATTTAAGACTTATCGAATCCCCAAAAATTAACCACCTCATCCGACAAAACGCAACTGCGCTTAAGGTCCCCTTAAGAAATTATCGGCGCTGCGAGTTCATCGGTGCCCTCAGATTTCAATTTCGAGTACTGGTTCAAAAGATAGAAAAACTCACTCGTTCGTTCACTGAACATACCCGAGACAAACGTCGGAAAATGATTCCGGGCACACCGGGCCTCAGAATCAGACGCCGTTAGAAACTGTGTTCTTGTAAAATTCCATAGAAAATTTGGAAAAACATTTCCTTGAAATTTCCGGGTCTTTAGATTACTCCCACCTCAGGGATTTACGTCCCCGTAAAGATTCAACACAATCTAGGGATACAAAAGTGGTACTGAGAATGCATCTGAGCCTCCCGCTCTCATGTGCTCACCTGGAGGTTCCCATACTGCCAGTGAAAGCACACCTGAGGAATCGACCGTCCTCGTAGGATCTACTCCTATCGATCCTCGATCCCCATTGGAACCTTCGTAAAAGACACCCCACCACCATCATCCAGCATCCCATGGTCAATGATGTGTGAAAGATCACACACGTATCTCCTCAGTTGTGTTACGTGGAAGTCGTCATGCACCTGGTGCAACTGAGGTGGATGGGTCAAGCGGTAAACCACCTCGCCTACCCAGCTGAGGACCTAGAAGTGGTCCACTGAACCTCCGGGACAACTTTCCGCCTTGGCGACATCTCCATAAACCTCGTCGAGGTGAAACCTGTATAAGGACGTGATCATCATCCTCGAACTCTAGAGGCCTCCAATTCCTATCAGCATAAGGCTTTTGTCGGCCCTGTGCTGTCCTCATCTGCTCTTGGATGACCTAGACCTTCTATAGTCTTACAAGAGCTGCTATGATTTCTTCTTTTCCGATAAGAGAAATCCGTTCTCATCCCCTGGATGAACCACATTCATTGCCTAATACAGTCAATCCTGACATAAATGATGCTTTCATGCCATGGATGACGTCGTAAGGCCTCAACGTGACTACCAAGAGATCCAACTATCACTCTCGCCTCTAAGGGTCGAGTCACACTGTCGGCATCAGTGTGAGGTCACTAGGTCTCCTCCAGTAGAAATATTGAAAGCGAGGGTCAAGTCAACAGTCTTAACTGGGACCACTCAGTATCAACCAAACAAAAGGATAGGAAAGCAAACTTTGCAAAGATAAGTGTCTTTTCATTATTGCAGCTCACAGTACAAAGACAAAAATTTAACAAAAAAAATTAGAAGAAACATGATCAATAGCCTCCATGTCTGGAGCTAGTCCCGCTCCTGTCCATCTGCTTCTGGAGCTCCATGACCATAGGCCTCAGCTGCCTGAAGGTGAGCTCTCCCATGTCCTCCTGTCCCCTGCGGCCGAGGAGGGCCTCCTGGTGGTGGTGGTGGAAAGATACCGAAGCGTCGTCCACCTCCAGCTGCATGAACAACTCCTCTTCCCTGGCCTCCGGCTCCTTGCGGTCTGCCCTGATCGAACCTCTGCCTCTGCCTGGGAGGTTCTTCATTTAACTGCTGGTCATCTTCATGGTGGGTCGGACAGTGACGTGCCATGTGACCAATCCCTCCACAGGAGTAACACTTTCCACTCTTGGCACGACTGGCTCTGACTCCACCCATGTTCCCCCGCAAAACTGAACCTGAGTCGTGCCGTCGGCCACTGGTAGGTCTGGTACTCTTGGACCTCCGCGACATCTGTCTACTGTCTGCTGGAGAAGACTCTGCCGCAAGCCGGCTAGTGGTGGGTCGTGCTGCTAGAGACTTCCCAGCAAGGAAACTCTCCACTAAGAGGGCTCTCTCCAACACCCCTGTCTAGGTCGGAATGCTGTGAGAAACTACATAAGCTCTAATCTCCCGCCTGAGCCCCTGCTCGAAGGTTCGGGCCCTGAAGAACGGGTCCCGTACCATATATGTGGAGTAGCCTGAGATGTCTGTGAACCTCGCTGAATATAGTGCCACTGTCATGCTACCCTGCCGCAGCTAAAGTAGCTCCTGTATACGCACTGCTCGAAAGGTGGCCGGTACAAACTCTGCCCGGAAGAGGCTCTCGAAGTCTGCCCAAAGAAGTGTCGCCTCATCATGCATCTGGAGCATCAGGCTCTACCATCTGCCTGCTACTGCATGAAGAAGGATGGAAGAAAGGATCACCATGAAGTCTGCCGGCGTCCCCACTAGCCTGAAGACTCTCACCATAGCCTCCAACCAATCCTCATCCACCTGCGGGTCCTTCTCTCTCCGGAACCTGGGTGGCCTCTGGCGCTGGAACTCATGCAGTGCGCTCATGTGATGTGCACCCTCTGTTGTTGGGGCTGGGGGCATCAGTGGCCTAATGGGTAGTTGTACCGCTGGTGTGCATGCTGGTGCCTCAACTGGGATAGGGCCCTGTACTGAGGCCACATCGCTCGGCGGGATGTCAGTACAAACAACTCTCGGGGCTCTAGCTGGTCGTCCGCGGGGAGGCATCCAGAAAGAAACAAACATGACACGATAAAAAGACTTATACCTGGTGAGATGACCTGGTTTGAGCTGATATTTAAAAACTTCTGGAAACACACACGCAATCAGTGTTTTTGTGCACAAAGTCGGAAATCAGTTGTAAGGGTCCTGGTGTATGGATACGTCGGCCGCCCGTACCAACACTGGACTCCCTGAATTGAAAATCACACTCGGTACTCGTAACACTATTTCTTCACAGAAAGAAAATATCAGAGTCATAAGTTCTGTGGTAGAACCGAATCCTATGATACCAATTTGTCACAACCCGTCCTCGGGGCCTGTGCCGTGACTACCCCAAACCCACCTTCCATAGGCCAGGGGCTGGCGACTAGCACCAAATGCGTAAATCCCGATAACTGGGAAGGCATTGCCTTTATAAAAGTAAACAAAACACCACAGAGTACAAGCATAAGTAAAACACTAAGTACAAAGAGAAGTTCTGAAAAGTAAATGGGTTAGAATACAAACCCAACTGAAAGTACAACTTCAACTGAAAAAAAGTACAACAGAAAAAGACAACAGCTGGAAGAACGGAAGCGGCTCCTGGGACATCCTCCTTGGATCCTACCTGAAAGGTAGGTACAAATGGCGCAACTCCTGGATCATCCACCACGGATCCTACCTGAAGGGTAGGTACAGATAGCCTCCACAACGCTCTCCCCCGTCAACCTCCTCTGAGTGTCGTCTCATCTTGAAGTCCACTTCTGGATACTGACTCGTCGTGTTGTCCACCTCCGGGTACCATCCAGTCCTCGAACACTCGACCTCCGTCAGCACTGCCCGTCATTTGCAACCAACACAATGAGGTGCGGGCATAGCCCGTGCAGGGGTGAGTATAACGATACTCAGTAGGGACCCCGAGACCCTCAAGGTCTCACTAAAACCAACAAGGATAACCACAAAAAAGATCTCTACAGAAAACCTCTACTTAGGTATATGCCCATACATATACCTAAGTTATCAAGTAACCCATCTCAATGATGAGGTAACACAAAGATTATTAAATCAATGGATAACCACTACCCAGGTATATGCCCATACATATACCTAAGTTATCAAGTGACCCATCTCAATCATGAGGCAAACACAAGGTTATAGACTCAGCTCAAACCAGGATTTTCATTATCAAAACCGTAACTGCTGAAGATCCCCGTCTCTGGAGTGTACAGTGGTCCTGTCATGACTCTGAGGTACTGCTCACTAATCCAAGTCTCTGAGGTACTCCTCCTATCGAGTACAGTGGGTCTGCTGCCAAATACTGGGCGCTCCGTCCGCTGTAGGTCTTCCACCAAATACCGGGTGCTCCCCCTAATAGCCTACAGAGGTACTCCTCCGGTCGAGTACCGCGGGTCTGCTGCCAACTACCAGGTGCTCCGTCTATCGTGGGTCTACCGCCAAATACCGGGCGATCCATCCACTGGGCTAGTCGACTCACTCCAATTTGTGTCAGTCAAGCAATCGTCAGGTCTCAGTCATCTACACGGTCTCCGTACTCCGCACGCTCGTCTCTGGGAGGGTCCGCTCCATGAGTTACAGGTCAATACTCCAAGTATCTCAAAGTCCCACTAAGAAGTATCTCAAAGGACCATCTCGTCATAGGGGTCTCAACGCAATAGAAAACGCGTCAATCGGACACACGGTCTATGAGTTATTAGCCTTTTCGTCCCAGGGGCCTGGTTGGTTTCGTGAGTGATCCAACCCGGTCGTATCTCAACTATACCCCAAACTCTCATAGGGTATACTCATAAGGACCGTTTCTCAAAGTGATCACCAACGCTGTTGACAGTTCGTCAAATGGACATCCGGTCTGAAAGATATCAGCTTTTCTGTTCCAGGGGCCTGGTTGGATTTCAGGTACATTCCTACCCGGCCACTATCCAACAAAAACCAAAACTCAGGAGAAGTATGCCAAAAGTTACATCTCATCAAGAGTAATTCAACGAGACAGACGACGCGTCAATCGGACGCCCGGTCTGTGAGTTATTGGCTTTTTCGTTCCAGGGGCCCGGTTAGTTTCGTGAGCGAACCAAACTGACCGCACTCCGACGAAATCCAAACCTCGAGCAGAGTAAGCCAAAAGATCCGTCTCACTTAGAGGAATCTATCAAAGTCGACAGCACGTCAATCGGATGGCCGGAGCTCAAGATATAAGCGTTTCCGCTCCGAGGGCCCGGTTGGTTTCGTATCCGAACCAACCCGGCCAAACCCAAAGTATTCCGAAACCTTGAGTGCGATATACTGAAACGACCGTCTCAATCCAAGGATCACATCGCCATTAAAGGTGCATCGATCGGAGGTCTACATCTTAAGATATAGGCGAAAGACCGTGAGGGTTCCGAAAACAGGGGTTTTGGGCCCGGACCCACCCGACCCGAGACCCCCTGGGTAGGCCCAAACCGGGTCGACCCGACCCGGGTGCGGGTCCGACCCGGCCAGCACAGCCCGGCCCAGTCTTCCCAAGCCGGCCCGGCTCGGCTGGGGGTTCGGCCAAATGGCCGAACCGTGTGGGGGGCGATGCCCCCCGCGTGAAGAGCTGTGGCCCCGCGTGGGGCCGCCCGTGCCAGCAGACGCGGCAACCGGCCGCGTCCCGCCGCTCCCCTCTGGTCCCGCACGGTCGCGGTACCACGCTCCGCCGCCGTGGCAGATTCTTCCGGTGGCGCTCCGGGCGCCGCCGCCCCTGACCGCCGACGCCACCGCACCGGCGTGGCGTGCCGGCATGGGCTTCCGCGGACCACCGGACGAGCTCCGGTGGTCCGATTTGCCTGCGGTCTTCGCCAGTCATCATCCCGGGACCCGACCTTCGCTGCAAAGATCCCACAATGAACATGCAGCTTCGTTTTTCATTTTCCGGCGTGGTGCGACGGCACCGGGGTTCTTAGCCCTTCCACGTAATTTCCATGCGGTGCAACGGCACCGCGCCGCCATTCACGTGCCGCAAAAAATTCACAAAACAAGGGGGGAGGAGGGTCGACCGTGTTCGTGCGGTCCGACCTCCTCCCGTTATAATGATAGAAAGAGGCCATCTATTAGAAGTTGACGTGCGACAAGAAATAATTCATCGACAAAACAAATAATCCTCAACATCAATCCGCTTGAACAAACAATCCGCGTATGAACCTGGAATTGGTTGGTCCGTGCTCGTCGTTCTATTCTCAAAAGATAAGAGAACACCAAAATAAATTCCCCTACCTCGATTCAAGGATTGTTCGTCGTCGGCACAGAAATCGGTGTCCTGAGAATGAAGTCGCGGGGTTGGACGTAGATTCTGTGGACGTCGGGGTGCATCCGAGGAGGAAACGACGTCTCCTCACTTGTTGCTATGGAAGAAGAGGATGGAGAACCGTGGACGCCAAGTCGTTCTATGTTGAAGGGAAGGTGTTCTTAATCGAAGAAGAACTGTTCTTCATCGAAGGAAAGTTCTCTTCTTCTTCACACCAAAGCACTCCCAAAAACTCTAGGACTTTGATAAAGTTTTCTCCCACACCAAAAGCTCTAACTCAAAATAATATCCCATGATATTATTTTTATTCACACCACAAAGATTTAAAATTCAAACCAAACCACTTAATTAAAAAAATGAAGAGACTCATATCATTAATTAAGGCATGTCGGTATGAATTAATGGTGGAAGGAAAAGGTGAAGGGTTAAACAAAATAAGAAGAGTTAACAAACTTAATGGAAGTGGAGATTAATCGGGAGTTGACACATTAAAAGCAATGGAGTTTAAGGGGGGTTGTAGAGTTATACATTTAAACACAAGGGGTGTTAAATGGGGGAAAGTTCATGGGGGTTAAAGGGAAGGTGAAGGTTTGGCATTTTGTGCGGACCCCACCACCCTTGGTCATACCCTCTCATGGGAAGTTAGGTGGGGTGTGGCCCCACCTCCAACTTCTCTATGAAGAAATTAACATCCACATAAAATAAATTGTAACACTGCAATTTATTTAAGACTTATCGAATCCCCAAAAATTAACCACCTCATCCGACAAAACGCAACTGCGCTTAAGGTCCCCTTAAGAAATTATCGGCGCTGCGAGTTCATCGGTTCCCTTGGATATCAATTCCGAGTACCGATTCAAAGGATTAAAAAACTCGCTCGTTCGTTCACTGAACGTACCCGAGCCAAACATCAGAAAATGATTCCGGGCACACCGGGCCTCGGAATCAGATGCCGTCAGAAACTGCGTTCTTGTAAAATTCCAAAAAAAATTAAGAAAACATTTTCCTTGAAATTTCCTAGTCTTTACAACCACTTCCCATTCAGTCAATTTGTTTATAAGGTGGTTTTCTCGGTCATAAATTTTGAAAAATAATAGGGGTCACCCAATGAACAATATAAAAAAATGCTATATATAACCTATATGAAATGATAATTTAGAATAGAATGCCTACGGACCATAGTATAAATAACACATACTATAAATTACTAAATTGTAGACATGAAGTAGTGTGTTCAAATAAAATATTTAAAAATAATATAATTTAATAAAAAAATGATAAAATTTCATGCTTTATAATAGAATATAATTATAGTAAAAAAATTAATTTCAAATGGAAAACATTCTCAATAAGGAATGGCAATAATCCTATTAAAGAATAACAATTTGGAATGAAATTAATAAGTACCATGGTTTTTAATGTAGTATAATAATGAAATAATGATTTACTTAGTAGTAAAATACTAAATTGAAATAATCTCAACCAAAGGTACCATTTTTTGGTTAATATTATCCTCATCATCCCAAATATATAATTTATAAAACATTATTTATATATGATTAATGTTTCATTATCAGAAACTACTATTGCATTATAGATATAATATAAAAAACAAATAAATGCATGAAATATCTCAGATGATCATATGGTTACCTACTTGTCTATCACTAGGATGATTCGTGAGAAATGTATGATACTGGATCCGAACTAATAACAATACCTATTACTAAATTATCCAAAATTCCCCTTAAAAATTACTCTTTTAAAAATATATCATAGTTATATTTCCTAAGTTGAACTCCCACTAAGTCCCTAAATCTGATTTCTTGTATAAATAATAAAATAATCCTATATAACATCAAAATAATGATCTTATATCAGTTTTTGATGAATGTGACATGAATACCCAAATGGTATTCGGTCAGGTCACTACAAGACCTCAATATAATCTCTCTATTTTTATAGGATATCATATTGTTGGGGGTTTAATTGAATAAAATATGATGGTATTTTTCCTACATAAAATTAAATAAAAAAATTATTCTAAATTTTTTAAATTCAATCATGTCCCTTTTGGTGATTGGAAATATAATAAAAACCCACATTCACCTTCCATTACAGTGTATGTTCAATAAATAACACATACAATATTTTTTCCCCAACTATTGGAAAAAATAATATAAATGAACCATTACTACAACTAAAATAAATTCTAAAAATTGTGTGATGTGAAGATAATCCATTAACCATATAAATGGAAAACCAAATGTGAAAAAATGAATAATATCTGAAGGTTTATTGTGAGGAAACCTCATGAGAACAATTACAGTCCCACCATTCATATTCTCTCTCTAATAAAATCATAGATTAAAAATTAATGCTATTCCAACGATTTATATAAAGAGATGATATTTCTCACCCATGGATAATATAATATCAAATATACCATAGATAAATTGGTTCCAGAAATTAAGTACAAAGATATGGATTCTGAAGCACCATAAGTTTCATAAAATTGACCCCTTATTTTTGTTTTTTATTTATATAAAGTAATTGGTTTATGTTCTGTGATTTTTGGTGTAGTTTTGAATATTGTTTTATATTTTATAAAGGTGTAAATTTATAGAATGGTTAGTAGAAACCATGTGACTCCTTCCAAGAAGCCAAGAAAATGAAATAATGAATAATTCATATTTAAATACCCTAAATCAAATTGATATTGTAAATTGATATTTATCCACATAATGAGAACGAAATTCAATATCCTCATCCTCATCCAATAATTTAAACATCTTGGGAATAACCAAAACTCCACATAGTCGAAAATGGTTCTTCATAATATCTCCACAATAAAATGCATTATCTATAAAAATACGAGCCAGTAATTAATTAAAAAGGAAATACATCTTACAATCCTCAATCCATAGACAAACTCTAAGAAATCATACCAAATAAATGTATAAACTCACTTAAAGAAATCACATATATTTGGAAAATATTCCTTCTTCCAAAATTAATGTTAACTGTAATGAAATAATTCACACTCTAAACATCCATTAAATTTATACCATTTTTTTAAATTAATATCACTATAGGCTCTCGTTGTTTCCCACACATAAAAACCACAAAAAATAGATATAATACTCAATATATAATCAATTAAACATCACCTAATCTTATATTTCTCCTTATTATAATAGATTCATAGTATTTACTCATTTTTATTTCCACTGAATTCCCATTTATTAAAATATTTACTCAATAAAACTACTTTTCACAAAGGCTATTTTCCAAATTTAATATTCAAAAATAAAATCCATTTTATATAACATTTTATTCGATAAATATAGTTAACTATAAAGAACTATTTAAAAAAAACCCTTTCTGGAAAATATTACATTTTATATATGGTTTTAAAAACTGAAACATAAAATTATGAAATCGATTGTTCCATTTATATTAGAACAACAAGTTTTAAAAAATTAGAATATTTCAAAACAAAATTTATGAATATAATGTACCCTACTTACATTACAAAAATGAACCATTTAAAAATAGTTAGCACTTTTCCAAACCACTTCCCATTCCGTGAATTTGTTTATAAGATTGTTTTCTTGGTCACAAATTTTAAAAACTAATAGGGGTCACCCGATGAACAATCTAAAATAATGCAAGATATAACACGATATGAATTGAAAATTTAGAATATAATGACTATGGTCCACAATCTAAATAACACATACTATAATTTACTAAATAGTAGACATGAAATTGCGTGTTCAAATAATATATTAAAAAAATAATACAATTTAATCATAAAATGACAAAATTTCATGCTTTATAATAGAATATTATTATACTACAAAAAATAATTATCAATGGAAAAATTATCAATAAGGAATTACAACTATCCTATTAGAGAATAATAATGTGCAATGAAATTAATATATACCATGGTATTTAATGGAGTAGAATAATTAAATAATGAAATAATTAGTAGTAAAATACTAAATTGAAATAATCTCAACCAAAGGTACCATTTTTTGGTTAATATTAACCTCCTCTTCACTAATATATAATTTATAAAACATGATTTATATATTTTTAATGTTTCATTACTAGAAACTACTATTTCATTATAGATATAATATAAAAAACAAATTAATGCATGAAATGTCTCAGATGATCATATGTTTACCAACTTTTCTATCCCCAGGATGATGCGTGAGAAAATTATGATACTGGATCCCAACTAACCACAATAACTATTCCTAAATTTTCCAAAATTCCTCCTAAAAAATACTCTTTTAAAAAATAATCTTTTAAAACTATATCACAACAAGACCTCAATAGAATCACTCTATTGTTATAGGATATCCTATTGGTGGGGGTTTAATTGAATAAAACACGATGGAATTTTTCCTACCTAAAATTAAATAAAAATAATTATATTTGATTTATTAAATTCAATCATGTCCCTTTTGGGGATTGGAGATCCAATAAAAACACACAATCATCTTTCACTGTTGTGTATGTTCTATAAAAAACACATCCAATATTTTTTCCCCAACTATTGGAGAAAATAAAATAAATTAACAATTATTTTAACTAAAATAAATACTAAAAATCTAGTGATGTGAAGATAATACCTTAACCATAAAAATGGAAAACCAAATGTGTAAAAAAAGAATAATATGTGAAGAGTTCTTGTGTGGAATCCTCATGAGAACAATTATAGTCATACCATTCATATTCTCTATCTAATAAAATCATTGATTAAACATTAATTCTATACCAATGATTTATATAGAAATAGGATATTTCTCACCCATGACTAGTAGAATATAAAATATACCATAGATAAATTGGTTCCAGAAATTATGTACATAGTTATAGATTCTATAGCACCCTCAGTTTCAAGTAATTGACCGATTATTTTTGTTTTTTAAAAATATAAAGTAATTGGTTAATGTTATTTGAGTTTTTGTTTAGTTTTGAATATTTTTTTATATTTTATAAAGCTGGAAATTTATAGACTGGTCAGTAGAAACCATGTGACACCTTCCAAGAAGGCATGCAACTGAAAAACATGGCTTTGGGTAGGATCCTGATTTGGAACTCGGTGTGGCCAAACTGTGTAGCCACATATGAGTAACCATGAATAGTGGTGAAGAGGGGTGTATCACAGATAGATCATTGTTTTTAGAAATATTTGAGATAACCATGAATGGAGTGTTTGGAAGAAGTTTTTATCACATGGTTTTTGTAATTGTGCACCAAAACCATGTGGCATTAAAACGAAATTTGGATTTTTTGGAGAATTTTTTTTTAAAAAAATTAATGAATTTTTTTTAATTAATATGACACTAACACAAATTAAACTCTTTCCAAAGGCTACATAGAAGTTTTTTGTTGGTCTAAGAGATATCAGCTGGTGAATATTTGTGTGTAAGAGGCCAAAATTCCTTGAGATGTGATCATTCTTGGTTGTTTTCATTTAATTTTTTTTCTTCGTCCCTCTCTTGGATTCAGCAATCTAGTATTTTGGGGACATATCCATGTTTATTGGTTGTAATAATGTTGATAAATTATTTTTTACATGATAGGTAACATGATATAAGGTGGTTTTTGGAAGATCTAAGCCCTATTTTTATAGATTTATGTTGTTCTTAATTTCAACATAAGATTGCAAGGTTGGTGGTTTCAGTCTCGACTCATCTTAGTTAGTGAATAAAGGATTAATTATAAATAGATTTATTTTATTAATTTAAATTGTAAAAATTCTATAAAATGTTTGGTGGAAACCATCTTCTCTGATATATTGTGAAATCGTTGAAATTAGTTGTTTTGTCGAAACTGAATTTGTTACATAATTTTAAAATAATGATTTTATAATATATATTTTTTATTTTGATTCATGGAAAATGGTTTGTTGAAATGTTTAAAAAAATATTCCTTTATTTAAATGGGTTGTAACAATTGGGTTGTCATTTTATTTGGAATAAATTGTTCATTTGTGTTCATTTTAATTAGGTACAGATAAATGTATGATGATCCCCCCCCCCGGTAAAAAGTTGGATGAATAAGGGTATGAACTTTCCCATATCAAAATAGATCTCCATGTGATGACTTGGTGAATGGATGACCCACCACTCAAGATTATAGGGAGTTTTCTAGTCACATTCATGTATGGATGTTTATAAATGGAATGTGGATTCCAAATGGATTTTAGAAACGGTTCAAAAGACATATTTGGTTGTTTTCCATAGAAAACTATTTTTTGGAAAAAATTGTTGTTTAGAAAAATTTCTTTCATTGATATTAAATATTTCAATTTTTTTTCATCTATGTGTTTTATAAAAATTTACAAACATTTTTTATCCTATTAAACTAAGTTGGGAAGTCCTTTTGGGAAACCAACTATGTTTTATACTCACCCCATACTTGGTAACATTTGTGTGTTTTTTGATGTGGTATATAGAGAAACAAGTAAAGGAAAGGTGTCACATTTCATAAATGATGTGTTGTGATACCATGAGAAAGTCTTATGGAGTCTAATATTGGATAATTTTTTTATTTTTAGTTTTTTTTCACTCCACATCATTGAGTTTTTGTGTTTTTAGTTTCCTCTTTGTACAATTATATGGTTCATTATTTTAGTTGTTTTTTTCAATGGGATATACTTTGAGTGGTATTTAATTGTACTCCCAAATCATATAGTGGTTATTCTCTTATGATTATCTATTATGTTTTTTTACTTTAAATGGAAAAAAATTCCCCAAATTATTATGAAGCTCTCTACATTTATTACTAGTCATTGGTGTGTTGGGTATGCCACCTAAGGTAAGAAAAACCCTCCACCTCTTACCAATCCAATGTTTCATGGGAAGAATGTAACAAATGGTATAATTTTTGGGGTCTTGGAGATAAACTTTCATATGGTTTAGTCCTTTAGTTGGATTGGTAATAAGGTGTAGGATCATCAGAAATTTCAATGTAGAGCATAAAGACGTGTAGCTAACCAATTTATGATGTAATTCATGTTACCAAGGACATTGGGTACAATGTTTTTTTGATACACCTAGAGGAGTTACAACCTCATATTCTTGTGTTTAGATGATAGGTAGATCATGACATGAATTGATAGAAATAACTTCCCACAAGGAGTGCATAATATATTTTTAGTAATGATTTATGATTTGGGGAAAAGAATTTATTTATAAAAATAGTTGAAAATAGTTTTAATTTTAAAGAGCATGGTGTAATTTTTAAAAAAGGATTGAAGGTGGAATAATTTTGAAATTCGTGAATCCTCATTTTGATATGTATGATGTGGAAAATTTTAAATTTCTATGAATTAATTTTTTAGAGAGAGAGACTAAAGTGAATTTTATTTTTATTATAGAAAATGGAACCATTTAGGCATAGACGAATCAAATCAGAAGTGGCTACTAAGAATGTGGTTTCACCTTAGACATAGGTGACCTAATTTTTGGTTAAATGTATTGTACATTCATTTTATGCTTTGGATAGAGGGAAAAAATGGGATAAAACATAGAAATTTGATCATTCCTTTCAGTTCCTAAAGTGGAATCCACCCCTCATCCAGGATGATTCGAAACAAGGAAAGGAAAAGGTGTTGATGAATACGATGAATCAAATATTTGATTTTCTAGTCACACCAGCTATGATGAACGTCAAGTTATCAATATACATGTTGAAGGCTCTAGCATTCCAATGGAATGATTCTTCAGATTAGGCTAAATTGGAGAAGAGTATTTCACTGGCTCTAACATGCCAATGCTGTGATTTTGCAAGTTTATGAATTTATTTCCCTTTCCACCCAATTTTTCAACTAGTTCTTATTTTAATTAAATAATTTTTGAATCTGAGTTAAGTCCAGAGAATCACTCGAATATTTTCATGATTTTTATAATTTATTATACAGAGATGGCCCATAGGGAGATGATGGATGAATGAGACATCTCAGATAATACAGGTAGTGGATGAATGCAGATTCACACAAGAAATTGGGGGAACTCTAATGCTTGGAAGAAGAGGAAGAGGGAAACCTATATCTAAGGAATTTTTATGACTTAGAATGAAATAGACAGATCAGTGAATCTTCTTCACAAACCAAATTTAAATCCTTTATGTTTTTAATGTGGATATTTTTACCACATGAAGAAATATTGTAAAAGACCACCAAGAGCGTGATGTAATTTATACCAAATGGGGAATCTTTAGTTCTATTTTCACAGTTCTTCATGGATGGGTGTTTAGTACACATGTAATATTTCATGGATATTGAATGATTTGATGGGGTGAGGGTAGAATAGTAATTCTCAACATTAGAACTAATAAATACATTGTGATTATAATAATACCATAACTCCTCAACTGGTAAAATATCCACTTGATAATAATAAGAAAAGTGAAGTGGATAAGAAAATGTTTGGAGCTAAGAAATTGATTCTGGATGATCAATCTGGACCATCGATGGTTAGAGGTGTTATTATTTTGAATTATACCAATATGAAAGCACTATTTGATATATGTGAATCCCCTTTTTTATTTATGGATGTTCTGTTGATCATTGGGGTTTTCATGTTGTGAAAATACCTCCTATTTTGAATCATGAAACTCCTCTTGGCCAAAGAGAATGTCAATCCATTTTTTTCAAATCATCTTTTATAACTATGAATGGGGATAAAATAATTTGGGATTTTTCTATGCATGAAATGGATGTCTATTTAATAATCATAGGTATTGATTAGTTAAAAAATTTCAATGCTCACATTGATTCTTATATTTGATGAATTTGTTTTAAAACTAATGAAGGAATTTAGTATATCTTTTGAGGAGACCAGAATTTCAAGGCAGGTGAAGAAGTATTGTTGGAACTAGTAGTTAGAACTCTATCAATCCAGTTGGATTTCTCAACCTTAGCATCAGCTGATGATATTTGGAATAATATTTTTCAAGAAGTTTTTGATCAATTTCATTATGTTTTTCCTGATGATTTCTTAGTGTTACCACCCAAAAGAGAATCAATGTTTATTGTTGACCACTTATTAAGGACCCATCCCATTTCCGTTCTTTCATATCAAAAAAAAACAAAAAAAAACAAAAAAACAATTAAAATAAATTTTTTGATGAATATTTTGGTATAAAAAGGGTCATTTGGTTTAGTACATCTCTATTGGATGCACAATTTTTTTGGGTCAAATTCAACGATGGAACACTTACAGTTTGTATAGATTTTAATAATCTTAACCAAGATATGATAAATAATCAGTATCATATTCCATGAATTTAATGTCTATTTGAAAAATTGTGGGGATCCATGTGGTTATCTAAAATTTATTTTTTAAGGATATCACCAATTTCATGTTTATAAGGAGGATATTCCATATACACCATTCTAACGTAAAAATAGCCACTAAAAGAATGTGAGTATGGTTTCTTCTCATAAAAATGCACTAATAGTCATTATAGAATTTTTGAATTTGACATTTCGAATATAGTTTAATTATTTAATAGTGGTGTTTGTGGATGACATATTGTTGTATTCGTGGACAACATCTGAGTCTGAGAAACACTTGGAAACAATGTTTTTTATCCTATAGGAACATATTTTTCATCCTAAACTATTATTTTTTGGATCTTAGAGTTATGTATCCTTGGATATGTGATCTATGAAACTTTATTTTCTATGAATCTATAAAATATTTAGGATATGATCTCGTAGAAACCTCCAAATAATGTCATTAAGATTCAAATTTTCCTTGTCCCAGCTTCTTATTATTTTTGTTTCTCTCATGAATGTACACTACTAGCATCACAATGGAAATATTCCCAAATTAAAGTATTCCATTTCAATAAAACAATGACAGTGGGATGTCTTTTCTTGATATTAGTGTTCACATTACATCTATAACGATCTGGATTTTGAAGGAATCTGGAAATGGTTATGTGGTGTATTTTGATGCTTTGGGATTGGGTATGGGATATGTTATCATGAAAGGAGAACATATTGTTTCTTTTAGATCACAATACTTACAGTTTCATAAGAATAAATAGAAAAACATGATTTTTAATTATCTTATATAGTATATGGTTTGAATAAATTGAATCATTACATATTTGGTGAGAAATTTATGTTCTTTAATAATCATAATTGTTTGAAACACATTTTCATAAATATTTATTTGAAACTGAGTCAAAGAATATAGATAGTGTATCTTATTTTTTGATGTCTACATGATATATAGAATGGTTAACAATAGTTTAGTGGAGGGTGCATTAAGAAAAAGGACATATAATTTGTTTGAAAAAGAATATTTAGATTAGTGGTAGCTGATGTCTGTTATAGTTGATATGAACATTGATTTTGATGACTGAGGTAGTTTTAATGATTTATTCTCGTTATATTTTCTTCATTTTTTGTTTGGGAACGTTAATCAATAATAAAAATTTTCTTCAAAATATGTAGTTATGTGGTCAAAACTAAATGGTGGAGTGACCATTGAGGGATGATAGCTTGATGGGGTAATGTTTTTTTGTTTTCAAATCATCTGATCGTACCAATGGTTTTACAAGAAAAAAATTCTTCATTCTTACCATCATTCAATATAGGATATTCATCTTGGAATAAAGAAGAATTATATTCCATTAAAATCATAATTTTTGTGGGTTATAATGAAAAAGCGTGGTTGAGTTTGTTTCTAAATGCCTCACATGTTAGCAGGTTAAGGTAGAGATCTAACATCCAGTGGTCATGTTGTAGTCATTACGTATTTCTATTAGGAAATAATGGAATATAGCTATGGATTTTGTGATAGGTCTCCCAAGGATGGTTCTGAAACATTATTCCATGTTGGTGATAATGGATTGGCTATGAAAATTTAATCTCTATTCATGAATCTCATATAGTGGGGGACTTGTCTTAAATATATCCCAGAGAAGATGTTATGAGGCATGTGGTATATATTTTGATATTATCAGACCAAGATATGAGGTTTATATCTCATTTTTTTGGAAATCCATATAGAAATCCCGTGGGACTCTGTTGAATATGTTTATGACATATCATCATCAGATGGATGAAAAATTCTAAATAATAATACAAATTTTGGAAGACATATCTATATATTATTTAATTATTTTTCGTGGCCTAAGGGAGGATTACATAATGTTATTGGAGTTTTCATATAAAAAAGTTATCAAGGATATACACATATAGCTTATTTAGAAGCATTATAAGGGAATCCTTTTTGTTCTCCACATTGTTCGGTGAAAATAGGTGACAGGTCACTAGTTGGACCAATCCATGTTCATGAGGTAATAAAAAAGATTCATTTGTTTAGGAAAATTATGAAGATATCTCAAAGCCATCCAAAGTCAAATGTGGGCATCATGAATATCAGTTGTCAATATTTTGGGAAGTATGGAATTTTTTCTCCTCAATAAATAAGGCCTTTTGAAATAATTTAAAGTGTTAGTGGGGAGGCATATTGGTAATATTTTCCATCAAGGTTATGTTGTGTTCATAACGTGTTTCATGAATCTTAATTTAATAAGTATCATTTTAATCTTGACAATGTGATTCGATCGGATCACATTGACCTAGATCTGTATGCTATGCAGGATCATGTGCTACTACAGGTTGTGGAAAAGAAATAGAATGTATTTTGTGGGATAAGCATCATGTAAGACCCCATGTTTCCATGGTATTTTCCCCTTTGAATAATGAAATAGCTTTATTTGTACACAACTTTGAGATTCTAACACACCGTGACCAATCAAACTAGCCGTTATGAATAGTAATACCCACTTTTTGAAATTTAATAAATTTTATTTTTCAAAATGGACTTCATTTTTGAATTTGGAATATCGAACTTTTATTAGGGTGATGTTAATGTATTTTTTGGAAAACTATAAAATTTTGATGAATAGTGAAAAACACTTGGTTATTAGTTAAAACTGACCTTTTATTTAAATAATTACCTATTTTATTTAAATTTATTTTAGTTAAAAATAGTTACAATCTACCTATATAATTCCAATTTAAATCATTGGATTCTTTTTATAATAATCTTAGAAATATAAAAATTTTATTGAACTTTTTACCGTCTTTTACCCACCTCCAAGAAGCATTTGAAAATTTGCATAAAACATAATTTTACTACATCTGTGAGTTGAATTTTAAAAATTCAAGAGACATGGTTAATATCAACAAGTAAAATGTGGTACAATAAGATGAAAATAATATTTGGCGAATAGTAACTTTTTACTTTATTTACCACGGTTAAAATTTTTTAGGGTAATTAAGGGTAAAAATGATTTCATAATTACCCTAAAAAATTCCTAATTGTATTGAATAAGTTTAATTCGACCAAAAGAAAATTAGGAAAAAAATATTATCCCATTTGGTCCACTTGTATTATATTAGAAAAATTATTATTATTTTATTTGAAGAAGAGTTAAAGGAGTTAAATTCAACGTTTAATAACTAATACAATTTTAATATAGGGTTACAGACAATATAAATTAGACTATAAATATTCATTTTAAATATAAAAATATTTCTTACCTAATGGTATTTTTTTTATAATTTTTATACATTATATAATTTGATTTATTTATGACCCAATGATGATGTAGTAATTACATTATTAATGAAATATAAAAATAATTGATATTATAAATAACCAAATGAATGTAAATTGAGATTTTGTGGAATTAAAATAATTTTCTAGGTTAATATGACATGTTAGGGTTGGTTAAATATATTTTATTCAACGTGATAATGTTTTTATATCTTAAAAAAATCAAATGCTAAATAGTGTCAAAATTGACACAATTGACTTTTTAAAACAAATACTATATTTATAATTTACGTAATATTACTAAAAAACTATGGTTTAGAAAAATTACTTATATAAGTTTATATGTATTAATAATTAACCACATGGGGTTCTTTTGGCTTGAAATAGTATGATTATTAACCATATAATATAAAAATACAATGAGACATGATAAATGTCAAACTAGTTAACTAAGAGTTAAATCTAAAAGATAATTTTAATATGATGAACTAAACCTATCTAAAACCTATTGGTTGAGATATTTTAGACCCATATCTACCTTATTCTTTAAATAATTAATTTTTGGATCCATTAGAAATCGAAAATAATTTTATTATAAAATAATATTTTAGGCTTTTCCTAATGTGACCCTCACCTCCCTTATAAAAGGGGACTTCCCCTTCTATTAATTTCACACCTCCAAATCCTTTTTTCTTGAAAAAATACAACCCAAATATACTCCCAACTTTTTTACCTTCATTATTGTGTCCTTCATTTAGTCTTAAATCTACCCTAAGGATCTGTTTCGATCAAATCAAGAGGAAGAACCCAAAGAAGAGGTAAATATTTCATCGCCTTTTTCAAGTTCTTTTCTTCTTCCACTTTGACTTCCTCATTATTTGTTGTTTACATTAAAAAATAATTACTCCAGTATCTTCTATATACTTTGATGTTATTATAAAAATGGTAAAACTATATTCATTATTCTATCCACCCTACTAATGACAAAGTCCCCATACATGCGTACGTACAGATTACCGTCTCCACTTCGTCATGTAGTTTTTTATTCAAACACTTGATTATTTGGATGGGTATAATAATGAATATAAATGATTTAAATAATAAATATAACAAGTTAATGATTCTTTATATATGATATAACATCTAATTACATAGTATTTCTCCATCAATATAATTAAAGTTTCGCTCGCGCATACGTGCGGATTACCGTCTCCACGAACTTGATGCGATTCATTCCAAATCATAATCATTCAAGAATAATTTTCCTTTTATGATTAAAAATAATGTTTATTAACATAATATAATTATGTATATTAATAAAATACAACTTATACATAACAAACATGGCTTACAAAACCAACCATATAATGGAAAATGAATCAGTTAACACCCAAAATGATGATACTACTAAAATATTATTAACAAAGAAATATTAGAGGATCATTTTTGATTTCATATTTATGTATATAGTTATTTTATAATTTAATATCAATTTTTCAACTATTATACAAGAGTTTAACATACCATCGACTATGGAAAAGTTCATGGTAAGGGTTAATTTCACAATCTTTTTATTATCTGAGGTTGTTTTTACGTAAGTATCTATTGGGACCTCTTTATCATCCACATCTGTGTTTTCCTAAAAATGTATTTCAAAACAAATTTACTAGAATATGTGTTAAAGTCATTTATACCCTTATTTTTCCTTATATGTTTTTAAAGTAATCTTTATGTTGTTTTCCAAACAAGGTACTTTGTGAACTTTTCAACAAAATTATAGTAAGTATGTCTTTTTTTAACATATACGGAGAGTACAGCTATTTTCGGATGTTATAAAATCGTCGAAGCTTACCATACAAGATTATAAGAATATTTTAAAAATAAATGTTTTCTTTTATAATTATTTAACTTTTAAATGATTTCAATATAGAAAGTGATATTTCTCTAATTTTTTTTTGATTTCATTTATGTCAACATTCTTGGATGGGTTTTTAGATTGTTTGAAGTTTATTTATTTCAATTCAAAAAATCTATATTGTTTCATAGGTTTTGTGATAATTTTATCTATGGATGTGTTATTTTTACACAATTCATGGTTTATGGATAAAATATTGACATTTCATAGGCTAGTTTTAATACGAATGTATATGTTACGTTTAATCCTTTTGATATGAGGAATGAATTTGACTTTGTAAGTGACGGGTGGAGCCCGCTATAGCTCATAGATGAATTGGTAGGTCTCATGAGGCAAACTAGTGTTTAGGGACAGGGTCTTGACAAAATATTATTTGTAGTCTTGGCACGAGGCCTTAACTATGTGGTTATGAAGTCTAGAATTACGCATTCCATCATTATGAAAGTGGATATTGATATTACATGTGATTATTCCACTTGTAGAATATCCATGTGAATAAGTACGTGAAATTATTTTATTTTATCTTTTCCATACTCAGCTGAAGTTTATGTTTAAAAGGATTTTCTTTGAGACTTATACATTTCCTTAAATGGTTATGCTTATTTATGAAAGTTTCTCCTATATTGTTATCCTTACTGAGCATATGAGCTCACCCCTTTCTTTGTTTAATTTTTCCCAGGATGTGAATAAGAAATTTATAGTTGAACTAAATTTATAGGATAAGGATATAAGTGCTTTAAAAAGGAGAAAAATGTTTTTGATGTTTTTATTTCATGATGTAATGTAATACTTATGAATATATCTAGTACTTCCAAGGCTACTAAACTATTCAATCCTTCGGGACATGATTCCTTGTATCATGCCAATGTTATGTAATAATGCATAGACTCTGGGTAACTGGGGTCAGGGCAGTACAGATGGTATCTGAATATGTTTAGTACAAATCTTGGAAGTTAGATTTATAAAAACTCTAATTAGAGAACATTTCCCTAAAACAACCTTTGAGGATTAGTATCGAAGAACTTCATAAAATTTTGGTAATGTAGAGATTTTGTGAGATTTCCAATAAATACATCCCTATCTAGATACGAGCAAGTAGAGGAGGATCTGGCACAGATGTACCTAGGGGTAAAACCCAAAAACACCGCTTTGAGCTCGACTCAAATGGGAACTGGTGCAAAACAACGAGCTTTGCTACACTCTTGGTTACGATAGTCCTGAGGGATATGCTTAGGATAATTATCATTTTCATTACAGACCATTATGATGGGTTTATAAATATATACTTCATCAAGGAAAACATTTTTATGATTATGCATTATATCCATAAAATGTTCAATTTATGTTAACTATTTTACATGTTTGGAATTATGTATTGTGATTTATAAACTTATCTAGTGTATGCCATTGTTTAAAAATGGAACTTTGTGGAAGGAATGGAGCTGTATCAATGCACGTAATCCATGTAGGGATTTCTATCCTACACAAGATAATAATAGTGGAGTTGGTGATACAACAGGTGCTGATCATCTTATCACCATACTGGGACAACTCACTCTGGATATGAATAATAACATTACCCATATGGATCATACTGATCCACAATGTGGAGGATAAATGTTAGACCGCTTCATGAGGAAAAAACCATCAATATTCAATGGGAGTACAAATAAATTAGTATCTAGGAAATGAATAAGTTTCTTAGAGAAAATATTTCATGCTTTGGGGAGTAGCGAAAGGGAAAAAGTTTTTATGGCAGTTTATCGCCTCACGAGAGATGCATATCAATAGTAGTCATTGATTCATAACACAAATAAAGATGATGAGATATAAAATATTAAATGGAGGGAGTTTAAAGATATTTTATTATAAAAATACATTCCTCATGACCATAAATAGGATATGGAAAGGTAATTTTTGAGTCTGTGACAAAAGGAGTATGAGAATGTCGCAAAATATGAGGCTAACATTAGAAGATTAGAAATACATGCTATAGATTATATACGTAACCTAAGGAGTAATATAGATATATTCTTTGATGGGTTAAAACCATTTCTCTATAGAGAATTGGTCTCACAGTCCTTCTTATCATACAAAGATATTGTCTCATTTGCTATCAAGTGAGAAATATAATTATCTATGTCTTAAAAATTTAAAGAAAATTTAGGGAAGAAGAGATCTACTGAACACTCTAGAAATTAAAATATGGGGAAGAAGGGAGAATTTTAATATCCATCTTGCAGAAATTGTGGTAAGAAACACGAGTGTACGTGGTTAAAGGGAATGAGAGTCTATTATAAGTGTGGTGAAAAGGGCCACCATCTTTGTGATTGCAAAGGGAAGAAGGTGGCTTTCAATGATGAATGATACAATTGTTGAGAAAAGGGGTATAATGAAAATGAATTTCTTAAGTTCCAAGGGAACATTCCTCAGAAAATGACATGGGATCAAGGAAAAGCTTATGTGATCACTACTACAGAGGTTGAAGCTCTGAAAGACATAATAAAAGGTAATTTAATGGTTTCTTCATGTTTAGACAATGATAAATTTGATTCTGGATCATCACATTTTTTCACATCTACTATGTTTTCTATGAAAATTAGATATTTTCAATTTGACTTAACAAGGGAGTTGTCAGTCAAAACAACTAAGGAAAGAATCATCACAATAATGTTTTGTGAATCAGTTCCCATTAGGCAATATAAGTGTTCTTTATCTACTAATCTCATTGTCATTCCAATGATTGAAATTGATATAATCCTAAGAATGGTCTGGCTTTCGGACCCTGATTCAAAAATTTATTGAAAAAAGAAGAAGGTTATAATTTTAGATGATGATAATGAGTACATTATCTTTAGAGTAGAAACATCACCACCAAATTCATATCTAGATCCACCCCTAGTAGCTCTACTAAATTCAATTATTGGGTATGATGAGAATAAAATAATTATTTGTGTGGAATGTAATGTTCAAATAGAGGATGTACCTATTGTGCAAGAATATGTGGATGTGTTTCCATAGGATTTTCCTGGACAACCTCCAGAACGATAAATTGAGTTTTCCATTGACTTAATTCCTGGTTCAAGGCCCATATCGAAGACCCCTTATATAATTTCCACTATGGAATTAGTGGAACTAATGAAACAACTAGATGAATTTAGTAATTAGGGATTTATTCGACCAAGTGTTTCTCCATGGGGAGCCCTTGTCCTTTTTGTTAAGAAGAATGACAGATCTGTGAGGTTTTCTATTGACTACAGGGAGATCTATTCTATAATAATAAAAAACAAGTATCCCCTACCTCACATTGATTATTTATTCGACCAACATCATGAAGCTCAATATTTTTCAAAGATTAACCTTCGATCTGGATATCATCAGTTGTGTGTGAAGAATGAAGACATTCTGAAAACACCATTTCAAACTAGGTATGGGCATTGCGAGTTTACAGTAACACCTTTTGGGTTAAATAATGCACCCTATATTTTCATGGATCTAATTAATTGAGTTTTCAAAGTATATATTGATGGCGTTTTAGTGGTTTTTATTGATTATGTCTTGGTATACTCAAAAAACAACATAGATCATGAAAATCACTTGTGCATTATCCAAAAGACTCTTAGAAGAAAAAAATTATATGTAAGGTTTAGAAAGTGCGATTTCTGGCTTAAGGAGATTTCATTTCTTGGCCATATTTTCTTTAAGGATGGAATCTCTATTGATCCTTCAAAGGAAAATGAAATTCAAGAATGGTAAGAACCAATGAGTATAACTGAGGTACATAGTTTTATTGGTAGGAAATGTTATTATCGACGTTTTGTCAAGAATTTTTCCCAATTGGCTAACCCGTTAACCAAGATCACACGTAAAGGGGTTAAATTTGTTTGTAAAAAAGAGTGTGAAGAATGTTTTGAAGAACTGAGGAAAGTATTAGTTAATACTCCTATCTTGACTCCACCGTCAGGGAATGATGGGTGTGTTATTTATAGTGATGCTTCAATGAAAGGACTTGGTTGTTTCCTTATGCAAAATTATAGAGTCATTGCCTATTTATCACGACAACAAAAAAATCATTAGAAAAACTATACCACTCATGATCTTGAGTTGGCAGCTGTAATATTTTCATTAAAGATATAGAGACACTATCTCTATGGTGGAAAATGTGAGATTTATATTGATCACAAGAGTTTGAAGTATATTTTTCACAAAAAGAACACAACATGAGGAAAAGGAGATGGCTTGAAATACTCAAGGATTATGATTTCCCAATACACTACCACATGGGGAAGGAAAATAAAGTGGATGATGCTTTGAGAAGAAAGGATCATGGAGATTGGAATAAGATGAAAGTTGAAAGGGGTCCTATTTTCATGAATATAGTAAAAATGGATATGTGAATAATAATGGAAGGTGAAACATCAGTACTTTTCCAAATGGTTGTCAAATTATATTTATTAGAATGGATAAAAAGTTCTCAAGATGATGATGAGGAGTTTTAAAAGAAAATTAAAGCTTTTAACGATGTGAGATTGATCGACTTCATATATAAAGATGAGATTTTGAAATTTGGGAAGACATTTGTGCTCCTGTTATACCTGATATGAAAAGGGAATTTTTAGATGATGCTCATTGCCCCAATTTCTCTATACAACCTGGTAGCACTAATATGTATAGATATTTGAATGAACATTTTTGGTGGTACAACATAAAGAGAGGGATTACTGATTTTGTGTCGAGATGTATGGTTTTACAACAAGTGAATGCTGGATGAAAACATCCTAGAAAAGTCATGTGACCTATTCACATTCCTATGTGGTAATGAGATGATATCATAATGGAATTTTTCATGGGACTACCAAAGACTCATAGATGGAATGATACAATATGGGTCACTGTTGATCATCTTACCCAGTCAGAAAATTTTCTTGTTATAAGAGAAGATTTACCACTTGAACATTTAGAAAGACTTCATATTAATGATGTTGTAAGACTTAATGGAGTACCACTAAAAATATTTTGGATCATGATCCCCGTTTTACATAAAGATTCTAGAAAATTATTTAGAAATCCCTAGATACTGATCTTTGTTTGAGCACTACCTATTACCCTCAAACTGATGGACAATCAAAATGGACAATTCAAACAACAAAAGACATGTTGAGATCCTTCTCACTTGAATTTCATGTTATGTAGGATTCATATTTACCTCTGGTAAAATTTTTCTATAACAATAGCTTCCATTGAAGTATTCATATGGCACCATATGAATCGTTATATGGAATGAGATGTCTCAAACCAACTTGTTGGGATGATGTTGGTGAAAGAAAACATGTAGGCTCAGATCTTTTTGGGGAAATTATGGAAAAGGTTAAGGTTATCCAAACCCATATCAAAGAACCTCAGTGTAGGCCGAAGAGCTATGCCAATAACCGAAGAAAGGATTTGTAATTTTAGGAAGGAGATCAGGTTTTCTTAAAGGTATCTCCATGGAATGGAGTTATAAGATTTGGTAAGAAGTGTAAGTTATGTCCCAAGTACATCGGACCTTTCGAAATTCTATAACGAATTAGGGTTGTGGCTTACCTTTTGGAAATGCAGCTAAGTCTCTCAAAAGTTGACGATGTGTTCCACGTATCACTATTGAGAAAAAACAAGCCTAAACCAATGCATGTATTCACCTATTAGGAGATTGAATAGGAACCAAATATTTCTTACTGTGAAGAGCCCATAAATATTCTTGATACAAGATAACTAGTGCTGAGAAACTGGACAACTCGCCTGGTAAATGTTCTACGGAAAAAAACCATAATATGGAAGAGGCAACGTGGGAACTCGAGGAACTTATGATGAAGAACCACCTGAATATTTTTATGCAGTAATGTTTTAGAAATTTCTAGCACGAAATTATTTTTCGGAGGAGAGAATGTAAGACCCGAATATTCCACGATATGTTTCCCTTTGAATAATGCAATAGCTTGCATTGTACACAACTTCGAGATTCTAACACACATCGACCAATCAAACTAGCCGTTATGAGTAGTAATACCCACTTTTTAAAATTTTATAAATTTATATTTTTCAAAATATAATTTAATTTTGAATTCGGAATATTGAAATTAGCTTAGGGTGAATTTTTTGTATTTTTCTAAAAACGTTTAATTTTTGATGAATAGTGAAAACACTTTGTTATTGGATAAAACCGACTTTTTATTTAAATAATTATTTATTTTATTTAAATTTATTTTATGTCAAAATACATACATAATACCTATATAAGTTCAATTTAATTCATTAGATTCATTTTATAATAAACTAAAATATATAAAAATTTTATAGAACTTTTTACCGACTTTTACCCACCTCCTAGAGCATTCTCAAATTTGCATAAAACAATTTTTTACCACTTCTGTGAGTTTAATTTCAAAAATCTTAGAGACACAGTTAATATAACTATGTAAAATTTATTTGAATAAGATGCAAATATTTTTTTTGAATAGTAACTTTTTACTTTTATTTACCGCGGTTTAAAGTAAAAAAGATAATTAAGGATAAAATGATATCATAATTACCCTAACACATGTCCTAATTATATTAGACAAGTTTAATTTGACCAGAAAAACATTAGGAATAAAATATTATCCCCCTTGGTCCACATGGATTATTTTAGAAAATGTATTATTATTTTATTTAAAGTAGAGTTAAAAGACTTAAATTCAATGTTTAATAACTAATCCTTTTTTAATATAGGGTTACACAAAATATAAATTTGACTATAAATATTCATTAGAAATATAAAAATATTTCCTACATAATGGTATTTTATTTATAATTCTTAGACATTATATAATTTAATTTATTTATGACACAATGATGATGCAGTAATTACCTTATTAATGAAATATTAAAATAATTGATATTGAAAAATATCGAAATAAATGTAAATTGAGACTTATGAATAATTAAACTAATATTCTAGGTTAATATATCATGTTAGTGTTGGATAAATAAATTTTATTTTATGTGATAATGTTTTTATGGCTTTCAAAAAAATAAAATGCAAAATAGTGTCAAAATTGACATAATTGAGTTTTTAAAACAAATACAACATTATTAATTGACATAATATTCCTAAAATTATATGGATAAGAAATAATACTTAGAGAAGATTACATATATTAATAATGAACCACATTGGGTTCTCTTGGGTTATTATAGTATGTTTATTAACCATATAATATAAAAATACAATGAGACATGGTAAATGTCAAACAATTTAACTAAGAGTTAAATTTAAAAGATAAGGTTAATACGATGACCTTAACCCATATTAAACATTTTGGTTGATAGTTTTTCGACCCAACCCACCTTATACATTAAATAATTCATTTTAGATCTATTAGAAACCGAAAATTTATTATAAAATAATATTTCAAACTTTTCCTAATTTGACCATCACCTCTCTTATAAAAGGGAACTTCCCCTTCTCTTAATTTCACACCTCCAAAGCCATTTGGATCAGAAAAATACTGCCCAAATATCATCTCAACTTTACTCCCTTTATCCTAGAGGACATCCTTTGGTGATAATGTGAACCTAAGGATCCCTTTCGATCAAATCAAGAGGAAGAACCTGAAGAAGAGGTAAATATTTCATCACCTCTTTAAAGTTATTTTCTTCTTCCACTTCTATATATTTTTTATTTCCATTATAAAATCATAACTCTAGTAACTTATATATACAATAATGTTATTATAAAAATTTTACAACTATATTCATTATTAAATCCATCCTATAAATGAAAAATTCACCATACATGTGTACGGATGGATTACTGTCTTCACGTCGTGGTGTAGTTTGTTATTCAATCACTTCATTATTTTTATGGGTATAATAATGAGTATAACTAATTTAAATGACAAATGTAACATGTTAATTAACATGTATATATGATATACCATTCAATTACATATGATTTCCCCATCAATATATTGATATTGTCACTCGTGCGTACGTACAGATTACCGTATCCACGAACGCGATGAGATTCATTCCCCATTGTAATCATTAAAGAATAATTTTCATTTTAAGATTAAAAATAATCTCTAAGAACATAATATAATTATTTTTATGAATAAAATACATCCTATCCATAACAAACATGGCTTATGTAACCAACTATATAATAGAAAATGAATCAGTTAACACCTGAAAGGATGATACTAATGAAATATTATTAACAAAGCAGTATTAGAGGACCATATATGATATAATATTTATGTATATAGTTATTGTATAATTTAATAACAATTTTTTAACTATTATACAGGAGGTTAACATACCATCGAATAAGGAAAAGTACAAGGTAAGGGTTAATTTTACAATCTCTTTATTATTCGAGGTTGTGTTTACATAAGTATATACTATGACCTCTTCATCATCCACATCTGTGTTTTCATATAAATTTATTTAAAAACATTTTTACCAGACAATGGGTGAAATACATTTATACCCTTATTTGAAATTATATGTTTTGAAAAGAATATTTCTGTCATTTTCCAAACAAGATACTTTATGACATTTTCGACAAAATTAAGGTAAGAATTTCTTTTTTTAACTTATACGGCGGGTGCTGCTATTTTCCACTGTTATAACATTGTACAAGCTTCCCATACAATATTATAAAAATATTATCAAAATAAATGTTTTCTTTTGTAATTATATTACTTTTAAATGATTTCAAAATAGAAAGAGATATTTCTCTAAAAAAAGTTTTGTTTTCATCTATGTCAACATCCTTTGATGGATTTTAAGTTTGATTGAAGTTTATTTGTTAGGATACAAAAATTCTATATTGTATTGATGGTTTTGTGATATTTTTGACTATGTATGTGTTAATTTTACACAATTAATGGTTTATGGATAAATTATTTACATTTCGTATGCTAGTTTTAATACGAATGTTTATGTTATGTTTAAACCTTTTCATATGAGGAAGGCATTGGACTTAGTAAGTGATAGGTGGAGCCCACTATAGCTCCTCTATGCATCAGTAGGTCTCATGAGGAAAACTAGTGTCTTGGTACGAAGCCATGACAAAATCTTATTTTTAGTCTTAGCATAAGGCCTTGACTATGTGGTTAAAAAGTATGGAATTATGCATTCTTTCATTTTGAAAGAGGATATTGATATTGCTTGTGATTATTCGACTAGTAGAATATCTATGTGAATAAGTAAATAGAATTATCTGATTTTTTCATTTCCATATTATGATGAAGTTTATGTTTAAAAGGCTTTTGTTTTAGTCTTATACATCACCTTAAAGGATTAAGCTTACTTATGAAGGATTCCCCTATATTTTTTTCATTACATAGCATTTGATCGCCCCCCCTTTATATGTTTTATTTTTTCTAGGATGTGATTAAGTAATTTATGGTTGACCTGTAGGGATATGATAAGAATATAAGTGTGTTGAAAAGGGGACAAATTGTCGTTGATGTTTTTATTTCATGATGTAATGTAAAACTTATGAATGTATCTAGTACTTCCAAGGATACTAAACTGATCGGTCTTTCGGGATATGATTCCTTGTATCATGCCAATGTTATGTAATAATGGGCTGACTCTGGGTAATTGAGTTCTGGGAATTACACATCAAGTTAATGTGTTTTTTATGGAAAATTGGTTAGATTCATGACTAAACATGAGAGCATGAGAAGATAATGGTCAAGAAATGGATCAAATTCATTATTATGAATGGTGATTTTGAATATTCATGGGATAAACGAACAATTGTTGGGAGAATATAACACCCTTGATTCAGTTAATTAACCCTTTATTTATGTTCTTGTGAATATAAAGTAATTGGGTTACGTGCTTAGAGGTTTGGTAGAGTTCTGAAATATTTTGGAGAATTAATGGAGGCATACTGTTTGGTAATAGGGAGTAGAAACTGTGAAACACCATCCATGAAATAGTGACACTAAATTTGAGGGATTTGGGTATTTGTATGGTTTGGCACAAGGTTTGGCCAAACCATGTTGACAACTAGGAGAATCCATGAAATGTGGGGAAGAGTAGTTTTTAATAGTTAGTAGATAGACTTTCTAACAAAAAAAATCCAACAATACGGGATGGGTTTACAAGTTGTTTCTAGTGAATGGTTATCACATGGGTTTCCTACCCATGTATCATACCCATACAACATAATAAACAAGATGAAAATTTTGTGGACCAAATTTGGTTTAAAACACGAATCCCATGTTCATCCTTTTATCCAAACCTAACATGAATTTCACTCTCTATAATGTTCGTAGACGCCTCTCATATTTATCCATGAGTGATCTGTTTTTGATTATTTGTGTATTATAGGCCTAAATCATTGATATGTGAAAATTCATGGGTTTTACCCTAGTTATTTTTTCTTCCCTCTCTTGGATTAATGGATCTAATATTCTGGGGGATTGATCCTAGTTTTTTATGAAAATAATTCAGAAAAATAATTTTTTTTGAATGTGGACATGATCTAGGGTGTGTTTTAAAAGATCTAAGCCTTGTTTTTTGAGTTTTGTGTCATTCATCATTTTAACCTATTTTTTTTACATAGGTGTTCTCACTCCCAACTCCTGTTAGTTATAGAATGGAGTTTTTATTTCAATTGGATTGAATTTAATGATTTGAATGTTGATAATGATTTTCATTATTTATGGAAACACACTTTATTTATTTCTTGTTAATTTTTGAAAATTGATTATTTTTGGGGAATGGGAAATTGGTTACATGTTTTTAAAATGAATATTTTAAAATAGTTTTTTGGTTTCAATTCATGGAAAATGGATTGTGAAAATGTTTTATATAAAAGGAATGTTTTGTTGATATTGTTAGACACATTTGGTTTGGTATGGTTTTTTGGAATTAATGGTTTGGGTGTGTTCATGTTCTAGTAGGTAAGATATGGGAATGATGTTTCCCCAATCAAAATAGGGATGGATAAGGGTATGAAATTTCCACTAAAAAATGGTTCACTCGGGATGACTAGATTAAACAATGACTCACCACTAGAACGTAAGGTATGTCAGTGGTATCATTGATATATGGATGTGTGGAAATGTAATGAGAATGAAAAATATATTTTAGGAATTTTATGAAATTCTTATTTGGTTTTATTCCATGGAAAGTGGTTTTAGTTCATAAAACTATTTTTTTAGATTATTTTGTCTTTGATATAAATTGTTCTAAATTGTTTTGCTAAATAGTTTTATATAAATGCTTTAACATGTTCTATACTAGTTTTGTGTGTTGTGATGTCATTGGGGAAAACCTATTGAGTCATATACTCACCTCTTTATTGAGAAAATTTGTTTGTTTCAATATGTGATATATCAAGACATATGTAAAGGCAAGGTATCTCATTACTTAAGTGATGTGTCTTGATACCTTTGGCATGTATATTGAAATCAGATCTTGGAGAAGGTTAGGATTTATTTAGTTGTTTAATTCCACATATTTTAATTTTGTTTGTTTTAGTTTTGTCTTTGTACTCTAATATGGTTGATGGTTGTAGTTGACTTTATTGTTAGTGGTATAACCATTGATTTTTATTAAATTGTACAAATTCATCATATAGTGGTTTTTGGATATGATTTTCTGTTATGATTTATTTACATTCAAATGAAATTAATTTCCCAATGTTTATGAATCAGTCAACATTTATTTTCAACTTTTTTTATCTTGGGGATATCACCTAACACCGGTAACACCCTCCTCCCCATCCTAAGCCAATAGGTGTGTGATTGTATGTTACATTATTCCTACAAGGTGTCTATGTATGGTGTGAGCATAAATACTTATTAGTGAACCACTAATATTTTATCAACTAAAATATTGTTAAAACTAGAGTATTCCTGAACATGACTAATTATTTACATTGATATAATAAAATAGTTCTGTAAATTAAACAATAATGTCTATTTCTTATGAATGGGTACATAAAATCATATAAAAACATATATTATTATTGGTAACTCTCAATACTGGATATGTACATACCTAAACTACCTACATTGACCCTCAAATCAAGATTTTAGATGATAATTTAGGGTCATACACTATGGTATGAAATATTGGTAAATATAAAAACTTCAAACACATACATATATCCACCAAAAAATATGTGTAATTATAGAGAAAATATATTGTGTTATGGGGAACTAATCCATTTAAAATCCCTTATGACAAGTTAGGGAAATATTTTATCCCAACCTAGATAATATAGGAAGTGGTATAATGTGTTAAAGTGTTACACGCTCATCAAAAACCATAATCAATAATTCTCAAACATGCTATAATAACATATCTTGAGAAGGTATATTGTTCATCAATGGCTATTGGACCTTCTCAATAACTCAATAGAAAAAAATAAAATATCCATGAATGAGACACAATTCACATAAATAAGACAACTATGATATAATATAGGCGTGTAAGAAAGAACTAAAACAAAATAGAAGACATTTCTATTTTGAAACTCATAAACATGCATGATATGAACATAAATAAACCAACTCTATAATGAAATAATTGGTACAATTTATGTTTAGACACCAAAATAAACAAATTAATCTACAAAGTTTTTTGGTTCCATCATATTATGGTAAAATTCAACACTAAACATACACAAATAAGTAATCCACTATGAAAAAAATTGAAACAAGAAGTAATTAAACCAAATTATCGTACCAAGATATCAATTAGTGGGAGAAACCCAAAGGATCCATTTAAGGATTACCAATTATGTGATGTTCCAATAGTATTACACAACCAAATTTATGACAATAAGGGTTGATTATTTTACATAATTACAATACATAAATATTACTTTGAAAACCAAAAATCATATGAGGGTTCTATGATTTTGTCTATTTCGAAAAAAAACTATTTTTTAATGAATATATTTTATTTAATGTTCTCTAAAAAATAGAACTTGGTAATATAAGTTGCCTTATGAAAACCATTCAATGGAGAATAAAAATAAAGAATTATATTTTTCTAAATACGTTAAATCCTATGAATTGAACTAGGTTTAATTGGATAGTTTCAATTGGTGATGTCAAGTAAAATGTCAAAAAAATATTGTCTGATATGAGGTGTAATAACCTAAATGAAACTTGACACACAACCTAATAATATGTTAAGGGATATTTTCCATCCTGTTTGACATTAAGATTATGTGATATAATTCATCTTGTATTTCCAACTATCCTATTTATATTATAATATTTTTGAAGATTATGTCCATATATACTTCAAATCCAAAAATATACGTGAGACTGAAACAACTATTTAAAGTGTATGTAAATATGATTTAAGACTAATTATACTACATATAAATTGATTAATGATACCATACGAACATAATGTGTGAAAATATAAGGAAGTTTCATATGTATAATAATAGGTGCAAGATTATAAGTTAAAAATAATAATCAATAACTTGATTAGTGTTCAAAAGATCAATCATGCATAAGAAATACAATGAGGTTTTCAAATGATGTGTGGATGAAATAAATAATTATAATAAATTTATATAAAAATTTATAAGGGAATATTAAAGATATTCTATCTAAATATCATTAAAATGATTCATTTAAATTCCAAAATAATTGTTTTTTATATTCATATAATTTTAGGAAACATGTATAAGGCATATTCTTAGAATATCATAGCAATCATCTGGAGGGTCGATACACATACCATAATCACTAAAAAAATTATCAATCCCATAAAAGACCAAGAATGGAAAATAATAATTAATAATAACCTAAGAATCAGTAAAAATAATTATATATATATAAAAATTCCTAATGAGAATCCACCATAACTCTTAATTATACAAAACTCAAATATAACCAAGATGTATTATTCTAAAAACTAATCTAATAGAATTTGAATCTTATGAGCCAATAAAAATCTACTAAACCATTTTTTGGGGGTCATAACCAAATATAAAAATACATAGGAAATTTCATTATGTAATCAAATTCCATTGGGAGATCTATAAATAAATTTAAATAACTCATTAGATTATCTTTATATAAGGGATGTGAATTACCTACGAAAAGTGGTGATTTTACAATTACATGGTCAAATCACAACAAAAATCCTATATCATCAATAAGTAAAATCAAGAAAAAATTTGATATAAGGTATGATATTGAGAAAGTAGAAATAATTTCCTTGGATCAATGGATGAAATCCTCTTCAAAAACCCTCAGTTCATGAAACATGAGGATGCGATGAATGAAAGATACATGATACAAAAGAGGGGATCTATAAATATTTGAGGAAAGTGGGAGGAAATTAATCCCATATGGGTTTCAAATTACTCAATGAAAAATTAATAAAATATTTTTCAAAAAGGAAAATTATCTTTTGTCTTATAGGGAACCCAAAATAGTGCCACCATGTACTCAAAGGAATCACCAGGTTCTACACTCCTCAAATTAGTTCATTATGTACTCTATTATCCTATACAAGGTACCTATTTTAAATTATATTATTAAACTATATGAGGTACACCCAATTATCCAAACCAGACATCAAAAAAACATACTAAAACTCAAAAAAAATTAAAATACACCTAATAATTCATTTTCAAATACAAAAAAAAAATAAAAATTCTAAAAATAAATCTAATCTCTAATCCAAACACATAAAATCATACAATTACTAAACCTTCCATAATATAAACTCCTAAAAATAACCAAGGGTTAAAATATTAGGATTCTAGTAATTACAACATTCACAACCGATGGGCCTTTCATCCATCTTAATACACCACATCTTGTCTTTCATAGCCTCAAGTGAAAACTCATGATATAAATAAAATGAAAAATACTGAAGTTTCAGAAACCCTTTACTGAATTCTAAGACAAACAACTCTTAATAAATAATTGATAAATAATGTATTTTAGTGATCTAATTCAGTATTATTCACCATGTCAACATTTTCTTAGTTCACTACAATAAAAATGCAATTTTACTAACAAAATCAGATCATTTTCAAAAGATGAATATCCATTGTAAATAAGAGATAATTCTATCTTTAAAGAATGTAAATTGATAATCATAAATAGGGTATGTGAACAAAAAATTCATACTTATTTTCAATAAAAATTATGAAAGTGGAAAAAAAAATTTCAATGTGTAACAATATCCTTAAAAGAAGGTGAGGTAAATTCTGTTATGATAATCATAGTTTAACATTCACCCAATCAATACTGGATAATATTTATTATTTAAAAGGAATTAATTAGAATAATTTTGAGAAAATATGTAATCATATATAATAAGGAATGGGCATATAAATATGCCTTGGTTATATTCATTTGAGATTCACATATGTTTTTAGACTCTAGATAGATTTGTTTTCATTCATTTTAAACCAGTATTTTACTGATATCTACTCCCATGGTTATGATGTTTTACATTATGAGATAAAACCAAAATTAATGATTTATCTTATGGTGTGATCCTTTTTTATTGAGTTTAAATTAAAATCCTTAATGATTATTTAATTTATTTATGTAGTTGGGGTTTGGATTAGTGGTAAGCACCCCTTAAATCTACATGAAAATGGGGGTTCAAAACCCATTGGGCGCAGGTTACTATAGCAGTACTGTAGCGTACTGTAGCAATGGCGGCACTGTAGCGGCGACATAGAACTGTAGCGGTGGCAGAGCACTGTAGCAGTGGTGGGTACTGTGCAGTGCAGTAGCAACGCCGGTACTGTAGCAGTACTATTCACAGAATGGGCTTTGGGCCAAAAAAATGGGCCTACGAATCATGTAATGGGCTAAATGCCCACTGGGCCTTCGGGCAATGTAATGGGTCTCCCTCTACCCAATTAAAGAGGTCTTTTCTTTGCTTTAATAATAAAATGATGCTTCGGCCCCAACCTTTAAAAAAAAATTAATTTATTGATGCTAGTATTCGATGACTATTTTATATCAGACTAAAACAGTATTAAATTTGTGTTTCATTGTTTAGTTTCGGATATAGTTGGTAAAAACTTATCCTCAAAAACTCAATAATCCATACATTTAATTATTCATGAGTAAATAAATAGTTATGTTTTTTAATTTTATAATATGTGTGGGTATATAGGATCATAGAAATAATCTTTATCTATCAACCAATTTTAATCGAGAGTTTCATATATAATTTTTTGTATGCTAGTTATTAGAGAATTATGTGTTTTATCACTAATTTATCTATTCAAATTAGAATAATGATTAGGTTAAAATGATCATTTAAGTGTTTAATCCTAGAAAAAATAATAACTAATGGAGGGGGGTTCATGGTCAAGACCTTTTTAGAAATCGATATATTGAATTATAGTTCATCATTTTATGAATAATTATAGAAAAATATTGCAACTCTTACCATTATATAAATCAATGATATATCTTATAATAGTCAATAAAGGATAAAACTCTTTTTTATTATTAATTTCATACAAATATACTCAATATCACCAATGTTAACACTCAACTTTGTGATAACAAATGAATTCCCACCCTATAAGGAAATAAAAGGAGGGAACCACTTTAATTAATTTTGTGGTGGATTTATGATTGATTTAACAACCCCATAATAAGTTATTTATACATTAATCATATTTGGGTTGTTATACTATATCTAGAATTTATAACATTCATTTTATAAATTTATTTGGTTCAAATAAACTATCAATGCTGTTATCTTTAATATGGAAGAATACAATCCTCATAAATTATTGATCCAGTGATGAGAGCCTTGTTTTTCTTGAATTTAAATAAACTTCATCATTTATTTTTTATTTACTGATTTTATTTTTCATCAATAGATTAAATATTGGTTAAAATAGTTTTCATTCTAAATTTAAATGATCTATTACTTACAAATTCAACAATGTAAAATTATAGGAGATTCCTAGAATTTATTAAATTACCATATTAGTATATCTAGAGATATTTCAATAAGTTTGTGTTTTATTTTTCATTTTAATAAGTTTTGGTTTAAATTTGTTTTGAAAACATTTTGAGATGAACTAAGAAAAATTTTATTAATTTAAAACCCAAGACAATGAAAAATTATAATATTCGAATGTCTTCTCTTGAAATAGAAAAATGATGCTCAAATAAGGTTTTAAATAAATCACTATTTTTAAATGAACACATAGGAACTTGTAACTCAATTTTAAGTAACTTTTCTACTATAAAGAAGTAACACATAAGAGAGAAATTCTATAAATTATTTTGTTACATAATATGAACCAGACCAAAATTATTATGAAGGAATTGATCAATAAATTTAAATATACTTATATGGAATAAGGTTTGTGCATCAATTATAATAATATATGTTATAGTGATATTGGAGACAATTTTCTAAAAAACTCATCAATTCATCAATTATATATAATATCCTCCCAGGATAAATATTGTTAATAATGAATTATTTCCAAACATGTTTCAAACATATAGTATGTGTTATGAAAAAACATGGATTTCTAATAAAATAAAACAAGTTCCATTTTTTCAAAGGGGATAGATATATTTTATAAATTCTAAACTCAGATATTACAGTGGAATATATTGTAATATAATTCCATGTTTTAATTATGAGAGAGATGTAAAATTGAATAGTTTGATAATGAGATAGATGGAGTGGAATTTATAAAGGTAATTATTGTGAGGAGATCAATTTGATTAATTTATATTCATGTAAACTTATATAATTTTTGTCTAGGACTCATAATGGATCAGAATATATGAAAATATTATCAAAATAAATAATTGAGGAATGGAAATAGGTCATGTGTGGTGGTTTGATTCATAAAAATATTTCATTACACTTTGTTCCATAACAATTCATTTTATACACTTATTTTTATCTTCCACATTAATTTTAATATTTTTTATATTATAAAAAAAATTCATTGGATTCCATGGAAACTCTATAATTTAGGTAAATTGAAATATAATTTATGAATTGATCATTTGGTATAAAATTTATGTAAAATTCAACTTAATAATTCTATTTATTGATGCACTATATTTTATTTGATTAAAGGAATCAATTTGGTGTAAAAGGGAGTTGATGATTTGTTATAGGATCATAAAACTCATCCTTTTATACCTAGAAATCATTAGTAAGACATTGATGATAATATATGAGATTAAGAATATTTTAATAGGCCAATTCTAGTCATGATAGGAAATGAAAATATTTCCATTACTAATGAAACCTCATGATAATTACTTGTATGTATTCCATATTAATTTTTTAGTGTTAATATACATATTAGGACAATGATAATGCCGATGACATTTTCTATCCAAAAATTTGGATATATCTACTAGCAAAGATCCATGATTGAAAAAGGGATAATAATGGAATATATACTATTATCAATGTATTATCACAGTAATGAAAAATAATACAAACACATTCCAACATATTTTAGTGGAAAAAATTATTATTACTTTGGGGATAGAATGTAACAAGTGTTTCAGGGCTATGAATTTTGAAAATTTGAATCAATAGATACTTACATTTGTGTAAGACACTCATTTTTTCTTGGGATAAATCCCCACTCTACAACTTCTTCAAATAGTTTTTATTTTCATCTTTTGATCATACATATTTTACAAAAACGTATTTAGAGAAAATACATGATACAAAGCATGAAAAATGTATTGATAATTTCTATAACCTATATCATAGATCAATACAATAGACTCTGTAGATATTATTTCTCCCCATAATAGCCCTAATACTTAATAGAGTATATATAACACTCTTGATGTATTCCCAATATTCTATTTGTATAATGTTATCCCTATAACACTATCAGAAATTTATGTGTGGAATAAGATAAACAAGAAATAGGAGGTACCTCAATATTTTAAGAACTATAATTGGATATTTCATATTGGGAGAAATGAACTCATAAATTAGAACCTGATCTAAGGGAGAGAGAGAGAGAGATAGAGTATTTCATTTAAGATAATGGTAGTTCAGTATTCTCTAAATCATTTATTAATGACCCAAACATTCAATGTGGATTAAATTATAGAACCATGAGCAAAAATGAAATCATATGAGTAGAAGAATAATATTATAAATATGATTTTTTTCTTCCTCATTAAAGATAATTTTAGTTTGGTATACTTCAAAATTATTTTTTTTCCATCATTTTATATTAATATATTTCTATTATCCACTTATATGGTTGTGATCATTCATACAAATGGATAATACCATTATTATTTACTGATCTTGGCGGGGAGTTCTGGATTTCATGTATTGTAATAAATTTCATTAACTCTTCAGCTACATATTTATTTATGTTTTCTATTAGTGAAATACTTTTGAGTACAATATAAATACCTATTAATTTCATTAATTTGTAACTATATTGATTAGTAAACATTTTTATCGCTCAAATAATTCATCCCTTTATTTACTAGATTGGAAGTGATTGATTAGGGATGCAATTGATGATTTATAGTATGTGTGTGGGAGGTACAATTTCACGGTCCAAGCTAAAAAAATTACATAATCTTGAGTTCTTTACCAATAATTAATTTTATTATATTTCATGAAAATTTTATGTTTAGAGTTTAAATAATATTCAATTACCCTTACATAAATAAATTTTATTTCACAAAGTGTAAATTTCAACTTATTACACATGTTTCCTACTCAACACAAAATTTATAACATGACAACTTTTCTCCATTACATATCTTCACAATTTTCATCTGGACCTCATTATATTCCTCAATTCTCTTTTAAACCATGTGGAAATTTTAAATTTTTGAATAAGAATGAAAATATCATCATGTTCTATATAAAAATTATGAAATAAACATGGTTATTCACGAATACTTATTCAAGATTTTTCTTTTTCAAAATTAAAATATTGGCTAAACGTAAAAATTTTATTAAAAAATATATAAAATTTTATTCCCAAATATATTCATAAAACATTTAATGATAAACCATAATGGGAAAAATAATATTTATAAATGTTCTTTTATGATCATGAATGAAGACAATTTTTTTAAAAAATTATATATCTCACCCATATAAAGTAATAATACTTTCCTTTAACCATAACTCATGAGTAATCACAAGGAGCCAAACATATCCTTTCATAAGATCATGAAAACATATGAAATGTGGTATAAAAAAGGATATATGAATAATTCAAGGATGTATTGAATTAAAATATCACGTGCAGGACACATTACATTGATGGATTAGGTTTACTCCCTAATCCTACATATACCACCTATTAAGATAGAAACATTACCCAATTCATTAGAGATATATATTGGCTCACCAATCATAAAATTTATATTATTATGTGTTCCATAAAAGGGGTAAAAAATAATTAATAAATATAAGAGATATCCCTTGAATGAAATTGGATTCATAATTTTCATCATATCGTAACAAAAATATATTTATAAATGAAGGCCTTTGATAAATGAACATAAGGTATATATTTTCCCATCAACAGAAAGGATAATATTATAGGTTTATATTTTATATAAATATATAATGAATTTAGAATCATTACATGACATTAAATAGTTTGATAATGTCATTCAGAGAGATAATAGTTATAAGAGTAATTGAATGGTGGTTTAGAAATATCCCTTACACTGACTAGTAAGAACATTTCATGATATTGAAATATTATTTCTATTTAACACCCAATTGTTAGATATATAGAATAAAAGTAAAAACGGTTTTTAAATTTAAATATAAAATGAAATTGTATAAAGAAATGAAATAATCATTTCATGTTTATTGTGGAATGTAAAATTGTTGACTATGTATATGTCAAAATAATAAAGTATTTGTCCCCTTAAAAATAAAGTAAAAAAGGTTAGAAGAAAAAACATGAAAAGAAACATCTTGAAAACCAATATACGAAAATAAAATGAGATATAGAATTTAATTTATAATTCATTTATTACCATATAAATTAACTAGTAAAATAATTTTTATAATTTATATTGGGAAGAGATTTAATTAGAAAATAAATATTTTTAACATTTAATATGGGGTTTACATTGTAAAGTGTCCCTAACCTAGATAAGAAATTATCACGTTCATTTTTTATTATCTGATATAATTAACATATTATGATTTTTAACATGATTAATTACCTTTTTAAATATATTATTCATTCATTTTTTTATTTTTATTGTTTATTCAATTAATTAATCATTAAAGATCATATACGATGTTTTTACAAGATTCAACTTATATGTAATTAATTTTTTCATTATATTTAATATGGTAAAAGTGATCATTATTTCAGTATTTAAAAAATTATAATCATGAAATAATTATAAATTTTATAAATAAAATATAATTTTAAAACCAACTGTGAATTATGGTTATAAATAAATGAAATATATTATGATCATGGAGATGATAGGTCATACATAAGCATTAATAACATTTTCATTTTTTAAAAATCTTGATAGAAATAATTTATGTGTTATTTTACATATAAATTACCAGTATTATAAGATCAATATAAAATAATTTCATTAATTATGATTATATATCACACCCATATGATGTGGTTTTAAAAAACTAATCACGCCTCCTCATGGATGTGGTAATCCACACATGTGCTTGGTGGATGATATCATTTTTTGATGGATGGAAAAATAATAAAATGTTTCATAATTTATATATAGAATAATTATATCCATAATATTATTTATATAAATTAAATACATCATTACTATAAGTCATGAGAGGTAGTGAAGGAAGTCAAATTACATAGGTTCATTAGCCGATAGATTACAATACACACAAATGATGGTTAAAAGTCTCATTAATGGAAAATGATATGGATATATTTTATTCCATAAAAATAATAATATTATATTTTAGATATAGGGTTTGATTTTTCAAAGGGTTTTAAGAACATTTTAAATAGGTATATGAAGAAATGAAACTAAAATATTCCATTAGTGACAATAATTATTATCAGAATACATCATTTTCTTTACACTTTAAACCATTCAAGGTTTGTATTATGATTAAAAATACCTCTAACTCATGGTGAGTAATGTCAGGAAGGTATTTTGATAGGTATTTTCTTAAAATAAATTCTTATCAAGTATAATAAAAATAGGATAATATGTTCCCTTTTAAAAGTGAGGGGAGGGGTACTATTGGAATCACACAAAATATCAAATATATATCTAATTATTCCTTAAGGGAAAAAGAATAAAAAATATAATTATAATATAAGTTGATTATAGTTCAAAATACTATCATTAAATTTAATTTCATCAAATTTAGATTAGTTTTCCATCCTTATCCCATTGTTATAACCTTAATATACATATTTTATTAATTAAACCGATAATGATTTTTTATAGTTTAGGGGTCAATATATTTAATATAAATATAAAAATCACCAAAAAATAAACCATAGTGGATATTTTTTAACATATACCAATCATAAGGATGATTATAGGTTTTCTTTTTTTAATTTCTAATCCTTCTAAAAAATATATATTTTTAAGAAAGAACATTAATATGATTATTGGAACTAGGTGTTTATTTTAACATTGAAAAAACATGAAGTAATAGAAATCTCATATGATAGTGTTTTCCTCTGAGCAGTGGTGTCCCCCCTTGCACATCGCCTATTGTTTCTTATCCATTTCTACTGCTCCCCTATTTTATCTTTGCTCTGATGGATCAGTGCTTTATGCCTCATCCACGAGTCAGCATCATATTGGCAATGCCTGGCTAGACAACGGACATCTATTCCTCCTCAACAATGGATTCACTTAGGTGGTGTTGGAATCCATCAGATCAGAAATGGTTTTCTCAATCTTGCTCAGTGGAAGATTCTACAGATCTCAGATCAGTGGAGTCCAAGGAGTACTTCCAGCTTCGGGATGGATTGGTGAAGACTCCAGTGCGGTTTCAGCTTCATGTTCTCTGGTCCATGGTGGTGCATCCCAACGATAGATCTAGTATGCTTCATCATCCTTGAGTATCTCGACGTTGGCTACAGAGCAAATCAGAAGGGGGAGGTCTGTTTTATGATTTCTCCAGTGGTTTTCAAATCAAAGGTTAATGTATTCGTTTTGATGGGGCTGATTTTAGAGGCATGGTTGATGGATTTTTTGTATTGATAGCAGTGGTGATGCATTTGATTTTTGAAGGACCTCTTGGTAGGAAGAATCAGTTAGTTGATTTTGTTATTTTGATGATGACTTGTTCTATAAATTCAAAAATAAATCTTCAGATGATTTTTTAGAGTAGGTTTCTTTCACCGTGTAGGGCTATTCAGTTTTGGAAGATTGAGAGGGTATGGCTCTGCCCTCAGTACCAGACCTGTGATTTTCTACATTGGACAATTATCTTAGTAGCCGTGCAATGGTGAAGGATTTCTATAATGATGTTGATGATGGGGTGGGGTTTCCTTTGTAGTCTTGTTATGTGTTGATTATTCTCTACGTCTGTGAAGTAATGTGTGGTTTCCCCCCTTTTCCCTTAAAATGGGTTTTTGCGAAAAGAAATAAAAATATAGGCCTTCAGGCAATTCATTCAGTCATATGATGCACTAAAAAATGAATAACTTGTTTTTTTATCTAAAAACATATTGGAACAGAATAATTCATTAAAATTATATTAATTTTAATTCTATTAAACTAATTTATTTTATTTCTTATATTAACTAAAAAAATATTGTGTCAGTGTTGGGTAATAATTTAAAGAAATTAATTAATTACTAAAAATTATAAATAAACTACCAGGATAATGTAACATTTAACTCTAAAAATAACATTTAGAACCGAACATAGAAATTATTTTCCCTCTTTAAAAATTTTATAGATAATTAAACAGAGAGAAATATAATTTTAGATTTCCATTCCATAATATAATTTAAAGGTTAAAATGAAAGAAATATGGCAACATGATACATTAGTTTTGAATAATGGATTTTAACGGATATACCACCCATATAAAATAGAAAAAATTCAGGTGTAATGGCAATTTTTTTCCCTTATCATGTCTTTTAACCTTAATTTCTAGATTTACCCTTATTATGGTCATAATTTTTTACTCTTTCAACTATTCATAATAACCCAAAATAAATGGGAAATATTTATATAATAAGGACCTCATGATTAAAATTATTGGATTTAATTTTTATGCTTCGATTTCTAGATGTGTATAAAACTAATTTAATATTAAAATATGAAATTTTCATGAAAACTAGTTTTTGAGAAAATATCATTTTTAAGTATAAAAATGTTTAATACAAATATCAAGTATAAAATTACTTAAAATTACTATAATTATCTTATTATTAATCTAAACAAACTAATTACATATTAAATCTAATCCAAAATAAAATTTTACGTTTGAAATAATTTAAAAGATAATAAAGAATTAAAAAATAATAATTTTTTAACTATTCAATGAAAACACATACAATTAAATTTTATTATCAATCATTCACCTTAAAATAATTTTGGTATGATAATTTTAGAAGTTATAAATTTTTAGAAAATATTATTTCTCAATGTTTTTAAAATTTTCATAAAAACTAAATAAAAATAAATAATGATGAAAACACATTTTTGATGATTAAAACGACCTTACTAAAAATTGAGTTCTTATTTAATATAAGTTAATCAATATATTTTTATTGATTATTAACTTTATATTTAATTTATAATGTTATTAATCCTAATGAGAACATCCAATTCAACTGTAATTTTATAATGATTACATTTAAATAAAAAACTTTCATGGTCCATTTAGGCTTGATATTGTGTGTGTTATAAACTGTTGAGAATTGTTTTATCTTTTTTAAATAATCATGAGTTATATTTTCCCCCTAATGAATCAATATAATACTAGAAATTTTAAATTGGTATCAATAAAAGGTGATTTGATATCATAAAATTCCCTTTTGTTAATTCAACATTTTACAAAGGGTTTATAAATTTTTTTCATAATAAGAGTTTAAATGAAATATGAAGTTCTTCTTGAATTACCAATAAATAAGTTTTGATATAGGATAACATTAGGTGTAAGTTAAAATATGGTCAAGGAGGAGAAAAAAATGTGAAACTAATTAGGAAGATTGATAGAGATCATTGATCACATGAATTTTAATGTTCAAGAGAATGTTAATGACTACAAATAAATGAGGGATGAAAAGAGGCACTGATTAATACAAAATGATGGTAATAGGATATCATTTATGATTAAAGATAATTCTCCAAGTGTTAAGTAATTATGTTACCCTCTAAAATGATAAAATAAGGAAGTATACTTATTTCAAATGTTCAATTTCATTATTTAATTATTTTCACCAATGTAATATTTTTTGTCTAAATAATGAGAATTGAAGATTAATTTTTCATTCATGAAGCACTAAAATCAAATTATAATGGTATAAATAATTATATTAAATGATAAAAAGATAATACAACCATATTTAGGGATTATACAATACTATAACGATTATCAAAAAGTAAGATAATTCCCAAAATTAATAATACTTCAACAAAGAAGTACTAGATTAATCTCTAAAGCATTAAAAAATAATAATCAAAGATTAATATAGATCATTTGATAAATAAATAACCAATAAATTCTTAAAACTTTTCCGATCATAGCTTAATAAATATATGATAAATATTTAATAAAAAATTATTCCATGATTATTTTAAAATTTATCACCTATTACCATTAGTTACTCAAAATGTCATACGTAAAAAAATTTATATTCACTAATCATATAATATCCAAAATATTCAAGAAATTTCACTAAATAACCTAAATCATTATAAAGGAAAAATATTTTAATATATGCTCCAAAAATATAATTTACACTTTATTACTCATCCAAAATCACATAATATTCAGTTTACCTTAATCATGTAATGTTTCCCAAAATTATAATGATCTTCTTCCCAAACAACATTAATAACGTAATCAGCAATTAACTTTTCAAAACCGATGGTGATATACACAGTAATAAATAGGTCCAAAAATTGAAATGTTCCATAATTACAATAATTTCGATGGTTTTATAAACTATAATGTTTATGAATAACTTTAAATAGATGTTCAAAATATATAAAGGAATCATTAAAAAAATATCTTTTTCACTAAAAACATGCTAAACCTAATGGTAATATTAAGATATTTTCCCCCAAAATACTCTTAATCGTCTTGTAATTCCACCACTTAAAACATCAAAAGGGGTGTCTATGCCTACTATATCTTGATAAATATTATACTTATAAAACCATAATGGTATTAAAAACTCTTATTTAAACCTATCATGAAAACATATATTTTTCCATAAATTAATATAATCTTATATGTTTTTTGATTATTATTACCAAAATAACATTGTTAAAAATATATAAAGAACATAATTCTAAAATCAAAATAAAATATAATTAAATCCTTTCACTTCAATGATTAGAATAACATAGGAATTTCCATGGACAATGAGTTAAGTTTTAGAATAGGGTAATGAGTCTGATAATTCCATGTTTACCACATATAATAAAATGAAATATAAATGGATCAATAGGATGAATTTTTTATCTCTCCATTGAAATTGTAATTTTGCTTCAATATTTTTTTCTCTACACATTTATTTTTTAAACAATAAATGTTTTCCTATTCCTATGAGTTAATTCACTCGGTTTCTCTTTTATTATTTCGAAATTGAAGGCAATTAAGTCTTCCTTCCTCTATGGTTTCTACTATCCAACATTTTATAGAAATCCATCATTCTATTTTTTGGCAAGTCCAATAGTTTTAGATGGCATGGTTTATTAATCAAATATCATTTTATTTATTTTAACATAATCACAACATATTTCACATAAGTTATAATCCCATTTTTTACTAGATTCAATTTTTTAACCATCACATTCTATATTAAAATCATTCATTTTAATTCATTCAACTACTAGAAATAAAAATCATTTTCTGAGAAACAGTATTCATAATCATGGAAAATAATCTATATAATATCTAAATAATTACACATTACATTAAATATCTGACACCTTAGGTTTAGCAAAGTGTATCCATGAACATCATGTATATAAATCATTCATGATGGATAATAAAGTAAATTCTAATTAACATATGAATACCCCACAGAGTGTGAAACCAAGTGTGTGTTTAGTGAACCATAACTATGAACTAGAATTATAATGGAGATATACTCTACTAACTCATTTTTATCACTACTAGATGAATTTTTTACAAAACAACTTCCACTTGTTGCATCCAGAATGAGATACATTTCTTAAAAAACAAAAAATATATATCTTACCAAAACAAAAGGATGTTATCATATTCATATTTTTATACCTAGGTATTTTAAAAAAGGTTTCTATTCTTAATATATAAAATTATTAATAAAATTCTTTTAATACAAACTATAAAGTCACAACCATAAAAAATATTTAATCTTGATTTTGAAATCAAGATCTCATTATTATGATTTTGATGATCTTTTTATATATAGTGTATTAGAGAATTATTAAATCTCCCTTTAATAAATACATATTTCATCTCCATATCAAAACATCCTCTTAGTATAAATTTTATCCAAAAATAATTTATGATGAAAACTGTTTTTATTTCATGAAATTTTTTCAAAATGTTAATCTAGATTCTATTATTATTCCCACTCATATTTAAAACCCTGTGATTTTTTTATGTTTGGATGAGTCATGAATTATTAGTAAAGGAAATATATAAATAATGAAATAAACATGGTAGTTGATGATTACTCTAAAATATTTTTCTTTTTAAAAAATAATGTTCTTTCACAAAATTAAATGTTTATTACCATAGAAATAAACTTTACTTCCCATATAATTTTATAAAAATCTTCAAAAGAAATCATAATTGAAAAATAATACTAAACAAGTTTCATGTTAAATATTAAAAAACATATCAAAAAGTTTTCAAGAAAAGTTATACATTTTTTTCTTACAAAGTACCGTATACTTTCTCTAAAACATAATATTATGAGTAATCATATGGTATCCTAACATATAGTATCATATAATCATAGAAACATAGGAAATGTTGTGGAAAAAAGTTTACGTCAATGATAACTATAAAGAAAAAAAATCACATGGTGGATATAGTCCCATCATGGATTGGGTTTACTTCTTAATACCATACATACCATCTAACATGACAAAAAATCTACCAAATGTATTGGTACTCTATTTTGTGGAACCATATATATACATTTTCACGATTATATGTGGTAGAAAAAAATGACTATTAAGGAATAAACATAAACATTACACAAGGAATGATATATGTTTCATAATCATTCATCATATCATAATCAAAATATATTTCTTAAACAAGGAATTCTGATGATGAATATAAGGCACATATTACCCAATTTAATGATGAAATAATAATCTTGGTATATATGTGAGAGACATATTTATAGAATGTAAAAGTATTACATAACATTAAATAGAGATAGAAATTGAGTTGAAGAGATAATGTCCATAACCTACATGAATAATAAGATTATGTTAATTATATTATTACTTAATAAATTTTTTATGTTCTTTATTCCATTAATTTTTTCAATTAATATTCATTATTTAGTTACTTAATAATTTTTTTATCGGGCCTTTTGACGATAATCATCTCATATGTGCCAAGTCTTTACTTTCGGCTGACTATGGTTAAATAAGACTATATTACATTATATATTGTATAATTAAAATGAAATTATTATCATTTTAAAACTAAAATTATACTTTAAAAATGACTATAATTGTTTTCTTAAATAATTAATTAGGTTGCAAACTTAGAGACGGTAGGTTATACGTACTCATGAGTAAAGTATCCATATTCAACAGTTATGATGGAAAGAAGGAAAATGTAATATAATATTTAAAGAATTCTTATTATTTCATAAATATTATATCATTTTTTAATACACTATTATATAGAATCATTATAATTTGGTTATGGAAAATAAATCACATCACTCCATCGAGGTGGTAATCCACATATACACTCGAATAATATTTTCATTTATCAATAGATGAAAAGGCAATAAAATATATGATATATTATCATAAATAAATAGTCATTATGTCCTAAATTATATATATAAACCTTAAAAACATCATTAGAACCAACTTTTAGAAGTAGAAACAAAAGACAAATGACATCCGTTTATAAGGTAGTAGTCCGACGTACACCCCAATGATAGTTTGGTTTCCCATTTGATGAAAGGGGTGATTGATATAAGTTATGAAATTAAAATAAAAATCTTATTATATGGAATATATTAGTTTTATTATTTCTATAATATACCCAATTTTTTTAAATGAATGAATATATTCAATACCATTAAAGATATACAACACAGAGCTAAGAAGAACCCCAAACATATTACTGATTAAATATGACCATTGTAACCTAGTCATTGAATATGAGGGTATAATGTTTTTGATATAATTATGAAATATATTTAATGTTCCTAATAAATATTAATTTATTGATCAATTATTATTTAATACGAGACATCTATTAGTGATTCCATTTTATTCATTAGAAATATATTTTCTTCAAAAAAAAATTTTGCTGAGAAAATATGATAAATAATTTATTAAACTTGTAGAAATATTATTTGATAAAAAAGATTTAATTTTTGAAAAAATCATGTAAATTTTTGTTTTTGTGAATTCATTGGATATTTATGAAAATATAGATCTTATAGTGAATAGTGTATATTAGTAATTTTTATTAAAAACATTATTTTTATACCAAAAATTTAAAAGGAGATATTTAAAAAAATTAGTGTTAAATTAGATCAATTATAATATTTATAATGACATTATCTTAATTAATATTAATCTTTTTATAGTATTTGGTATGAAATTATTTTTACATTTAAATGGTAATTGTTTTTTCTGAAAAACTCTTTCACAACACATTTCTCAGGATTAATTTGAAATTAAAAACTTCTAATTATGTTAATTGAATCCTGAAAAGTTGATTCTATATTTTGAAACATGATTTCATGTTTTAGAAAACATTTTCATTTTATTTTATTCATTATGAATAGAAATCATTGAAAATTTTGTTGTAGTGGTTAAGGTATATTTTTGTAGCAAACACATTAATAGAAATGATAAGTATTAAAATGGTATACAAACTTATAATAAATTGATTTTATGATTATATTAACCCCACATATTCTATATCATTGAATCCATGTCATTTTAAATACAATTTACACGAGTTAGATAAATATTATATTATTATATTTCATTTTTAACATAAAATGACATAAGTGATATTTTATAAAAAATAGTATTGTATTAAATTATTTATAATTCCTGCAACGATATTTTTATTTATGTTATTGGGGTATGGTAAAAAAATAAACCATGTTAAATTTATCGTCCAATATTCATTTTATAGTAACTATTAGAAACCATAAATAATAAAAAATATTATTATCAAAGTATGATTAATAGGATTTAACATTGTGTCTTTGAAAAAAAGTTAAGAGTGAGACCATTACCTATATAAAGACCCTTTCTTTAAAAAAATTTATCTTTGATGGTCTAGGGAATGCACAACTCCCACCCCAAACAGATGATAATTATTTAAATTCAACCATTATAGCCTATCTATTAATATTTCATGTATGATTATGATAATATAAATTAAGAAAATAAATTTATATTCCATAATAATTATAATTATATTGACAAATTGTATGTAAATAGTTACTTTATCTTTGATAATTTTTCCAAAATATTCAATTTTCAATAAAATATTTCTATTTCATTTTGTGTAAGAAAAATTATAATTATTTTCTAGAAAATTTAAAAAAAAAATTTGGTAAAATGAGAATTATTTTTTATATAATCATATTAATATTAAAATAGATTGTATTTTTCTATTTTTTGAGACATATTTATTTTTCAGTGAATAGTGAAGAATACCCATTTTCTGTAAAATAATCATTTCTTTTGATAAATTAAGTAATTTAAAAGTAACATTATTAATTTAATTTGATTTCAAATTATCAAAACCATTATTCAGTTTTATTTAATATAATTAATTTTTTTAAATCATCTTTCTACTAAATTTTAGAATAATAGTATTTTTACTATTGAAAACACTATTTTCTTAAATGACTTTTAAATGAATAATGTTTCTCCATTTTAATTATATCTAAAAACCCATAATGAGTAATTACTTAAATTAAGTCTATAGATTATATATATTTTGTTAATAATTAATATTAATATAGTTAATACTAATAGTTTAAAGTTAATGTAAAATGATCATTTCCTTGAAAAACTGCATTTTTTTGGGAAAAAACCTTCTCTCACACTTGTGAAATGTATTTTAAAATTAAATAATCCTCCTATATGAATTATTTCTTTTAAAATTAATTCCAAATAAAAATAATTAATATTAGGTAGTAAATTCATTTGGATAATATGAATAGTAACTACAGTAAATGATTATTACCACACTGAATGCAAAATATGTTAATTAAGTATAAAAGTATTTTTACAAGGATAATAAAAAAATTATATGTAATATTATTAATATATATATCTTTCTAAATTAAATAATATTTAAAATTATTTTTTCTTAATTTTTATTTTAAAATTATTAAGTAATGAGTATGTTAAAATATATTTTTTAATGTGACATAACTCGTATTGCATTTTTCTATATCATTTAATTTCAATTATAAAATTACCTTTAATTAGTTAATAAATTGTAAAAGTAAATGATATTTTAATAAAATAATATTATCATGTAATTTTTTATTTACTATAAATGATAATATACATTTCTTGAAGTCAAAAGATATTATTAAAGGTGTTCCAAAACTGTTGTTGTCAAAAAACCACCATCTCATAATAAATGTGGAATTTTGTTTTAAAATTGAAAACTAAAATATTTATCGAATTGTTTCTATAAATTAAATATTAATTTTGAATTTTAACTTCAAAATTATCTATTGGTTAATTTTTTATAGTTTTGTTATACCATTAAATTTTCAGGTAAAAATTAAATATGGTATAAATAGACTACGTGTATTATGACAACATAATGGCCCAAAAGTTATCTAATAAATGATATAAATGGTACCCATGGAAAAAAAATATGTTTTAGCTTTAAAATAATTTGACTTAGAAGTTATTTTATTAGTTTTTTATAATCCTTTATGAATCCTCCAAAACCTATATTTTATTTTATTGTTTTAAAATAATTTCATTATGAACGTGACTCCCCTAAACATTATAAAGGGAAATATTTTAATTAGTTCAGCCTTTGGAATTATAAAATAATTAAAACTAATCCTCATTTTAATAAATTTTGGGAAAAACATGTAATAGTTTTTTTTGATTATTTTATTATATATAATCCCAAACATAAGTTTGGGAAATAATAATGAAGTACGCTATATTTTCCTACATAATCCTATCATTTATCCCATTCATCTTCACTAAAAGACATGGTGAACTTACATAATCTTTCCTCCCATCACCAGAGTCCTCCCAAGGTTCCACGATGCTCTCAATGATCTCCTCACAAGATTTTGGAATCACCCCCCAATGTAAGGGACCTTTCTCTCATCTTTTTAGTTCCAGCTCCTTCTTTGTATTTATATTTTTGAATTAAAATTGGTTATATTGTCATGTATTTTCTAAGATATCTATACAATTTATTTTCCTATAATTAGTTTTCATTTATCCCCTAGGATTATAGAATTTACCTAAGTTATAACTTTTCTGAAATTCTGTAAGGCACATCTCTCCCTTCTTTTCAATTAATACACCTTCATGTATTTATCATTTTGAATATAAATTGGAAATTTTTCATTAATTTATAAAGATATTATAACTTCGCAATTGATTTATTAATGATTAGAGTTAATCTAGTCCAAATTTAGCAAGTGATCATCTCTTTCTTCTCTTTATTGAAGTACCTTATTTTTTTAATGAACATTGGAATGACATTAATATTGATGGGATATGGTCTTAAACACCTCTCATACATCCATTATTATTATCCAGGTGATAATTTACCCCTAAAAATTCATCATTCATTTCCATGACACATAACGTACACCAATTATTCTACAGAAAATATCCTGTGATTTTTCAAATCCATGATTTTATTGAAGTATCCTCATTATCTTATTCATATTAACTAAAAAAAATTAATGGTTTATTATGTTAGAACATATCCCTAATACTTTAATTTTTAATTCAATTCTATGATATACCACATTGTATCTCATGTAAACATATTATGAATTTTCATATGCTACTGTTATGCTACGAAAATGTCACTATAATATTTAGTGGAGGGAATTTGTGTGTTGTATACCCATACTCATATCCACTCAATCGTATTAATATAGTTGTACCTATACTTCATTGATTAGGTACTTCTATGTATCAAAACCTTAATACATGATCATGGGATTAAATTTGATGAAATATTTTCTTATGTTATGTTATAAATTTAGCTAAATTACGTTGACATTTTGTTTGACCTTGATATATGGTTATGATGTAATGTTTAATGTAGTCACCACATTCCTTGGTTTCATTTATGTTATCATTGTATATCATTATTCTTTGATCATGTTTATAATTATCACCTTCTTTATGTACCATTGAAATTCATATTTTATGACATGTTATAATTTTTTATGTTATAATTTTTTTATTCTCTTACTAGTTTTTATAGCAGACACCTTCATTACATATTTCCTATGGTTATCCCATGTAGTTTTAAGAAAAATGGAATATTATGAACATGTTAAAGATGTTTTCATTAATACCAATGTACCAAGTGTTTTTATATTGTTGTGTAATGTAACTAATTAATAGAATACACTATAATTGTTGATCCTATGATCTATAATATTTGTTTTATTGTAATAAATCTTGAGTAAATATTTAATAAACACCAGGGTTGTCATTGTTTTTATTAATGGAATGTTTAGAATTTTTTTTAGATAAGGAGTAAAAACTCTAGAAATGCCTTTGGGATAACATTATGTATCAGGAAACTCCGTATATATTTGTAAGGTATAGTGTAATTGGTTTCCAAGAAAGTTCATCAAAATATAGATACTACCAGTGGACAAGTCATTGGAAAATATGTACTAAGGGATCAATACACCTTAACACTATATTGAGCTTGAATTTATGTGTAACTAGTGAATAAAAATGGGGGTTGCTCCACACCTAGTTAGACACTCCTAGGGGATATTATTTTATAAATTAAAAATATCATTATAAACCATTATACATGGAACAAATATTCATATAAGATTCAATTTTTGGAAATAGATCATGGATAACATAGTTTTAATCCTATAAATTCATAATTTAATGAATACATATTTATATATATCTATATAACTTATGTGTTATCCCTATAATTGTCATGGTTTTCCTTTTATGGGCGTGATTGTTTAAAAATACTGATCCATAATTTCCCGTACATTATAGTTTATCATTGGAAAGAAGAGGTACCATGTCAACAAACAATGTGATGAAAAATGTTGTGACTTTACAAATGAGATTCCTAACATGATGGAATATCAGGCAATATATTTGTGATTATTCCAAACCAAATATCAAAAATGAAAAATAAAAACTATCACATAGTCGAATTTCTAAAAACATCAAATAAGGATAATATAACATCTCAATAAAGATCATCCGATAAAGGTGATAAAGGAATTTAGATTCAATTTCGTACATTTTAAAATTATGGAAAGTGTGACCAAGGGAAATGGTGAAAGGAACTCGAAGATGTTTTTAGTGTGCAAAAATAGGGAATAATGTATATTGTTTCAATAACAAATGAATAGTAAGAGGAAATGTAATATATTTCATCCAATTGAATCCTTTTTTTGAATGTCTTTTATGTGGATAATATGGGAATTATTTGATTTATAGCTTAATCTGAGGGTTAAATCCCTGACCATGGAATGGCTTATTCAATGGAAATCAATGAATATAAGGATTTATTTGTTTATGTATTATTATATAAGAATTATGTTGTAAATTTATTCTAGAAATGATATTTTTTATATAAGAATCATGAAACATATAAGGATTTTTCCACAATAGTTTTTCATTATTTATTTTAAACATACGTTTAATGATACTGGTAACCTATAAAAGTTATTTAGTGAAAAGGTGATATTTTGGAAAGCGCATGATTGATGGTTCGATAACCATTTATATGTGTTTAATGTTTGGAAAAATTAATGTGTTTTAGAATAATATCTATATAGTTAATATTCTATTTAAAAGAATTAAAACATTTTTTATGATTTATATAATTGATGTTTAGCATGATTTAGGATATCTTGGGAAACATATTAAGGGATCAAATATATTTTTGTATTTTGAGGTTATTAATGATATTTTTGTTTGAGTTTAATTGGTTTCAGGTAAATTTTACAATTTTCCTTAATATAAATTATTTTTTTAGGGAAGAATTATATTGTATTTTTGGAGGTTTATGTTGAAGGGTATGAGCCAACATTTGAGGATAAAACATTATATAATATCTTAGTAGTTGTGTTATTTGGGATATAGGGGTATTTATTTAAGGAATGATCTATGATAACCCATTGGTATTTTTTATAAATTTTAGAGTTAATTTATTAATTTTTATTTATTTTAAATATTATCTTATATTATTATAATTATTCTGGATTTATTAAAGATAAGAGGAATAACATGGTAATATTTTATAGATTATGTTATCTGTTAGAAGATTATTCTAGTGATCTTGGAATGAAAAATTCAATATGTGTAGTCATCGTGTGGATGAAAAGAATATATTTTGGTGGAAATTTATTAAATAATGAAATTATACTTTTCAAGAATGTATATTTCCTTATCATTATGGTAATTTAAATCCTAAACACTAAGAAAAAAATCATGAAAACATGTTTTCATGTAATGAATTGATGAACATTTCAGACATCATGGCCTTATGATTATGTGGTCTTTGAAAATATCCTTGAAATTTTATATATCCCTCTATATGATTTCTTAGTTTTTACTTATTTGTATTCCAGGTCTATATTTTCACTTCCCACTAATGTTCTACCACTTGGAATCCATGTTATGTGAGGACATTTTTACTTCCATTTCACTATTTCCCATTAGATATTTTATGAACCATTGTAACAATGCTGTTTTTGAATAAATATATATTAATTTTTAAAAACATTCCATACTTAAATCAAGTAATTTTTTTTGGGATTAAATTTGTTAAAGGGGTAATAATGCAATTCCCTGAGTTTATCATAGGAAATATGCAACACCAAACTAAAAAAGATATGATAATTTAAATACTACCATTACTTACTAGACATTAAACTATCTGATATAAATTGGATTTACTACATTATTACACACACAAACACACATATATATATATATATTCAAATTGAAATAAATGTATTGATATATTAATTATAAATAGTCACTCGATTTTTGGTAATGTATTTAAAATAAATTTTCGTTGGAAATTATTTTTATGTATTTTTATAAAAAAATATTATAATTATTTTAAAGAAAATTTGGAATAATTATTTTATAAAATAAAATTATGTTTTGATATAAGAATATAAAAATTATCTTTTGTAGATATTTTTTGTTCTTTTAGGAAAGATTGATTTTTCAATAAATGGTGATAGATAGCCATTTTTTGAAAAAACAATAATTTATTTTCAAAAGTTAAATAACATTATAGTCCCACTATTCACTAAATTTTATTTTAATGTATCATAATAATTATTACCTAATATAAAATCTAATTAAATTAATTTATATCATCATTATATCATATTTTAGATTAATTTTATTTCTCTGCTTGAAAACACATTCTTCTAAATCTATTTTAAAATTCATAATATTTATCCAATTTAAATAATTTAAAATAAACCATAATGTGTAATGATTTAAAACAAGTTTTTTGAAAGTATATATATATATATATAATTTTTAATTTATATGCATATATTTAACGTTACAAGTTGTAGAGTTATAATAAAATCACCATTTCCTTGAAAAAAGATTTTTTTTCTTCGGAAAAACGGACCTCTTACGAAAATATGAATTTTATTTGAAACTTTAATTATCCCACATCAATGAAGATAATTTTATAAATTTTATTACATATTTTTAACAATAATAATAAATATTATGTGATATGTTCAACTTAATATTCAGTAAGATTAATAGTAATTGTTGTAAATATTTATTACGAGAGTGAACGGAAAATAGGTTACTTATGGGTAAAAATAATTTCACATGTAAAGTAATAAAAGTACCCTAAAAATGAATAAATTTATTTAAATTTAAATAAAATAATTATTATAATTATTCCTTATTGTTTTTACATGTTAAATTATTGATGAATAAGTTTGTAAAAAATAGTTTTTTTATATTGCAAAACTCAAATTGTATATTTATGTAATATGAAATTTCAATCAATAATTACTTTTTTATAATAGATTAATTTTTAATATTAAAATATAATTTAATAAAATAAAGAATTTAAGTAATTATTATTATTTATAAATGATAATATATTTTTTATGATGTCAAATGTAGTATTTATAAGGGTTAAAAAACTCTTATTGTGAAAAACCATCATTTTTCAATAAATTTCAGTTTTTGATTGAAAATTTAATATTAAAATATTTAGAGAGTTATTTTTATGAAAGAAATATTATTTTTGGAATTAGAAAATATAGATTATCCAATGTTTAAATTTTCATTATTTTCAAAGGTAGTAAAATGTTTAGGGAAAAATAAACTATGGTACAAATATACGGTGTATATTATGATATAATAATGACCCAAATGTGATGTAACAAATAATATAAATTGTATAAATGACTAAATATATATTTTTAACATTAAAATAATGTGATTTTTAGGTTATATGATTACTTTTACAAATTTAAAATGAATCCTCCAAAACATATATTATATTTTATTATTTTAAAATAATTTCTTACAACCATGACTAACCTCCACATCATAAATGGTAAAATTTTAATTTTTTATTCACATGTAATTATAGAAGAATTAAAACATATAAAATTTGGGAAAAACCATTTTGAATAAACACGGTACGATTTGTGGTTATCATTGTTTTATTATATACAGTTCCGAACCTATGTCATGGAAATAATAAAGAAATCCCAAATCTTGTCCTATATAAAAGCTCCAATGTAACTATTACTATTAAAAATAAAAGAATGGAGAATTTCATTAATTTACCCACCCATATCAATATTCTTCATTTAGTTCCCTTATCTCTAAAAAATCTCCTCCCTTTTTTGGAATCACCCTCCCAAGGTAAGTGACCTACCTCTCTTCTTTTCAATTCAATAACCTTCGTTGTATTTCAATTTTGAATCTTACATGGTCATGCTGCCATTAATTTTTTAAGATACTTATACTATCCAATTGATATACTAATAATTAATTTTCATTTTCACTTCTCATTATATCATTTACCTATTCCAGTACTATTCTGAAATTTAGTTAGCGACATCTCTCCCTTTTTTTGAATTCATGAACCTTCCTATATTTAGCCATTATAAATATCAATTAGATATGTTTGCATGTCTTTATAAGGATAAATCTATATTAAAATTTATTTATTAATAATTATAAATCATTTATCCACTCTCAATATTTCATTTACCAAAACCATTACTATGCCAAATATTAGTAAGGGGTCCTCTATTTCGCCTCTTTATTCAAGTACCTTATCTATGAAATGTACTTTTTCATCTACTTTCTAGTGACAAGATATGATCTTAGACCCCCATATTATATAACTTGTTATTTCCATGAGTTTATTGACCACATTAACTCTAATTAATCTTTTCCATGATATATAATGTATCACCATTATGATTTTGAAATTGTCATTCAAATTTTCTATTGATTGATTTCATTAAAGTACACTCCTTGTATTGAGGTTGTTAATTCTAATATTTTTATGTTGAATTATTTTCTTAATTTTCAATAATATAGTCCAATTTAATTAAACATCATGGGAAACCCCTTTTTCTCTCATTGAACCAATTTATTTTTCATCATGTTTTTCTGTTACGCTGCTGAAATGTCACATTGATTTTCCCAGTGAAACATTTGTGAGGTTTGTAGACACACCCATTTTCACTCAAGGGTATTCACATATCTTTACCTAAAATTAATTTTTTGGATACATCTATGTATGAATCCAACACCAATTAATTAAGTGAATAAATGTGATGAAATGTGTTATTATGTTATATTATTTATGTGGCACACTTATGCATATACATGATATGATTATAATGGGTGTTACCAGATAGTGATGAAGTGAATTGGGTAATATTTTAGTCTCATGATATTACATTTTTATTGAATAAGAGGTTATACTAATCACATTATAATATGATTTCTGGTTTACTAACCATGACTTATTCTCATAATTTCAGGTTTATTGTTGTTTCCAAATTCCCATATGGCCTTTATGTTATCATCTATATCATGCCTATATATTCATGTTTTTTAATATCACCCCTTTTATATAACATTTAAATTCCTATTGTTTAATTACAATTCACTCTTTATGTTATGATTTTTTATCCACTTATGGGGCTTTATAGTTCAACCCTTTATTTTGAATTTTCTTAGGTTATCTCATGATGTTTTTATAATAATAAAATATTATGAGCATGATAGGGAAATTTTCTTTAATGTTAATGTAAAAACTTTTTTAAAATTATTATATAATATATCTAATTACCCAAATACACTATATCTTTTGATCTTCTAGGTTGTAATTTGTGTGTTCTTATATAACAAATTATGAATTACTCTGTCATATAGATCATGGTCATTATAACCTAAACATTTGAAATTTTTATTTAATGATGTATTTAGACTTATAATATTATTAACATTTAATCATAAAAAGTTGTATTCATTTTATTTGGATAATTATTTTATAATAATTTAGTAAATTAAAAAATTAAATAAATACCCCCTAGTTATAAAAGTACACACTCTCCCATCTTCTCTACACATTTATAGAGAATTTTAAATTAGTTATACCATGCATAAATGTGTCGATATCATTTATAAAAATGTTATAGTGGTGTTTTTTCACAATAATATAAACCATATAGGGAATAATGTTTAAAGAAAATGTGGTTTTCCTAAGAATATGTATTGTTATTAAGCTATAATTTTCATTTTATTTATTATTCAAACTGCTTTAAATATAGTTTATTAAATTTTAAATAATTAAAAAATAATTATAAACATACATAAATGTTTTTATGTCAATTTCATTCCCTATATCTCTCTCATCTACCATTAAATAGTAAATGAAACCAGCATTTCTCTGTATGGTGGACTACCACCTCACAAACGAATGTATTTCATTTTCCTTCACAGAAACTTTTAGATATTTATAATGATTTATTTAACATATATATATACATTAATATCAAATTTATCATCTAAGAGAAGTAATATATAATTTATTTTCAAACAATTATACTCACTAAAAATTGGTAACATCATTCATGCATAGCTGTGGACTACCACCTCTAGGAAACGATGTGATCCATTTTTCATAACCACATCATTTGAATGAAATATATATGTATATTTAAAGAACTAATATGGTATCAAAGATATAATTATACTTCTATAATGATAAAATAATAATAATATTCATTCCTTCATGACCATTGAAAAAACATATACGCGAATGATGCCTTGTTTCGACATATCATCTCTATGATTGTAATGTAGTTCATTTTTAATATCCATATTTTACGGTTGATTTTACATATATAAGTTACAAATATTGATGGTAATAATTTAATGATTATTATTTCGGATATGTTTGAAAAATGATATCTTTGACCATAGTCAACCTATAAATTTTATGTCGGACATATGAGACGAATATCAATAAATAGTCTGATGTGATCTTTGTTTATAAAGTAATTATATATAACCTGGAATTTGAAAAAATAAAATGAATAATGAAAATGAATTTTTTTTAATTATTTAATTAAGTAACATAATTTGTTATTTAGGAACATAAAATCTACATCTGATGAGTCAATCTAAAGGTATGGGATAATTTACTTTGAAACCCTTGTTTTAATTATTTTAATTAATTATTTTCTAAATCATTTTAATGCATGTAATTACATTTAAATACATTCTATGACAAATTATATAAGGAAATAAAAGGATTATAAAAGAAATTTATATCTCTTTTTTCATTAATTCACTGATTTTCACATGTAATATTTTTATGAGTTGTATAAGAACATTTTGAAAAAAAATAAAAAAAAATGACTACTCTAATTAAAAAAATGTTATTGGGTTTTCCACCATTATAACCATTATTTAATTTCTGGATTCCATTATTATATTTTATGTTTAAAAAAAATTAAAATAATGTCTTCTATTTTTTATGTAATTTCAAAAAGGGTTTAAATGGATATATATTTCAATAAATGAAATTATTCTCTGATGGGTGCGAAGAATATTTTTATTATTTTCATTTTGAAAAATAAATGATTTTATATGTTATGATTTTGTTTTTGTTCATAGTATTTCATTAAGAAGATGGGAGGTTCTTATATAATCTAAGGATTAGTGGGTTCATGATATATCTATAATGCATTTGGTAAGATTAATGATGTAAGTTGACTATGTGGGTTATTCCATTTGTAAACAAGAATACAATTACATTTTTAAACATGATGTTTATTCCATTTATAACTATTAGGGTAATTCCATTTTTAAACATGATGTTTTTTATCTGAAACTGTGATGCTTAATTCATTAGTAAGTATGATTGTAAGAGTAATAAATTTTTTTCCTCATGTTATATATATATATATATATATATTTTATTATCTCTATGGATTTATGGATATATTTTTATTTCTCAAAGTAATATAATGAGATTATATTTAAAAGAAATTGTATTTTACTTCATAAGGGTGAAATATACAACCGTTTGGTAAACATTTTAATGAGTTTTAACTAACATTTAAAAGTTTAATTTTGTCTTTAATATATCCTATGAAATTATTTATGAAAATAGTTGATCAAAGTATATTTATTCTTGTGTAAGATTATTTTTATTTTTATAAAAGAATTATGTTAAAAAAGAGAAAATTTATGTGCATTATTAGAATAATATATTTCTTATATTTTTATATGCACCTTATTGGGCTTTTTGTTCTCAACCTAGGTTTTTAAATGATTTTCACCAGCATAAGGATGATTATAATAGTTAATAATTCCAATATACTAGATATTTATGTAACATTAATTGAAGAAGGATTCTCTTTATAAGGAAAATTATTTGGTGAATAAATGGATAATATGTGGAAGTGTACCTTATGAAAGTGTCTTACCTAATTCAATATAGTAATGATAAAAGGTGCTTTCATAAACATGTGATCCCATGTTTTCTTTTTATGTTATATGTTTTAAAGGGATGTAATTGGGACTCTTGAATTGGTATCAAATCCATAAATTTATAGATTATACACAGGATCTGGGAGTGTGGGTTCGAGGATTATTATGAAGATATTCGAATTGGAATCAGAGCTAGTTCAGACAACTTCATATATTGGAATGTTTCCAGGACATTCATGTTTACATTTTCTTAATACCATCATGGATATATGCTTTTATTGGTTTTTCATAAGCTAAATGTATTAGAATCCCCTTTTGAGGTTTTTAAAAATGGGATTTTAAAGTAATTAATGATATTTTGGGATACATTTTATTTGGTTTATGTATATGTATCCCATATGTTTAATGTGAATAATTATTTAAGTATAGTAATATTTTTTTTGAGGATGTTAATATCATTTTTGGAAATTTTATAGGAATTATTTTAATATTATTTTAGTAAAAGCATTAACCATCACATCTAGTAAGTCCAAGGGGATTTAACAGAAAACTATAGGGCAGAAAGGGTCAAACACCTCCCACTAGAATATGTGATTTCCTTGTTATTATAAAATAGTATTATTAAATAAATTATTTGAATAAAAATTATTAAAATGCATTTCATAAAATATGTATTATTTATAATTATGTGATTTAAAAGTTATTTGGTGATTAAGTGGTTAGTGTTGTTTTATAGTAATATCACTATTTAGGGAACCTTATATGATTAGGGTAAACAAAATGGTATGGAAATTTATTTGAATAATTATTGTCAAATTACCATTTTAAATAATATATGGTTTAAATGTGGATTTGTAGAGATTTTGATTATTTATTGTAATCATTGGAATATTTCGAATTTATGTGATTATGGAATATACATTGTGTTGAATATAACATTATGAGTGAATATTTTTATTTGGGGATAAATTTTAAATTAATCTCTAATGAATATGTAATAAAATACTTCAAATATTTGGGTTTAAATATATGTGTGGATGATTTTTTTTAAATTCATTGATAGTTATTTACGGAATAATCAACCATGATCCATTAGTGATATTGTTGAATTTTGGTGAAAAATTTATTATTTAGATATATGATGGATTATTCATTTTTAGAATTATTTTAACATATACTGACCATTATGGTGTCAGTGAATGAATAAATACATGAGATATAGTTTTTTATATTTGTATAAGAATGTGATTTTTTATAATTTTAATTTATATCTTAAAAAATAAAAAATTCATCTTGAGTACTCATCAATTTGGGAATAATGTGATTATCGTGGAAAATGATTAATAGATGAAATTATACTTGTTAAGTACGAATATTTTCTTTTTTTTCATAGTTTATATGGATACTAATACATCAAATATACAAAACAAATCATTAAATAAAAAATTTATCATAGGATCATCATTTTCAATGAATTGGTTATCTTTTTTCCACCTCTTTAGTTTATGATTTTGTGGTCATTAACATTATTATGATGATTCACTTTTTTTTATAAATGATCACTATCACTCTTAGTTATTATTTCGAGTTTAATCATGTATTATGTATCTATATTTTAAATTCCCATTAATTTATTCTTTTTTTGGAAACCTAGTTATTTTTTATTCTTGATAACCTATGTATTTCCATTTACCTCTTTATAAGAGGATGTTTTTAAACATTTTTTACAATGTGGATTAAAAAAAATATTCTTAAATGTAAAACACTATATTACCAATACAAATTTCAAATTAAAAGGATTAAATTTATTAATGAGGGGATAACATAAAACCCTATGTTTTTAAAATTAATGACTTAGTATGGTAGAGTATAGGATACAAAACATTAAACATAAATGAATGAGAAGTTATTATTTTTAAATATGATAATTATAAAATAGTAATTTAATTATAGGGTTAATATATAATTAGATATATTAAAAAATATATATAATTTACCAAATAAAATAAATAAATTTACTAATTCTTATAAAATAATCACCAAATTGTTAACATTTTTGATTCTATTCCTCAGAAATGCATACTATTCAAATAACAGTATTTATTTATTTTCATTGAGAAAATATTATAATTAACTATGGATTTTTTATAAATTTAAATTGATAAAATATATATGATTTCTGAAATAATAATTTCATAATTATATTAACGTGATGTTTTGGGATTTTTCTAAAAATATAGGTTCTCTAGTGAATCGTTAAAAAAAATTATTAAAATATATATTTTATTTCCATGAATTTAAAATTTGGTATTTTTTAAAAATATACTAAATGTTAAATTACTTCTAATTTATTACTGACAATAATATTTTGTTCTTTGGAATAAAAATTATGGTTAATTTATTTATAAAAACATTTTTATACATATAGTTTTTTGGTCTTAGAAAATTTTCATATCATTTACAAGAATAATTTTAATTTAAATTCTTTCTATTATTTGAAGTAAATAATAAAAATTGGAATCCATATTTATAATAATCCATGATATTTTTTATTAAAATTTAACTTTTTTATTTTTATTCAATATAAATAGTATTTATAATAATGTTTGTTATCGAAGTTACAGTTAAAATTGGTTAATTATGGGTTAATATCAATGATAATGATTTAGATGATATCAAACCCTCTCAACATTTAATCGTATGACTATAATCACAACATATATTACATTTATTTTATTCCATGTAATTTCGGAAGCAATTGACATGAGTTAGTCACATATCGTTTTATAATATTTCATGTCCTTCAAAAATTAATATAAATGATATTCTATAATAAAAAATATTTTATTAAAGGAATTAAAATTCATACAAATAATATAATCAAATAAGATAATGGGGGTGTGGTTTAAAATGTCATCCATATTCCATTTATAGGAAAATTTACTTTAAAATTAATTATCTTAACCCCTAATGAATGAACAAAATGGTTATCACATAAATCGCCAAAAGAGTTAATGGTTGGTTAAATCGAAATGATAAGGGTGAAAGAATCATCTGAACATTTCAGATTATTAATTTATGAATGTATTTAGACTTATTATAATATTATATTTTAATCATATAAATTTAGAGCTATTTTATTTGGGAAATTAATTTATAAAAATTTATATTTATTTAATAATTTATGAAAATCCAAGAATTCCCATCTCCCCATTAATAAAGGGAAATCCCTCCCTACTTATTGAAAAACTTCTAAATACATTTATTTTATCCAATATATACCCAAATACCCACTTAATGTCCCTAAATACACTATAGTGGAATTATTTTTTGAATGATAACATCCTTAGATGGCATAATGTTCACAGAAAAGGCTGTCATCCAAAGAATATGTATAGTTCAAACATTAGTGTATTTAATTTGTTTCATATTCTAATTACTTAAGATATTATTCAACATTGTGGAAATAATAACACTAGTGACATTAATATACTAAATTTTTTTTATGCTAATGGAAAACCCTTCATCCAAGTAACACCCCAGCAGTATTAATTGGACTTAGAAGATGTGATTGTGAAACTAGGCCTTTTGTGACATCCTTGAAGTAACTAAATGTTATAGATAATTTCAAAGGGCTTAATAGATTTCTGGGGGGTGGATAATTATACATTTATAATTGAATGCACCAAACCAACATCAAGAAAAATCCAAATGAATATATGATACATCAATAAAATAAAAAAATAAATGGTATAATAAAAAATAGAAAACCATATCAGAGTACCAATATAAATGAAATATAATAATAAAAAAAGGTAACAAAAGACTCCATAAGATATGACACCCAAATAAAATAATACTAAGAAACACATGACCATGATCCATGCACTCTTCATACATACTATTCCAATATAATTTAGAATAAATGATAGATAAATATGAAACCATTCTTTTTTTATCATCCTGATAGATTTAATATGAAAATTAATTGAGGTACCAAAGAAGGGTGTGTGTATAAAATTAGAAGGATTTCTCCAATGACTTCTGAACTCACACCACTACCAAAAATCAATTAGTGTAATTTATATAAAATTGTTTAAAACTATTTTATACAATTTATATCAAAAACCATAATAATGTTATAGGGGAAACTAATAAAAAATAATTAAAAATATTTCTCATTAAATTGATATACTCACTCCATATTTCCACACACACAAAAACTTACATGCCTAGTGATAGTTCCACAATCATGATATGTCTCATGTTGATCCACCAAGTCATCACATGGTGACCAGTGCCTAAGATCCTTAATAGAAAACACACCTTATATATGGTCACTTACTTGTACCCTCATTGTCACGACCCCCTACCTCTGAAGATACCCATACTAGGTGTGTAATGAAGAAAGGGAGATAATGACCCCTAAGTCCTTCCTCAAGTAGGCATAGAGCTAGTTACTCACACAAAGGGTGCAAAAATCTCACAATCTTGGAGGAATTACTGTTTTTAAGGAAAAAAGCTCTATAAATAAGATATATTAACCAAAACCCACTCTATGAAGTATATATAAGAAAAAAAACCATTCAAAATTTAATGTGGAATTAAATCTAATAAAATAAACATCTTCAAAGTAAATACCCAAAAATAAAGCTAAAGAAAAAACACAACAACTTTCCCAAGGTTCTAGAGAATAAAATCCTTCATGGTACATATAATTATCCTAAAAGAATAAAAGAAATTTTATATATGTAGGGTGAGAATACAGGTATACTTAGTAGGAAAACCAAAGTCTCTAACGCACAATTTGAAGGATAATTCTAATGCACCCATTTGAAAACAAGAAAACCAAACAATACCCAATAGGTATACTAACCATAATCCTATCCACACTATGTAATTCTCATAACATAATGAAATTCCTAAAATATAAAATCATATAAATAACATCAATAAAAGGGTTCCTAACAACACATTCCCACTAATTAGAAGTTCTCACACCCTAATTGAAAATGATTAGGTGCTCCCACCTCTCCTTAATATACCACATCACATCCCACCAATAAAAAATAGGGACACATAACACATCTCATATGAACACACCTGGGCCTCACAACACATCCAAACCACACACACATGGGACTCACAACCCATCCCTTCTATACTCACATAGGACCCACTACACATCCTTCCCACACGCACCTGGGCATCACAATACATCCCGCCAACACAAATCTGGGCCTCACAACATATAACATCTAAATCCAAAGACACATATAAAATCAAATCAAAACTCCTTCGGAAGACAGTTGGGACACAAAATCACAATTCATGCCAAAGACACATGGGATAACACATCTTATCACATCCTTTAGGGGAAAGCTAGGGCCCTCATCACCATGAAGTAGGATCATGGAAGAGTGTGTAACCAGATATCCATACTCCCACTAGGATTTTGGGAATGAAACTCCCATATAACGATGTGGGTGTTTGAAATATAGTTTTCAACATGGGTGGGGTGAATATAGAAATCACATAATATAAAGTGCAGATATATAGAGAGAGAAAGTTACACAATCCCAACCTATGTGTTCTCAGTAAAACAACCAACTGACATCACCATCAATAGTGATTCCTCCCCAAAGATCATTTATTGGTATCTTCAAAAGTCATTTCAGAAGGTTAAGAGCCCGGATAATATAAAGTGTGTTCACATTGCCTCCATTTTTATCATGCGTCCATTTTATTATATTGTATCAATAACATTTAATCATGCATCTTATCATTATTATTTTTTAAATTACTATCCCATGAACCAAACCAACCCTTGTCAATTCAAATATTTTTGATAATTGATTTATTCCAATACAAACTATAAATATAGTAGAAAGAAACAACATATCATGAGAAACCTATCATCCCCAACAATCTCACCTTTCCTCCCATAAAAACATAATCAAACAGACCACATCCTTTCGACCTAAAAAGCCCGGACAAACAACCACATATCTCTCCACACCCCTTTTTAGCCACACACTTCCACCCCAAAAGCAATAATACCCATCAAAACACATCTAGGTCCATTTTTATTGATTTAAAAAACCCGATTTTATCACAGTAGACATTTTTTTGGAAATTATCACACAAAACAAAATCTTAGGGAAACCATTTAATTATGTAAGTATAAGTAGTTAACCAATTTCCATTTAGGGTGATGTCACAACAATCAAAACTAAAATATAAAACACAACACATATAACTAGTTCAAATAAATCTCCCAACGACCATAATTTTAATATGAGAATGAAGCATGTACAATTAGATTATCACAATCATATCAAGGATGTAAAAATAGCACAACCCTTTACCCTTCAATTTCAATTTATCCAATTCATTATCTTTGACTAAGACAATACAACCATAATCCAAAGATATGAAAAATAAAACCACACACACATTATATAAAATAATGAAAAATGATAGAATCCCTACATCAAAGAATATTTTCAAATTGCAGTGCACCGAAAAGAGAATAAGAACCCACCTAGAAACCACCACTGCACAAGACACATGAAGATCAAGCTACACCACACCAAAGGATGGTAGAAAATAAAACCTAAACACATCCCAATTCAAGTAAATACCACCATATAGTAACCTTAATGAATAAAAAAAGGAAATGGATAATAATAAGAGAAGAACTCAATGTGAATTCAATATGAAAATCCATGAATCAATACCATTGAAAGGGATCTCAAAAGGCCAAGGAAGGCATTACAAGATCATTTAGAACATGAGAGGGAGGTGCTGACATAGTTTTTGAGAGATAACCCATGTATATTATACCTTTAAGAGTGTAAAACCTCGTGGAATTACGTGATGTGTAATCCCCTTTCATGTCATGTACTCCTGATATTGAAGGGTCCACCTAAAAATGCCTCTCATTTTTATCATTTAACCCTAAAAACATAGCTATCATGAACCATCACTAGAAAATCCATGAAACAAAATTTTACATCATGTAATACACTTACACAATTTTTATTTACAATATTAGTTCCCTTCTACCCCCATCTTCCAATAAAATCTCTTGGATCCTACCTTAAACACCTCTAACACTCAAAATCGGCAAATTAAGGGACTAGGAGAGAACATACCATTATATAAGATACCTGTCAAATGATTCTCACCCTCATGAATCCAAAAATAAATCCAAAAAGGAAAAAATGTGTCCCCACAAAAACCCTGTGAGATACCTCTCAAAGATATAATTATACCTCACAAGATATCACTGGCTAGATATGCCATCCCAAATGTCCACAAGAAAAAATGAAAAACCACAGGAGCATGAAATAAAAACTGAAAACCAACTATTGTCACACAACTAAAATACCACATTACCACTACAAAACAATCTAAAACTCCACACAATCCACACCAATAACCACTATAACCAACAAAATTTACCATCCCGAACACATGAATAATATAATTTTGTCTTACATGTCATGTTACTATCTGTTCTGGGTGGCATGGCTCACTCACATGGATTCAATTACATTGTATTTAACAAATCTCAATTAAGAATCTCATACTCCCATTTCCATGTTCTTGAAACCTATCACACATTACACCACACACATCATAGAAAAAGTAAAATAGATCATCTCATAAAAAAAGGGTTAAAAAATTACCTCATAAGGAAAATTAGAGAAATGAAAAACTCAAAACAACCTAGGTACTGGGAATACATCTAGGTGTCATTCTCTCATATACTCTCTACTAACCCACCATGCCTCTATAACACCTGAACTAGGGGAATAGTTCATCCTCACATTACTTTCACTCATAATATATTTAATTCATCTTTCCACTCCACAAAAAACCTGCCATCCTTAATATCCAACTCTCACTAGTCAATGACATGAGATTCATTCTAAAGATAACGTTGATGTTAAGAGACATGGAAGACATCATGGAATCAGTTCAGTCAAGGAGAATGTTCTATCTAATAAGCATCCTCACAAACTCATCCCAACAACTCAAAGGGCCCATCAAACCTAGGATAAATCATACTCCCTATACCCATCCTCTACATCCAACGTAGAGGGGAAAGCTTCATGAACATGTGGTCCCCAACCAAGAACTCCATGGGCCTCCTTCTACGACTGACATGAGACTAATTCTAGTCCTGTACTACTTTCATCCTCTAATGAACAAGATGAACTTTCTCTATCATGCACTACACCACATCAGGACCAAGAATAGTTACCTCCCCAACATTAGTCCAATACAATAGAGACAAACATGGTAATCCATAAAAATATTCAAATGGGGACATGATAATGGAATATTGATATATATTATTATAAGCACACACAACAAAGGATAGGTCTTATGCCCATGATCCTTAAATGTCTAAGACACAAGCCCATAACATATCCTCCAGTGTCAAGATAATGTTCTTTTTTCCCATTTGTCTAAGGATGTAAAGAATTGTTGAGGCCAAAATGAGTTCCAAAAGCATACTACAATCCCCCATTTACTTGTGAGATAAAAAATATGTCCCAATCCTAGAGAATGGAATTTGAAACTGCATGAAACCTTACCACTTCATCCACATATCACTTATCCAATGTATCAACTTCCCCCGAATCCATGATCTCATAGAAATGGGCTGATTTCATCAACCGATGCACAATCACCTAGATAGTAACACAACTTCCTTGATTTCTAGGTAAACCTATAATGAAATCCATCAATATTTCAACATATTTCTAGTCATGAATCTCATATAGCTACAACAAACACCCAAGAAATCGATGATAGAACTTTTCCTGTCGGATTTCTAGACACTAAGACACAAAATGCACCACATACAATTTCAATATGGGCTTCCAAAACCATTACATCATGCCATGATACATTTTGTAATCTCCTTGTTGCACCACTGAAGGTGATTTATCAAAATCAAGAATAAATCCATTTCCAATTTCCAGAAGAACAAATAGCCTTCCTTGAAACAAAATATAGTTTTGAATTTCCTCTAACCATCCCTCCAGACCATCACCATAGCCAAAATGATCACACATCATCAATACCTTTGAATCTTTCCATTGAGACTCCTCCACCCACTACATTAGAGAATATTTCACTATCATCTGAAACAAAAATCCTCTACCACCATCCTTAATTCCATATATGTGTAGGGATACCAACTCCTTGATTTCAATCCAAGGATCCCCAGGCTCCAAAACAACACCCTTACACAATTTACTACTCAAAGAATAGACCACTACATCCCCTTTTACCAATGAGTAAAAGATTTAAAAATAATATTCCTAAAAAAAATCCAACCACCTATGATGTCATAGATTCATATCACATTGGTAAAATATTTACCTCAAACTATTGTGAGGCATGAATAACACAAATCCCTCTATGATGAGGTAATGTATCCAAAAAATCAACACAAACACAACTAGTTCAAGCTATAGATCATGGGTGACATATTTATGGTCATGGAGATTTAACTAACTATACCCATAAGATATCACCAACTAATGAAACATCACGAACATCCCAATCCTAGATGGGAAGAATCATAAATCACATCAAACATCACCACTTTGATAAGAAAATAGGGCACTGGATTACTAACCAAATTCACTTTTAGGAAACTCAATGATTACTGATACTAGTAACTCCACACAAAATTTTGGCCTTTATTAGTGAAAAAAATAAACATGGATTCATGTTGATAGAAATTAGTTACATACCTATGTTAGTAGCCTAATAGATCAACTAAATTGAAATCAACTTCTATATTTTTAGGTGATTCCCAAGAAAAGATAGCTTCAAACATTGAAAGGTCTACTTCCAGACCCTGTTGAGACACCACATGCCTGAGGAAATGAAAATCACGTTTCCAAAATGTATACTTAATCAACATTCCATAGAGTTGGTGGAATCAATGAACATGAAAGATAATTATAAGATGCTAGACAATCTCATCCTATTAATTCATGTAGATTAAGATATCATTGATGAATTCAATGATGAACCGATCTGGGAACACATGGAACATGGAGTTCATAAGACTCATGATCATAGATGCTGAGTTTGTAACACTAAATGACAAAATTACAAACTTGATGTTCCCATACATACATTTAAAGGAAGTCTTCAAGATATATCCCTCATTCAAAATCAAATGGTGATATCAAAACCATATATTAATAAAATAAACCCAAACCTATCCTATAAACTATTCAAAATGATAATATGTCCTTAGAATAGGGTAACAGGTTTATCCTATCACCTGATTCAACCTCGGATAGTCGATAAACAACCTCAGACTACCATATTCTTTCTTGGCTAACATCTTTAAATCACCCCATGGTGACACATTGTGCTCGATAAAACCATTCAACATCAAATTATCAATATGAGTAATCACCTCCCACAAATCATAGGGTTTTATCCAATAAGGCGCCACTGAAATTAGAGAAGCACCGGGCTATAACTCTATCAAAAACACAATATCATGTTGAAGGGGTAATGTCAAATCCTCCTTGTGTAATATTCAAAGAAATCCCTGAATACCAAAAAAATATATTCCATCCCACCATCCACTGATTCCACCAACAACATATCCAATGAGGAATGATGGGGATTGATATGCCTACTACCCTTGTGTTAACACTTCTCACCAATGAAAACCAGGTGCTGACCATCCAATTAAAAAAAATCAACTCTGAAAGTAGTTGATAATATCATAAATACAATATAACTAGTCAATTATATGGATGAAATAATACAACTTCTTCTAAAGTAAGAAAATATCCCCACAGAGCTGATGCATCCCCATCATCAGTCTACACCCCTGACACACAACAAACAAAAATGTCTCGCCTCCTACTAGTGTACTTAACAACCGGGGTACGAGAAGACTCTCTATGTCTCGTCCAAAATCCTATAATAGAGATAGTGGAATAAAGGATTGACATTATACTAAATAAAATAAGACACAAACAATGTTTATAAAAAAACTGATCATACCTTTGATGATCTCTGGCAATTTTAGAACTGCTAACTCCAATCCATTCAAATGACTATAACCAAATCCTATACCACTCTGCTGATTACCACCTCCACGAACACACTCTGGTAAAGGAACATGAGCTCGAGAAAAATCCTAAGGTTAGAATTATATAATCCATCTATTCTAGCAGAACCATAATCTTTCCACCCCAACTATTGGAGTGGTCTCACTGGTAACAACTGCTGAGGCTAACACTGAACCTATTCTCCTCTGGCAAAATGAGCTTGATCAGCTACTAGGCATAGGTTTTGCAGATGAATGTGAACCCCATAGATGAAACACATTTTCTCCAAGCCCACATGAAAGGAATGAATACATAAAGGTCAAATGGGAAGATGCTAAGGTCGACTCCTGACTGGTCGAAACCTCTATGGCCATAACACCTGAGAATTTCCACTGAAAACTCTACTACTTATGGAACACTTTTGAATCCTCTCTCATTGAAAACCTACTCTTTAGGGAATTTTCTTGATCACCTATTCCTTTTACTAAAACACCATTTCTTTTGGAAATGTTAAAGGTGTTTCCACGTAATGGAACAACGAATGGTGTGCCTCCTCAAGACACCTCCCTCAGGACACCTCATCCGAAAAATAATTGTTAAAAGAAATCCCAAGATCCCATATTGACATAATCCCTTAATTAATGGATAATAGATCCTACCTCTTCCCATCCATCATTGTTTATGAATTATATAAACTCCTTCTGGTAGTCGACCCATGAAACATATTCCACCTTCCGCTCACCAAGACACAATGTCCACCAATATTGCGCATTTCCTCAGACATGACTTACTGCCTATGGGACCCTGTACTCTGCATGAGATCGAACTGAACCAAAAGTAAAATATAGATCCCCTATCCAAATCAAGGTTTGATATCATAAATTTTCCCCTTGATCATTTTTAATTCCCTTTATTGTAAATTGTACAATATCCTCTTCCAATAATCACCATCCTTATCCAGATCAACCATCTAGTGATCAACTTGGTCAGCCTACTAAACCAACACTGCCTATGCCACACACAGATGATGACTTGGAGCCATATCTAAAATAGAAACAAATATTTCCTAAGTATTATAGTATATAATTATATTATGATATATTTTAATTAACATTAATCTGTTTAATTCATTTTATCCATTCTGACTTTCCCAAAAAAACTATTTCAAAAAGGAACAATAGTCATTATGATTCATGTACCTTTCCTAGTTATCTCAAATAAAATTAGGTACACCTAACATGGCCTTTAAATATGCTCATATTCCATGCACTGGATACTGGGGGACCTAAAATAATGTGTCCTAGCTAGTCTCACCATCCTATGTCATGCACCAAGGTCATTTATAACTATTTCGATTCCACCCTATGAAATCATCATTGTGCCTAACTCCAAAATCCATCCAATATATCAACCTACATATGATACAACTATGTCGAATACCTTTCCCTATAAAGACACCCTTCATGGGATGGCAATTAAGAAATAAAATTAATGAAACCCTAAGTCTCACCTTTAATATGCCCCAGGTTGGCGACTAGAACCAAGGGTGTACAAATCTCACAATATGGGAGGCATTACCCATTATAAAAAAACAAGATCAAGAGATAGGATGTATCAAAAAAACCATGTTCATTACATATATATAAGATAACCAAGATCCTCCCACAATGCCTATGTAAATAGAATCGATACATATAAAAGTCTCCAAATTATATACCAAAAAAAAGATAAAGCAACAATACAAGAACTTTTCAAAGTTCTAAGCTAATAACGTCCAACAAAATCTATTTAATCCACATGAGAACATAAAAATAGTTTTACATATATAGTGTGAGCATATAGGTATACTTAGTAAGAAAACCAAAGTCTCTCATGCATAAGTGGAAGGATTATATAGATACACTAAGGAGAAAACATCAGAACAAAACAACACATAACATGTTGACAAACCATAAACCCATCCTCAGAGATGCAAGTTCATTAAATTATGCATGACATTTAATATAACACAATAAAAATCCCATCAATGATAGGGTACCCCTCAGCACTTTCCCACTTATTAGCCTCTATCACACCTTAACTAAAAACATCCCAGCGATCCCACCTATTCCGAATATACCACAACAGATCGTACCCGCATACACCTAGGTCTCATGACACATCACACCCGCACACACCTAGGACTGACATCACATCCCACCCACACACAACTAGGCCTCACAAAACATACCACTCACACACACCTAGGACTCCCAAAATATCACAACTCATCTTGAAGATACATAGGAAAGCATATCACAACTCATCTCGAGGACAGTAGGGAAAGCACTTCACAACTCATCCTGAAGAAACCTAGGATGCCACATCTCATCACATCCTACGTGAAAAAGCGTGGGTTTTCATTTCCTAGAAGAGGGAGTAGGGAAGAGTGGTTTTCAAACCATATAACCTCCCTCTAGGATGTTGGGAAAGACACCCCACATGCGATGACAAGAGTGTTCTAAGAATTGGGGTCAACATGGTTAGGGTGTATATATAAATTAGATGAATATATAGTGTATACAAATATATAGAGAAAAACACACCAGACCAAACTGTGGGTTCTTATAAAAACAACCAACTAATGACACCACCACTTTTTTATCCACCTCTAATTGTATTTATTAGTGTCTGTAATAGTCATTTTAGAACATGAAGTTCCCTAATAATCTAATGAGGCTTAACATTTCCACTACTTTTAACACCGATTAATTTAATTATCTTACATCAACAACTATTAATCACACAACCCAAAATTAAAATTCCCATTGAGAAATTTCCTTCCAATTAACCATACCAAACCAATCCATTTCAAATATTTTTAAACATTCATTTATTCAATCAGTACCTTGAAATCATGTTGAACAAAACCAAATATCACAAGAAAATTGTCATTCCAAAAAATCTCCCCTCACTGCCCCAAAAAACACGGCCAAATAGAAGACCACCTCACCCCCTCAAAAGAGCAGCCAAATAACCACATATAACTCCACACCCCATTGTAACCACAAATTGTTGTCACGCAAGCATGAAAACCCATCATAGTACCACAATTATCATTTTGACATATTAAAAAAAATAGTATTTTATAACATTCCACTTCATTTTAGGGGAATTATAACCCTAACCAAAATCCTGGGGCAATCATTTAGTTATCTAAGTATAAGAATATAACGAAAATGCATTTAGAATTATATCATAAGAATAACTACCAAACAAGAAAACAAAATACATATATGCAGTGCAAGAAAATATTCCAACGACCACAGTTTTCAGTAGGGCATGATGCCCATACAATCATATCATCACAATCATATCAAGGGTGCAAAAAAATAAAAAACATACCCCTTTACACTTCAATTTAAATTTAACCAATTCATTATCTTTGATTAGTCTAGAACAACCTTAATCTGTAGATAAAAAATGTAACCCCCTCTTTCTAGATACACAATAATGAGAAATTATGGAATCCCTACCTCAAAGAAACTTTTCAAATCCCTATGCACTGCATGGCGAAGAAGAAAAGTCCCCAAAACAAATGTTGCACAAGAAATATGTGTATAAAGATACAATGCACCAAAGTGTAGTCAAATACATGACCCAATCACACCAATAACCAAATAAACATAAATGGAGTAGAACCACAATGAATAACGGAATAAAAACATGAGAATGAGAGGAGAAATCATAATGGATCAAAGATGGAAATCCATGAATCCATCCCCATCAAAATGAATGTCAAAAACACGAGGAAGACAACACTATATCATCCAAAATAAGAGAGGGAGGTTCTATAAAAGGGTTAGAGGTATAATATGAGCGGATAAAGCCATTAAAATATATATCATTATTGCATTATGTGATGTGTAATCCCCCTTCAGGTCATGTACTCTCTAGATTCATGGTTCCACAGAAAAAATGAATCATATTTTTTATTATTTAACCACCAAAACCTATACATGATGAAGCATACCTATAAAATATTTGAAGCCATCATTCACATTGTGTAATAAAATTATATGATATGTATATCCTATAGCAGTTTTTTTGATCCCCCAACTTCCACCGAATACTTATAGAACCTCCCCAAAACACCTCCAATAGACAAAACTGTCAATGTAACATATCATGAGGTCATATACCATTACATGAAGGGTCGAAAAACCTTTTCCAATCTCACATAAAATGAAATGAACTCATGCCAACCATGTATGCCAAATCTCATATGAAAATATTTCAAATGAAAAAGATGTATATTTTTAATGTATTTAAAAAAATGGTATACATCATAACCATCCTGTAAAATTAAAACCAAAATTATGAAATTATAAACAAAGTGTGATTCCACAATTTCATTATATCCCCAAAATTTCTATGAAATAATCAAATATAGAATTCCATTAAAAATGACAACAACATTTAATAACCATTAACATCAAATCATTAAATAAAATTCATGAAATCAAGTTCCAATTCATGTAGATATGAGAGAGAACCCACCTACCTCACAACGGTTGGAGAAAATTAATAATATCACTTAAATAATCTATATCTGAAAAAAAAACCTCATTAATCGCACTAGATCCAACATGATACTATCAATATTGACATCACACAACATAAATATATTTAAAACAAACAAGATATAGAGTTCTTAGCGGGAGAATAAAAATGGAACAAGGATAATGAATGATTAATGTGGAGTTAAAAATGAATATAGATCTTCATCACACTTTCACTCAGTCATGAATCACTTATATATTCAAGGGGATCATCTCTCAGGCCTAATGAGAAAAATAAATTCAAAATTTTGAAGTTTGAAGAAATTAGAGAGGTTTTTTGGAGTTAATTTAGATTTAATCTGATTTTTTACTAGTAAAAAAATTAAACCTCCCAATTATGTTTCACCTTTTGCAAAAAATCAGGCAACCAAGAAATGATACTATCTCAAGGAAACACACTATAAGGTTGGCTAAAAAGTCTTGAAAAAATCACGTGTAAACTATTATTTTAATCATTTTCTAGACATGAACATTTTCCCATAGTCATTTGTATGGTTTGTAAAAACTATTCACCAACAATGAAACTCCAAGTGATTCCTTCGCCCCCTTCCACATTATCTAGAATTGGTACATGGTTTCTACTAAACGTGCACACGTTGTGAACCTCCAAAAAAGCATCAAGAAAACAAACCTCAACCCCTTGAAAATTTCTTAAAAAATTACCCAAGAATTATATAGGATCAAAATAAATTAATATACTACTTTACTAGAAAATGGTTATACTATAATCTACACATCTTCTATAAAATTATAATTGAAATCATCATTAATGTATATGGTGGACTACCGCCTAAATATCTAATGAAATTCTAATTCCATCACCACCTTTAATGTAATATTCTAATTATATAATTTATGTTTTTATATATGATAATCTTAAAAAATATATCATTCTAGAGATGTATAATATCATTAATTTTATTACCTTTATATACATTGAAAAATGATAATGTCATTTATGTTTTTGTGTAGACTACAACTCCCTAAACAATGTTACTTTTTCATGACCAAGTCAAATAGATGATTTATATAATTTTATATATAGAAACAATATGGTATTCATGATATAATTATATTTAGTAAAGATAATATAATATTTAACTTCTTTCCATCATAATCATGGAAAATAGAAACATTACTCACGTGTATATATGGCTTACCATTTCTATGATTGTAACATAGTTCATTTTTCATATCCATCATTCATGGTTCGTTTCAAATCTATAATTGATATATAAAAATGATAATTATTGTTAGATTATTATTTATGAGATCGAGGATATTTGACCTATTAGGCCATAGTCAACCTACCAAATTCATTTTTGATATTATTAGAATATCATTAAAATATATGATGTGAACACAATTGATTAAGTAATTATATATTACATGAAAATAAATAAAATAAAAAAGGAATTATGAATAGTAATTTCTTTCCTACCTAAATAATTAACACAATTTTGAAATTCAAATATATAAAAGTCATACATATTGAGTTAGAATCAAGGTAAAGGAAAAATAAATTAAAAACATCATTTTAAATGCTTTAAATATTTATTTTCTAAATATTTTTCATACATCATCATATTTTTAAAATTATTTCATAAATGTAATTTATGGAAATAAATGAATTATAATTTTTTTTATAATTTGTATTTATATGAATGTTTTTTAAAAAAATGAGGAGTTTTATATAGAAAATGATAACAAAATTATAAAAGGAATTCTATACTTAAATGTTTGTAGAGTCATTAGTTTATTCCACAATCATATATATTATTTTATTTTTCGAATCATTTAATTTTTTTTCTAGTAATGAAAATAGTCGTTTCCATTATTTTTATATTTTAATTAATTTTTTTGAATTGGAATAGATATTTCAACATATGAAAAAGTCTTCTTAGGGGTGAAATAATATTATTATGGGAGTAAGGACGAAAACCAAAATATTTTTTATTAAAAGGTTATTTTATAGTTTTAGTGATTTTTTTAATGATGGGTTATCAAATTATAAACCATGGAAGGGTGGTTATTTGATATCCCTACAATAAATTGGGTAAGATTTATTTTATAAGATGACTATAATGTTTATTCCAATTTTAATAGTAAGATTTATTCCATAAGTATCAATAACATTTATTCCACTTTTAACTATATTAGTCATTCGATTTGTAACCTTGATGTTTATCCTTTGATAAAAAATAATGTTTATTTACTTTTGAAGACTTATTCTATGAGTTATATTTAAAAATGCGTCAAGGTAATTTGATTTTTTTATTCTTACTATGTGTTTTGATGAAATTATTTTCTTTTAATGGTATTTTCTGAGGTTATGGTTAAATTAACCCACATGAAACTTCTTAAGGGTGAATTAATTTTTTTTGAGAAATATTTCCAGAACTATAAGAATGCTTTATGATTTTCATATTGATTTTTAAATTACTTATGATATATGATATGAAAATATTCGATAAGAGTGGTTGATTTCATCGGTAATAAAATTATTATTTTATGCATGAGGATTAGTTTTAAAAAGTGTAACTTTTTTATGATTCCATTTTATTTTTATATTTTCTGTAAATATATTTTCATGTTTATACCATGTTTTTTTAAAAAAAACCTCTTAACGATGATTACACTATTTAATAAACTCAGTGTTCCGTATATGTCTGAAACATTAAATTAAGTGAGAATGTAATTATAATGAACATGGTTTATGGAAGAAATGGTTACTATATTGATGTATCGAGTATGGAATATTTTATCATAGTAATATATAACTCTAAACCTAAAATTACATTTTGAATGAAAGTAGTCCCAAATTTTCGTATCATTTTTTACATTTTGAAGGGTTGAAATTTGGTAATGTTTATTAGTATCAGAGCCAAAAATGTAAATATTATGCACTAGATAATGATGTAAATGTTTAGGGATGAGTTCTTTGATGTTATATTTTTATAAAGTTTTAATAATATTTGAAGGTGGTAGTAGAGTAAATAAAACTGAATCCAAAAGATAAAGAATATACCCCTTATTTGGACAACTTCATTTTTTGAAAATATAATCCCTAAAAGGCTTGAATTTCTTCCAATCCAAGACATCAAAAATATGGCTTGGGATTATGTGATGTTATTTGGGTTAGTATTGGACAAACTAAGCTACTTTTCAAATGTGAAGAAATGAGGAGAGTATGTTTCCTTTTATATTTGATGTTGGAGAAATTCTTAGAATTACATAAAATAAAAAATTTATATAAATTAATTTTTATGAATAAGATAAAGAAAAATTATATAATTATTTCTTATGTTATGTATTGGTCTAAAAAATATCATACAATAAATTTTTTTATATTTTAGATTGGGTTTAAACACACATCCTGATATTTTAACCATAATTAACCCTTTTTTATAACTACCGTGATATATAATTTTATACAATTCAGGGGTGAATATAGTTAATTTAAAAGAAAAATTTGTCCATAAATGGAAAATAATTAATAATTTTGAACACATACCAATCACTTGGATAAAGATATTAATTTTTGGAACTTTAAATTTTTTCAAAAACAGAAATTTTTATAAGATAACATTAATGTCACTCTTGGAACTATTGATTTAGTTTTCCATTAGAAACATAAGAAAAAATATAATTTGAATATAATTCACTAAAACATTACTAATATGTTATATGTATCTATTAAATTCATAGAACACAATAATTAAATAAAACTATATTAATTTTAATATTTTTGAAATATCTTATTTTATTGTTATATTAATTTAGTAAATAATGGGTCGATGTTGCATGGGAATTTAATATAATTGTTTTATTACAAAAAAATAAAAATAATTTATAATTATAAAAATAAAATAATTTATATAAAAAGGATTGTTTATAACTATTAACATCCTTTTAATATCTATAAGTAAAAACTTTAATGATAATAAAAAAAATAATTTCATTTTTCACTTTTCAATACATAAAATATTATAATGATATAAATCTAAAAAAAATGCAACCATGATTCCATATTTTTTATAAGATTCTATAAATAGTTTAATTACACTCATCCAATAGAATAAAGGCATGTTTAAGGTCATTTTTTCCCTTATCAAATTATTTTAAAATTTTATTACTTCAATTACTCTTACCTTCATGAAAATTATTTATTATGGTTACCATTCATAATAAAAAAACATATCAATGTAAACTATATAGAAAATTTATAACTCCTAATTAAAAATATGAAATCTAGTTTTCATGATTCTATTTATTTAAGTGGTTGAAATTAGTTTATTATTCACATATATAATACAATGAAATTCTATTTTTCAGATAAATTCATTTTTTAGTAAAAAAATTATTTGCTTAGAAAATTAATGTTTAATATTAATTAAAAAAAGTATAATTAGATAATGTTTAATTATATTTAACTAATTAAATTGTAAAACTAATCCAAAATTGAATTTTACTTGGAAAATAATTAAAATTAAAGTACACGTCTAAATAAAAATGTGGTTTTTCACTATTCATTGATAAATAAATTTTTTTATAAAAATGTTTAAATTTGTGTAAATATATATTTTTTATTATTAAATAAAAAATTAAATCTTATTTATAAAAAAAGTTATTTACAAAAAATAGTAATATTATTTACTCACTAAAACTAATATACCTCATTTTTTATGAGACTTTATTTTTAAATATTAAAATTATTTTAATAAAGATAAAGTTCTTATTTCATTAGAATTAATCAATAAAAATTTATTGATTTTTCCATTTTATATATTATATAGTTGTGATAATCCTATACACAACCTTCAGTTCAACGACTTGGTCATAAAAGTTATGTTTAAATAATAATATATTATTTTTTGTTTAGGCTCGGTGTTCTCTATCTTATATTCTATAGAACATTGATTTGATTTTAAAATCTTGCGGTGTAATAAGAATCACACTAATAGTTTCTCCAAATCTAAAACTCCAACTCATTAGTTTTATAAAAAAAATTAAATCTGGTTTTTCTATTATAAGAATGTGTGATTTCTTTCTACTATATTTATGGTTTTTGGAATAAGGATAATCTTAGAGTGATATTTTGTAATATTGAAAATTACCCAATATTACAACCACTGTCATGAGGTTCTTGATCATTACTTTCTCTTTAATAAATATTTGATAAAATGATTTATCATTTTAGCAACTATGATAGAACATTATTTCCACTCTTAAACATATATAAATCAATGATCCATAATATGATAGTCTATATAGTGAAATACTAATTTGTAAAATAAATTTCAAAAATATCTACTCAATACATCTGTTATTGTGATATAATTTTATTAAAATCATGGAATTTCATCCCTATTTGGTTAAAATATTTGGATATAATTAAGATTTATTTTACCCCAAAAACTTATTTCATTCGACTATTTTTTTAAATGTTATACATCCATGAATCACTTCTTTTCTAGGTAATCACTTAACACATCATATACATAACAATTTATAATATATGAAGTCCAAATGAATGTTTATTTCATCACCAGCAGAAAGGAAGTTTCTATATAGCCCACAACAATATATGGGAATGACCCATTGAAGTGGCACCCCACAAAAATACTATGCTACAACCGCACATGGTCAACCTTGTTAGTTTCAATCACCCATGAACACCATTTCGTGAGTATCAAATGAATTAGCCTAATATATATATATATGTATATATATATATAAAGTTCGTCATCCAATTAGACATCATAAAATATTAGTTGACCACAAGTTCCCCAAAACCCATTTCAGTATTTTTATTATTTATACAAATCATAACTTAACCACAATGTTTATAACTACATGTTTTTCATGCTTAAATAACCATAATAAATAAATGGTAAATAATCAGATATTGGGGTTTAAACCACTATACATTCATATATTTGTGCGTGTTTGTGATTGAGTTTCAATGAATGTGTATAAAAATAAATATATACATATATTTATTTATAAGTTAACTTAATACTGATTAAAATAATATTATAAATAATTATAGTAATTTTTTATTAAATGAAAACATTAAAAATTTAATAGACATATATATATGAAATTTAAATTATTCAATAATTAAACACTTTACTTAAGTAAACAACTATATTTGTATAATTGTTTTATAAACAGATGGTTTTTCAAATTCTATAATCAATTTCTTATTTTGATAGAAACATTTCAATAAAATTACTATTAAAATGATTACATATATTTAATAATTTCTATATTATTTATTTATTTATTCTGATTTTTTTATTTATTAATATACTATGAACTACTACCATTGGTACCCCTCATATTATAACCATGATGATTGACATGACACCCTAATCTTACAAATAATATTTCATTCATTGGTGACTAGAAGAAAGGTTATATAATACTCAATCGGGAGGCATTACCCTTAATATACACCAAAAATATATAAGTACCATCAATCGACTATATATTATAAATATAGAGTAACATTCCAATCCAAACACATGTATTAAATAAAATTTAAAACAAATTCTAATAAACCATAATCCACTCTTATGGTAGTAACCATGAAATCTGATAATCCATTTGGATATATCCATGAGCTAGTAATGCTCTTCTAAACTTAAAACACCCTATTATGGACCTAAAAAATACATATAAATATATGGTTTAAAATATAATTATAATGAGTTGGATCATAATTCAAACCTATCATGAGAATGTAAAAAATAACAAAAAATCTCTAGAGAATAAATACTGAAATCAACTAAAAAATGAAATAGGTAGCCTATTTTTCCATCCTCACAAAACATTACTTCAATGTAACACATAAAAATAAGTAACAGAATAATGAATTTATACATATATAACAATGGTACTCCCTAACCATTCCACCCCAGAATGAGTACCCCTATACCCCAATAAATTACATCATGTTTTTATTATCCCATCCATATGTCATGACATAGATCATTGAAAATATAACTTGGACACAGTCTCATAATCATGATAGATCCCATCATATCACATATTTGTGTATTAATACTGAGATATATCTCATTGTATTTAATTATATACTATACCATAATACATTAAATCTCATTAATAAGTACATGTTTAAACAATATTTTCTATTATAGTCTTGATACAATTATATGGTATAACATTAAGTCAGTGTATCCTACATATAGAAGTATATCATAACTTGCGTGCATTTTAGTCTAACTGAAAATTCACCCTATATTAATAAGCCAAAAATTTCTATATATTTTTTTTATGTATTTTAACTCAGGTGGTTAACTATAATAAAATAATACACATATATATAGATAACTCAGTCATTATTTGAGAAACAAAAATATTATTGATTCAGTTTATAGCTAAGATCCAACAATATATCCAAACTCTAAATTATATGGACTAGTAAGCAATACGTTATGAGTATAAGAATCTAAGATCAATATCCATTAAAAATTTTAACTTTTGAAATCATTTTAAAATTATTATAGCACCAAAATGATTCCATGTATTACAAATACTCTTATGGAATTTGTTGGGACATGATGATTCATTTTATTTTATATTAGTGGATGAGGTTTTTAATGACATGCCATTATATGATATTTATTATAGAAGGGGGAGAGGGTTACAAATAAGTTTTATAGGAAGAATTATTTCCTCTTTGTCATATGTCTTCGGGGTCAATATGTGTGTCCACCTGTGGGAGTAAACAACATCTCAGGTTTTTTATAACACAATACATTTTTGAAGTGGTGGAGATCCGAAACTTGAATGTACAATGGATACAATTATTCATGATATTTCAATCCATTATTAAGTACATCTATGATGATGATGTTTTCCAATATTACTAATAAGGATCTAACCATAAATAATTAAAAAATAATTTGTTTTTAGTCAAGTATATAATATCATATATTTTATGATTTTTAGGTTTTATTATTTAGAGAATTAGTTTGTAAATCATACATTAAAAACAAATATATTAAAAAGAGTATACTTCTACTCAATATGATTTTACCAAAATTATAAAATATTTAGAAAGAAAGGCTTATCAATTTCAGGAAAATTATTCATGACTTTCATCATTATTTACTATCTTTTTAATCATCCATACAATATATAAAAAACATTTTAAAACATGGTAAAAGTAAAAAAAATCATAGTAAGGAACAAAAAATAAGAAAAATGAAACTCAATTTTCTATTTTAAAGATATGAAATCAAAAAAGATTGTTTTTGTTAAACATAAGAAACCATGACCTCAGTTAATCATTTAAGTAAACATAAAAATCTTATATTCTGAATGCCTCCCATAAAACTCTTTATAACAAAACATAGTGAAAAAATCATAATCATGTGGGATTCTTAAAAAACATGAGAACCCAAGAAAAATATATTCATAAGAAAATAAATATTTATAGCAAAAGGCATAATACTTCCTTAATAAAAACGATCATTATTATACCTTTTAAAATCTAATTATTTATATGAAAACTCAATATCTATAATAGAAATGGATTGTTTTTCGTTGGGACATAATATTAATAGAAAACCAACAAGTACCCTTCATATTTGAATAAGTATTTTGGTCAACTTTCAATATAATTCTATGGGGAACATATTCATTACCCAATTAAAAGAAGATATATATTGGTACCACCTTACATTAAGAGCTATATTAGGCACATCTATTTTCATGGGATATATCATGCTAACCCATCACCATAAAATATTCCCAAGGTCCGTGACAAGAATAAAATATATTTATTTTTTCATATCCCTCATTATTGTAAAATTTATATCCTTTTGAACCCAGAGGTAAAACATTTTAGGATATTGAAATATCAATTTTCATTAAAGGAAATTTTTTAAAATTAAAATACATAATATATATTGGATGTTTTTTCATTGAAGAAATTTCAGAATCATAAAAGGGAAGAAAAATATCAAATAATGGTTGTTGTGGTGGGAAATTATATTGACGAAATATACATTAAAATTTAACAATCCATTTAGAAATCCTTAAGAATAAACATAAAACTACATTTTAATTCATTTTATATATATCCACCCATAAAATAATTTAATTAATAAGAAAAAGGATTAAAATTATTTATAATAATTAATTTAGAATAATTAATATAAGGATCTTAATGTAAATTGCCTCTTACCTCAAGTACGACTCATCATGCATGGTCAATATATTACTTAATAATAAAAATATGTTAATTATTTAAATTATTAGAATTTTTTTTCAAGATTATTACGCCTTAGTTTTATTAACGTTTTATGTAATATTAGTTATTTAATTAAGTTTACATTGGGTTTTTTGATGATATTTGGCTCATATGTCCAAAATGACATAGTTTTTTATTATGATCATTGAAATTATTATTATATCATATAAAGAAGAATATTAATCTAATGAATATAATTTTTATTTATAAATTATATTTTAAAACCAACATTGAAATATGGTTATGATAAATGAACTTTATTATTGTCATATAGATGGAAGTTCGTATATATCCATGAGTACTTCTTTATTTTTTCAATGATCAAGGAGGAATGAAGGTCTGAAATATTTATTCATTAAATAATGTTGAATTTATCCAAAATATTTTATTATTTACTTAAATATATATATATATATATATAGAATCTAAGTGATGTGATCATGAAAAATTAATGGCATCACTGTGTGGAGGGGTAATCCACGAGTACACACGGACAACGTTAACAATTTTAAATGGATGGAATGTTAAGAAAGAAGATGATATGTTATCTTTATTTAATTACTAACATTTAATTAAAATAATATTTATAAATTAAATCCAACATCATAAATAAAAATGATAGGCATTGATGGAAAATTAATTACATTGGTTCACGAGGTGGTAGTTCACTATATGAAAAATGATATTTTCGTTTCCCATTTAATAGAACATGATATGGTTATAGATTATTTAATTAATATAATAAAGTCATAGTATATTAATGTTAGTTAAATGTTATTTTTTCATGTTTGAACAATATTTTATGGAGGTAAAATAAAAAATAAAATTGAAAAAATGGTTATGAAGTATATAACTTCATCAAAAAACCACATTACATTTATACATACATCATTCGTTGATTTTTTTTTTCTAGAAAATACAGGGACTCTAAGTACTGGGATGAAACATTTAAAAGGGATTTAGGAATTTATTTTCCAAAATAAATTTCTCTTTTATTTTGGAGAGGATATGGTCGAGGATGTACTTTTATAAGTTAGGGAGATAACATTCATTTAATTTCATAAAATGTTAAAATATTTAAATTAATTACTAAAGAATTTTTTTCCAAAATAGAATATTTAAGAATATAATATGATATAGGGTCTAAATATTTCCACCTAGTATAATTTATAAACTATTCTATGTCATTTTACCTTATATAATACATATTTAACCGTCAATAAACATGTTTTAACCATATCTATGGTAATATATTTTTAAATTTCTACAATGCATTTTGACAAAAATATTTACCTTATAATGTAATTTTATTTTTTATAATAGAAAATGGAAACCATTTTTCATGATCAACTCACATAAATGGAAGAGTTTTATTTTATATTAATCCCAAAATCACCATGATGAAAATGATTTAAAAAATAACTTTTTTAGAATATTTTTTTTATACAAACTGAAGTATAATTTTGATTCCAATAGAATTTATTGAAATAATTTTAATATAAATTAATAAATTTTTTTAAAACTAATCTAAAATATAGTTGAATATTTAAAATACTTGAAAATAAAATACTATTTTCAATAAAAATAAATATTATTCACTATTCAATAACAAATAAAAATTTTCATTAAATTATAATTAATTCATCTGAAAATAATTTTTAATTATTAACTTAAAATTATAAGTTAATTTTTTTAAAATTTAAACTCTATAATTTTTAAATTATAAATTTAAATGAATCCATAAATTAATGTATAACAACTTTTCTTAAAATATAATATTTTTTCCTTTTTTATTGAAAACATACCAAAAATTATTTTATTGAATTTAACTATATAAAATATAATTAATGAATATTAATATTAAATTAAAAAATATTTTTCTAAACATTACCTTTTTCTGTTACAATTTTATCCTTTTTTTAAAATATCATCCTAATAAATTTATATACTATTTAAACATATTTGTATAGAATTCCCAAAAACCATGTGTTTATTCCAATTTTTCCTATGCAATCATATATTTATTCCATGGAACCATGACTTGGTATATTACATAAATCATTTACACCTTCTCAATATTTTGAGGAATCGATATAGGTTGTGCATCATATAATGGACTCTCATAAAACTAAAATACTTTTGGGATCAATACATGAGATACACATATAAAATAATTTCATTAGAATGATAATGGAAAACATTATGTACTTGAGATAAACTCAAAGGAAAGGCCATTCTATATGAAGATAAACCAACATTCAATAAGGTTAAATATTTTATAATGAATTCAGGAAAATGATTCCCTTTTCACAAAAATGAATTTAACTTCTCTATCGAGATACTTTACCAAAAACCTAACCACCTACCATGAAAAAAAGATTATTACTCTAATTAACCATATAACATTTCTACATCCTCTTATCCATAATCATATACCAATTAATACATGTAACCGTATGAACAATTTTTCCATAGAAATTTAGGTCCCAATATCCTTTTTTTTCATACTTCATCCAAAAAGATATATTTTGGAACCAAATTATATATTATTACTAGAAATTTTCCATATATATAATTGAATGAAAAATATTACTAAAATAAAATAAAATGGATGAAATTCATTGATCCCAATTTCTATGGTAATCCAATTAAAAATATCAAATCAAATCTTCCAAGGTCTAAATCATTCATTCAAATTGTCAATCAAATTGAGAATGAAATGATTTAAAAAATTCATTTTAGCATTCAATGACATCAAAAGGCCTTTCAAATTTTTTTATTTAAACCAAGGATAATATTCCAATACATGAGAGAGGGGAACTCAATGAAACTTGACTATCTCATTAAGGAAATATTTAGAAGAAAATATAAAGGCATGGTATCTCTAATTGGAAATATATATTTATATTTAGTTAGTAAATCAATAAAAAACCAAATCATGTTATAAACGTAGTATGTATTTGGAAAACTCACTATTAAATCCACATATATATTTTCCCATTTCCACTACATCAATTGAAAATATTAATGCATACCCTTTAGTAAATATTGTTCAACATTAAACTGTTTAAAAGTCATACATTTGATAGAAAATTCAGCAATAACTCTTTTTATTCTATGCCACAAGTTAAAATAATAATGTTCTCTTTTAACATTAGTGATACAATAATGAATGAAAAATGGGGTACTATGTAATTCCCCCCAATAATTCTCTCTTGAACATGAAATCACCAGGAAGTCATAATATCATTTGAAATATGATAACACCTTCTTCGTTAACACTAAACTGTAAAAACATACACCTTAAAACATATTTAACATTTAATTATAATACATGATCATCAATCCATGATTTGTTAATTATTTCTATCATAAATGAATTACCAAAATCTATAAAAACAAATACTTTTCATTCTTGAATAAAATAACGAAAAACATTTATCAAATCATTAACCAAAGAGTTATTTTTCAAAAGTAAAATTTCTATTATATCATTTTCATTATAACTCAAATCATTAACAAATTTGTTTAAATTTTACTGGATGGTAATAAATCATCTAATCATAATCCCAAACTCATTCCATCCATCCCTTTTTCCACTTATTCAACTATTTATGATTAAAAAAATACATCAAAATGATTTTATCTATATATATTTCAAAAATTACAACTTTAAATGTTAAATACACATTAAAAAAACAAATAATCAGGTTATAGATATTGGGTATGACATTTTAACTCATCATACTTACATTAACATGATTTATAAGAAATAACCTGATTATTTTATATTAGAATGCAACCTGTCCTTTTATTGAATCATCAATGTAGATGATAAAATATACTTTTTTAGACTAAAGGGAAAAAATTGAAGAATTCAAAAATCTTCTATTTAGTTATAATAAACCATCATTAAACTCTTTTTATATAAGAATTTAACTCTTTTTCATGTAAACATTGTGAAAGTGATATTAAACTAGGATTTTAAAAAATGATTGTTGAAATAGAAAAATACAAGAAATATATGAATATACATGACTATTATTTCATTCTCATTCCTCAAAAATATTAATTCTAGAAGGTACAATAGTCATCCATATTTTGAAAATGTAATCCTAACTAAATAAATTTGTATCAAAAAAAATTCACAATTAAAAAATATACCATACAACCTAATTTAATTAAATTTTTAAAAATAAATATATAGTTTTCATTTATTATAATTATACCTTTTATAATATACCAATATCTAGTCAATAAATAAAACTATGAACATAAATAAATATTCATAGAAAATATTCGTCATATTAAAGAATTTAGTTAGTTCATTAGATAACCCAAAGATAAAAACTATAATATCACATTGCTTATTTCTAGAATGAAAATATATATTCAAAATATCTTAATAAATCACCATAATAAAATAGTATCTTTTTATATTATCAATAATTGATAAATATGGGGCTCCCAAGATATAATAAATATATCATATATTTGAGGAAAATGATACTTATTATGGATTGTTATGTTAATCAAGGATATATAATAAAAGAAAAATGTCATTTAACATTTTTTAAAAACTTTATAATATATGAACTATATGCTGAAGTTATAGGGGGAATATAAACATTATATAGAAACTCTTTCAACTAATTTTTCAATTCCCAATATTTCTACATGAGATATACAATAACGAGGGGTTTTTAAATTAGAATATCATCAGAAAACATGTCAAATGTAAACTTGATTTCCCAATCATGTATAATACCCTGAAATCCATCTAGAAATGTATCCATATAATCAATCACTATATCTATATCAATAATACGAATATTTATATTTTTTTTTAAATTTATGAAATATAAATTTCATTTCAATGGCCTAATCATTTCTCATCTTCTACATATATTATAAATGGTATGAATTCAATCTTGTATAAAAAATCAAACTCATTTTATAAGACAAATTACTTATCTATACCATATCTTATATCATGGTAAACTTAATTCCAATCCATACATAAGAAAACATCAATCTCTATAAGGGGAAATATAATATGTTCTATAGGTAAATACTTTCCAAAAACACTATATAAATATTCTTATAATTTCATATTGTCTTAATACTTCCCAAAGGTGTTATACCCAAATGTTGTAGAAACATTTCTTATTTTGAAATTTCAAATTTATAATAAAATTTCAAAAAAAATAGTGTGTTTAACTTCAATTAAAAAATCAATTGGCATAATCTGAATAAAAATGTAATACACCTAACACCACATCACTGGATTGTCCACCATATACTAAAATAGTCCCAAAGGATGTATCCACAGAAATATAATAGTGATATTGAATATTTTTATCTTTTACTCCTATATTTGGAAAACTAATAGCATAATGGACCATGTAATTACAAATTAAATAATATTACCATAGTATTTTCATTTTTGATCAAAAAATTTTCTTTTAAATAAAGAACTATAATTAAAGACATTCCATATCAAAAAAATATCTGATTTTATAATACATTCAATAGGGTAGTTTTTACCTCACTTAAAATATGATTGAAACTTGATTTTTATATCATCATATTTTTTATGGATTCTTACCCATTTTATACCATGTATATATTATCTTCTTCTTCTCATTATAGAATATATTTTTATTGTAAAACTCGATTTATACCTTCTTCAAACATAAAAAATGTTTTATATAACATTTTAATTCATTAGAATCCAATATGCATCGACATCTTATCTTCAATACTGAATAAAACTAATTAATTTTACTATCAAGATGATGGATATAATTTAGTGCATACATTTCCAATCAAGTGAATTTTATTTCATATGTTTCCAATAAATCTTCCCCATTTAGCCTCAATTCCATGAACTATATCTTTATCCTTCATTAAAATTCCTTATGATAAAATTTATCCTATAAAATGATCTTAAATGCATCATATTACATGACATAAATATCTTCCCTTAATAAAATATGTTTATATTTTAATAACCCATACTCTAATTCACCTTTAAAATGATCATAGAATGAGTTACCATTTTTTATATAAAAAACTCATGATATAGAATAATTTCTATATGGATTTAACCCACACTTCAGCTATAACATGGTCATATGATCCACTAAATTTTGGTTGGTGTTGTTTCCTGAAATACTCCACTATAGTTATGTTTATCTATAATAAAATTGTTTTCTATATCACACGGATACCCTAATAATATATATATTATTTAAACTGACCCATCATAGAAAAAACTTATCTCTTCTAACTTAAATAATTCAATGTTAATAATTTAGTAGGATATTATCCACATGGTGCATACCTAATTCATCTTCCATGTTCCATATGTGGAATTTAATTTGGAATAGATATAGTTTACATGGAGAAACATTCTAATATTAAAATTCTTATATTATGATAACCATAAATTAGAATCCATTAAGGGTATATAAATTCATTATCCAAGTATCTAATGTTTCTATAAATTTTCTATGATTCCAACTATAAGAAATCAACCATAGAACATTATATATTATTGAGTTTTTTAAAAATAATACTCTTTCATTGATTTTTAAAATCTCTAAAATTTATAGTAATAGACAATTATTTCATAAATATTATATATAGAACACATATATATTAAATTTGACACATCTACATAGTATCATTTTTTCCAACAGTATAAACCATTTAAAAGGAGAAAATTTTATTCCTAGAAAAATACTCATGAATTTCAACAAGATGGGTTCTTTCTTATTTATAATACTAAAAATATATGAAAGAATTTTGAAATGTTATATGAGCACAAAAATAATGGAAATGGACAAAAAAGGAATAAAAAAATTGTATTCCACTATAAAACCATGAGATCACAAATGTGTCTTTTTGTTTCAAATAGTAATAATTGAGCTAAAATAATCATTTACTAAAACAAGAAACCAGATTTACAGACTAATGAGTTTCATAAAACTCATTATAATAAAAAATATAGAAGAAATATGCATAATGATGGATTTATATTAATCATGAGAACTCATTATGAAGATTTTTATAAAAACATACCTTATTCGGGAAAAGGGAATAACTATTCATTTAAAACAAAATGTCTTTATCTTAACATTCCAAATCTAAATCATTCCATAAAAACACACGAGCATGCATAGAAAAGTAACACAGGTTCCTTGGAAAACCATGATTGTAAAAACCTTAAAATAACCCCTATAATAACTCTTTCAATAGGAATAACAATTAAGATCAACTTCTAACATAATTCTATAAAGAATATAATCATGACCCAAAGAAGTGGAGATCTTTATTATATTAAGTTATCATCATGTGAAATATCAATATCACCCTTCATAATGAGATATATTTATGTAAACCATCATCATACATTATTTCCAAGGAATATTACATTCATGAAACATAAATATTTATTCATTTCTTTTAGTAAACCCATAAAAATGCCTGTTGTATCTAATAAGTAAAAAATTTCCAAATATTGATATATCCCATTACATTAAAACTAAATTTTTATGAAATTTAATACTCATAAAAAATATTATTTATTTAAATAGAACATGGAATCTTATAAGGTAATTATCATATAAAATAATGATTCTAGTGGAAAGAAAATACATTAACAATATTTATGTTAAAATGAAAAATTACTTTTGACTTTTGTATGGAATGTCAAAATATTCTGTAAAAAGATACCTCTTGGAATAATTTTAAAGATGCAAAAAATATATTTTCTTAATTCATTTATTCCCATAATTCCAACAAATAATTTTATTAATATGAAAAATGGGAAAAATAAAATTTAAAAAATTAAACTTTTAAAGAATAAAAACGAGGTTTACAAGTAAGTTTTACCATACCATGAGTTTGAATCATAACATATATTATTTATCTTCTTGAATAATATAATTATGTTAATTATTTAGTTTCTTATGAATATTTCAAATTTATTTTACCTTTTATAACATTTATTTCCATTTTATATATAATTAATATAAATTAAGTTCATTTCTTATGATGAGATGATCTTTTGTTAATATGTATGAAATGAATTGGGTAAGATGATTATAGTCAAATATTTAGTTATTAAATATTATCTAGAATAATAATATGAAATAATTATTATGTCTATACATCAATTATAATTTTAAAACCAACCATTAATTTTGGTTATTAAAAATGGAAACATTACAATCATGAAGACGGTAAGTCAAACATATTCATGGGTAACATTTCTATTTTTCAATGATCATGATGGTTATTTGTAAAGAATTATGTTATCTATATTTCCTTATTATTATATCACATATATCATATTATATCATTAAATACACTTATATATATCATCAATTTGATATGGTTAGAAAAAAATGAGTCACACTATTTCGTTGAGGTGGTAATCAACACATACATATGAATGACATTTTAATTTTTCAATGGGTGGGAATGTAAGAAATTGAATTATATATTATATTTACAAGATTAAAATTATGTATTTAATATCATAAATACATATGTTAAATCCAAAATTATAACCAACCACGAGATGCTGTGATGGAATATGAATAACGTTAGTTCCTAAGGTGGTATTCCGCCGTACACAGGAATGACGAATTGAATTCCCATTTGATGGAAGAGGAGATAAATATATATTTTTATATTAATAAAATAATATCTAGGTATACATAATATACTTAATTTTTATTTTAAAATGATGTAATAATATTTATAGTATGTATAAGATGAAAAAATATGATGGTTAAGAACTATAACTCTTCTCTAGAAAACTTCGTTTTGTTTATACATAAATCCTTTTAAGTATTTGCTTTCTAAAAAATATATTGAATCTAGGTTATCTAACAGGTTATATTAAAGGTATTTGATCAGGTATTTGCTGAAATAAATATCCCATTAATTTTTGGTAGGGGAGAATATTGGCTATCATTTTATAAGAGGGGGAGAGGACACATGTAATTTTTAAATAGATTAGAATATATTAATTTATTAATTAATAAATGGATCAAAATGGAAAAATACCATTGAATATATTACATACGGTCCAACGTTTTCCATAAAATAGAATTTATGGAAGTTTATAGGTCATTCTACCCCATATCACTAAAGTTTAACCCCCATTAAACCTACAGTAACCTTAACAGAAAAATTTATTTTTATATTTGTATTCTTCATTATTACTTAAAAATATTTTGAAAGAATTACATAATATCAATTAATATGAAAATACATAAGGAATATATTTTATCAAAATAAATTTATAGATGTTGAAAAATTAAATTTTTAATTAAACCCGCAAAACCCTACATAAAATGATTTTTAATAAACATATATTTTTGTGTATAAATATATTTTTTGTAAAACTATATTATTATGAAGATTAAAATAAAATTTTATTTATTTTTTATAATAAAAAATATTAAATTAAATTTTTTAACTAACACAAAATATAGTGGATATTTGTACATACATGGGAATAATTGAAATTTTTTAATAAAAATAAGTATATTGACTATTTAATCAAAAATAAAACTTTTCAAAAAAATAAAAATAAAAAATGAACCAAAGATAATATTACATGATGAATTAAAAACTTATTTTTTATTAAATTTATTTAATTTTTTAATAATGAATTTAAATAAAAATATATAATCTATAAAAACCCAATTTAAGTAGAAATAATGTTTTTACCTTAGACAAAAAAATTACCTAATTTTCTTAAAATGAATATAAATATATAAAATATAATTTTTAAATTTTAATAATAAAAGAAACAAAGTTCTCCTAACATTACCTAGGTTGATACATGACCATATATTGATATTCTTAACTGCAGTTATGTTTAATGTTACTTATCCACACTCTGTGGAAGAATAATGGATTGATGTCGTGATAAAAATTCTATTTTGATGATGCCATTCCAGGCCTATGATATAATTCCAGTCATTATTTAAGGGGAAGAAATTAAAATTGGGTTTAACAATCTATTTTATTAATATATCCATCAGGATCATCGGTCCAATCTATATATTCAACGGTCATTATTCGAGTTCTCTATAATCAATTTCAATAGGTGAGAAACCAATTACACCCATGGTGATGGTGTTGTCACCAAGATCTGAATATGATGAATTAATAATGATATATCACTATGAATATCATCATATAATTGAGATCTCCCTCAGATAAGTAATTCTTTCATTCCAATTCCATTAGCGATGATATCTTCATGTGAATATTAGTTAATTATTTACTTACTGTCTTAGTAGGGTTAAATCCTTCAATTGGAAATGTGGCAGATTTCCTGAATTTTATTAATATTGGACATTTATATTATCTTACATAGGATAGTACATGAGGTAATATTATTCAAATAATATAATAAATCTTATGATCATTATCAAGGACAACATTTCCTCCTCAAACAAAAAATATTACACTTGAAACATAAGAAATATTATGCACATCACCTATGAAAACTTAAACTCCCCACAAAAGGAAACTTATTATCATTAGAAATGGAATCCTAATTTCATCAGATATTTTATACCATTATCATCACAATTAAAATACCATGCTTTTAATATTGGTATCTTAGGCTCATCACCATGAATGGATAGTTTTTTATGCATCATAGAGGTGAGACATTTAATGCTCATCAGATAGTAAATTTTATACTCATTACTTATGAAAAAAAGGGATCTCTAATTCTCATCACATAAAATTTTTTCATCCACTTAAACTCATCATTTATGAGAAAGATTAAATTTATATATATAGTAATTAATTTTCATATAATAGACACATACGTGTAGAAATATTTTTATATTCTAATGGGGAGATCATATTTTATATTCTCACAGAGAAAACACATGAGATATTGTACTATAGTGTAATATCGTAATTTAAATTCATGTTGAGTACTCTCATATATTATATTATAGTGGAGGTAAATCATGGTATAGAAATTTATGGGTATGAATATTGAAATGATTATTATATTCAGTGGGTGAAAAATTGAACTTCATTTGGGGACACTCTAGAAAGATTTTTGGTTTTCAAAGATGGTATATGTTTTCTCATATCTTAAAATGTATATGATACGATTATGTTTGTTGGGTGTTTGAATTTAAATTTAAATAAAAATAATTAATTACATACTATAGAAGGAATTATTATTTTTTAGTTTCACAGACTACGGTTTTGTTATGAGAGTTGTACATAAATATTCACATCATTTAGTAAATATTATTATGTCATTAATGGGGTGAAATCAATGTATAGAGTGGGGACTATGAATTATACTATTTGATTTATACAAGGACACCCAAAATATATGTTTAGTTATTAAATTGGTTTGTGTGTTTCCTTATATTTTCTTTATAGAAACATGCATAGATGCTTCCAAAACCAGGAATAGTGCTAAGGGTCTAGGGAAGAGATTCCATGATACCAATTGTGTGTATGGAATTTTCATGAATGAAACTTGATCAGATTTATTTTGTTCCCACATACCCTTTATAGTTATGAATTTCTATTTTTAATTAAAGTTTGACATTGAACTATATCCATATTTTATTAATCAAATTGGGTGTTGTGTGAATCTTCAACATTTATAAAGTTTTAACATTTTCACAAAGTGTGATATTTATTGAAGGGAGTTTCATGTGAAAATTTTTGTCTTAATAAAAAACTATTAAGGAATTTCATAAACCAATTTGTATAAGATAATCATCTCTAACAGTGAATGGAAGGATGGATCTGTTGTGTGGAGTGATAAAATCACTTTACACGAGATGAGAAATTTGGATTCACCAAAATATGGGATCCAAAAAAAATAAAATTGAAAAGGAATATTTTGGGGGGTATTTATAGGATTCTTTCTTTAGAATAAATATGTATTGTGTAGGTTTTTAATTCCTGAGGATGTCTTTTGGGTGAACTTATGTATGTTTTTTTGTAGTTACTTTAGCTAAAGACTCTCAAAACATTCTTTTTTATAATTGTAATTTATAGTTCATATGAAATTATTTACACAACCATATTTCCCCCAGATCCATTTTGGATGGATTTTTTAGATTGATGAACTGCCCCATTTAAATTTGGTTCAATGTGGATAATAATAAATGACTTCTGTGGAAAACATAATTCTTTTTTAAATATATTCTCTTGATTCACACAACACATGTCAACTACATGCCTATAAATTTTGGTTGGGTCCTAGAGGGGACCACATTATCTTCATATAAATTTAACAATTTATCTATATTCATGGAACATGAATATAAATGAAATTTATATAACAAAAATATTTATATTTTACAATAATCATATCTTACATAAACTAATATTCATTAATATAGGATTCGTTAAGTGGAAATCATAAAATAGTCTGGCCAATTTGCATAAGGAAATGTGGTGAAGAATACATTGATGAAAAATAATTATTGAATTATTTTAGAACTCAATAAATGGATTCATTTATTAATAAATCCATTCTAGTTCATATGAGAGTGATAATATAGATACATAGACATGGAACAAGAAACAAGATCCAACCTCAACCCCTGATGTTTTCTAACAAAATTATTGAGGAGAAAATGGAATATTCATTGAAAAAAAGGTACAACAATATGAGTTCATCCTATGTGATGATATCATCATTTTAAAAATATATTTAATTTCCCTATCTATTATTTAAAAATATAACCAAAAAACATCTAGTTCTAATTTGTAGCTTTTAGTTACATAGTAAGAGTTTAAAACATGATGAATTTATTCCCCTTATTAAACCCATCCAAGATGATCAATGTGAAGAACACAACCAATAAAGTATCTACCCAACAACAAATGATTATCACCCTAGAAAAAAATATTTTTATCACCCTAGGATTTCAAAATACACTATCTCTTTAATGTAATTCAATATCTTGTGCCACACACAACATCGAGTTCGAGCGCACCACAATTTACCAAAATAGCCATTCAAAAAGCGTTTATGAATAGTTTTAACTTAATTTTGAATTTCATATAATACATATAATTTAAGAAATAATATTATGTCTTTTGTAGACATAATATATGGAAAAATTCAATTTTTCATATAAAAGAATTTTTTTTCAAAAAAATGTAGTTTCCCACATTTTAATGTGGAACCCTTATTAAATATAATATATGGAACTTGTATATATTCAATTTAATTAAAGTAAATTCTTCATTAGAAGAAGAAAATAAAAATTCAGTTTGGACATATTTTTAGTACTTTTCAGATAACTATCGTATTTTGATGAATAGTGAAAATACTAAATTCTTATTAAATACAACTTTTTAAATTAAAAAAATAATTGGGTTTGTTGTCCCAGAGGATACTCAATAGGGGGGTGAATTGAGTTCCTATTAAAAAATTTTGAATAAAATATTTCTATTAAAAATCCCAATTTAACAAACAATTTAAACTATAGTTAATTTATAATGGTTGTAAGTGTTCAATTATTTTCACAAAGATTTTTTATTTCTCAGTTAACATAATCTAAATAATAAGTTAGATTTTGAAACTAAATTAATGGGTAGAAATAATTACAAACATTTACTAGTTCAACTACCAGAGTTACTTTAAAATAAATTTCAATTTCAAATTAATTTGAAGCAGAAAATTGAAAATAGTTTAAACTGAAATAATATGCACAACATATTTAACCATGAGGTTTATCCTCAATATGAGACTTAGTCCTATCAAACATTTTATGTAAAACTTTTATCCACACCCTGGATTGGGGTAAACAATAGTACTTTGATTTTCTATGTACTAAGACCTCTACCATAGTTCTATGTGAGAAACACTATTACAATAGCACGTAGGCTATCCATGTCACACTTGTCCTCTACCAAAATTCATAGTGGTATACAAGAAGGTTTAAAATGTTTTAGTGAGGATTTTAGATATCCCCTATTTATTCTTAGGAGAAAGTGTTTGTTTAAGATAAACAAAAGCACACACACTACTCAAAATGTAAATAATCAAATAAAAATAGAGCTAATAAGATTAATATGAGTTTGGGAAGCTCTATGTGATGGAAATGAATCTCTGGACTCTTTTTGGATTGATTAGATGTTGTTTTGATTCTTTCTCTAAAATATTCCTAGAAAAAAAGAGTATTGTGGTTCTCTTTCTTGACTTTCAAGTATGAGTGTTTTGCTTGAGATTTCAGTAGTCTTTATAGCACAATAATTCCCTTAAACTCCCAATAAATTTCTTCTTTTAAGCTATCATGTATCTATTCATTTTTCTACAACATATGACCCTTTTTGCATCATATCTTATTTTATATGCAGCTTTGATCTTCCTTTTATTGCTCATGCGGTGGTTCAACATAAGGCATGAGTACTGCTATAGGTACGAGGTACGGTTCCCTGATATCCCAGAAAAATCATTAATTAATATCCGACATAAGGAGTGATTACTTCTGCAGGTATGAGGTGTGGTTACCTAACATCCAACAAACATCATTAATTAATATCAGTTGCATTAAAAGCACCAAATATTATTGTTGCCAAATAAACAAATAGAAATAGAGTTTCGAGAAATAGTGACTGATTTCCATCAGTAGCTCTTTGTATAAATAAACATTTAGAAGTAGAATTGTAACGGTAGGACTTGAATCGGTATCTTTTACTCTCTATAATGGTAGATTTATGTATCACTAACTCTGTGTAGCGGTAGCTCCATCTATCGGTAGCTACTTGTGTAGCGGTAGCTCCTTCTATCGGTAGCTGCTGTACTGGTGACTTTGTATCAGCAGACTATGTATTGATGACTTTTTATATAACATTAGGCTTGTTCTATTAGTGGCCTTTGTTTATAGGTAGCTCGGTCTCTATCAGTGACTCAAAATCTTGAATGCTTCTAAAGTATATGTTCTATGCATATCATTTCCAGATTGAGTTAGTATCAATACTAATCATTGTTAAAAACGTATAATAATAAATAAACATTGATTAAAATATTCCAATGATATTATATGATCATTTTGATATTCATATAAACTCAATAGCATGATTTCATAATTTTAATGTATAATTAATATATATATATAGACATTATTTGGGATTATAAAAGCATATATAAACATAATTGAGATTATTCAAACAGGTGAGTCCAATAGTGTTAAATTAAACATTTTAGTTGTTCTAAAGTATCATAAGATTAAATTTTTATAATTTAATATAATTTATTTCATTTGATGTAATTTCATAATTAAATTGTACATAAATACATGTCAATCATTTGATATTTTTTACTTCTTAAAAACGTGCTCTCTAGATTTGACAATAGGAATTATTTTTAAAATAATTAATTCAACATCTATTTTTTGAAGTTGATAAAATAAGATTTTTTTTAATTTTTAATATCAAAATTATCTTTGGGTGAATTTTTGGTATTTTTCAGAAAACATTCAATTTTTGATGAATAGTGAAAAACACTGCGTTGTAGATAAAACCGACTTTTTCATTTAAATAATAATTTTAATTAAAAATTTATCTTAAATTAAAAATAGAAACATAATAAATATATTATTCTATTTTAATTAAATGGAGTAATTATATAATATTATTAGATATATAAAAATTTACTATACAATTTTAACATCTTTTTACCCACCTTCTAGGCACATTTACCCACCTTCTAGGCACACTTGAAAATACGAATAAAACATAATTTTTACCACATCTGTGAATTGAATTTCAAAAATCCAAGAGAAATTGTTGACATCAATAAGTAATATTTGGACCAATAGGATGAAAATAATTTTTAGTGAATAATAACTTTTGAATTTTATTTACCACCGTAAAAAGTAAATATGTTAATTAAAGGTAAAAATAATATTGAAATTCATCCAAAACATGTCCTAATTATATTGGATAAGGGTATTTCAAACAAAATAAACCTTAGTACAAAAAATAATATCCTTTTGATCCATTTGTGTTAGATTAGATCATTTATTATATTTTATTTAAAGAGAAGTTAAAAGTTTTAAATTCAATGTTTATTAACTAAACCATTTTTAATATAGAGTTATAAATAAGATAAATTCAACTATAAATATTCCATAAAAATATTTAATTATTTCATAAATCATTTTATATTATTTATAATTTTTAAAAATTTAATAATTAAATTTATTTATGATACATTGATGATGCAATAATTTCCTTATTAATGAAATATTAAAATAACTGATATTATAAAAATCAGAATTTAAATTGAAACTTTTGATGTTGTACAAGAACTTTCTATGTGAATATGACATGTTATGGATGATTAAATGTATTTTTTTCTAAGTCATAATGTTTTTATGACTTTATGAAAAATCAATTACTAAATAGTGTAAGAATTGACATAAACGATATTTTAATACAAATAATATTTTATTAAATAATATAAATATCATAAAAATATATTGCTCAACCAAATGAATTATATAAGTTTATATATGTCATTAATGAACCAATTTATGTTTTCTTAGAATTTTATTTTAGGATTATTAACCTTGTAATATAAAAAATACAAGAAGACATGGTAAATGTTAAACTATTTAACGAAGAGTTAAATCTAAAATATGTGGTTAATAAGGTGACCTAAACATATATAAAACCTATTGGTTGAATGGATTTTGAACCATAACTACATTATCCTTGAAATTAATTCAGTCGGAGATATTAGAAACTAACAATGATTTTATAATAAGTTAATATTTCGAATATTTCCAAAAGTTCCCCTCACCTCCCTTATAAAAGGGTATTTCCCCTTCCCTTAACTTGACACCCTCAAAACCATTTGTCTGGGCCGAATCCAAGAAAAATAATCTCTTGACTACCCTCACATCAGTATAGAGGACTTAAATTAATCATAAATCCATCCTAAGGAGCCCTTTTTCAAATCAAAAGGAAGTACCCGAAGAAGAGGTAATTATTTAATCACCTCTTTCAAAGTTATTTCCTTCTTCCACTTATTCATTCATTATTGTTTCCATACCAAAATAATAACTCAAGTACATTTTAGATACTGAGATATTTTTATAAATATGTTACTACCATGTTTATTATTCTATTTATTCTATGAATGACAAAGTCACCATATGTCTGTACGTACGACTTACAGTCTCCACGTTGTGGTGTAGTTTGTTATTCAACAATTATTTATTTGGAATGGTATAACAATAAGTATAATTTATGTAAATAATAAATATAACATGTTAATTATTATGTATATATAATATACCATCCAATTACAAAGAAATTCACAATCAATATAATTATATCCCCGCTTGTGCATACGTACAACTTACCGTCTCCATGATACGATGAGATTCATTTCCATGTTCACCATTAAACAGTGATTATAAAAATATTTATTATTAATAATTATTTAATATATTGAATAATAATTATATTGGAAATATATATATATATATATATATATTTATTTACATATATCTCATTCACATACTTCCATTCAATAGGATATGAAAAGGGAAAAAGGGTTTATGTTTATGTACGACCTATCGTCTCCATAAACGGTGCTTTCTATTTCATAAATCTACCTATTATAAATATTTATATTCTGAATATAAATGATATATAAATCATTTTTTATATTCTGAAATTATTTAAATTATGATATATGTGATACAATCAAGAATTATAAGCTAAAACATGTATGATAATGAAATCGATTATTACCTGAAATGCTACATTAACATGGAAATTATTATTAAATGGGTAGTAAAAAGTCAAAATTGAATCATATATGATATCATAAATATTAATATGGTAATGTTATAATTTAATAACATACAATTTTCATTATACTGGAGGCTAAATTTACCATCGACTAATGGAAAGTACAAGGTAGGGATTAATTCCTCAATCTCATTATTACATGATATTGTTTATGTGTAAGTATTTACTGGGACTATTTATTATCCATGTACATATTTCATAAATGAGTTATAAAAATAATTATTTTTAAGGGAATATTTAACTAAAACATTATTTTAAATGTTTTAAATATTTATTCTTTAAAATCATTCTCATTAATGTCAATGTTTCCAAAATGGTTTAAAGAATTTATTTATATGGAAATGAATGTTTTAAAATGTTAATTCCATTCAAAAGATTAGAATTGGTTTGGGACACATTGATTCAAAAATATACTTTAAATTACTTCCTTTATGAATTTGTGACTTTTAAATGATTTAAAGAATGGGATCTTTCTCTCAAAGAGTTTTACCGATCATTTTCAATAATGTTATCAACCTTTACTTGATATTATTCTTGATTGAGGTTGATTTATTATCTTCCATATTGTATTGAATGATTTATGATATGTTTTACTGTGGATGTTCTATTTTTATACCATTCATGGTTTATGGTTAATGTATTTATATTTTGTATGATAGTTTTAATACAAATGTTTATGTTATGTTTCACCAATTTTATATGAGGAATGCATTAGACTAAGTAAGTAATGGGTGGGGCCCGTTACACCCCCTCGATGGATTGGTAGGTATCATGAGAAAAATTAGGGTCTTTGTAGAAGGAATTGAAAAAATTCTTTTTTTTAAAACTGGCAGAAGGCCTTGACTATGTGGTTTTGATGTCTGTCATTATGCATTCCCTCATTATGCAATTTGTTATTAAATGTGATTATTAAACTAGTAGAATATCATTGTGTATGTTTATAGGGTAATATTTGAATTTTTTCCCATATTATGTTCTTGTTTATGTTTAAAAGGATGTTGTTTTTATTACACATCTTACCTTAAAAGATTATATCCTCTGCTAAATTATTTACCCTTACTATGCATATGAGCCCACCCCTTTCTTATATTTTGTTTTCCTAGGATTCCAAGAAATGTGTTATAATTCATATGCAGGGTTAAAAAAGGGGAATAATGGTGTTATCAAAAAAAATTTATGTTGAGTTTTATTTTTCAATGTGTAATGTAACTTTATTGTATGTAATATATTTTCCAAGACTGCTAAACTGATCGGTCCTTCAGGACTTGATTCCTTGTAATCATTCCAATGTATTAAAATATTGCATAGACTCTGGGTTTCTAGTGTCGGGGCATTATAGTTTCAATCAAAAGATGTTTAGCAACAACCTTACTAATAGATTTAGATAAACGCTAATTATTAAACATTACCTTAAGATAGAATTTTTGTATTAGTATATAAAAACATCTTAGAATTTGTGTAATGTAGACATTTTGTGATTTTTTCTGAGCAATACATCCTTGTCTAGATACGAGCAGGTAGATGGGTCTCTGGAACAGGTGTATCTAGGGGTAAAAAATGAAAACACCACTTTGAGCTAGACTCGAATGGGAACTGGTGCACGAAAATGGGCCTTGCGAAACTATTGGTTACGACACTCCCGGGGGATATGCTTAGGATAATTTACATTTTATTTACAAACCCATTATGAATGTTTTATGAGTAAATATTTCATCCAAGATACCCTTTTTTTATTATGAAACTAGATGTGTGAAAATATTCATTTAATGTAGAGAATTTCTATGGTTTTTGGATTATACATTATGATATGATCTAACCTAGTGTATTTTGTCATTTTGAAATGGTTCCCAGTAGAAGGAATGAAAACTCCAACAATACACATGATCGTATGAGTAAGAAGGATCATATCTTTCATGTTATTAAGCCAACATTTCGAAGGGAAATAGACTCTCATGTATTATCATCATATTAGGAAATAATATCATTTGTTAATAAGATATGTAAATAATTCTCCAAGTCCTATGGATTTTAAGGGAAGCCATAGAAGAAGAGGATGTTATAGAGAATGATGGATAAATGGAAGAAGGGAAAGAAGTATTTTCCCACATGTCAAATTGTGGAAAGAATCACCTTGATCAATGCTTGAATGGAATGTGAGTTTCTTATATGTGTGGAGAAAAAGGACACAATGTTTGTGATTGCAAGGGTAAGAAAAAGTTTTCAAATTTATAATTCATCATCTACAAGTTGTTGGGACACTACACGAATCAATAATCAAAGTATACCCCAAATGATGCTATTGGATAATAATCATGTTATGATACTACCGCAGATGAAGAATAATGATTAGTGTTCTTATGTTGTTATTAAATAATTGTTTCATTTTAGTATTTTATTAATGATTTAAAAGTTATAATAACTATAGGGTATATAAGTATTATACTATAATACTATTTCATTAAATATTTAAGATAGTTTGGTACCCATAAAAGTGACTCAATAGCTGGTTAAACTTTTTGAAAAATATATTGTTACAGGAATGATAAACAATAATATAGTCTTGATACTAATGTAGTGATTTTAAAATAATATATGATTGATTTGGATAAATTATATTAGTTATTCTAGACTACCTTGAAACTTATTAATGATTTGAATATTCCATCATTGTTGGAGTTTACGACATTTATGGATTTAACGAGTATATTTAGTATTCTATAAGTAATAAGGGAGAATGAATATTATCAATAAGGTTTTATGGTAATTCAAGGTCTTACCATGTTTTAATATAATACATGATTATGGTGTTCACATGTTATTACATGAAATAATAGATCTTCAATATGTTTACCTTCTTTATATATTTTGGACTGTGGGTTTAGATATATATATTTTTTGGATAAGTCTAAAGGTTGAAATGAATTAAGACAGGAATTGGATACAATTGTTCATGGTTAAAACATTTCTTAAGATTATTTTTGGATTGTTATAAAAAGGAAAACTCAAAGGTCAAGTGACAACCCATCACATCTGGTAAGGACACGAGACTTGAACCCACAACCGATGGGAGACAAGTGTGCTTTACCTACCATAGGCATATGTGATGTCCTTGTTTTTATAATGTAGTGTTTTTTAAATGGTCTAATAGATGAAATATAAATTAATTTTTTTAATACCCTATAGATTTAGATAAATAGATTATTTTCGAGTTCTATTATATTTTTTTGTGAAATATGAGTTTGTGGTAGAAATTAGTTAAAGGATGAAACTCTACTTGTCATGTATTTATTTTTATTATTCTATGAAGAAATTAATTCTTACATATTATGAAAATGATCTTAAAACCCAAAAAATGTTATCCTAATATCTTATGTTTTGTTTAACCGATGATATTTTAAATCATAATAGATTTACGGCTCTGAGGACTTCAATTTTCCCTTTATTGTTCACTTGTTTGTGATTGATGACCTCAATCCCTCCCTATAAATATTTAAATTTTCTACCAATTATGTGTCTCTAATTTCCACCAATGTTATACTATTCGAAATCATAATTTCATGGTGACATTTTATTTTTCCTTTCCCACTTATTAAGACTCAATTTTATTAACCCTATTTCTGATGTTGGTTTTCTAAAAAGACATTTTCTATTTTCAACATTTTGTTTTCAAATAAATATTTAAATTTGAGAGGAAATGATTTATTGTAGGAGGGGAGAATATTAAACCCCAGTTTTTATAAATATTTATCTCTTTAAATTATTTTAAAATCTTGTGCCACACGCAACATAGGATTCGAGCGCACCACAACTTACCAAACTAGCCGTTAAAAATTCAGTTATGAATAGTATTAACTGCATTTTGGATTTTATATACTCAATATAACTTTAATATCCATATTATGTGTTTCTAGACAAAATATAATGACAAATTACATTTTTTAGATAAAATAAGTATTTATAAAAAAAATGTAGTGTCCGCCTTTTAAAAGAGAACCATGTTTAAATAAAATATTTTACACTTATAAATATTAAATTTAATGAAATTAAAATCTTCCTTAGAAGAGGGACAACCAAATTTCCTTTGTATAAATTTTTATTACTTTCCTTACAACATACATATTTTTATGAATAATGAAAAATACTAAATTTTAATTAAAAATTACTTTTTTAATCAAAATAATTCATTATGTTAAGTTATAAATATGAGTGGCTTTAAAGTATCATTAGATTATATTTTTATCATTTAATATATTTTATATCAATGGATGTAATTTCAAATTTAAATTATAAATAAAAACATGTCAATATTTTTATAATTTTTACTTCTAAAAAACTCGCTTTCTAGTTCTGACAACCAAAATTAATTTTATATTAATTAATTTCAAGAGACACTTACAAATTCGCATAAAACGTAATTTTACTACATCTTTGAGTTGAATATAAAAAATACAAGAGACATGGTCTGCATTACTAAGTAAAATTAGGTTCAATAGGATGAAAATAATTTTTTTTGAATAGTAACTTTGAATTTTATGTACCAGAGTAAAAGGTAAATAAGGTAATTAAGGGTAAAAATAATATAACAATTACCTCAAAATGTGTACTAATTCTATTGGATAAGTCTATTTCTACTAAAATCAACCTTAGGACAAAAATAAGTTCCTTTTGATCCATTTGGTTTAGATTAGGGAATTTATTATATTTTATTTAAAGAGGAGTTAAAAGTGTTAAATTCAATGTTCATTAACTAAGTCATTTTTAATATAGAGTTATACATATGAAAAATTCAACTATAAATATTAATTAGAATGCTAAATAGAGTTCCTACATCATTATATTTTATTTAGAAAATTTAGACATTTAAAAACTAAATTTATTTATGACACAATGATGACGTAATAATTACCTCATTAATGAGAGATTAAAATAATTGATATTATAAATATCAAAATGTAAATTGGACATTTGATGTCATCCAATAGTATTCTAGGTGAATATTAAATTTTTGGGGATGATTAAATTTATTATTTTGAATTCATAGAGTTGTTTCAACTTTATGAAAATCAATTACTAAATAGTGACAAAATAGACATAAATGAATTTTTAATACCAATACAGTTTTATTTAATAATAAAAAAATCTAAAAAATCTATAGTTCTTCCAAATTGCATTTATAAGGTTAGATATGTCATTAATTAACCACTTTAGGTTCTCTGGGAATTTTATAGTATGTTTATTAACCATTTACTATAAAAATACAAGAAGATATAGTAAATGTTAAATTATTTAATGAAGAGTTAAATCTAACAGATAATGTTAATATGGTGACCTAAACATGTCTAAAACCTATTGGTTGAGAGTATTTTGACCCACCCCACCTTATACTTGAAATAAATCCATTTTGAAATATTACAAACCGAAAATGATTTTATAAAAAAGTAATATTTCAAAATATTCCAAAAGTTCCCCTCACCTCTCTTATAAAAAGGTACTTCCCCTTCTCTTATCATCACACCTCCAAATCCATTTGGCTCTAACAACCCATGATAAAATCTCCTCCCAACTACCCTCACTTTAACATAGAGCCGAACATTGATCATTAAGCCACCCTAAGGAGCCCTTTTTTCAAATCAAAAGAAAGAACCTGAAGAAAAGGTAATTATTTCATCACCTCATCCTATGTTCTTTTCATCGTCCACTTCCTATATCTTTTTTTTCCATACCAAAGTAATAACTTTAGTACCTTCTACATAATTATATTTTATTATAAATATGGTACAACCATATTCATTATTCTATCCATCCTATTAATGAAAAATTCACCATACATGTGTAAGTACGACTTACCGTCTCCACGTCGTGGTTTATTATGTTCTTCAACACTTCATTATTTTGATGAGTATAATTGATTTATATAATAAATATAACATTGTTAGGACCAAAAGGCTGAATACCCTAAGAGGGGGCATGAATCAATGTGTGACTAATTTAAAAGTAATGCCCGTTCAGATATTGTTTCGTTGTTAAAAAAACACTCTTCTCTCTTTTTTCGGTTGTACAATGTAAACAGAAAGTAAAGCATGCACATGACACAATTATTTTACATGGTTCACTGCTAAGGGCTACATCCAAGGAGCATATGCTGACAGGTTTTCGGTCGTACAAAATTCCACTAAACTTCACTAGCTGTGGATTACAAAGTTCAGGTACAGTCACTCTATCCCAGGCTCACTACCTTTACAAGATTTAGGGTCAGCTCACTACTTTCCCAAGGGTAACTCACTATTTCTCTCTCTCTGGCTCACTACCGGGGGAGAGGATCACCTTCTTCCTCTTCCATTTCTCACTACGTCGGAAAGGATCCACTCATAGTTTATAGACCTCTAGGTCTCTTCATTTTCATGAAGGAATGCATCTTCTTCTGTATGTATATGCTATGTTGAAGCTCAACCATCACTCGTAGATGAATTTCCCTTTCACCGAAGGTACCATAAAATCCCCCAGCTTCCACGCAGTCCTAAATCACTGCCAGAAATCAACCTTACTTGGCGCCCTTCTCTATGGCGCCACGCAAGTCTTGGCGCGCAAGTCAACACTAGTGTGCAAGTATTTCTTAACAGTTGTGCGACTCAAGCTTAAGATTCTCCAAAAATGGGTGACTCACTTCTTTTGATGCCCAAACCACCTCAAGCACCCAACAAACAATTTGCGTGCAACTTCCTTCTCTAGCACGCAAGTCCCACTTGTGCGACAAACCACCACTTGCACGACCACCACACCTGCGCGACGGGAGCTCTGAATCTTCAAAATGTTGAACTCCGGTAAAAATATGAGGAGGGGGGTCCAGTATTTATAGGCATTTAAACTATCTGCGCGATGGCGCACAAGTCCCCCTCTGGCGCGTAGGTCTCGGCGCGTAGCTCAACAACCCTGACCTCTGTCGCACTACACACTTGCACGACCAAACCAATACTTGCGCGACTAACTCAATACTTGCGCGAACCTTGTTTATTTGACATATTTTGATGTTCTGATCTTTAAAAACATATGGCGCCCAAGTTTCTTATCCTCTAAGACCTTGGCACGCAAGTCCCTTTTCTGAAAATACTTTTCTTCATTTGTCAGTTTTCAGGCCTAAAAATTTGGCAAACACTACAAAACAGCACCACCTTGTATCTGTTCTTTTTATGCCACCTCCAGATCATCCATTACTTTGTCGAAATTCTTTAATCAAAAATGTATTGTTGACCACAACTCTTGAACTCGACATTCCACCATGAAATCCCCTTTGTCAACAAATTTTTATGTCAGGGTTTGCTTTGTCAACAATCACAACACTGATGTCCACTTTGTCAACAAATGCAATCACATAAAAAATGATTCAACGATGCCTTGAGGGATTTTTTCCCAACAAACATGTCAATTATTTTTTATATATAATATAACATCAAATTACATACTATTTCACCATCTATAGAATGATATAGTCACTTATGCGTATGTATGGCTTATCGTCTCCATGGCGCGATGAGATTCATTTCCACGTTCACCATTCAATGATGATTATAAAAATATATATCATTAATATGTATTTAATATGTTACATAATAATTATATTGGATATATATATATATATTTACATATATCTCATTCGTTTACTTCCATTCAATAAGATATGAAAATAGAAACTCTGTTTATGCGTACGTACGACTTACCGTCTCCATAAATGGTGTGTTCCATTTAATAAATATATATATTATAAATATTTATCTTTTGAATATATTTGATATAAAAAGAATTTTTTATATTTTGTAAGTAAGTAAATATTTATCTAAGTGATACAATCCATAATAACAAGTAAAAAACACGAATGATAAAGAAAGCGATTATTACCAAAAATGTTAATTTAACATGGGAATTATTATAAAATGGGTAGTATAATGTCATAAATGAATCATATATGATATCAAAAATATCAATATGGTTCTGGTATAATTTAATAACAAACTATAGTCATTATAAATTAAGATAACCGTACCCTCAATTAAACGAAAGTACAAGGTAAGGGCTAATTCCTCAATCTCATTATTATATTATATTTTTTATGTGTAAGTATTTATTGAGACATTTTTATTATCCATGTACATGTTTCATAAAAGAGTTTTCAAAAGAATTATTTTTAAGGGACTCGTTAACTAAAACACCATTTTAAATGTTTCAAATATTTATTTATCTAAATCTTTCTCATTAATGTCTATGTTTTCAAACTGGTTTTAAGGATTTATTTATATGGAGAAGAATGTTTTAAAATGTTAATTCCTTTTAAAAGATTCAATGTGGTACAAATCACTTTTATTTCAAAATATATTTTAAATTAATTCCTTTATAAGTGTGTGGCTTTTAAAAAATTTTACAAAATAGGGATATTTATCTCAAAGAGTTTTACTGATTATTTTCAACTATGTCAATATCCTTTACTGAATATTATACTTTATTGAGGTAAATTTTTTACCTACTATATTGTATTAAATATGGTATGATATATTTTACTGTGGATGTGATATTTTTATACCATTGATGGTTTATGGTCAAATTATTGAAATTTTGTACACTTGTTTTTATGAAAATGTTTAGCTTATGTTTCAACAATTTCATATGAGGAATGCATTGGACTTAGTAAGTGACATGTGGGGCCCACTATAGCCCATTGATGAATTGGTAAGTATCATTAGAACAATTAGTGTCTTTGCACAAGGCCTTGACAAAATTTTAATTTGTAGTCTTTGCTTAAGTCCTTGACTATCTGGCTATGATGTCTGGCATTATGCATCCACTCATTATGAAATTAGTTATTACATTTTATTATTTGACTAGTAGAATATCGATGTGCATCCTTATATGGTAATGTTTGATTTATTTTTTCCATATTAGTTTCATGATTATGTTTAAAAGGATGTATTTTTAATACACATCTTTTATTAAATGTTTATAGCTTCTGTTAAATTGTTTACCCTTATTGAGAATATGAACATACCCATATATTATGTTATGTTTTCCCAAGATTCCAAGAAATGTATTATGATTGATGTGAAATTTTAATCTAGGGGAATAATGTCATTATAAAAGGATTATTTTTGGTATCTTTTATGTTTGAATGTGTAAAGTAATGTTCATGTATGTAATCTTTTTTTCAGGAATGCGAAACTGATCGGTCCTTGAGGAATTGATTCTATGTAATCATGCTAATATATTAAAATAATGCACCAGTTTTAGGCTTCTAATGTTGGGGAGTTAAAATATTGATATACACCATGGATGTACATAATAATGTTTCATTCACTTGATTGGTTACAAGAAAGATGTGTTGGCATGTTTTTATTAGGTCCACCAGACACTTTAGTAGTTTAGATATCTCACTTATAGTGTTGCACTTCATGAAGTAGTTTGGATCAAATTATTCCACCTGTACTACCATATAATCTAAATTTTAGTACATCTAATCATATGATATCATGATACAAAAACATTTCATAAACACCACAGAGAACTTGAGATCATCCTATGAAATCTACTCATTATTGAACAGATCCACATAAATTTTAAAATATACAATGTGCTCCTTTGAGTTGCCAAATCCTAGGAGGATATAACCCATGAATTGTTTCTTGTAAGGGTGATTCTATGGGATTTGGCTAGAGTGAAGTTATATAATCGTCATCTATATGAATTTTTCTCTTTCAAGACATGGTTCCAACTCTCTCTCAGTATGGATCAAGGATGGATAACGTCAATACCTAAGTAGATCCCTTAAAATCCTGTTTGGGAAACCAATAGTTTATATTGGACCTTTTAATGTAATGGTAAAATATAATGAATGAATTTAGTTTTAAGTAATGAACTGTTGTAATAGTATAAATTTCAATTAGTAATGAATTCATCCAGGGATGGAAACTTCCATCCTAAGACAAACACATCGGTATAAGGGACAAGATATTTCTCATGAAGATTTTACTTGAAATAAGGTACTAAATTGACCACATTATTCTGATGTTTTCATGGATATAATACATGTTGGGTGTTTTCAGTGAGAGTTACATTCTCATGATCTATTTTATAAAATTCCAATTCTTATATGGGTGGATGGGTATGAACATTTGTAGAGAATGTTTTCTATAAACATATCACCCCATGATTCTAGAAATAGGCCACCATTATAATATCTAGAATCCATCCAACATAATTATACATGATCATGATGATAGCATTGAACAATATTCCCAAATAATATTACATAAAATCCTCCCATGTTCTAATCTTGGATAATATGGATGATGATCAGGGTGGAATCAAAAAAGGACAAAATTGATAGATTATTGATGTAGGGTATTGGTAACACACTTCAATGGGAACTTTATCTATGTTTCATACACCCGGTATAAGATATTTAACAATATATAACACATAAAATGAATTACACCATGGTTCCATAACAAATTATCTTATGTACATCATCAAATAGTAAATATATCACTATAGTATATGATAAACCATTAAAAAAATATTGGAATAATTTTACTACCAAGTATTGAGAATCCATATGGGTATTAAAAAAATATGATACGTTTTATATGAAACCATATTTGAGGTATCTACTATGGAAGATAGAGATCCATGTAGACATTTTGGAATTAATTTGAGCTTGGATGATGATATGACCATACACGACTTATGAAACTCATCACCAATAGAGCATATCTCATATGTAGTTTTTTCTAGATATTTACATAGTATAGATACCTTCTTTATATCAATAGAGAGAGGAAATGGGTTCATATGAAACATATAATTAGTGAATACCTAGTAAGAGAATATGAGAGTATGGATATAAATAGAGAATCTCTAGAATAATGCCTAAAATGGTTCCCATAAACCAACAACAGGACATCAAAGAAATTTTTAATTACCTAATTTTTCATGATGTCCAAGGGAGATTGGACAGTTTATAGTTATAATCCACATGGAGTTTATAACTGATATAGATAGAAGGAAGTTAGATACATCTTCTAGAGTTTGTGATCACCATATTTCACCAATGTAATAGTGTTCAAGATGGTTGGACAATATTCATGATCTAAAAGATTTTAAATTCTACAATAGTGAGGGAACCCCTTTTCCATCTAGGTGTACTTGATGTTAATTAAAGATATCAGTGAATGTATGATATATATCTCAACAAAAATTGATTTTATCATGAGGTATTGAAATGCTAAATAATTCTGGAGAAGTAGTTGAAAGCTCGATAATTCATTTGAGTGCAAAAAGAATCTATATAATTATGATATTTGAGAATCAGGTTAGATGAAACAATTCCCGGGCCTTGTAGATATATGGTTTCGATGTAATATTTTGAGTAAAAAAAATTCTTAGGTTTTTTAAGGAATTATAGAATATTTATTTTTCAAGAACCATTGCTAGGGTCACATCCGAATTTTCAATTCCATGTTTTGATTCAAATCTAATTTCGGTTATTAGATTTCTCTTTTTTTAGAGTTTCGTGTATGAAATATTGGTGTCTATTATGTTGTTGATATATGAAATTGGTCTTGGGAGTATTTTATGAAACATTGCCTCCTATTTTTTCAAATGTTTGGTATTAGGTTGTGGTTTTTTGGAGTTTGTTTTCTGACACTCATAGTGGAACCACTAGTGGGAAAGTTGTTGAGGTGGTTTATACCGATAAGTCAGATGTGTTTTGGGGTAAAAATGATGGTTGCATTGAGATTTTTCTCTAATATACTTATCCTACCTTTACCCCTTGTTATCCCCATTCTATACACCCTAAATTTGTAGGATTATGGACGGTGTTTGGGTGCACAGAATAGGTCGCACGGTTTGGCCGCATAATTTACTGAACTGTGCGACAAAACCTTGAAAGGGTGTCCAGGTCCTTAAAATTTTTGAAGTTCCAATTTTACTTCATGGAAATAAATCTAATCCACTCCATTATTCCCCCATTAGACACCAGAATCCATTTTAGGACTCCAAGAACCCTCAAGCTCCCATGGAACCCATATTTGATGGGTTTTTGGTAAAGAAACTCCAAGATTCCTTCAAGTAGGTGTTTCTCTCTTCACTTCCTTCCTTCTCCTTAGGGGTTTCTAACACTTTTGTGAAGTTATACAATTTCCAGAAGTTAGGGTTTAAACCTAGGGTTTTATTTGGTGGATTTTTGTTCAAATCATCTGGTCTAGGGATAGATTTATCTTGATTGAGGTGAGGAAGTGGTGTTGTTGATGTTCCACATAACGTTTTTAGGGCTTTGACACAAACGGTAGGTGATTCCATATGTATAAATTCCATGATGAGTTATCATTTTTGAATTACATATTTTTCAGGTTCTTAATATGTTATGTGTGGTCAAAAAATTATTTTTGATGGATTTGGTTATGCGTTTAATTTTATAGTTGCATTTCAGATTGAAATTGGGTGCTTTTCATGTGTGACAATTGGGGTAATATTTTAGTGTATTTTATAACATATGAAATTGATTTATTTGTTATGAAATGGGCTTCAAATTCTAGTTTCTTAATTATTTGGTTCCATGTGGTCTTCAAAAGGGGGGTTTTGAATTGGTGTTATGTGTAAAACCTTGTCCCACTCCTTGAATATGGTTTACAAAAATACGTGTTATTTATGGGTATCTTTTTTGGTATTATTTGAGGTAATTTTATAGCACTCGAGAATGGATTAATAAATTTTGTTTGGGATTCCCATTTCTACTTTTGTAGGGTCTTGGTGTGATTTTGGCGTTAAATGAGGGATTTGAAATGGGTGTTGTGTGAATGACATATTTACCACCCTTGGGTTTGTTTTATGAAAATTGTTAATGTTTTTAATTGGTTAAACAAAGTGGAAAAATGTTGTATATGAAATATTTGGTGAATTTATTAACATAAAGTGAGTTTTTTCAAAGGTAAAGTGGTGATTTAATATGTCAAACATTTCTTAATGTTTTATAATGTCCTGAAATGTTTTATCAAATGTCAAGAAAGGTATAAAACATGGTTAGGGGCTGTTTTTTGTGAGTGTGATTTGAAAAATGAATTTTTTCAATGAATGAAGTATTATGTTTTATGAGTGTGGGATTTTATGTGAATTGGAATATTTTGGAAAGGTTTTATAAAATTGTTTAACAGATTTGCTGAACTGTTAAAGGGATGTGAAAAGTTTTGTGGCGTATTTTGGGGTGTGTGTTTTCAAAATGAATTTGAATGAAAAAGTGGATTATGTGACTCGTGTTATATACATGGGTTTTTTGGTTAATGTGTTATGTGGAAATGGTACCTTAATGTGAAATTTATATTTGATGTTTTTTTGAACTTGTTTGAGCAGAATATGGAAAACCAGGTATCTAGGTGGGTGGACGTGTACTAGTATGCCAGTGATCCTGTGGGGTTTGGAATCAGTTTCACGTAGCATGATTGATGATAAAAACACTGACTAAACTATGATTATGATGATGTTGGGGGAACACGAAATTATCGGTATGATCCCTACTAGTGGCTCCTGTGCACAAGAACAAATATTGTGATTGTTACTCTCACCGAGACATGAGGTAACTGGGACCTAGAACTAGCTACTTCCTACAGGTTATTTCCTATTTCTTGTGCTCATTAGATGAATTTTGATTACCATTATCCTACAGTATATTTGGATGAAATTTTATAAGATTTGTATTTTATTTAAAAGTATTGATTCCTTAAAATAGACCACTTGAAAACAGTTTGTATTTATAGTTTCATCCATTAGAAATTGTATCTAGCATTTCTTATTTACAAAACATGCATGATTTTAGTCTTTGAACGTATATCACATGGAATCTGTTAGTGTTCATATTCTACTGGTATTTGGATCACACCCTACATACAAATTTGTGTGTACATAGACATGGTTATTTTTTTCACAGGTTTGGGTAGAGCTTTTGTCCCAATGGTTCCGGTTTTAGCGGTCCATCGTGATGTGTTGTTGTGGAGATGGCTTAAGGGACGTGCCTCTTACCTTGTGGAGGTTTTTTGGATATTTTGTTTTGGTTTTTTACCTTTTTAATGGCCTGTAAACATTGTTTTAAATTGTTTAATTCAGTTATTAATTTTTGTAAAAGATGTTTTGGTTTGACAAATCTAGATTTGGTTTCTTGGTTTCATTTGTTGTTTTATGATTATGAATTCACGTAAATCATTCCCAAATTTTTTTTCTGATACCCAGGAAATTGTTACTGCCCATGGGGATTGTAAATGACCTTTGGAACATTCCACATGCCTAGTCGGGTGCCAGTTTGATGGCGACTAGATTTGATTCATGAAAAAATGGTATCATAGTCGGTTTTCTCTCTTGGTTTATGTTATTTGGGGAGGAGTCTGGATAGTCTATAGCTAGGATTATCAAGACATGACATTCCGGTAATGGGTAGTGTGTCTGATCAACAAACCTCATGATGAAATTCACGTCCCCAAGGGAATCCATGTCTTATTTGTGTCGATTGGTTTATTGGTTTGATGATGATCTGGGGAAATGAAAAGGGAGTTGGGTTAATGGTCTCAAAGAGCTCATAAGACTTAGAAAGCCATGTGGAGATGAGAATATTTTCCTAGAACACTCTCTATGACTGTGAAGTTATTATAGTATGGCTTCCAACCATATGTCCATGTCACCCACCAAAACTAGTTTCCTCTCGTAGTGTCTTATGTCCTTTAGTTTTCAAATATTGGAAGTTTGGTTTTAAAGAAAAAATGGCATGTTTACAAGAAGCGTAATGTTTTGTGAAAAATTTTTCCAATAAAGGGGGAATGGTTTAAATTTTTAAATGGTTGAACTAAATTTCTAGAATGTTTTTGAAATGGAAAATAGTGTGTTTTCACCTCTTTTGAATATAAGAAATTATGTAAAATTTATTTTTGAAGATGTGTTCCCATTAGAGTTTTATAATCTATTTAAGGGAGTCTTAATGGGATGAGTTGTTCCGAAATTATTGTGAATGACATGGAAGGGAATCATTATATAAATGGTTGTGCCTTTATGAAATGTTTTGTAAGCTATAAATATTAATTTAGATCTTGTGGTTAGTTGTCTTGAGAAAAAGGATGTACTGGTTGACCATTTTGATTTTGAGAAGTGGAAGGAATTTTTGATTTTACGTATGGTATTTCCATGAGAGACCACATGCATGGGGTTATATGGTATGATGGATGGTTTATGGAATGGATGGATGAGTGCCTCGATGGATATGAGGTGGTTTCCAGGTGTGGTATGAAAACATGCATGTGCGATGGGTTACCATTGGCGGATACACTAACCATTGAACTATTTGTTTTCAAAGAATTGTTATTAATGGAAAACAAAATGTCTTGATGACTGGTTTGGGATGGTTTTAATTATGTGTTTTTAAAGATTTTGATGTTATTGGATGTTTTCATTCCACGAATCCCTCTTATTTGAATAGTGTTTTGGGATTGTGTTCGGTTGGTAAGCTGGGTTGAAGGAATGGTTAGTGATCTCTTCTGAGAAAAATTTGCTAAGCCTTTATAGTGGTTCCCTTAATCTATTCGCTTCTGGTTTTTGGAATTTTTTGACCAATGGATAAGCTTGGTTGGGTCCTTGGGTTCACTTGTTGGGTAAGGTATGATACCATTAATGGATAGTGCACGACATATTTGCAACTCAGATTATTTCACCATTAGAAAATCCTCAAGTTGATCAATATAAGGTATATTTTCTTGAGAATTGGAGATTGAGTTTACACCATTTCCTTTATGCGATTTTTGGATCCTCTTGTATCAGTAGAGTGATCACGGAAGGTTGAAATAAACTTAGTTTCATATGTTACCAGATTCATAGATGGTGGAAGTGGTTTGGGGTTTATTGTGTGGATAAGTATCTAGATGGTTTCTAAGAGGGACTCTGGGTCCATCATAGTCTCTTTGAAGTAGGAGTTCATGTTAAACCACCAGTCTGTGAAATATGGTCATGAGAGGATATTAAAAACACTTCCTGTAATTTTTTGTTGTTTAGGGACTTAGTATAAGGTTCCTTTCCATGTATTATTTCTATCAGTCACAAAGGACATGTTTGATGATGCCTTGTGATGTCGCGTGCTCATTTGACTATAATGGTGAAGGCCGTGCAATCCTCTGGGAGTCAATGTTATATTGGGAGTATATATCCCCTGAAAAAACATCAAAATCATTTGTTTTATAATAAGGTGATTATATGTGACATTTCATTCTGTTGTTTTTCACCCCAAGAAAGAGGGTGTGATGTGTGTGAATCTTCTGAGCCCTTGATTTAGTGAAATGTCAGGTTAGGATAAGGTGAGTTTGGAAAGTGTTATGTCTTAGTAAACTTATCAGGGATTGTGGTGTGGTTGTTTTTATCACCAGAATAAGATCTATTCAAGGGTTTTACAAGGCCTAAATATGAGTCCGAATATGATTCAATCATTTGAGCTCCAGGCATTGGTCCTGGAGAGAAGCTGGCATGTAGTCAGGGGAAATCCAAGGGTTATTCAAATTCTTTTACAATGTATGATACTCAGTATGAAACAATTGAATATTTTAAACCTTAGATGTCATCATGGGTGAGAACACGGTTTGTGGATGATTAATAGTGACCGTGTTCTAGGAATAGATATAGAAAGAATGATCCACACAGTTAGTGCATGACTTCCCAAACTGATCAGACAAACCATGCAGCCATCCCAACTCTTTCAGTTTTGTGATCAGTCTATATTTTCCAGTAATGGTTGGTTAAGATGGTTATTTATTATAGTGGGCAGAACCATTTTGAATTTTATGTATGTTCTTTTAGAAAGGTTTAATGGGTGTTTACCCATTGTATCGGGGAGTCTGTTCGGGCCTCCCATGTTACTACCCTGATCCTCTCTGAAGAAAATTCGAGTTGTCTCTTATGGTGGGGATCCATTTTTGTCTCCCCGTATTAGTAACTCTTATTTGTCCTTTGTATTCACTTGGAGATAGGTAGTCTTTTCGGAGCTATTTTATTAACTACATCTTCCTTGGGTAAACATTGGGATTAAAGAACGCCCAACAATTTATTTAAAGGAAGGTAATTGTGACCTTGATCAAGGTTGTTGGAATTTGGGTAAATTTATTGAGGCTTGTTCAGATATATTTTGAGGAGTTTTCTTTTGGGATAAGGTATTAATTTTCTTAATCAATTAATGAAAATGGTGTATGTTTTGTTTTGTGAGAGTATTCCTTCCTTAAATGATCACCGAGGATGTTTGGCCTTGGGGGGGGGGGAACTTGGAAAAGGAGTACATAATTGTTTATTGGTTGGGATTAGTTTTTGATTAGGGTATTGTTGTTTCATTTCAAGGGAAGAAAGATTTATGGTGGGAAGAATTTTAACACCCATATTTTCAATTCAATTCGTTGATTCAAATCCTAATTTGGTTTTTAGTTTTATCTTAGTTTTCAGGTGTTCTGAGTTTGAAAATTTTGGGTCTCTTGTGTTGTTCATCTATGAACTTGGTCTTGGGGGATTTGTATGATACTTTGCCTCCTGTTTTCTCAAATGTTTGGAATTAGGTTTTGGTGTTTTGGAGTTGGTTTTCTGACACTTCTAGTGGTACCGTCTGTGGGTTGAGATGTTAAGGTGGTTTGTACCAATGATTTAGATGAGTTTTTAGGTGAAAATGATGGTTTATAATGGGAATTTTATCCCCTATGCATGGCCTATATTTCCCCCATGGTTTCCCCATTTGACTCCCTGAATTTTGAAGATTATGGAATGTTTTTCGGTTCCTAGAAAAAGACACAAAATTTACTAAACCATGAAGCCAAACCGGGGAAGGGTGTCAATGTCAATAAATTTTATTAGAATTTCCAATTTTTTCATCAAAGAAATAAATGTAATACCTCCATTCTTCCCCCATTCGACCCCAGTAGCCACACTAGGCCTCTGAGCTCCCTCAAGCTCCCATGAAACACATATTTGATTGGGTTTTTGGTTGGTAAACTCCAATATTTCTTCAAGTAATTGTTTCTCTCTTCATTTCGTTCCTTCTCGATAGGGTTTCCTCCAACTTTTGTGAAATTATAAAATATCCAGAAGATAGGTTTCGAACCTAGGGTTTTATTTGGTGTCATTTTTGTCACACCTTGGCTCTAGGGATGGATTTATATTTCTTGAGGTGCGATGGTGGTGCAGTTGATGTTTCGCCTAATGTTTTGAGGGTTTCAACACAAAAGGTATGTGATTCCATATGTAGATATTACTTTTTGAGTTAGCATACTTTATTTAATTATTTTTCCGGTTCATCATATGTGGTGTGTGGTGCAATAAATTTTTTTTGATGGATTTTGTTAAGCGTTTAATTTTATCCTTGGATTTTATCTTGAAATTGGGTGCTTTTTCTTTTGTGACTCTTGGGATAATATTTGGGAGTATTTTATAACATATTAATGTGATTTATTTTTGTTGAAAGGAGCTTCCAATTATGGTTTTTAATACTTTGGAGCCATGTGGGCCTCAAAATAGGGTTTTTGAATGGGTGTTATTTCTAAAACCTTATTCCACTCCTTGAAAGTGTTTAATGAAAATGTGTGTTATTATGGGTATCTTTTGTGTTATTGTTTAAGGTAATTTTATATCACTTGATAATGGTTTACTAAATGTTGAAAGGGCTTTCTATTTATTCTTTGGTCGGTTATTAGTGTGATTTTGGCCTTGAAATATGGGTTTTAAATGGGTGTTGTGGGCAAGACATATTTACACCCCTTGGGGTTGTATTATGAAAATTGTAAATGTTATATTTGGTTAAACAATGTGGGAAAATGGTGTATATGTGTTGTATGGTGAGTGTGTTCACCTAATATGGGTTTTTGAAAGATAAAGTGGTGATTTATTATGACATACATTTTAACAATGTTTTATTGAGTGTTTAAATGTTTTAACAAATGGAAAGAGTGGTGAGAAACATGGTTGGGGGCTATTTTGTTAGACTGTGAAGTGAAAAATGAATTTTGTCAATTAAAGACGTATTATGTGTTATTTTTGTGGGATTTTATGTGAATTAGTCTATCTTGGATAGGTTTTGTAAAAAATTAAAAGGATTTGTTGAAGTGTTAAAGAGATGTGAATAGTGTTTTGGGCTATTTTGGTGTGAGTATGTTTTCAAAATGCATTTGAATAAAAACTGAATTATGTGACTTGTCAGATATACATGGGGGATTTTTGGTGAATGTGTGATGTGAAAGTGTTATTTTCAAGTGAAAATTATATTTTATGGATTGTTGAACTTGTTTGAGCATAAGAAGGAAACCTGGGTATCTAGGTGGGTGGACGTGTACCGGTATTCTTGTGATCATGGGGGTGGGGTTAGCCTTAGTTTCATGTAGAAATATTTTACATGAAAACACTAACTATAATATGATAATGCTAATTTCATGGGACCAATAGTTTATGGGTATGATCCCTACTAGTGGCTCGTGTGCAGGAGAATATATATTGTAATGGTTACTCTCACTGAGATACGAGGTACATTGGACCCATAGTGAGCTAGTTCCTAGAGGTTAATTCCTATTACATGTTCTCATTGGATGTTTTTTCCTTACCGTCGGCATACGTTATTTTTGGCTGGAAATTACATTTTTTGGGTATTTTTTTATAAGTGTTGATTCTTTCAAATAGACCACTTGAAAACTGTATTTATTTAATGTTGCATCCTTAAAAAATTGTAACTAGGATTTCTTATATAAAAAACTTCTATGATTTTCCTATTTGAATATTTATCACATGTAATATATTTGTGATGGTATGCTACTATGATTTGGCTCACTCCTTACATACACCTTTGGTTTAAAGTCAACTTGATTTTTTACAGGTTTGGGTACAGCTTTTGTGCCAATGGATTTGGTTTTAGTGGTCCATCGTGATACGGTGTTGTGAAGATGGCTTGAGGGTGGTGCCTCTTACCATATTGAGGTTCTTGGGATTTCTTTTGTTTTTACCTTTTTAATGGTCTTTAAATTTTTTTTTAAACTGTGTAATTCAGTTCTGAATTTTAGTAAAAGATGTTTTGGTTTGAAAAATCTATATTTGGTTTCTTGGTTTCATTTAAGGATTTATGTTTATGAATTTAGGTAAATAATTCCCAAATTTATTTTTATGATACCCTAACACTTTTTCTAGCCCTTGGGGATCGGGAATTCCCTTTTGGACTTTCCAGGGGCCGGGTCAGGTGCTGGTTCTGATGGTGACCAGATTCAGTTTGTGATAGCTAGAGTGCATTCATATGAGGAATGATGATAATACATCTATTATCCATAAAGTTTGAGAAGTGAATCATAACTCCCCTCACTTCATAGTGGTCTAGGGAGTATTGTATCCTTATACTATGGGGAACCTTATTAGTGATGAAAATGTATGAAATCAAATGATGCTGACAATCAATTTCATAAGGGCCTTTATAGTAATATTATAATATTCTTTATTCCCCGAAATAATTGTTTAGAATATTTTACTTTCTAGATTGTACACATTATTTTTATAGTACTTGAATGAAAAAATAAGGGGAATCCTATGGTGTATACCGAGTTTCCTACTGATGCTGAGGGGTCATTAATTGTATAAAATTCATATTATATATCAGCTATTGACCTAGATTTTGGTACAATATAAAATAAAGTCGATGTTTCTAGGATGTAAACCATTCATGTAGTTGTGGAAGACAAACTCACGGTTAATAACATATAATGTAATTACCCATTGGTCATGGAATATTTTGATATTAATTTCGTCAAAAACTATAACTGACATATATATTTCATTTCATGTTTTCCCCTGGAAAAGAATGATTTTAGTATTTATATGTGATAGGGAGACCAATAAAAATATTAGTGTATAATGGGGTTTTACAAGAGGCATGTATGAATTAAGAATGATAGACTCACAAAATATTGGTGGTGGGAAGGGACATTGATGCACTATCATTTTAGGTATAACCTATCATAACCCCTATGTTTAGAAACTTATAGATGAAAAGTTATAATGAGTGGTGCATACTATCAGTAGTACTTTGAAATGTGACCCATTAATGTGTATTCTATTTCAGTGAGGTGAGGTACTTTTGACCCATTTTATTTTATAATAGAGGGTTATTATTCCCCTATACATGGTATGGAATCTATTATAATTTTAATTGAATCCTATATTTAAATTTTCAATACCCCACATAACACTAAAAAATTTTAAGATATTTTATACTTAAGAGGTGGAACCCATGAATGAGATAGATCATAGAACGCTAATAGGTCAGGAAAAAATAATTTCTGATCTAATAATTTATAGTATAAAGGAGGAAAATATAATTTTAGAAACTAGTTATAGAGATTGAATAATATTATTAGTGACAGAAAAATACAAAGAGGTTATGAATAATTAAGAGAAATTTTTAATGACTCCGAAGATGGTTCGGTCTATGGGGGTTGATTTTTAAAACCATATATCAACCTACAAATTATATATTGTAACATGAATTCTAGATCCTAAATGTAAATAGTAATATCCGCTACTATCATTGAATCTAGATTATTTTACTTCACATGATGATGGACATTAATCCTGTGCAAATGAAGTTGATGCAACTTGGAGATCCATTTTAATGAATGGAATAATATATAAAATTTCATTACCCGCACACTATTGGGTTAACATTTCGGAAATATGGGATGCTTCAAATAGTGGTTGGTCAATCTAGGATATGGATAAGTCATCTTCTATGTCCTTAATATAGTGATCCCTAATTTTATGGATGAGTAGGAGTGGTTGGAGTGGTGATAGTTTGAGATTACTAGGGTTCTTGTCTATAACACATGGTGGGAATCACAAGGATAAAATAGATAAGGGAATATTGACTAATAAGGAGAGGATAACATTCCACAATAAATCATAATGACATGGAAGGAGGAAGTCATTCTTGTGAGTACTCAACTATACATTATTGAAGTCACACTTTCTCAAAACTCATATAATGTTACAAAGTGTAATTCCATTAGGTTGGGTTCTTAATTAGGGATGATAAGGTTTCATACATGTATAAGAGGAGATATTGTAACTATCTTGGTAAAATCCTGATTTTTACTCCTCCATGAAAATGATAGATGATATTGAATTTTTGATAGCCTCGAACAATCATATTTCATTTTTTAAGGGAGAAGCTCTAAACTATGGATAAATCTCATGATTTTTTCCATGTAATAATAATTAATACATATTTAAATTATATTCATTCAATAAATAGACTCTTGATCTTATTAATGATACAAATAAATAAAAACCTATAATCTCATTTGATTCAAGATTAGTTTATGAAATAAATGATAACATATGGATATCCTTGTTATATGATATGGCACAACATGGGTGGAAGTTTCATGGATGAAATGATATATTGACCTCTATTTGGGAAACCAATGTGAATGTGGAAATGAGGATTGTTTTACTCAAAAATATTTATTCACAAAGACAATGTGTAAATACAATTATGGTGTAGTATCATGGGTGTTATTAATCTATATGAGTAAGGGAACTTAGAGAAAAGTAATTTATTCACATTTAGAGAAAGAATAGATAGATTAAAATACACATATATGGTGCGTATGGCCTTTAACCATGATAAAAATTTAGATTACAATATCATATTATATGGGGGACTTCATCTGGTTTAAGTTCTCTAGATGGGAGACTGGCCATGGAATATCATTCTGTCACCATAGGGATGTCAGTTTAGAAGTGAAGTATTTGTTTCCAATATGACAAGTATCATAAATTGAATATGGGTCATGTTAAATTATATTATCACATTTTTATAGACCATTAATACATTGGGGTTTTTAATAATCTAAGGAAGGGAATGGAATTTGAGCCTATGGAATAAAGTGAATCTCAAAAATATTTCCATTGATATTTTAGTAACATCATATTTCATTCATCATATGATAGATGTATAAATGAAATAATTTGGTCAATGGGAAAGTTGAAAATAATGACTAGGTGAGAGATATGAGAATGAGGTTTGAGAATTCTCAATGAGGGGACCAATGTGATCCTAGGTATGTTATTTTATGTTCACATATCTTTGGGCATGTTAGGGAAAATGTTTCATGTTCACATAACATAGAGCATAAGTGTTCTGGAGATTATGGTCACATATCATTGACCTGAATGTTTTTCCTGGATTATTGTTTTAGAAGACAGACTAAGGGGTGTAAATTTTTAGGCCATGGATCTATGTCCAATGGGTAATTCCTTTTCTAGTCATGTATCTAAGACTAATACAATGTAGTTTCATGTCATGAGGTGAGAAAATAAGTGGCGATCCTTACTATTATGTTCCTAAAATGTTTCAGGGAATGATCAACCAAAAAAACAAAATACCAATTGATTCATTCTCAATGTTAGAAATATGGTGTAATATAAGATCAATATTATTTTATATGGGATCACAAAAAGGGAATATGACTAATGGTTGACGTGTTTCACCAGCCACCAATGAAACTCTTTTTGATAGGGAAAACTAGTTATGTTCGAAGTCATGAGGATCATTAAAATTCCCAATATGATAGGATGAACAATGAGGAATCATCGAGGGTTTTAGAATGTTATAAGAACTAGAGAAGGTGGAGGTGAGACAAATTCTTCCCTTTAGGACACAAATTAAGAGGGGATATGAAGATATGATATGAATGACTACTAAATGTGTCTTTGAGATGATGCTTCCACTTCTATAAAACATGAAATGATGTCAAAATAGATAAGGATAATTACTAGCCACATTTTAAACATTCTCTAAATCATAACTTATTTCTTATACTCCACTGAGACATATAACTAGATGTGAGGTGATCCATGTGAACTATTACAACTTTACAAGGGATTATATTTAAGAAAAGATGATTTATATGGATTCAAATATTTTAATCCATATGTAGGATTGTGAAAGGAAGGTTTATGATAATGGAGATATCTATAATTATAAGGGTTATTATATTTTTCAATATACATATCAGCACAATGTACAAATTGTGGTGGAGTGGCATGTTGGCCACTATGTTTTATGGTCGAATGAATGTTCCAAACCAATGATAGGGAATGATAATGGAATTAAATCATAACTCAATGTGACCAATTTTACGCCTTATGTTGTATAGTTTGTGGTCATGTAGCACACAATAAAGGGAGAGAAAACATATATAGAAAGTGTAAAGCATAAGCATTGTCCATATAGATTACTTTAGATGGGAATGATCATAGTTCATGATAATAATTTTTTGAATAGGGGAGATTATATTTATGGACATCAATCTAGGATCTTAGAAATGAAATTTAATGTCACATGTAAACTATTAACCAGGTATTGGAGTAGTATTTATTGAGATATGGTCCACAGAAAATGTTGAAATTTATTGGAAATCCAAACTCCAATACAGAAAACCTCAAGGAGAAGTGCATGTCGATCAAGGTCAGGATTCATGGATGAAATATTCTAGTTTAGAGTCATGAAATATGTACCATAACATAGAAGATTATAATCATCTTATCACTATGCAAGAGATGGTATCTTGCTGAGGGATGGAAATTCATAGACAAGATGTGGGTTATGGGGTTTTTTTGCTGGTGTTGGGAAAATATTTCTAGAATCACTAAGTATCTTATACCATGGTAGTAAATCCACACATAGTTATTAAGATGAATTTATAAAGATATTTATCATATAAAAGGACATGGACATCATCCCTGGGCTATAAAAGTAAATGGTATTGACATGAGTCAAAGGTGGAACATGAGTTCTAAGATAGACTATGGTGGACTTTACAACATGGTTAAAGAAAATACATCCTAACATCACTATGTATCATGTGATGTGGGAACAAAATACCCATGCATATTTTTAGATGGAATAATAGATGAAAATAACTAGTGGTAGGTTATTGTATGATTCCAATGCCACAAATTGGGTGTCCAATAATTTAGGAAAAAATATCACATATTTTTAATTCATTTGTTTAGGTGTGTACCATATTATTTATCATTTTATATAATATATTTTTTCTTGTAGTTTAAAATTATATCATAAGAATGATAAATGTTCTACATAATATAATTTCATGTATTTGAGACTATGTGGGGCATCAAAATCATTATAATGATGAAACCAATCAAAAATCCTAATCTAATGTAGGATATTCTCAATGTGGGAATCATGTGGGAAATAATTATTACTAATGTCACACAAGAGTACCAGTTAGGTATGAATGGGATGGGGCCGAAATATAATATATACTAATATGGAACCCATGAATATGAGGAAAATAGGGTTCATTATTTCATAGGACTAGTTCACTTTTCCAGCATACCAAAACATACAACATGGTAGTACCTAGGGTGTTAATACCCTACTCATGCATGTTGTTGTGGAAAAATGTTAAATCATGAAATATGGAATAAAAAATGCAATGGAAGAGATAGATAGGATAAGGAGGAATGTTAACCTTGTTTGAATAATGGATTTTTCTCTTATTCCATCAATAATCGGGGAATCATTTATGGTTATCCATTGAATAAATGGTAATAATGGTATACATTATTATGATATAATGGAATCATCCCCTGTGAGGTGTACATTGGATGGGTTCCAAACTGAGAGAGGGGAATTATTCCATCACTATAGGGGATTCTATTAAAAAATGGAGGTTTATAGGTAAATAAAAACAATTAAGACAAGAATTGTGGAGAAATATAAATAAAATATTCTAAAAGGTAGGTATGAGAAACCAGAGGATACCATGTCTTGTGTTAGGAATACTTATAAATTATGGTACACCATACAGAGTTCCAAAACCATGATCCATGGTAATGTATTGATCATGTGCATGGGGAGATAAAATTAGCCCATGATGATGTATAGTTTAAGGACATGTAACAATGACTACTGGGAAGCTACTACTTTTGGTTCATATATCCTATACCATATGGGATACATTAAGTATTCCATATAATACTTGTTAGGATAAAATAGACATTAATTACAAGACTGATGCCAAAATATATGAGCTTTGGACTTCACAAAAATAGTTTAAGGTCATGGTACTTGGATAATGATACTTCTTGTAATTTATTATCAAATATTTTTAACCATAACCATATGAGTATCATAATTACACAATGTAAAAGGGATATAAAAACCTAATGTGAGCACAAATCACCAAAATTAGGAAGGAGAAAGTGTGAATTTTAGGATAGTCCAAGGATATAAAATCTGGGTGATCCACTATATAATCCACCAAATGAAAACCCAGATACGCATAGCTTTGGAAGTGAGTCTAATATATATATATATATATTTGAATCATGTGTAGAAGAGGATTCATGAAAATTATGGGATCCTTGGTGGGAAATGGAAGCAAAAAAACATGGTCGGAATCGATAAGAAATCCCTAATAATGAAAAATAGGGAATGGATGTTGAGTATATGACTGTACATAGGAGGGTAGCAAATAATAACTATAATTATCTATTGTGTAAAGATTAAACACATGATTATCTATGATGATGGGGAAGTAAGTGACCAATAATGGAATAAAAATGGACTCCTCTATAGTAATAAATCCATAATAGTTTTACTGTTTAATAATTATATAGATTTATGTTCGATACTCAATTCAGTATCATGAATTTGGGACCATTATTAGTTTATTTTATCATTATATAATATGGATAATTAATCTTTATATTAATATCATTCATTGAGGATAAATTTCATTACAGTTTAAGGCCCTTTACCGAGGTTTTATACGTAATGTATTTTTGGGTAATGTGACAAAGATATATTCACATTAGTTTGAATTAAAATAGAACAGAATTCATTATGATGAGATTAAAGTCACGAGAAATGAGATTAAATATGCTATGAATCGTTACATCATAAATTTAGTATTGAATGTAACAATTTTTACATTCATGAAGCCAGGAAACCAATTCATGCTATTTTAGACAACACGAGAAAGAAAAAAATTCCAATGTAATGTTATTCACAGAAAATCATGAGAAATATTGAATTTTTGAGAGACGTGATTCACTCTCCATCAATAGTGATCAATGATTTTAAAATATTTTAGTAATTCTTTTAACAAGTGAAAAGTAATTCCTATTTATTCTCTATTCTCATTGATTTTATTCTATGTATCATCAATGTTCTAAATTTTAACACAATGTCACATTAAAGGATTAAGAGAAGATAAATTATTATGTTAAATTCGTAGGCCACTTTGTAATGATGGACTACAAGGTTTTGTAGAACTTGAACCCTTCCTTCATCAAGGGATTATAATTCATTAATATATAATTGGGATGTTTTATTGAGTGTCAAATGGACATTGATGATGTTCAAAGAAATTTTAGATGGACCCCAATGGAAACTATTGTACTTGTACCATATTGAATGTATTAATGAGATATTTGGGTGGAGGTCCAAGAGATCATAGTATTTTTACTTAATTGTTAGAAGATTGTATCAGGTAATGTATTCGTTTTCTAATCCCCAATATTCATAACTTTTTTAGAGAATAAATTTTATAATTCATCAGTCTATACGATAACTAATTTATTATAGGTGAAACTATGGTTAGATAAGATATTGTACTTTCTGTAAAACATCAACACCATGGTGATTCATAATTAGTGTCATTATCCATTAATATTTTGAGAGCGAACCCAAAATTATGATTAATGTTGGATTTAAGGGACATAATAAAAAATGGTATTGACACCCTTTAGTGGATTTTAATAATTCCCTAAGAAAATGAAATCAGTGGCAATAAGGCTGATCATGAACTATAAATGTTATCACTTGTGGGTATGGACCAAAGGCATAAATCCCCAATATAGTGAAGTTATTTTTTGACTTAGTACTCTGTAGAGGACCTAAGGGTTTATGTTTTATGTTGGAATGAACATAGAATGTGTGACACGTTATCATGAATTCCATGTAGTCCTAAACCATGATAGTCTATGATTATCCAATCATTATATCTAGTGAGATAGATTATATCCTAATTTATGACCCCAAATGAACCAACATGAACATATTTTAAAAATAATGGAAATTAATTTCAATTAATTTAGTTGATAAAAATTCAATTAATATTAGTTTTAAATATGCCTCATGTAACGCTCCGACCCCAGTTACCCAGATTCGGTGCATTATTACATAACATTGGAATTATCACAAGAAAGATCAAATCTTGAAAGACTGATTCATTTAGTAGCCTTGGAATAACTAGATACATTAATAAAGTTTACATTACATCATAAAATGAAAACATCAATAATATAGTCTCCATAGTCCACACTCTTATCCCCTCATACTATCACTACAGTTCATTCATAAATTACTTTTTCACATCATGGGAAAAATAAAACATAGAAAAGGGGTGAGCTCAACTGCCCAGAAAGGATAACAATATAGCAGAAACATTCATAAATAAGAATAAACATTTAATGAAATGTATAACTAAAACAAAAGCCTTTTAAACTTGAACTTTAACATAGTATGGAAAAAATAAAATGAAATAATTCCATTTACTTATTCACATGGATATTCTACAAATCTAATAATCACATGCAATATCAATAACCACTTTCATAATGATGGAATGCATAATTCCAGACTATTATAACCACATAGCCAAGGCCTCATGCCAAGACTACAAATATGATTTTGTCAAGGCCTTGTGCCAAGACACTAGTTTGTCTCATGAGACCTACCTATGCATCGAGGAGCTTTAGCGGGCTCCACCCATCACATATTAAGTCCAATGCATTCATCATATGAACAGGTTTAAACATAACATAAACATTCGTATTAAAACAAGCATACAAAATGTCAATACTTTCGCCAAAAATCATAAATGGTATAAAAATAACACATCCACAGTAAAACAAATCAGAAAACCTTCAATACAATATTGAAGTTTTTTATCATAATAAATCAACTTCAAATAGGCTTAAAATCCATCAAAGGATGTTGACATAGATGAAATCAAAACTTTTTGAGAGAAATATCCCTTTTGTTGAAATCATTTAAAAGTCACATAATTATAAAATAAAACATTTATTTTGAAAATTTTCTTATAAGCTTGTAAGGGAAGCTTCGAATATTTTATAACTGCAGAAAATAGTCGCACCCATCGTATAAGTTAAAAAAACATTCTTACCTTAATTCTGTCGAAAAGGTTGAAAAGGACCTTGTTTGGAAAATGATGGAAAGATTCCTTTATAAACCACTTATAAAATTCAAAAAGGGTATAAATGTCTTTAAACCATATTCTAGTAAATAATAAAAATGTTTTGAAATACATTTTTAAGAAACATGGATGTGGATGATAAAGAAAACCCAGTAGATTATTACGTATAAACAACCTCGGATAAGGAATAGATTGCGAAATAAAACCTTACCTTGTAATTTTCCTTGGTTGGGGGTAGGTTAACCTCCTATATACTGGTGAAATAATTTCTATTAAATTATACAATAATCATATACATTAATATGATATCATATATGATCATTTAACATTTCTTTGTTAATAATATCATAGAATTATTGTCGTATCAGGTGTTAACTTACTCATTTTATTTTATATGTTTTGTTACATAATACATTTTTGTTATGGATAGGTTGTATATTATTCATATCTAGAATTATATCAAATCCTTAAACATTATTTTTAATCATCAAATGCGAATTATACTTTAATGGATACGATGGAGAATGAATCTCATCGTCTATGTGGAGACGGTAGTCCGTACGTACGCACGAGCGACAATATCATTTTTATGATATTAAAATAATATATAATTTGATGTTATATCAAATATACAGAATCATTATCATGTTATATTTATTATTTGCATGAATTACACATCATTATTATACCCATCCAAATAATAATGTTTTGAATAACAATTACACCACGACATGGAGACGGTAAGCCGTACATACGCAAGTATGATGACATGTCATTCAAAGGATGGATAGAATACTGAAATATGGTTGTACCATGTTTATAATAACATAAAATTATATATAATATACTGGAGTTCTTATTTTAGATTCTTAATTACAATGAAAGAATAAGTGGAAGAAGAAAGGAACTTGAAAAAGTGTGGTGAAATCATTACCTCTTCTTCGGGTTCTTCCTTTTGATTTGATCAAAAGGGATCCTTAGGTTGGCTTTCTGACCAAACTAAGGCCTCTAGGCTGTATTTAGGGATTTTGAGAGAGTATTTGGCCATAGTATATCCGAGACAAATGGCTTTGAAGGTGTGAATTAATGAGAAGGGGGGAGTGCCCTTTTATAAGAGGGGTGAGGGGGACCTTTGGAAAATCTAGAAATGTTATTTTATAATAATTTATATTCGGTTTCCAATGGCTCCAAAGTAGATTATTTAAAAGTTAAGGTGGGTAGGGGTCAAAAACCACTCAACCAATAGAATTTAGACAGGTTTGGGTCATTATATTAACCTTATCTTTTAGTTTTAACTCATAGTTAATTAGTTTGACACTTACCATGTCACTTTGTATTTTTATATTATATAGTTAATAAACTTACTATATACCTCAAGAGACCCACAAGTGGTACATTAATGATAAAACAATCATGATATAAGTCTATTGGACGAACCTTAGACTTTTAGGAATTTAATATCAATTAATAATATAATATTTGTTTTAAAAACTCTTTTATGTCAATTTTGACACTATTGAATAATTGATTTTTGTGAAAATCATAACAGAATGATTACTTCGAACAAAGTTAATTAAGTCAATCCAAACAAGTCATATAAACCTATCAAATTATTTTAATTCATAAAAAGTCTCAAATTATATTTATTTTGGTATTTATAATATCAATTATTTTAATTTTTCACTATTATGGTAATTACTGCATCATCATTGTGTCATAAATAAAGTAAATTATTTATTGTCTAAAAATTATAAATAAAATATAATTATGTAGGAAATACTTTTAGCTTTCTATTTAATATTTACAATAAAATTTATCTAATGTATAACCTTATATTAAAAATGTTTTAGTAAATAGAATTTGATTTTAACTCTTTTAACTCTTCTTTGAATTAAATAATAATAAATGTCCTAATCTAATCCAAGTGGACGTAAATGATAATATTTTATTCCTATGGTTGTTTTTGGTCGAGGTAAACTTTTACAATAGTATTAGGACATGTGTTAGTGTAATATTAATATCATTTTTCCCATTAATTACCCTATTTACTTTTAACCGTGGTAAATAAAAGTAAAATGTTACTATTCACCAAAAAATATTTTCATCACATTGAACCACATTTTACTTCTTGATATTAACTGTGTCTCTCAGATTTTTAAAATTCCACTCACAGAAGCGATAAAATTAATTTTTATGAAAAATTTAGTTTTTTTAACTACCACTTAGTGGTTTCACTATTCATAAAAAATGGAGTTTTTCAGAAAAATATCAAAAATTCACCTTAGGCTAATTTCGATATTACGAATCCAAAAATGAAGTCCATTTTAAAAAATAAAATTTATAAATTTCAAAAATTGGATATTACTGTTCATAATGGTTAGTTTGAATGGTTGTGGTGTGTTAGAACTCGATGTTGCGTACAACACATGCTGTTGCATTATTCAAAGAGAAATGTACCATAGAAGCTTTGGGTGTTACATTCTCCCCTCCTTCAAATAATTTCATCCTCAAAATTTCTAGAATACTACCCGATGAAAAGACTCGGGTTGTTATTCATCATAAGTTCCTTGGGTTCCCACGTCGCCTCTTCCATATTATGGTTTCTCCACAAGATGTTTACCAGATGATTCGTCCGGTTTCTCAGTACTTGTTCTCTCGTATCAAGAATCTTGAAGGTATCTTCTCAATAAGAAAGATCGGGTTCTAGTTTTAATTCCTTATAGGTGAGTACATGCGTTGGGTCAGGCATGTATTTCCTCAATAGTGATACGTGGAACACATCGTGAACTTTGTAGAGATTTGGCAGCATTGCCAGAAGGTAAGCTACAGCCCCAATTCGTTCTAGAATTTCGAAAGGTCCAATGTACCTGGGTCTCAATTTACCTTTCTTACCAAAACATATGACTCCCTTCCATGGAGATACCTTCAGGAAAACATGATCACCAACTTGAAATTCCAAATCCTTCCTTTGATTATCGGCATAGTTCTTCTACCTACTTTGAGCTGCTTTGATATGGTTTTGGATTACCTTCACCTTTTCCATCGTTTCCTCCACCAGTTCTGGGCCTACAAGTTTTGTTTCACCAACATTATCCCAACAGGTTGGTGTGCAACATCTCTTTCCATATAATGCTTCATATGGTGCTATATGAATACTCGAATGTAAGCTATTGTTATTGGAAAATTCTACTAGAGGTAAATATTGATCCCACATACCCTGAATGTCAAGTGGAAGGATATCAACATGTCTTATAAGGTTTTAATAGTTCATTCTGATTGTCCATCTGTTTGAGGGTTGTAGGCATTGCTCAAATGAAGTTCAGTATCCAAGTCTTTCTGATGTCTTTTCTAGAATCTTGAAGTAAAACGGGGATCACGATCAGAAACAATCAATAGGGTTACTCCATGAAGTCTCACAACTTCATTAATATATAGTCTTACTAGTCGTTCAAGTGTTAAATCTTCCCTTATAACAAGAAAGTATGCTGACTTGGTAAGATGATCAACAATGACCCATATTGCATCGTTCCTTCTAGGAGTCTTTGGTAGCCCCCGGAAAAATTCCATCGTAATATTGTCTCATTTCTACTTCGGTATGAGAAGATGTTTCATGACTCCTCCAGGCTGTTACCTTCCAGCTTTCACTTGTTGACAAACCATACATCTTGACACAAAATTAGAAATCTCCCTCTTCATGTTGTCCCACAAAAAATGTTCCTTCAAGTCTCTAAACATTTTGGTTCTCCCAGGGTGTATAGAGAAATTAGAACTATGAGCATCATCTAGAAATTCCCTTTTTAGATCAGGTATATCGGGAACACAAAGTCTCTTCCTGAATTTCAAAATTCCATCGTCATACACAAAGTCTCTCAATATCCCATCATTCACATCTTTAATCTTCTTTTGAAATTCTTCATCATCGGTTTGAGAACTATTAGTCCTTTCTTGTAAATATGGTTTGGCAACTATTTGAAAAAGCATTGATGTTTTACCTTCCCTGGTTATTCCCATGTCTATCTTCACTAGATCCATGAAAACTGGATCCTTTTCAATTATAAATTTGTTCAAAACTCCATGATCTTTTCTACTCAAAGCATATGCCACCTTGTTTTCTTTCACTGAGTGGTAGTGTATCGTACAATCATAATCCTTGAGTAATTCAAGCCATATCCTTTTCCTCCTGTTGAGTTCTTTTTGTGGGAAAATATACTTCAAACTCTTCTGATCAGTATAAATCTCACATTTTTCACCATAGAGGTAGTGCCTCCATATCTTCAAAGCAAATATCATAGCTACTAACTCAAGATCATGAGTAGGATAGTTTTGTTCATGAATTTTCAATTGTCATGATGCATAGACAATAACCCTATCATTCTGCATAAGGAAACAACCAAGTCCTTTCTTCGATGCATCGCTATAAATAACGATCCCATCATTCCCTGATGGTAGAGTCAATATAACATCATTGACTAATCTTCTCTTCAGTTCTTCAAAACATTCTTCACACTCTTCTGTCCAAACAAATTTAACCCCTTTAGGCGGGATCTTCGTTAATGGGTTAGCCAATCGGGAAAAAATCTGGACGAAACGTTGATAATAACCTACCAAACCAATAAAGCTGCGTACCTCAGTTATACTCGTAGGTGCTGGCCATTTTTGAATTGCCTTGGTCTTAGAAGGATCAACAGAGATTTCATCTTTAGAGACAATATGACCCAAAAAATAAATCTCCTGAAGCCAAAATTCATACTTGCTAAACATACCATATAATTCATGTCTTCTCAGAGTCTTCAGGATAATGCGCACGTGATTTTCATAATCTTCGTAGCTTTTAGAGTATACCAAGATATAATCAATAAATACCCCCACAAATTCATCGAGATATTTCTTGAAAACTCTATTCATCAGATCCATGAATACAGAGGTTTTATTAGTCAATCCAAAAGGCATTACTATAAACTCGTAATGCCTGTACCAGGTTTGAAATGATGTCTTTGGAATTTCTTCCTTCTTCACACACAACTGATGGTATCCAGATCGAAGGTCAATCTTCAAAAAGTATTGAGCTCTATGCAGTTGGTCAAATAAATCATCAATGCAAGGTAGGGGATACTTTTTCTTTATTGTAACAGCATTGATCTCCCTGTAGTTGATATATAACCTCATAGATCCATCTTTCTTTTTAACAAAAAGAACAGGGGCTCCCCATAGAGAAACACTAGGTCGAATAAATCCCTTATTACTCAATTCCTCTAGTTGTTTCTTTATTTAGACTAATTCCACAGTGGGAATTCTATTAGGGGTCTTCGATATCGGCCTTGATCTAGGAATTAAATCAATGGAAAACTAAACATCTCGTTCTGGAGGATGTCCAGGTAAATATTCCGAAAACACCTCTACATATTCTTTCACAACAGGTACATCCTGTATTTCAACATTCCTTTCCTCACCCATAGTCATTTCATTCTCTTCCACCCCAATAATTGAATTTAGTTGAGGTACTGGGGGTAGATCTAGATAGGAATTAGGTGGTGACGCTTCTGCTCTAGAGATAAGGTGTTCCTTATCATCATCATCAAAAATCGTAACCTCCATATTTTTACAATAAATCTTCGCATCATGGTCCGAAATCCAATCCATACCTAGGATTATATCAAACTCAATCATAGGTATGATGATGGGGTCATCGGATAAAGAACATTTATGTGCTCTAATGGGGACTGATTCACAAAACATTGTTGCAATGATACTTCCCTTAAGAGTTTTAACTGAAAACTCCCTTGTTAAATCAAATTGGAAATATCTAATTTTCTTAGAAAACTGGGAAGATATGAAACAATGCGATGATCCAGAATCAAATAATTCATTTTCTAAACTTTAGGAAACCATTAAATTACCTGCCACCACGTCTTTCAGAGCTTCTACCTCCGCAGTAGTGATAGCATAAGCTTGGCCTTGATCCCTTGGGTTTTTCTGAGGTAGCTTCCCCTGATGCTTATAAAATTCATTTGCATAATGTCCCATATCCCTGCAATTGTATCATTGGACATCGATAGAATCCTTATTCCCCTTGCAATCACGAGCTTGGTGGCCTTTTCACCACACTTGTAACAGACTCTCGTTCCTTTTAAGCAAGTATCGGGGTGTTTCTTCCCACATTTTCCTATAGGATGGATATTCAACCATTCACTTCTTCCCCTTATTTACATTCCCAGATTGATCAGCTGATCTCTTCTTCTCTTTCATTTCCTTAAAGTCATAAGACTTAGAGAATTCCTTTTCTGTCTTGATAGCGCATAAGACAATGTCTTCGTACGATGAGAATTATTGTGAGACTAATTCTCGACGGAGAAATGGTTTTAACCCATCAAAGAAACTATAAATCATACTTCTTGGGTTATGTATATAATCTCCAACATACCTTGGTAACCTTGTAATGTTAGCCCCATACTTTGTGACATTCTCATCCTCATTTTGTCACAGACTCAGAAATTTCCTTTCCATATCTGCTCGATGGTCACGAGGAAAGTAATTTTCTAAAAACAGATCTTTGAACTCCCTCCATTCCATATTTGACATTTCATCATCTTCCTTCATATTTTGAATCAATGACCACCATTGATTAGAATCTCCAGTGAGGCAGTAAACTACCATGATAACTTTTCCCCTTTCACTAATTCCCAAAGCCTGAAATATTTTCTCTAGGGAACTTATCCATTGCTCATCTACTAAGGGATTTGTACTCCCATTGAACGTTGGTGGTTGTTTCTTGATGAAGCGATCTAACATTGATCCTCAATGCTATGGATCAGGGTGCTCCATAAGGGTAAGGTTATTATTCATAACCTGAGTGCGTTGTCCTAGTATGGTGATTAGCTGATCGGCACCAATTGCATCACCATCTCCACTATAATTATCTTGAGTAGGAGGGAAATCCCTACATGGAGTGTGTGCATTGATATAGTTTCCATTTCTTCTACTAGGAACCATTTCTAAACAGTGGCATAAACTAGATCAGTTTATGAATCAAAATACATAATTCCATACTTATAAAACACTTAACATAAATTGAACTATTTATGGATATAATCCATAATCATAAAAATGTTTTCTTTGAGGAAGTATATACTTATAAACCCTTCATAATGATTTGTAAATAAAATGAGTGTTATCCTAAGCATATCCCATGGGTGTGTCGTAACCAAGAGTGCAGCAAGGCCCGTTGTCGTGCACCAGTTCCCGTTCGATACTAGCTCAAAGAGGTGTTTTCGGGTTTTACCCCTAGGTACATCTGTTCCAGATCCGCCTCTACCTGCTCGTATCCAGACAGGGATGTATTGCTCGGAAAACACACAAAATCTCTACAATACCAAAATTCTAGGAAGTTCATCTATACTAATCCTAAAATTCCATCATAAATCTATGTGCTATAATCAGAGTTTATCTAAATATAGCTTCTAAGGTTTGTACTAAACTTCCTCTGATACAAACTATAACGCCCCAACCCCTTTTACCAAGATTCAGTGCATTATTACATAACATTAGCATGATCACAAAAAAGAACAAATCTCGAAATACTGATTCGTTTAGAAGCCTTGGAATAACTAGATACATTAATATAGTTTACATTACATCATAAAATGAAAACTTCAACAATATAGTCTCCATAGTCCACACTCTTATCCCCTTATAAAATCCCTGTAGGTCATTCATAAATTACTTCTTCACATCCTGGGAAAAATAAAACATAGAAATGGGGTGATCTCAAATGCCCAGTAAGGATAAAAATATAGCGGAAACTTTCATAAATAAGAATAAACATTTAAGGAAATGTATAACTAAAACAAAAGCCTTTTAAACTTGAACTTAAACATATTATGGCAAAAATAAAATGAAATAATTCCATTTACTTATTCACATGGATATTTTACTAATCGAATAATCACATACAATATCAATAACCACTTTCATAATGATGGAATACATAATACCAGACTATCATAACCACATAGCCAAGGTCTTGTTCCAAGAATACAAATATGATTTTGTCAAGGCCTTGTGCCAAGACACTAGTTTGTATCATGTGACCTACCGATGCATCGAGGAGCTGTAGCGGGCTCCACCCATCACATATTAAGTCCAATGCATTTCTCATATGAACGGGTTTAAACATAACATAAACATTCGTATTAAAACTAGCATACGAAATGTCAATACTTTCTCCATAAACCCTGAATGGTATAAAAATAACACATCCAAAATTCAAACAAATCACAAAACGTTCAATACAATATGGATGTTTTGTATCATAATAAATCAACTTCAAATAGGCTTAAAATTCATCAAAGGATGTTGACATAGATGAAATCAAAAATAATTGAGAGAAATATCCCTTTTTTGAAATCATTTAAAAGTCACATAATTATAAAATAAAAAATTTACTTTGAAAATTTTCTTATGAGCTTGTAAGGAAAGATTAGAAGATTTTATAATGGTGGAAAATAGCCGCACCAGCCGTATATGTTAAAAAAACATTCTTACCTTAATTCTGTCGAAATGGTTAAAAAGGACCTTCTTTGGAAAATGATGGAAAGATTCCATTATAAACCACTTATAAAAGTCAACAAGGGTATAAGTGAATTTAACCCATATTCTAGTAAATATTAAAAATGTTTTGAAATACATTTTTAAGAAACATGGATGTGGATGATAACGAAATCCCAGTAGATTATTACGTATAAACAACCTCAGATAATGAAGAGATTGCAAAATAAACCCTTACCGTGTACTTTTCATTGATTGGGGGTAGGTTAACCTCTTTTATAATGGTGAGATAATTGTTATTAAATTATAAAAGAATCATATACATTAATATGATATCATATATGATCTTTTAACATTTCTTTGTTAATAATATTTTAGAATTATCGTCGTTTCGGGTATTAACTTACTCGTTTTCTTTTATATGTTTTGTTACATAAGCCTTGTTTTTTATTGATAGGTTGTATCTTATTCATATCCAGAATTAGATCATGTCCTTAAACATTATTTTTAATCATCAAATAAGAATTATACTTGAATGGATACGATGGAGAATGAATCTCATCGCGTTCGTGGAGACGGTAGTCCGTACGTACGCACGAGCGACAATATCATTATCTTGATATTAAAATAATATATAATTGGATGGTATATCATATATACAGAATAATTATCATGTTATATTTATTATTTACTTTAATTACACATCATTATTATACCAATCCAAATAATAATGTTTTGAATAACAATTACACCACGACGTGGAGACGGTAAGCTGTACGTACGCACGTATGGTTACATGTCATTCAAAGGATGGATAGAATATGGAAATATGGTTGTACCATGTTTATAATAACATAAAAGTATATATAATATAATGGATATATTATTTTAGCATGTAAATAACAAATAAATAAGAAGTGGAAGAAGAAAGGAACTTGAAAAAGGGTGGTGAAATCATTACCTCTTCTTCGGGCTCTTCTTTTTGATTTGATCAAAAGGCCACCTTTGGTTGGGTTTATGATCAAACTAAGGCTTCTATGTTGTACTGAGGGAAGTTTAGAATGTATTTGGGAAGGGTTTGGCCGATCCAAATGGCTTTGAAGGTGTGAATTAATGAGAAGGGGGAGTTCCCTTTTATAAGAGGGGTGAGGTGTACCTTTGGAAAAGCTAGACATATTATTTTATAATGAATTAATATTCAGTTTCTAATGGCTCCAATGTGGAATATTTAAAGTTTAAGGTGGGGATGGGTCGAAAAACACTGAAACAGTAAAATTTAGACAGGTTTGGGTCATTATATTAACTTTATCTTTTAGTTTTAACTCTTAGTTAATTAGTTTGACACTTACCATGTCACTTTTTATTTTTATATTATATAGTTAATAAACTTATTATATACCTCCAAGAGAACCCCAAGTGGTCCATTAATGATACACTTATCATGATATATGTCTCTCGGACTAGCCTTATATTTTTAGGAATTTAATATCAATTAATAATATAATATTTGTTTTATAAACTCTTTTATGTCAATTATGACACTATTCAATAATTGATTTTTGTGAAAATCATAACAGAATGATTACTTCTAAAAAAGTAAATTAAGTAAATTCTAACATGTCATATTAACCAATAAAATTAGTTTAATCCATAAAAAGTCACAAATTTTATTTATTTGGGTATTTCAAATATCAATTATTTTGATTTTTCACTATTATGGTAACTACTACATCATCATTGTGTCATAAGTAAATTAAATTATTTATTTTATAAAAATTATAAATAAAATATAATTATGTAGGAAATATTTTTTTCTTTCTAATTAATATTTACAATCGAATTTATCTTATGTATACCCCTATATTAAAAATGTTTTAGTAAATAAACATTGATTTTAACTCTTTTAACTCTTTTAACTCTTCTTTGAATTAAATAATAATAAATGTCCTAATCTAATCCAAGTGGACCTAAATGATAATATTTTATTCCTAAGGTTGGTTTTGGTCGAGATAAACTTGTCCAATAGAATTAGGACATGTGTTAGGGTTATATTAATATCATTTTTACCTTTAATTTACCTATTTACTTTTAACCGTGGTAAATAAAAGTAAAACGTTACTATTCACCAAAAATTATTTTCATCTCATTGAACCACATTATACTTAGTGATATTAACCGTGTCTCTCGGATTTTCAAAATTCCATTCACAGAAGTGGTAAAATTATGTTTTATGAAAAATTCAGTTTTTTTAACTACCACTTAGTGGTTTCACTATTCATCAAAAAATGATTTTTTTCAGAAAAATACCAAAAATTCACCATAGGCTAATTTTGATATTCCAAATCAAAAAATGAAGTCCATTATGAAAAATAAAATTTATAAATTTTAAAAAGTGGGTATTACTATTCATAACGGCTAGCTTGATTGTTTGTGGTGTGTTAGAACTCGATGTTGCGTACAACACACGCTATTGCATTATTCAAAGAGAAATGTACTGTAGAAGCTTGGGGTGTTACACCTCACATTAAATTGGGGTTATTGTAGGGGTTATTTTTACAATAAACATGACAATTTTATCCAATTGAACATAACCAGATAGAAGTGTTGCATGTAAGAGGTACTAGATGAGAGGAGTCATCTGATAATATGTTTTATTTAACATGGGGGATTTTGATTGATACACCTTAGAATATATAGTGATGAGTTTTTACAAAAAGATCCATATTTATCAGGATATACAGTGACCAGAAATGATATATCCTAGAGCCAGTGTTTGCTACTAAATAAATTTGCATGGTTATAGAGAATCAAGCCCCGAAGGACCGATCAGTTTAGCAGTCTTGGTAAACTAGATAAATGACTGTGAATTGTAAAAATAAATAAATTTATTACCACATAATTTTTTTCCTACATCCTAAATGAGTAACTACAAGGATAACTCTAATACATATAATAAATCCATGCATATCATTCATATTAATATTCTTGGATTATTGGGGAATGAAACATAATATGTTTGAGCTCAAATGCTCATTAAGGGAAAAATAGAGTGAAAGAAATCATGAATCAATGATAATAGTAGGTGGGGATAGGTAAATAACTATAAATACATAAAATTTAAATAATTAGGTATGAAAATACCAATATGGTATGCTAGGAAACTAAAAAACATGAAATTTACCGAACAAACTGAAAATAAAATGTTTCCATGGAAATGTCGATGAATTATATCATGGATGAATAATAATTTAATCTTGAAAATGAAATACATCCATAGATATATTGATGAAAAATTTATTTTAGGAATAATATTATAATATAAATGAAGAAAATTCTGATTTATTGGATTCCATGTTTCCAAGGTACATGTTACCTTTACCATCAAGACCATGCACAAGATGGTTTACAAAATGTTGGGTAAAAACCCATCCTGGGAGGATAACCAATTGACATTTCCCATGAGACTATTGAAGCCTCGAGGTGTTATCTTTAATAGGGCCCCGCCCATGTTTTACCAGTCCAAAAAATTCTTCAGCTATCAAATAATAAATTTTAAAATGTTCTTTATCTATTATCTATGTTGAGTAGAAGATAGAGATGAATCACACAACATTCATATATACACCTTATGTAAAATGGTATACAATTTATGAAATAGTAATATCAATGATAAATGAAATAATAATTTAAGGGAAAATCAATGTTAAATTATTATAAGAGATTTAATATTTCATTGGTACTAATAAATAAATCAAGTATGTGAATTTGAATAAGATCATTAGGAAAATAAATAATAAACCACCCAGATTAAGATTGAAGACAACATCAATATAACAAATCCCTTATGGACTAATAGTATATGGATATTATCATTGATGAAATAAAATAATAAATTATAAAAATATTCTTGATGAAAATATCCTTTGTTTTTGAAACAAATATTTTAAACCTATGTTCCTTTAAAGAAACATTTTAAACCTGGAAATGAAACTACAAAGAAATGATGGTAGATTAATCCATAAATGTTGTACGAGGTAAAAAAAATATTCCTTTTGTAAGTAAAATTGTTAGAGAATGCCCCATTAAGAAAGTGACAAGAAGGTTCCTTTGAAACATTGGTAAGAGAGGAAAAGGGTAAAAATTTCTTTACCAAATTAATTTAGAAATATCTTGGAAAACAATTTAATAAAACCTTATTTTTAAAATAAAAATGGTTCTTCGACTAAAGAGAGATATAAATTTAGGTTTTCTGGAAACCATTTTCTAAAACACTTGAGTTCCCAAGTGTAAATAAATGATATTAATACTTGAAAATTGTCATGTATAACCTGATAATAATGAAAGGTATATATTGAGAATTTTTTATATAATTTCCTTGTAAGGAAATACCATTGAAAGACCATTAAAGTTATTTTTTAGGAAACAATATTTAAACATCACAAAGAGTCCCATACAACGTTGAAATATTTTAAAACATTATCCTCTTGAATGAATAATATTTTATGAATGTATAAAATAGAATGAAGGTAATAATCTTCATGATATATCATGTAAAGGGAAGTACATGAAAAATGAAAAAGAAACTAGGTTCATAACAACAATTAATCCTCAATACAATGTAAATTGAGATGAAAATCCCGTTCCAATGTGGTAACAAATGAATTAGAAAACCAAAATGTAGTAATCATTTATAAAACATTTAAATACCATTAATATAATAGGTTCATGATATTATATGTCAATTTGTTAGTAATTACACCATATATTATAATTTCAGTGTACAACAATTATGTATGACTCATAGAATGAAATTTAGACAAGAATCTCTTTCCTTGAGTTTTTTTGAGAGAACGTTCATTAACATCTGGTATAATAATATTATAAACATTTTCTTATTGATTAGGAACATTTTTCATGTTTATATTTGATTTTATTTCACATATTTACATGTTTATTATAACTACTCAAAATATTATGTTAACATCCATTAGCTGTGAACAAATTTGGTTTATGTGTCAAAACAACCATTTTTGGTAAACTATGGTCATAGGGTTCTTTATATAACATCTCTAGAATAGTACCAATTAAATAATTATAATATTTAGACATAATTTTAATTTTAAAATAAATAATTAAATATGGTGTTTAAAATGAGAATATGATACAATCATGGAGATGGTTGGTCATACGTACACATGAGTAACATTCCCATTTAATGTGACCATTGTGGAAAGAAGGTAAGTAACACCATATAATTACAAAATGATCATTATATAATAAATACAATCTTATATAATCAAACATACTTATATAAATAATTTTTTTGTATAAAAATAATCTCATCAAGTCGAGGAGGTTGTAGTCTACATGACCATGAAAAACATTACCACTTGTAAAGTGTGTGAAAGGGTAATATGGAAAATTATATATGTATATATATATATTATATTATATTTACAGAAATATAATTATGTGTTGAATACCATATAGATGTTTTTTATGTCCCATATGTTTAATTAATCCCATATGTATAATTAATTCTTTAATACCATATATATGTTTTTTATGTCCCATATGTTTAATTAAAACCATCATTTATACATTCCATGTTTACTGTGAATGAATCAAAACACTTTGAGGGTAGGTAATCCACACTTCCTCAAATTATGTTATCGTATTAACGTAAAATGAAAGTATAAACGGTTGGTTTAATTTATGATTAAAATTAGTATTAATACACAATAAATATAATATAACACACACACATAGACATATATATATATATATATATATATTCCATCATACTGGCCATCATTAGAGGCTATAGGGAAAAATTGAACAATAATCATTTCGTGAGGCATTATTTCATCGTACGTAGAAACATTATATTCGTTACCCATTATATGATGGTGTGTGTATGTGTAGGTATATATCTCATAATAAAAATAAACTTGTACATTTATGATACTAATTTTGTTACAAAATAATAGAAAAAAGATATTTTAGGGGTTGGAGAATGAAAATGAAACTAGAGAGACTGGGAAAGACAATACCTTTTAATAGCGTAACTTATTTTATGTTAGCCAAAAGGAATCAATTTAATGTATTATTTCTAAAGGGAGGATTTTAGGTAAATTTTATGATTTTTGGAGGCCATTTGGGCAGATCATTTTTGAATTTAAGATGTTTGAGAGGTGTTAAGAATGGGGAGAGGTGGGGACCTTTTTTAGGGAAGTAAAAGGACTCACATGGTATTCTTGAAAACAAGTTAGTTGTACACATGTTATTACCTAAAACAATTCATACCAAACCACATAAAAACATAATTGGAAGGTTAATGGAAGATATATTTCCATAAATTGTGTTTTGGAAAAGTTTCTAGGTCATTTTTGTCTATAAACATATGTTTTTAGACCATTTAAGCCTAATCACTGTAATTAATTTTAATCACTTTAACTAATAATTTTTGTAAAAAATTAAGTTGATCTTATTAGAAATTTTTTTTACCTTGATTACAAAGGTTTATTTTCAATTTTCAAAATTCTAATCATTAAATCAGAAAATGAGGAATAATGCTCATCTCACAGATAGACATATTACGTAGTTTTTGTAGCTAAATATTTACATATTATTATGTTTTTATATTCAATATAATAATTTGATTTATTATAATTAAATATATTTTATTAATATATGAGTAATTACACCATTTTTTGTGCAAACAAATTTATAAAAAAATTTAACAATAATAATTATTTAAATGAAAAAAAATTAACTAAAACAGAGGTTTTCCACTTTTCACTAAAAAATGATGTTTCATGAAAAAATCCAAAAAATTATTCCTATGTAATTTTTACATTATAAAATAAAAAATGAAGATTATTTTATCAAATTAAATTCATAAAAGTTTCAAAATTAAGATTTAAAATATGTTCTTCATTATAAGGCAGTTAAGAATGCATGAATAGTGGTTTTTAGGTGAAATATTGGGTTTGATCCTATATAATGATTATCAAATATATTGGATGAATATTAAAAATAATATGTTGAATATGTAACAAATTCAATACTTTAATATCACTCACTAATTTTAATTAATTAAATATATTACGGTAAATTTGATTTGTGAGAAAAGAATAGTTTTCTACAAAAATTTTATTTTAGTATTCAATTAGTTCTTAAATTCATTAATTTGTTATTTTTAACCAATGATTTAGTTTCCTAAACCACATATTTTCATAATTTAGTTAATATTATGCATAAAAACTAATTTTTATGTCATTATATCCAATTATAATATTATAATTATATATTTCTTCTTTGTGGGACTCGGTATTGTGTATAGTGCAAGCCATGGAAGTAGGTTTCTTTTGCATGGAACACAAGCTATTGTAGAAGGTCGTTGCCGCATATGATTAATGATAACCCGGTGACGCATGCATCGTATGTTAATTCATTGTTTCATCAATTGAAATATATAGAATATATTTTCAATATTAAATATATTATAATGTAACTTAATATTATATTAAATTACGTGCTTTTGTCACATGTTGTACATGATATCGAGAACAAGGTTCTTAATTCATTTTTTGGGGTGTCACATTCTCCCCGCATTATTTAAATTGCATCCCTTGAATTTAAACTCAATCTTGGTAAAATATTGTTTGATATTTCCAACATTTAAATCCGACATCGTTAGAAGTATTTATGGAACATACAATAGAAAGGAGAGAATGGGAAGTATAAAGGTCACATGGACTACCATGTAACTAGGTATCTAAGTAGGAGAACATTAGTGGAAAGTAGAGATACCAACTCGGAGGAAAAGTGTAAATATTTATAAGTAGTTAATAAGGTCTTCAGGAATGCACAAGTGAAAGATAAATGGAATGTTGAGGCCCTCAAATACATAAATCTATAATGATTTAGAAGATAACGAGTACAACATAAATTAATATATTAGGCCTACATTTTATTTATAATACAATTTCTTAAAGTAAATTAATTCTTTTACTGACCAAGAATATAATGAATTATTCTTACATGGTATGTTTCAATTTCATATTAACACTCATGACTTTTTGTTATACTTCAATAAAATTCTAATTTATTCCTTTACAACCATGAACTAACTACCAATAATAATTTTATCCCTAAACCACTAAAAGAATCTTTTAAATGATCGTAAGAGTTACAATTCTAACTATTTGTCCTTAATTATCTTTTAAACCAATTTTGATATTAGAGTAATACCTAATCCTCAAAAGTGATATTATTTTCTTATCCTTATCATTTATTTGTCAAAATATTTATCTAAAAAATGAAAAATTAACCACAAAATTGCATAGGTCAGTGGTTGGCATGAAACCCTTATCGTCCTTCAATCATGGGTTCATGTCATGCAGCCTTGGCAGATTCGATTGGTTGTCACATGGATTACAGGTTGTCCTTTTCTAAAAAAATATTAATATAACTTCTAAATATAAATATGATGCACTTCCATGAAATTGGGTTAATATATAAATAGAATTTTATCTAACGTTTTTAATAAAAACTCAATACACAAATTCTTCATCTGGTTTATTTTAACATAGGTCCGTCCATGGTCTAGGTATTATCTACAATATCATTATTAGGATTTATAAATCATGAATCCTTATCTTCATTCTGAATCTCATTAGGTTTAACCAATATTATTTATTATTTATCCAAATCCTTCATAATGGGTTAAAAATAAAACGTTGATTATCCTATGCATACCACCCAAGAGTGTCAAACCGTGTGGGTAGTAAGTCCCATTATCGTGTACGGGGTAACCCCATGTCAAACTCAGAACAACTTGTCTAATTTTTTATTCCAAGGAACATCTTTGTTATAACCACATCCACTTCTTGTATTAAAAAAGGGATGTATTTTTAGGAATACCCAAATAATCTATACTTTACCCAAACTATAGGGTTTTTATCTATACTTATTCAAATTATACCATAGGTTTATATTATCTAATCTAGGTCTTCCCAAATATAGTACCCAAGGATTCTAATAAACATCCCTCTGAGACCAACTATAGAGATACAACCCTAGATAGCCATGAGCCAGTGTTTGATACAAAATACTCTGGCCGGATTACAATGAATCAAGCCCCAAAGGACCAATAAGTTTAGTAGTATTGGTTAACCAAATATATAAATAAGCATCGTATAAATGAATAAAGTTATACAAAATATAACTTTTCTTCTTCTTACTAAATAGGTAACTCCAAATACAACTCTAATCCATTTATTAAGTCAATGCATATCATTCATAGTAAGATTCTTAGATTCCTGGGGAAAGAAACATAATATGTGTCAGCTCAAATGCTCAGTAAGGGAATAATAGACCGTAAGAAATTATGAATCAATGATAATAGTCAGTATAGAAAGGTAAATTACTGAAATTACATCCTATTTAAATCACTAGGTATAAAATTGTCAATATATAATGTTAGGAAACTAAAAAACATGTAATTTTTTCAATTAAATGAAAATGAAATGTATCTATATATATGTCGACGCATTATCTCATGGATGAATAATAATTTAATCCTCAAAATGAAACTCATCCATAGACACATCGACAAAAAATATCATGAATGAATAATATTATAATATAAATTCCATGTTTCCCAGGTATATGATACCTTTACCATCAAGACCATTCATAAGAAGATTTACAAAATATAGGGTAAAAATCCAACTGTGGAGGTTATCCAAATGACTCGTCCCATGAGACTACCGATGCATCAAGAGGATATCTTTTACGAGGCTCTTCCCATGTCATACCGATTCAAAACATTCCACATATATCAAATAATTTATTTAACAGTGTTCTTTATCTAATATCAGTACGGAGTAGAATATACAGATTAATCAATCAACATTCAAAGTATACACTATATGTAAAATTGCATACAATTTAGGAAATAATAATATCCATGATAAATAAAATGGGAGATTTTGGGGAAATTCCATGTTCAATGATCATAAGAGATTAAATATTTGAAGGGGAATAATAATTAAATCATGTAATTCAATGTGAATAATATCAATGGAAAAATAAATCATCAACCATCAAGAATTAGAATAAGTATAGTATCAAGATATTAAATCCCATTGGGAGTAAAAATAGATGGTTGTTGTAATTGATGAAATAAAAGAATATATTTTATAAGTTTTCTCAAATAAAAAATAAATTTATTTTATAAAAAATTTTGGAAAATATTTTTATTTAAAAATAAAACATCTAATCATTAAAGATTAGCTTCAAAGAAATTACTACTGAGGAATCCATACATGTCATACAAGGTAAAAAGAAAATTACTTTTGTAATGAAAAAGGTTAGAAAATTCCATGTTTGGAAAAAAGAAAAGAATATTCCTTTGAAACATTGGTAAAAGAAAAAAAAGGATAAAACCATCTTTACAAAATCATTTTAGAACCATTTTTGAAATCCTTTTAATTAAAATGGTTTTTAGAATAAAACATGCTCTTGATCTAAATAGATATATAATGTCAGGTTTTCTAAAAAACAAAATTTATAAAATACATGAGTATAAAAGAGTGTAAAAATGGTACGAATACTTGAAAATCGTCATAAATAACTCGAAAAGAAATAAATTGATATATTGATCAATGGTTATATAATTTTCTAGGATTAAAATACCATTTAATGATCATTAATGGCATTATTTAGGAAAATAATTGTTAAACACCCCAAAGTGTCCAATTCCACATTGATGTATTTTAAAACATAATCCTCATTATTGAATGAAATTTTATGAATGTTTAATATATCATGAGATTAAAGAGATCATGACATATCAGTTAATTGTTTGTACATACACCATGTAAAATAAACTAGGTGCATAATGACAATTATGCCTCCATGGAATGTAAATTATCTTGAAAACCCTTACAAATGTCGTAAAAAATGAATTGGAAAACCGAAATGTACTAATTATTAAAAAAAATTAAATACCATTAATATATTAGGGTTCATGATTTTATATTTAAATTTGAAAATAAGTACACTATACATAAGAAATTATCTGTACCACAATTAATTATGACTCACGAAATGAAAATGAGACAATAATGCCTTACCTTGAGATTCCATTTAGGTGAACTTCCTTTAACATCTTATACAATAAAAATATGTAAAATTTTTATTTCTTCAAAAAAAAATCCATTTTTATAAATACCGTTTTATCACTTATTACAATTTTGTGTATAACTACTCAAACAATTAAATTTACATTGGGAGTCTTTCAATGAATTTAGTTTAAGTAAAAAAATATAGTTTCTCAACAATAGTTATATGATTTATTATATAAAATCTCTAGAATAATAAAAAGTACATAATTATCATATTTATACATAAATTATACTTTTAAAATCAATAATTAAATATTTTTATGAAAATGAGAAAATGTTACCATCATGGAGATGGTAGGTCGTACACACATATGAGAAACATCCCCATTTTAAGTGATCATTGTGGAAAGAAGGTATGTGTAAGAACCCATACCTTCATTTCAGGTATGTTTTCTTCTTCTGGTCATTTTTGAGAGAAAGGGGAATTTCTGAAAATTTTCTAAGTACACGTCGTGTACATTATGAGTACGTGTCATGTACTTGGTTACCACAGGTAGATGTGTGCTGGCTGTTTGATGGCCACACACATAGCCATGTGGGGGTGACCTGGAGGCAGCCTAATGCAGAGTACATAAACAAAAAGTAAATGTTGTATACTTCAAAAGTACATGCCGTGTACTTTATTTTTTTCAGTAAACACACCAGGGTCCCATTTGACGGACATAACATCCTTCTTCTTGGTCTCGTTCATTAGAGAGAATCTGTAAGACCGTGATCCTTCTCCGAGCCCCCTAGCCTTTGTCCGATATCTGATTCGTCCATTGTCGATTACGTTGGAATCACCTAGGTAAGATCTTCCTTCTTCAAGAGCATCATTTGATGATTCCTCTTCTTTATCATGTTATACTCTATTGAACATTTTAGACATTTTAGTAGATCTTCTACATTATTAGGTGATTAATGCCCCGAGATTAAAGTATATTGATCTCCCAATACTGATGTAGGTGGTTTTTTCGTTTGTATAGAATGTATTTGAGTTATATATTCAAAATCGTCCAATAACCTTGAACGGGGTGTTGCATGTTTACTATTTTACCCTTGTTGATTGCCTTCTATTCTTGTATGATTGAATAGAGATTAATTGATTTAGAAAATTTTGAATCTCTATACCTTTGATGTTTTTGCCTATGCAGATTTGTTTATGACCATTTTGGTCTAGCCTTGCCTATTAGGCTGTAGTTAGTTCCCATGCCTAGTATTGTAGGAAGGTGTGATTATCTATTCTAATATGATTTCATGCTACAGACTGTTATCCAAGTAGGTATTAATGTTTACTTTGACCGTTACACATTACTATACTCTTTTGATTTACCCAGATATGTGAGATCTGGTGTAGTAAGACCATAGGGGAAATTGACTTATAGGATTTCCCAGAGTGTCTTTTATTTATAATACGATGTGATACCATAGGGGTAATTGATGTTGAGTGCTTTCTCAGAGTGTCTGTAGTTCTTTGTTGTAGGCCATAGGAGGAACAAAAGTTCAGTGCTTCCCTAGAGTGCCTTTATTACAATTACGAGACTATAGGGGAAATTGATGGTGAGTGCTTTCCCAGAAGGTCTATACTTAGATGAACCAGAGGGGTGAGACTATGTGTTCTTGCCAGAGGGTTGCATGTGCTTGTATGTTGAACAAGAGGGGATAGGCTATGAGTACTTCCCAGAGGGTTACCTAATTTGATTTACTTCTTTCTTGATATCTGGAACTATATTCATTGGAACCGTGTGTATTTATTACTATTGAGTACTTCCTTGTTTACTACTTCTTGTAATTATTACCTGCCATATATTCACTGACTGTTAGGAACAGATCTTGGGGTGGTTTCCTATTAGGATTTAGTCTCACACCCTCTTTGGGCCATGCTTTTGGTCCCAAACAGATTATATTATTGTAGGTATAGATAAGGGTACATCAGGCACATGATATGTTGTGGAGTTTCAGAGCATGAGACTAAGTTTAGGCTTACGATGCTATGGAGCTGGTTCCCATTTTCTTTTGTACTTGTTTTGGTATTGTACTTCAGCATTGTGCTGTGTTTTCCTTCTTTCCTAGACATATGTATCCTACATCATTTTATATATGTGCTCTAGTTTATTCTATCAGTCTTTTGCTGTTTATTTTTGTACGATATTATTAATGATTCCACTCTTGTATATATTTTTTAATTCTGATGTGTACTCTTCCAATGAGGGAATCGTTTCCACACTATCACACCCAAGGCCCTCACGGCTAGTCGGTAGCCTCTTGCATTTGGGGAAATGCACTTGAGGCCATGTGACCAACTGGGTACGGGGCGACTCTGGGTGGATTCTGAAACCGGGATGTTTCAAAGTTGTATCGGAGGCATTATTTTCTCATGGATTACTGTATGGAGCCTATAGACAGGGATATTAAGGAATAGGTACTAGGTAATAAGCTATGCCTAGGATTAGCTAACCCACGTACACTAAAAAGCCAATCTACCTCATTTATTACAATTTTTTCTTGTTATTCAATTATTAAAGTTTTTTTGATTTCACCTTGAGTGATTCAAATGTTTCGTACTATTACTATTGATATTATTTAGGTTATATTTATATTGAAACCCAATGAGATGAGGGTATTCCATCTCATGCATCATATAGGAACTTTTTATGAATAACATGTCATGTATTTCGGCCTTTCCATTTAGGGGGAATTAGAAATTTCATGTTGTTGTGATAAATGTTGTTTTAGATATTCATGTTGTTATGATAGATGCTTTGATAGAATACTTATTGTTTGATAGGGTATTTATTTGTTTGAGTATTTGTTTGAATGAACACCATAATTTGATTCTTGAGGTGTTATGGGCCCCCATTGACAGGAATTTGGTGGATCATTGACTTGTTTACCTTGTTTATAACATGTGTAAGATGCCAAACATTGATTTGCGGGTAGTATGGTCCCTCAAAGATCTGAATTTGGAACTTTTATGTTCGTATCAGTGTTTTTATGGGCTCTAGTGTAGTTTCTGAGGCTTACTATCTGGAAAAACCCAGAATACGTGCTGTGGAGTTTTGAATACATGCCATGTGTTCTTCTGTTCGAGAAGAAACCGTTTTTTTTAAGTACACGCTCTGTACCTTATGTACACAACGTGTAGTCTTCAACCATGACATAGGGTGTGTGGGTAGAGACATGGGATAGGAAATCCTGGGGAGAACATGTCGTGTACCGTACATACACGCTGTGTTGTGTTGATCTTGGGTCCGCCCATGTAACTAACAACACAGGTCGGTGCTATCTTTTTATAACACACTGTGTCCATCTAGAACACGCTGTTTATGGTCATCCATGTTGTCGGCTATGTAACTAACAACACAAGTCAGTGTTATCCTTTCTCGTACACGCTGTGTCCACCTGGAACACGCCATGTACTGTGAGCCATGTAACCGACCGTGTATCTAACATCATGGGTCAGTGAAGTGTGTCAAGTAAACATCGTGTTTGGCACTAACACACTGTGGAGTTTCATTCTATGGAGAATAGTGTGGCTTAGCTATGTAGATGGACTTGGGTAAGGGAATATGATTCATGTACATCTGTGTGTTAGGTGAACACACTGTGTGCATGGGGTGTTACCCGAACAGTTCTGATAGGAGTACGTGCCCATGTGAATGGATGAAGGAAACATGCCACGAGGGGTTATACACACCGTGTAGTCATATTTTGAAAAACACTAATGGTTTCCTTCCCATGATCCCTTATTAGGTTTTCAGTTTTTGGTCCTTGTTAATCTTGACCTAAAGTGTGTGTTTGACCTTGCAAAGTCATTCCACCGAGACATCCTCCAGTTGTATACCAGTTCCAGGGTAGTGATCAGACACCAGTTATGGCTGATTAGGAACTACCTATAGATCCTCCCATTGTGAGAGTCTAGGATGAAGTCATTATACCAGACGCAGGTGCTGATGCATAGTTCAGGCAAGGCTTTATGGGGATGATGTAGACCTTTCAGGGATCACCGCCTCCTACCATGTCGATGGAAGAATCAGCACAGGTCTTTCAGAAGGAGCATCCTCCCACATTCTCAAGGGATGGAGGACCCCAGGGTGTAGAGTAATGGTTGGAAGCCATGCTGATGATCTTTGAGAATCTGGAGATGCCTCCAGAGAGGATGGTTAAGATCACAACATATATTCTTTGGGACTCTACCAAGAAGTGGTGGGATGTGATCTCTCAGGCGGGACACTAGAAGTTTATTACTTGGGAGGAGTTCTAGTGTATATTCTATGACTACATCTACCCAGAGACTTTGAGGGCTGATCGAGCCCGAGTGATTATGAGTCTAGAGCAGGGTACTCTTTCAGTTATGGATTATTCCTCTCACTTTACCAAGCTGCAGCTTTTCACTCCTATTTCTAGGAGGTGATCAGTTATTCCGGACAAGGAAGATCATGTATGGTCTGAGGCACAACATCCGATCGCAGGTAAACATCTTCTATTTGACTTCTATCACTTCTATCGTAATCCAATCGCTGATTATTGAGTGCAATATGAGGGATTCTGGAGCTGTGAGCCAGGGCTTCTCGACATCTAGTGCTAGTATCCCTCCCACTAAAAGTAGGAAGATCCACATGGATTCTTCACGCGGAGATCCAAGGAGGTGAGATACTTCTTCTAGTGGTCAGGTGGTGTGCTACAATTGCAGGACGAGTAGTAATATGAGGCCACATTGCTCAAGAGACCCAGTGGAGTGATGATCTTGTGGAAAGATGGGTCATCTTCAGTGCTTCTGTTAGATCTTCCCACCAGTAGCAGGTGATAGGGGTTCTTCTATGACTCCTCATCCAGGAACAACACCACCAGTTTCTCACCAGTCTGAGAACTGAAGTTCTTCTAGCCATTCAGGCTGAGATGGAGGTCATGTTCATGGAAGCCAGTCGCCGGGATTTCAGCAACAATATAGTGGATCAGCTCAGCGTGTTCAGGTAGGGTCCCCAGGCCACAGTGTAGTTTAGATTTTTGCAGTGGAGCAGTCCCAACCAGATCTGGATCCCAGGTCTTCTACAGTTCAAGGTACAATCTTAGTTTCCTCATTTTTAGCTTCTGATATTTTTGATATAGGGGAATCCCATAGCTTTATATTTATTGATGTTGTGGAGAGCCTTAGGCTCTGCATCTTTTCTTCTGCTGATATCTTGATGCTAGATATTCTGTTGGGATGTAGAACGACTAGTGTGTGATAGTGTAAGGAGTTCCCTCTAGAGGTTGGTGAGTGTCACTTTTTATGGGACCTCTATGTCCTAAAGAAGATATGTTATGATGTCATTCTCATAATTAAACGTCTAGTTCCCTTATAGGTAGTCGTTGACTGTGATCACCATAAGGTGAGTATAATATCACCATAGGGTGCATCTTTTCTTCAAAAGGGAGAATGGGATGTCCAAGAGAGTAGAGCGGGACCTGAGCATCATGGGATAAGAGGACTTACAACCCATATTGAAAGCCTATATCTCAATGACAAGGGGACTTCACAAGGGGACTTTCACCCAGTGGTGGATTGTTTTAGAGATGTATTTCCAAAGGAATTTTCAGGTTTTCTTTGAGAGTGTGAGGTATATTTTTCTATTGATCTTGTTATAGGAGTGGCACTAGTGTCCATTCCTCCTTACATGATTGCTACACCAGAGCTACAAGAGCTGAATAAGTAGTTGGAGGAGTTTCATGCAAAGGGTTTCATCTGACCCAATACATGTCCTTGGGGTTTTCCTGTCCTTTTTGTGAAGAAGAAGGATGGTAGCCACTAGATTTGTGAGGATTATTGGAAGTTGAATCAGTTGATGGTCAAGAACCGATATCCATTACTGAGGATTGATGATATATTTGATCAGTTTTGAGGAGCCAAGGTGTTCTCGAAGATTGACTTGAGGTCTGGTTACCATCAGTTCCACGTTAGACCATCAGATATACCTCTTAGATCCTTTTAGGGAAGGTATGGTCTATATGAGTATATGGTTATTTTGTTCGGTCTCATGAACATGCTTGTAGTTTTCGTGGCCCTGATGAACTAAGTCTTCCTTCAATACTTGGATTCCTTCATGGAAGTTTTAGTTGATAATAACATGGTGCAATCTCACACTCAACATGACCATTCCACCCATCTTGATATCATTTTGAGTACACTAAGAGAGAATCTATTATATGATAAGCTCTCAAAATTCTACTTTTGGATGGATAAGATTCACTTATTGGGTCATGTTATCTGAGAGATAGAAGTATCAGTGGACCCAGAGAAATTGAGAGCAGTAGTTCCCTGGGAGTAGCTAATGAATTTACTTGAGTTACGGAGTCTTCTAGGTCTGGATGGATACTACAAACGCAGCATTCAGGACTTTTCATGCTTAGCATCACCATTGAGGAGTCTGACTAAGAAGGGTGTGGAGTTCTTGTGGTCAGATTCTTGTGAGTCATCCTTTCAAGAGCTGAAAGGGAGGTTGACTTCAACACCGATACTAGTGCTTATAGATCCCAGAAATAGCTATAATATTTACTGTGATGCTTTAGGTATCAGTCTGGGAGCTGTGATTATGGTGTGAGAAAGAGTCATTGTGTCCGAGTCTCGGCAGTTGAGACCACATGAAATGAATTACCGGATGCATGATCTCGATTTGGCTGTAGTTGTTCATGCCTTATGTTGTTGGATAAATTATGTTCTTGGAACATCATTTTTTAGTTTTCACTGACCAAAAATGTCTGAGGTATATCTTCTCTCATTGTGATCTGAATTTGAGATAGAAAAGGTGGGTTGAGTACCTCCAATATTTTGACTTTGATCTTGCCTACACGCATGGAAAACACAATGTTGTAGCTGATTCACAGAGTATGAGGACTCAGATACAGGCAGTTCAGGAAACCAGCATTGGGTGGCAGATTATAGCTCTATTCTCTGAGATTCATTTGGAGGTGCAAGACAGATAGGGGAAAACATTTCATTCTTCTGTAGTTGTTACCTCTACTCTTCTTGATTGAGTGAAAATGAGGATACTATCAGATTCTTAAGGACTAGTCCTTTGAGATGGTGTGTCAGGAGATGACCCTATTCCTAGATGGACCATTGGCGAGGATGAGATATTACATTTATATGTTTGCATATGGGTGCCAGTAGACATATACGAGGAGCTAATGTGGGACTTTCATTACTCACTTTGGGAAGTTCATCGTGGTGTCACCAAGATGTATCGTGATCTGCACTGTCAGTATTGGTGGCCAGGTATGAAGGGAGATGATGTTGGTTTTTCCATGAGGTGTTCCACCTCTCATCAGGTGAAGGTAGGGCATCAACAACCAGAATGGGTTTTACTATAGTTACCCATTCTCAATTATAATTGGAATAATGTCGTGATAGATTTCCTGATAGCTTTACTGAGGTTGCCTCGAAGTAATGATGTTGTTTTGGTTTTCACTGATAGACTCGCTAAGGTAGCTCCCTTCTTGTCGATCAAGGATACCTTCAGTGTCGATGAGCTGAGACGGTTGTACATCCATGAGATTTTTCACTTACATGGAGTTCCACACTCCATTGTTTCAGAAATATATGCATGTTTTACTTCTCAGGTTTGGCAGGGGCTTCAGAAGGCTTTGTGTACACATTTACTTTTTAGTACAACTTACCATCCCCAGCCATAAGGCCAGTCCGAACATACGATTCAGGTTTATGAGGACATGCTTCAAGCCTGTATCCTAGATTTTGGAGGTTATTGGGAGAATAACATACCTCTTGTAGATTTTTCCTTCTACAATAGTTTTCAAGAAACTATTCAGATAGAACCTTATGAGGATTTGTTAGGTAGGCCATGCCGATCAAATTATGTTGGTTGTAGGTATGAAAGGTAGTTATGTTGGGTCCTCTTCTTGTTCAGGAGACCACAGAGCAGATAGAGATGATTTGGAAGAGAATGGATACTCTGTAGTCTTGACAAAAGTCTTATGCTGATCAATGGAGATGACCTCTAGAGTTTGTGGTTGGGGATCAAGTTTTCCTGTGTGTCATGCTGAGGTTGGGACAAAAGAGGATTAGGTGAAAGGGTACGCTTTCATTGAGGGATTTCAGACCATTTTAGGTGTTACAAAGAGTTGGGCCAGTTTCCTATCGATTGTTGTTACCTAAAAGGTTTCATGTTACACATTACAACTTCTATGTTTCTCAGCTTTGACGTTACTTCTCAGACCCATCTCACATCTTCCAACTTGTAAGTGGATTCATCTTTTGAGGAACATCCTATACAGATTGCTGATCAAAGTACGAAGGTTCTCTGTGGCTAGTATGTTCCTCTGGTACTGGTGCTTTGGCAGCACGGGGGAGTACATGATGAGATTTGGGAGTGAGATGCAGACATACGATCATAGTTTCCGGATCTGTTCGGGGTATCTCCCTCTACGCCGCATTACTAGGGAAATTCAGGGATTAATTTCTTTAAGGGGGGATGTTTGAAAAAACCCAGACTTTCTTTTGAGGTATGTTTTTTTCTTCTGGTCGTTTTTAGAGAAAGGGGAATTTCTGAAAATTTTCAAAGTACACGACGTGTACTTTATTGAGTACATGTTGTCTTCTCAATTACGGTCGGTATCCATGTGATGGCTATGTTAAGTCCACACACATGACCATGTGGGGGTAACATGGACACCTCCTAAAGTAGAGTATAGAAAAGAAAGTACATCCCGTGTACCTCAAAAGTACATTCTGTGTACTTTATTTTTTTTATTAAACACACCAAAGTCGCATCTGACGGATAGAATGCCCTTCTTGAATGTATCATTCATCTGAAAGAACCCATACAGCCACGATCCTTCTCCAATCCCCTGAGCCTCCGTACGATCTATAATTCGACCCCCGTCGATTACGTTGGGATCACCTCGATTAAATCTTTCTTCTTATAGATCATTTGTTTCATGATTCTTCTTCTTTCTCATGTTATCCACTATTTAACGACTTAGAGGTTTTTAATGTTCTTTCGCGTTATAAGGTGATTCAAGCCCCGAGACTCAAGTATATTTATCTCCCAACGCCGAGGTATGTGGTTTGTGCCTTTCTGTAGAAAGTCTTTGAGTTATATTTTCAAAAACACCCAGTACCCATGAACGAGGTATTGTGTGTTTACTGTTTTACCCTTGTTGATTGCCTACAATGATTGTATGCTTGAATAGATCTTAATTGATTGTGAACAGGGTAAATTTATTTTCTTTGTATGTTTTTTCCTATGAATATTTGTTTATGATCATTTTTCTCTAGCCTTTCATGTTAGGTTTTAGTTTGTTCCCATGCCTAGTATTGTTGGATGGTGTGATTATCTATTCTGATATGTTGTTATGCTATAGACTGTTAGCCAAGTATTTATTAAAGTTTACTTTGTCCATTACACAGTTCTATACTCTTTTGATTTACCCAGGTCCGTGAGAACCTGGTGTAGTAATACAATATGGGAAATTGACGTAAGGGATTTCCCAAAATGTCTTTTATTTATATTTCGATGCGAGACCAAAAGGGAAAATGAAATTGAGTACTTCCTCGGAGTGTCTATAGTTCCTCAAAATGGGCCATAGGGTGAATTGACATAGAGTGCTTCTAAAAAGCGCCTTTAGTACCGATACAAGACTATAATGGAAATTAACGGTGAGTGATTTCCCAGAAAATCTATACTTAGCTGAACCAGAGGGGTGGGACTGTGTGTGCTTCCCAGAGGATTTCTTGTGCTTGTATGTTGAAATAGAGGGGATAGGCTATTATTACTTCACAAAGTGTTAACTGATTTGATTAGATTCTTGCTTGATATCTAGAACTATATGCATTGGAACAATGTGGATTTCTTACTTTTGAGTACTTCCTTGTTTACTACTTCATATACTTATTACCCGCCATATATTCACTGACTATTAGGTGCAGATCTTGTGTTGGTTTTCTACTGGGATATAGTCTCAAACCCTATTTCTGCCATGATTCTGTGCCCAAACAGATTATATTACTATAGGTATAGATAAGGGAAAGTTCTCTTCTACTTTAGGTTGTTGATATGTTGTGGTGTTGGAGAGCACGTGACCAAGCATAGGCTTGAGATGTTGTGGAGATAATTAAATTTTTTTTGAACTTGTTTTCGTACTGTACTTTAGCATTATGATGTGTTTGGAAGATTTCCTATACATATGTATGATACATCATTTTATATATGTGCTCCAGTTTATTCTATCAGCCTTTCGCTTTTATTTTCTTATGATATTATTACTACTTCTACTCTAGTATATTTGTTTACTTTATTTGTGTAATAAGACAATGAGAGAATAGTTTTTACACTATCACACCAAAGTCACTCACTACAAGTCGGCAGCCTCTAGCATTTGGGGAAATGCGCTTGTGGCCATGTGACCAACGGGGTATGGGGCGCCTCTAGGTGGCTTCCAGAACCAAGATGTTACAGTATATAACACCATATCATTCTGAAATTATCATTACATAATAAATACCATATTATTTAATCATAAATAATTATACAAAGATTTTTTTGGGGAAACTTAATCACATCATTTCAAGGAGGCGATAGTCCACATGTCCACAAATAACGTTATAACATTTTAATTGTGTGAAAGGGTAATAAAGAAAATGAGAGATATATATATATATATATATATATATATATATATATTATCTGAGAAATATATTTACGACATGAATATAATATTGATATTGTTTATGTCTCATATTTTTAATTAATCCCATCCATTATAATTTCCATGTTTAGTGTGAATGAATCAGAATGCTTTAAGGGGGCAGTAGTTTACACTTCTTCAAAGGAATTTATCGTATTAATGTAAAATGAAAAGTTTTAAAGTATGGTGTAATAAAAGTATTAATGAAGTATGAAGACACAATAAATATCATATATATTATATATAAATATATTTTCTATCATAATGGCCACCATGAGAGGCCGTATGAAAAATTGAACAATCATCGTTTTGCGAGGCAGTAGTTCACTGTACACAGAAACATTATGTTCGTTAACCATTAGATGGTGGTGTGTGTAATTGTAGGTCTAAATCTTAGCATAAAAAATAATATAATATTTTGGGTAATTATATCTAAACAATAATATAATAATAATATTTCAGGGTTTGGAGAATGAATATGAAACTAGAGATATTGAGAAAAAACATTACCTTTTAATTGGATAACTTCTTTTGGGAAAACCAAAAGGCATCCACGGAAGTCATTCTGACAAAAGGGAGGATTTCTAGTCAAGGGGAAGGATTTTGGGAGACCATATGGGACAATCTTGGAAAAACATAAGATTTGGAGAGGTTTTAGGTATGGTTAGTGTGGGTGACCATTGGGAGGGAAGGAAAATGACTCACATGGTATTCTTGAAAAGAAGTTCTTCGTGCACATTTTATTACTTAAAAAAACATAAAAACCACCAAATATTAACAATGGAAGGGTAATGGAAGAAATATTTCTATAAAATTGGTGTTGGACAATTGTATAGGTCATTTGGGTTCTTAAACATATGTTTTTAGTCCATTTTAAAGCCTAATTACACCAAAATCACTGCAATTAATTTTAATAACTTTCACGAATCCTTTTGGTGACAAACAAATTTTAACTTATTAGAACAAAAATATTATCCTGAATAAAATGTTTTAGGATGTATTTTTAAGATTCAAATAATAGAATAAAAAAATAAGGATTAATTCTAATCTTACAGAGATACTGATTAACTAGTTTTAGTAGCAAAATACTCTAAAGATTGTTATATTTTTATCTTCAATTTAAAAGTTAAATTAATTCTGATGAATTTTTTTATCAAAATATGAATAATTGATTTAATATGATATTAAAAATATTTATAAAAAAATGTAACATTAATAAATATTTGAAAAAGGAAAATTTTAAAAAAAACATAGTATTTTACACTATTCCCTGAAAAATGATGTTTCTCAGTAAAATACCAACATTTAATCCTAAGATAATTTTGAAAATATGAATTGAAAAATAATTTCTATTTTATAAAATTAAATTCATAAAAGTTTCAAAATTAATATTTAAAATAGGTTCTCCATTATAAGGCGGTTGAAAATGCAAGAATACAGTTTTTTATGTAAAATATTGGGATTGATCCTATCTTATTATTACCAAACCAATTGGATAAATATGAAAAATAATTGATAGAATATGTAATATATTTATAACGTTAATAACACTCACTATTTTTAATTAATTTAATAATTTATGGTAAAAAAACATTGTGAGAAAAAAATTGTTTTCTATAAAAGTTAGACTTTTATATTCGAATGGTTTTTTATTCTTTTCTAAATTATTTGTAACCAATGATTTAGTTTTGTAAAACATATTTTTTTTATATTTTAGTTAATAATATTCATAAAAACAAGTGTATATCTTATTATATAAAATATTAATGTCGCAATTACATATTGTTTCTTGGTTAGACTCGATATTTCCTATAGTGTAAGCCATCGAAGAAGGTTTCCATTATGTGAAATAAAAGCTATAGGAAGGACACTATTGTGTGTGATGTACGCTAACCCAGTGTCACATGAATTAAAATCTAACACATTGTTTCATGCATTGAAACATATAAAATATATTTTATATAATAAATATATTAGAATGTATACATATATTGTATTATATTATGTTCTTGCAATCGCATTCCATACATGCTATCAAATACCATTCTTGTACTTTAGTATTTCTGGGATTCACATGATTGGTGGGGGAAATTACATTATGAAATGAATTTTTAATAGTATTGTATTTCTCGTTTGGATTTATATGGGATGAAACGATATTTTTTTATTGTGTCCTCATAGTTATTCTAGGAATGCATGATATGAGATACCATTGGATCATAGTTAAATTAATCTACAAAATCACAATAGAACATTGGAAATGGGGTGAGATCATATTTCCTAATAGTATAGTCCCCATTTATTTTCATCATTTCCAATGTTGAGTTACCCTTCATATGAAATTGGGGAAATTTGATCTTGATGGCCAATTAAAGACCTGTAATAAGGTCTTGATATTTACCCTTATTAGTAGTCCATCACTATTAAATAATTAATTAGTATGAAATGATGGATTTTTATGAACTAATGAAGAACACTCCAAGGCCTAAATTTATAAACAAATGGCTATTCACCAATCATTCATTCAGGCTTTGGGAAGAACCATTAAATTTAATATTATATCATTCATAAAATTCATAAACATATAGAATTTTTTTTAATTTAAACATCTATACAGAACAATTTTGGGATTGGGTGAATGGAAAAGTTAACATTTAGTTACATCCCATTCAAACCCTTCTGAGTAATGAATCCAATATAAATGTTTTTGATGTATTAACCAATTAACACAAAAATTTTCTTCTCATAATATGATGGTTGAGGATGTACTTCTATGGGTAAAATTAAGATATTAGTTACAGCTTATGATGTAATAAATTGTGTTCAATAATCTTTACTATGATAAACATATCAATTGAGTTTTTCATAGTGGAAGATTATCAAGATTTAGTGTGTATCATCATGAAAATTAGATAATATTGGATTCTCATTTTTCCTTTGTTATTCTTATATTTTATGAGCGAACCAAGGTATCATTATAATGATGTAAAATATTGGACAGAAGGATTCTCCAAGTTAAATAAAATTGAAACTAAAAGATGAAAGATATATTTCATGATGACATCAAATGTGCTCTATAATTATTCAACCTAGTAGTATATGGTTAATTTTTTATCATCATGAACGAGTGCCTATATTTGATTTCTAGATTGGTGAAAACACTTGATGGAAGCCTGAATTCATTGAGAGTATCACATGTCTCTTTGTTTGAGTGGATGGGGAATTTCAATGATGGCCTTAATATTGTATGGGTCAAACTCAATGACATTGTACCATACAATGAATATGGGAAATTTACCGGAGGTTACTCCAAATACACCATTAAAGGGATTCATCTTCATTTTAAAGGACCATATCATGTCAAATGATTTCTCAATGTCTTTGAGATGTTCCTAATATTTTTGGGATTTTAACACTAATTTATCCAATTATCACTCAAACATCATTCTAATGAGGGGTTTGAATATTTTATTCATAGCCAACTAATTATTTTCTCCAATGTTTTCCAATATGAAGGGTATCACCAGATATTAATATTTTATAGCACCATGATAATTTATTATGTAATTTACATGAAATAAAAACTATGTTGAATATATTTTATCTCATGAAACAATGATCTAAAAAACAATAATATATTTTATAATTCATGATAATCATTAATACAATGTGAGAATAAAATATGAAATATCATAATAAAAATTAAAATAAGAATAAAAAAAATTAAAAAGATATTTAATATTATTTATTGATAATAATTAAAAAATATAAAATTTTTAATTAATAATTATAATTTTTTATAATAAAAATTAAGAAATTAAATTTAATTATTAGAAAATAAATAATACAATTTTATGGCGTGTGATTAAAAACATTGACTATTAAAAATAATAATTTTCAAAGAACTAATATTAATGTGTTGTGTATTTTTATTAGATTGGTCAAAATTAAAGTATTATTTTATAAGAATGATTCAATGTACAGAAGAAATAATTAAATAAATTTTTATAAATTCTTTATATTAAATAATTTTAAATTTTTTTAAAAGTTTTAAATTATTTTTTAATAAAACTCTTTTAAATCAATTTTATGTTTTCATTTAAATGTAAAATTATTAAATATAAGAATTTTAATTTTATAAAATGAAGTTCATTTTTTATTTACCATGTAAAAATTATATTTTGAATTTTTTTTTCATAAATGATTGATTTTTAGGTTATTAGTAAAAAATACAATTTTCATACACTCTTTAACATTAATAAAATAATCATGATATACTAATTACATGAAAAATTAAAAAAATTTATCAAATAAATAAGTATTTTATAAGTAAGATAATTCATTTAGAAATAATAAGTTCAATTGAGAAAAATATGATTGATATTTTGGAACTTATGTTTAATTTTATTCTAATAAAAATATATTATGGGTCCTTTTTATTTATTTATGTATTCAAAAGTTGAAATTCCATTTTATATTTTTTTTTAAATCACATTAAACACAATTAATTAGTCATAAAAAAATAAATACCATATTTATTAATTTTATTCTTAATCATTGTCCAAACTAGGAAATTTTATGCTAAAAATGTGTTTTTCTAAATAAAACTATTATTACATTATGTAATCTTATTTTGATGTAAATGTTTATGACCATTACAAATTGAATTAAATAAAATGGGGTTTATATTTTATAAAATCATAATAAATATTAGGTAATAAGGTAAATTTAATATTATTTCATAAAAATATGTGATCAATGTAAAAATTATTGACCACAATAAATGTCAAAACATGAAACAGTTGTAAAATGATGAGGTTATGTCCAAATACAACAAAAAATGTCATCTTGAAATGAATTGATGAAATATTTAATGATCTTAAGATATCTAATCCAAAATAAGTATACATGTTTTACTAAATTTTATTTATTATTTTATTCCTTTTTAATATTATGAAGTTAATTTTAAAAAATAATTCACCCCATTCACTTATAAAAGACCCCTTGACCACCCCACATCTCTTAAAACCATAATAATTCCAGATTGACCCAGATATACCAAAAAACTATTACACCACTCTTATTAAATCCATAGAGGTTATATTCTCCTAAATATACCAACTTTAAAATTCATAATGAAATTATAAATGGAGTGTTCTATGGTAGTGATGTAATAACTAAGGATCAATCATTTTAAATTATATTCCCTTTATTCTTCTTCCACCTCCAATAAATATATTTTAAACATTAGTGTGTAATGAAAAATGTATTAATAATATACTACAATATTATTATGATAAAGGAATAACAGTTATAAAAATTCCACTTATCCATTCAAAAAATGAAAATGTTACATGTATTATGGTCACTTCACCACCACCACAAATGATGTATTTAAAATTTTCATAAATATATGACATTCATGTATCAAAAAAGTATTTAATGAATAAATTTCATATTTATTAAATGATTAAAATTTATAATGATAAATGTTCCTTTATATTAAGGTTATTAATAAAATAAATACATATTAATTTTAGTCATCCAAAATGAGAATACCCATAAATAATTCTAAATTAAATATATATTGTATTATATAATTATATGAAAACCTATTTTCCACTATAATGATTATCAACCAAAAAATATATTATTCTATTTTTGATTCTCAAATTAACATAGAAGGATAACTGAATTAGGTACAGTATAACAGAAAAGTAGTTTTTGAAAATACTAAGATCGAGGATCAATAATAACTAAACCAATGTAATTAATATATATTAAATGAATATAAAAAATCCATATAAATTATTTTAAATATATATAATTTTTAAAAATATATAATTTTATTTTATTATATAGTATTTTTGTAGGCAACCATCAAATAAGGAATCCATGGTAAGGTATCTTTATCATAATTAAAATTCACTGTGACACATTTTATATTAGGAACCAAATTACGTTTATATGGTTTGAATAATAAATTAAATTAGACATAATATATTAAATAAATTTTTATGGATATTTTAACATTCATTTATTCTATCCATTTCCGGGTTTATATATATATATATATATTACATTATTTATAATGGTGGTTGTTAAATTATTTTACATTCATTATGTCAAAAAAATTACTGTAGAACAACATCCTTCAATTTTTTTCTTAAAAAACATGACTGTATATATTATCTTCCATATTAATTTAATTTTTATTTACATTTTATAAACCAAAATTTATTTCTTATGGATTCATATTTTAAAAATTTTAATGTTCGTAAGCGGTTTCCCATTGGAAATTTCAATTCTTGAGACCTGTTTTGTAATATGAATATCAATTGTTTATGTAGTGTATATAATGAATTATTGATATATCTTATCATTAATATCTCTTCATTCACGATATTCTATTTATCATTTCAAGTTATTTATTTAATTAGACTTTGAGCTGAATTTTATATATAGTGATTATAGATTAATTTCTGATCTAACTTGGTTTTAACGATGGTTAATCTCAAAGATCCAAATTGATGGAATGTAATTTTATTTTTTTATAAAACCAAGTTACCTCATTATGAAATATTAATTTTCATTTATTAAAATGAATTTATATCATTCTATTTCCTTTGAGATCACAATAAAAACAAAATGTTGTCAAAAATTGGAATGGGGGTTATATTTTCATTATTTCTGGGAGTCTTTATCCTCTATGTCAATATTTCAAAGATAATTTTTAAAAACCATTTATTGTAAAAAAATTATTCTATGAAAATTTTTCACAACAATATAATTTCATTAAAAACATAAATATGGTATCTTTTTAATGTTATCATTAGTTATATTTGTTGAAATTATTTAAAAATATGTGACAATATTTTCATTTTTATGATTACCTCATGGATTCATTGTCTCTATTTAATCATGTTAATATATGTGTGTTTTCCCCTTCAAGTGTTCACACTTTTGGAGTGTATTTTGATACATATTTTTTTCTTTTTCATACAAAAATAACGATTACTGTTTTAGAGGAATAATTAAAGGCACTTCATTCCACTTTTTTATATTTTCACCATCCACTATTAATTTCATATCATTAACATCAATTATTTTAAATGTAACACCCCAAGCTTCCATGGTAATATTCTCTTTGAATAATACAATATCGTGTGTTGTATGCAACATCAAGTTCTAACACCCCACAACTAATCAAACTAGCTATTATGAATAGTAATAACCACTATTTTAAATTATATAAATTTTATCTTTCAAAATTCACTTCATTTTTGGATTTATAATATCAAAATTATCTTAGCGTGAATTTTTTGTATTTTCCTGAAACTTTTAATTTTTTATAAATAGGGAAAAACATGAAGTTATAGTTTAAAACTGATTTATTATTGAAAAAATTAATTATTTTATTTAAATCTATTTAGGTGAAAATAGATACATAATACTTATATAAGTTCAATTTAATTCATTGGAGTTAGTTTATAATAATTTTAGATATATAAAAATTTTATTGAACTTGTTACCGTCTTTTACCAACCACCTAGGAGCATTTTAAAATTTACATAAAACATAATTTTACAGATTATGTGAGTTCATTTTCAGATATCTTAGAGACATGGTTGATATCAGTAAGTAAAATTTGGTTCAATAAGATGAAAATAATTTTTGGTGAATAGTAACTTTTTAATTTTATTTACTACGGTTAAAAGTAAATAGGGAAATTAAGGGTAAAAATGATATTATTATTACCCTAAAACACGTCCTAATTCTATTGGATAAGTTTTATTAGACCAAAAAAAACCTTAGGAAGAAAATACGATCCTTTAGGTCTACTTATTTTAGATTAGGAAATTTATTATTATTTAATTCAAAGAAGATTTAAAAGAGTTAAAATATAAGTTTAATAACTAAAACATTTTAAATTGGTGTTAAACATAAAATAAATTCGACTATAAATGTTCATTAGAATGCTAAAACGATTTAATAAATAATTGTATTTTATTTATATTTTTTAGACATTATATAATATAATTTAATTATGACCCAATGATGATGCAGTAATTACCTAATTAATGAAATATTAAAATAATAAATATTATAAATATCAAAATAAATGTAATTTGGAACTTTTTATAACTTCCGCTAATTTTCTATGTTATTATGACATATTAGGGTTGGTTAGACAAATTTTATTCGATGTAATAATGATGTTATGAATTTAACAAAAACAACATACCAAATAGTGTCAAAATTGACTTAAAAGAGTTTTTTAAAAAATATTATATTATTAATTGATATTCTCTTTTTAAAAATCTAAGGATCAGATAAAAGACTTATATAATGATAGGTGTATCAATAATGAACCACTTGGGGTTCTCTTGGAAGTATATAGTAGGTTTATTAGCCATATAATATAGAAATACAATGACACGTGGTAAATGTCAAACTATTTAACAAAGAGTTAAATCTAAAATATAAGGTTAATATAGTGAACCAAACCTATCTAAAACCTATTGGTTGAGTGGTGTTCGACCCATCACCACCTTATACTTTAAATAATACACTTTTTATCCATTAGAAATCGTAAATTATTTTATTACAAAATAATATTTCTAGCTTTTCCTAATGTGCCCCTCAACCCTCTTATAAAAGGGAACTCCCCCTTCTCTCTAATTCACACCTTAAAACCATTTTATTCGGCCAAACCCCACCCAAATACCCTCTCAAATATACTAAATTCATCATAGAGGCCTTTATTTTGTCCAAAATCCATCATAAGGATCTCTTTTGAACAAATCAAAAGGAAGAACCTGAAGTAGAGGTAAATATTTCATTACATCTTTCAAGTTCCTTTCTTCTTCAAATTTTTATTTCTTTTTTGTTTCCATTATAAAATAATAACTCTAGTATCTTCTATATAATTTGATGTTATTATAAATATGTTACAACCGTATTCATTATTCTGTCCAACCTTTGAATGACATGTCACCATACGTGCATACGTACGGCTAACCGTCTCCACGTCATGGTGTAATTATTATTTAATACATTATTATTTGGTTGGGTATAATAATTATGTGTAATTGATGTAAATAATAAATATAACAAGATAATGATTTTTTATATATGATATACAATAGAATTATATATTATTTTAATATCAAAATAATGAAATTGTCGCTCGTGAGTATGTATGGATTACGGTCTCCATGAACACGATGAGATTCATTCCACATCGTATCCATTCAAGAATAATTTAAATTTGATGATTAAAAATAATGTGTAATGACTTAATATAATTCTGGATATGAATATGATACATCCCATCCATAAAAAATATGACTCACATAACAAAGAATATAAAGGAAAACAAATATATTAACACCTAAAATGACGATAATATGAAGATATTATTAACAAATCAATTTTAAAAGATAATATATGATATCATATTAATGTATATTATTATTTTATAATTCAATAAAAATTATTTCACCATTATAAATTCGGTTAACCTACCCTTTTCCAAGGAAAAGTACCAGGAAAGGGTTAATTCTACAATCTCTTCATTATCTGAGGTTGTTTATATGTAATTATCTACTAGGACCTCTTTATCATCCACATCCATGTTTCTTAAAAATGTATTCGAAAACATTTTTACTACTTACTAGGGTATGGGTTAAAGTCATTTATACCCTTATTTGACCATATACGTTTTGAAAGGTGTTGGACTCCTCATGTGTTAATCATGTTTTAATGATCACAAATCCTATTACTGTTAATTAATCTCAATCTTCATTGCATATCTTGCTAATGCTCTTCAATATAAATAATAACTACACATCATGTTTTAATGATAACAAATCTTATGGATGTTAATTACTCTTTTTATTATTTACATGTCTTATGCATGATCACAAATCTCACATATATTATCACACCTTTATATTTATGATTCAAGCTATTTTACTCTCTAATGATTAAACTTAATCTATATTCTGCATATTACTGTCTAACTCCAAATACAGATATTTGTCTAAGTATGGAGATAGTGTGAAGGACTCACCGTGACCCAGACACCGTGAAGGACTCACCATGACCTAGACACCGTGAAGGACTCACCTTGACCTCGACACCGTGAGATAGACACCGTGACATAGTTATACTGTGAAGCTCATACCATGAATCTCATACTATGAAGCTCATACCGTGAAGCTCATACCGTGAAGCTAATATTATGAATCACATACCGTGAAGACTATATCGTGATGAAGATAGCGTTTACATAATCACTGTGACACCATTTCTTACCTTTTTGTCAATATTATTTAAATAATGCTAATGGTCATATTTGACGTTTTTTATTCAATTAATGTTATTTAATGATAGTTGTTTTCCTGTTAGGAAACCATACCTCTTACCTATGAAAGGTGAATCATTCATACTGCCAGAACTCGTGGAATATAAGGAGGTTTGAGATGCAGTACACGGGCAAGCAGTGTGAAAGTGTCAATATACAACAAGAAGAACTTACATACACCCGAGAGCACTGTGCTGAACAAGAAGAAAAATCCTGAACCAGAAAGAGATTGCACTTCTTTCAAAGAACTCTCATGAATGCAATCCTACACCTCTTAAGAACACACGACAAATCAAGAGATCATTCTCACTCCTGATGAACACAAGATTAACTAAGACACTCTATTTTTCAACAGAAAAACCAGAGAAGGACTCAGAAGCATTCCTGCTGAATCCAACGAGTCCAGAGCTGCATTGATAATCACTAGAGCTTTCTAAACTCTCATCTATATTCTCTACATGATTTATTTATTAACTTTCTAGAACTGTGGTGTACTATGTATTTCTTATACACACACTGTCTCTTGTACTGAACTGGAGGATATCAAATCCTCACTCCAAAACTCTTAACTCTTGTTTACCCATGTCAACTGTGGAAGAGGTCCTTGTGTGGCCTGGCCTTTGCTTTGTTTCCCATGTAGAACAGTGGTAGAGGTCCCTGTGTGGTCTGGACAGTTTTGTAAACTATTGTTAACCCCGATCCAGGGTGTGGATCAAATTTATCTAAATTTGAGAGGACTAATTCTCGGTTTGAGACTGAACCTCTTGTTATATCTGTTGTGCATATTTAATTTAAGTTTAAAGTATACTACATATATATTATTTATTCCACTTTTATTACTTTTAAATACAAAACTATTTTAAAGATACGTTGATAGTTAAAATAGCAAGTGTTTACACTTATTGTAAATCAGAAGATTAGTTTCAAACGTTAGTTTGATGTTGTTGTTAAATTAACTGAGACATAATCAATCTTTGAGAAGCTAAGTGAACATTTAAAATATGTATAAATTCACTATAGTTTAACTTATTTTATAAATCGGGGGATTTTACATAGACAATATTTTAACAGAAATTTTAATTGCAACTCAATTCATCCCCCTCTTGAGTATCCACTCTGACCAACATTTGGTATCAGAGGACTAAAATATTTTCTGAAGTACTCTGTTTTTTGAACTGTTATTTTAGTTATATTTTAATGTTCTTAAAATTTCTGTTATTTCTAAATTTTTATCTCTTTAAATTATCATTATAAAATCTAGTTATGGATTATAGACTAGAAGGTTCTGCTACTAACATGCCACCTTTCTTAAATGGTACAAACTATGCTAAATGGAAGCTGAAAATGAAAATTCACTTAGAAAGAATGGGTTTTGATATATGGACTTCCATCGAATTAGAATATAAAATTCAAACTACTGTTAGATCCACTTGGGATGAACCTACAAGGACTGCTTACAATAATAATTGTAAAGCTATGAATGCCATGTACTATGATTTAGGAGATGAAGAGTTTAATAGAATTTCTTCCTGCAAAAGTGCTTTTGAAATTTGGGATACTTTGGGTGTTTCTCATGAAGGAACAACCAATGTTAAAGAAATGAGATTAAATACTTATACTATTAAATGTGGTAATTTTAAAATGAAGACTGATGAACCTATTTCTGACATGTATCTCAGGTTTAATGAGATAGTCAATACAATGAATTCACATGGTAAGGCTATTCCAGTAAAGGTACAAATTATGAGAATCTTGAGATTTTTACCAGACCAATGGAGAGGCACCTATGTCTCAATCAGAGTGTCATGTGACATTGCTTCTCTACCTATCAAAGAACTCATTAGTAATATTATGATGTATGAGAAAGAACTAAAGGTGAATAAAGAGGAAGATGATGAACCTAAGAGGAAATCAGTGACTTTCAAGACTACTGCTTCAAGGACCATGGACAAATATAAAGCTCAAATACCTACTGACAGTTCAACCAGTGAAAATTCGGACTCTGATAGTGATGCTGAAATGTCTCAGATAGCCAGAAGGTTTAAAAAGTTTTATAGGAAGAATAAATTTTTCAAAAAATCAAATTAAAAAGGATAGTATGATAATAAGGGACATTGGAAGAAGGATTGAAAAAATCCAGATAAAAGTGATGAAGTTGTTTTCTATGAGTGAAAAATGACAGGACACATTAAAGCAGACTGCCCAAAGATAAAATTCAAGAAGAGATATGATTACAAGGACACTAAGTACAAAAAGTCTATGAACGCTACCTGGAGTGCTTCTGAAGACAGCACAAGTGAATCTGAAATGTCTGATTCTGAAAAGAGTCGTTCCAACATGTGTTTCATGACAAACACATCTGAGATAACCTCATATACTCCGGTTTTAAATTCTTATTATTCTGGAAATGATGCAAAATCTGATTCTGATTCTGAAAACATGACTAGTGAGGAATTATTTGAATATTGTAATATGATGGAAAAGACATGCAAGGAACATAAGGATAAATAAAATCATTAATGAAACATCATGCTCTCACTTCTGCTGTTAAAACCAAACATAGTATTGAAAAAGAGAAAGATGCTCAACTGTTAAAGGAGAACACTGAACTGAAAATGTCAAATGAGAAACTTGTAAAATACTTATATAAGTTCAGAAACTGAAAGGAAACACTAACTCAAATGCTAGGAAAACAGGTTGCACCAAAATACACTACTAGAATAGGATACAAACCTGGACAGAGACAGATTACTAATAATAGATTTATTCCTAAATCTAGACAGAATACTGCTAGTTCTAACTCGGTACATTCATATGATTCAACTAGTTATTCACATAGTTATAAATCAAATAGAGTTTATCTTTCACAATCTTTTGATTCTGTAAATTATATGAGACCTATAAGAAAATTTCGGTACCAAAAGCATTGATTGCTAACATGTCTGGACCCAAGAAGATCTGGGTACCAAAATCATTTCCTATCTAAATCTGTTTTATAGGAAACCTGCATAAAGAGTTCCCACAAGAAGACAAGGTATTTGGACAGTGGATGTTCACGACATATGTCTGGGGATTACTCATGCTTCAAGAGCTTAATAAAGGTTGATGGAGATCATGTCACCTTTGGTGATAATTCTAAAGGAAAGATCATCGGCCTAGGACAAATTGGTAACACTAATTCAGTTTTAATTTCCAAAGTTCTATTTGTTGATGGACTTAAATATAATCTATTAATTATTTCTCAGTTATGTTAGGATGGATTTAATGTAAAGTTTGAAAATGATTCTTGTAATTTTTTTAATTCTAAAAATGTTTTAGTCTTTTTTGTTCTATGAAATGAAAATGTTTATACAGTTGATTTAAATTCCTTAGCCAAACAAAATGATAACTATTTAAATTCTTTTCATAAAGAATCTTGGTTATGGCATAGAAGATTAGGACACTGCAATATACACTCTCTTAGAAAACTAAATAGGAAAAACTTAGTTAGAGACCTACCTAAAATTGAGTTTCCAAATGACAAATTTTGTAATCCCTGTCAAAAGGGAAAGCAACATAAGGTTTATTTTAAATAAATGAAAGAAGTTTCAACTTCTCAACCTCTCAAGTTGGTTCACATGGATTTTTTTGGACCATCTAGAGTATCTAGATTAAATGGGAAGAACTATGTCTATGTTTTAGTGGATGACTTTTCTAGATATACTTGGGTATACTTCTTAGCTCACAAAAGTGAAGCTTGTTCTTACTTTGATAAATACTCTAAATATGTAGAAAATCATAGTGGACTTAAGATTAAAAGCCTAAGAAGTGATCATGGTCGTGAGTTTAAAAATCATGAATTTGAATCCTATTTCTCACACAATGGCTATAGTCATAACATTTCTGCTCCTAGGACACCTCAGCAGAATGGTGTACTAGAAAGAAAAAATAGAACCCTACAAGAAATTGCTAGAACTATGCTTAATGAATATGACCTGCCTATTTACTTTTGGGATGAAGTTGTGAATACAGCTTGTTATATTATCAATAGTGTTTTCATTAGACCTGTTCTTAAGAAGACCCCATATGAGTTGTGGAACAATATAAAACCTGATGTTAGTTACTTTAGAGTCTTTGGATGAGAAGTTTTTATTCTTAATACAAAAGATAATCTTGATAAGTTTGATTCTAAGAGTGATGAAGGAATCTTTTTAGGATATTCTTTAACCAACAAGGCTTATAGATTTTTCAAAAAAACAACCAAGTGTGTGGAAGAATCTGTTCATATCACGTTTGAAGAAACTGATCCACATGAGCCTAAAACCTCTCTTGAAAAGCTTGAAGAAGATTTATATGTTCTGGACCATAATGATAAAATCAATGAACCTTCTATAAAGACAACCAGTTCTGGACTTATTCTAGAATCTGACCCAAATGAACTCGAACCTAGAGAAGAACTTGAAATTTCTTGTCCTACCTTTACTAGATCAACTAGAATTCTAAAGAATCATCCTTTAGATTCTGTTGTAGGAAATCATTATTGAGGGACACAGACTAGAGCTTCTCTTATAAATCAGGTTGAACATCAAGCATTCTTGTCACAACATGAACCTAAAAACATTGATGATGCTATTAAATATGAATTTTGGGTAATTTCTATGCAAGAAGAATTCAATCAATTTGAAATAAATAATGTTTGAAATCTGTTGAAAGACCTAAGGACACTTTCACAATAGGCACAAAATGGGTTTTAAGAAATAAAGTAGATGAATCTGGAATCATAGTTAGAAATAAATCTAGGCTAGTTTCAACAGGATATAGTCAAGAAAGAGGTATTTACTATGAGGAGACTTTTTCTCCAGTACCCAGATTAGAAGCCATTAGGATTTTACTTGCTTATGATGCACATCTAAATTTCAAACTATATCAAATGGATGTCAAGAGTGTATCCTAGAATGGATATATTGCTGAGGATGTTTTTGTTGAACAACCACCTGGATTTTCAAACCTTCATTTTCCAAATCTTATTTTTAAATTATCAAAAGCTTTATATGGTTTAAATCAAGCTCCAAGAGCTTGGTATGATAGATTAAGTACTGTTCTAATTTCTAAAGGTTTTACAAAAGGAATAGATGATCCTACTCTGTTTATAAAATGAATTTCTAAAGATGTATTACTTGTACAAATTTATGTGGATGATATTATTTTTGGATCTTCAAAAACTACATTATGTACTGATTTTTCTAAAATGAGGAAAAATGAATTTGAAATGAGTTTAATGGGTGAACATAAATTATTTATCAGATTTAAAATCATTCAAAATGATGACGGAATTATTTTAACTCAATGTAAATATACTAGAGATCTTTTAAAATGTTTTGGATTGGATAGCACAAAAGGTAGTTACACTCCCATGAGTACCACATGTAAGATGGATCTTGATGAAGATGGTAAATCTGTTGATAAAACCACTAATAGAGGAATGATTGGAAGTCTACTCTACCTGACTAGTAGTAATCCTGATATTATGTTTAGTGTGTGTATGGGTTCTCGTTTTCAAGGAAACCCTAAAGAGTCACATTTAAATGCTGTAAGGAGAATTTTCAAATACCACAAGCATACTCCCAATTTAATATTGTTCTATCCCAAAGGAAAATCATTTGAATTAGTTAGTTATTCTGATACTGATTTTTCTAGATGTAAGTTAGATATAAAAAGAACCTATGGAACATGTCACCTTTTAGGCAAGTCACTAGTATCATTGTTTAGTAAGAAACAAAATTCAGTTGCATTATCTACTACAGAAGCTAAATACATAGTTGCTGGCAGTTGTTGTGCACAAATTTTTTGAATGAAACACACATTACTAGACTATGGATATCAATTCAGACATGTCCCGATAAATTGCGACAACACAAGTGCTATTAATATTTCTAAGAATCCTATTTCTCATTCTAGAACAAAACCTATTGATGTAAGACATCACTTTTTGAGGGATCCTTATCAAAAAGGTGATATCACTTTGGAATTCATTGGTACTGAATATCAACATGCTGATATATTCACTAAACCATTTAATTATGAAAGATTGGACTACATCATACATGATCTTGGTATGATTTATCATAAATAAATATCTTACTAATCTTAATGTTTAATACTTTACTATACATTACTTTACGGTTTCATACTCACTGTTTCCAAGTTACTGTTTTATACTCACGGTCTGTCAACTCACTATCTCACCGTGACTATAAGGAATGCTCACTGTCTCACCGTGACGACTATCAACTGTCTCACCATGATGACTAGTTTTTGTCACACCATAATGCCTACTCACGGTCTCACCGTGAAGATTATATATATTCTTATTTTAACCCGTATCACGATAATTTTTATTTCACCACTATTTGATTTCCTGCGTCTTTGTTTTTATGTCGTTTGACATTCCCAAATGATAAAACATAAGGGTTTCATTCGATTCCTTACTCAAACACTCTCCTGAACCTTCACTTCCCTCTCACCCGAACCTTTAGTGAATTCCAAGGATGAAGTGTCAATCCTCACCTTTGTCTGAAAAGCGCCGCTTTAAGAAACAGAAGAGGATACCGAGGATAGATCTCGAAGGACCTCTAAACCCAAAGCTGGTAAGTCGTACAGTTGTACCTGAAAAGGAGGTTTGTCCAGAGTGGTTTCTGTCTAGAAGATCATTAGTTTTGAATGTTTTAAGAGAACAAGGATGTCTTGAATGGTTCACTGGACAGAATAGACCGATTTAACCGAGATTGGTATCTCAATTCTATCAGTATGTTAAGTTTTCTTTTGAGTTTGGTGAAAGATTTATGGTGTCAAGATGGATAAATGGTCAGAAGTTCTCTTTCTCTTCGAGGCTGTGGGCTGCATGCCTAAGGATTCCACAAGAAGGAGTTTGTGAAGATTACCAGAGATATCCTCCTCCAACAACCAACATCTATGACCTTGATAATGCTTTGGAGATTCTAACTGGAAATGGAACCAAGAGAAGGGCCATAGCTGTTGAATTAGATGGTGAGACTAGACTTCTGTTCATGTTTGTTCAGAATTTGATTAGTCCGAGAAAAGGAGATTTTTCCGTAATGAATTATCAGGATGTGTTCATGATTCACTTGTTGAAGAATGGCCTCAAGATAAATCTATGCAAGTATGTTGTTAACTATATCTGTGAGCAGATCAAAGTCACTTCAAAATACACCTCCCTGTTTTACTCAAGGATGATCTCAGCTATGTTAGTTGCAAAAGGGATGGTTGGACCAAATGAAGAAAAGTTAGAGGACCTTGATTATTGCCTATCCATGCCTATCATGAAAAGGATGAAGATTAGCTGGAACCCCTGGAAGAAGTAATGGGTTGAGGATAATGATGAAGTGTATAAAAAGTTTAATCCTATTGACTATCCAAGAAGGCCTAAAAATCTATCTGATCCTGGTTTGGAACCAGATGAAGTGGATGAGTATTCTGAAGAATAAGAAGAAGAGGAAGTAATAACTGAAGTATCTCCTAGAGAAGAAGATAGAAGACCTAAAATGGAAACAAATCCTGTTGAAAAATAAAGGACTATTGTCCCAGTTGAAATACCTCAAGGAGAGGAAGTTGCTGTTAGTTCGAGAGAAGGGGAAGCTCCTGCTTCTAGTGCGGATGTAAATCCAGAAGCTCATCCTAATACTGTAAGGAAATTGGTTTTTCCTGATTCAGAATAACAAGAAACCTTAGAGGCAAATCCTGTTGAAGATGATCTTTCTGTTGAGAAAGAAGGAAGTCTGGAAGCTCAACCAGTGGAAAAATCGGCTCCTGAGATTATTCCCTCTACTGAAGAGATGATGGAAATTGCCTTTCAGCCGGCAAGGTAAGAGTTTGATGAAGAGATTAGAGATGATCCTGTGGATCTTGACCATGTTCCTGAGCCTCATGAATCTGAAAGGGAAGCACAATTTGAGGGGGAGGAACCTCAAAACCTTGAGATTATAGAAGTTGGATCTGTTGAATCTTCTCAACCTTCGGTCTCATAATATATGTACACTCGGTGTGAATTACCAAGATTTTATTATGTGAATGAGTCACAGCAAGTGACTACAACTGGAATTGATCATTCTTCTCTATTTTAACTGAAATATATATCTCACCCAGAACCAGAACCAGAGCCCCAACCACAATCTGAATCAAAATCTAAGTCTGAAGATGACTCTGAACCTCAACCAGAATCTGAACCACTAATTTTACCAGCACCCTTACCCGAGAATCACTCCTTTGTCACTAAAGATGATCTAAATGTTTTTGGAGAGACTTTGTTAGCTGGAGTTGAGAAAATTGTCTCCACTCAACCACGTCAAGTGACTCAGTTAAGGCAAGAAGATGCATCAATTCTCTTGGAAAATATTATCTTGAATATTCAACCAAGGATGATCCGAGAAATTCAAGAAGTCAGAGTAGAGAATGAGCTGATGAGTGCTGATGTTGCAAATCTAAAAAGTATGGTAGCAAGTTTGCAGAATGAGTTATCTTTGAGATTAGTGCATGCTCCTGTTTATGCCCCTGCACATGTTGCTCCTTCTCCTGAGCCATCTGATTCCCTCCTTGCTAGTGATATTCTGTCTCAAGTTCATCCATACCTACTATATTTTGATGAGAAAATTGGAAGAAGACAGACCAAGATGCTGGAACGCATGAGGGAGCTTGTAGAAAATCTGAATAAGCTTACAGATGAATACACTTGATGCCTGCAAAAAGTTCTGAAATAGCTCAAAGTTCTAACCAAAGCCGTCAAGGATTCACCTGCTTCTAGTCAGACCTCCACACCTTCTTTGGATGATTCTATGCTGATATCCATAATTAAGGAAGAACTTCAGAGTTCCTTCAGTGGCCTGGGTCTATCTTCTTTGTCAGAAGTGGATAAGAATAGTGATAGAGCATTGGACTTGGTTAGGATTCATTCTAAGATAGCCAATGATTCTCAACAACAGATCTCCAAGAAAATAGATTTGTATCTCTCTCTGATTTTCTCTAAAAGTGATATGATAGATCACTTTAGATATCTTGTGTAAAATTTGAGAATCACTCTGGTGACTCAAGGTTTTAAAGCTCATGTTCATAAACTTACAGAGTTCACCAGATTGTTAGACAGATTTCTGGAGAATAAGGATGATTTTGAAAAGGCTATGCAATATGGTGGTGAAGTCATTACTGATTTCATCAATCTTTTGAAGCTGTATCTTCATGTGCAGAGTACTACTATTGTTTCTCTAGCTGCTGCACCCCTTAGACCTAGTCTACCTACCTTAGCCTCAACTGCCATGACAGTTAGCCAAGCTCTTTCTCAAATCTGGCCAGTCATTCTTGACCAACCACAACCTAGTTATTCTACTGCTCCCACTTTGGCTCCATCTGTTTTTGAAGGTCTACCCTTACCCTCTTTGTCTACTACATCTCTGCCTTCTTCTACATCGGCACCAACTCCTGCTGCTAAAAAAGGCAAAGACAAGGTGGATCCCTGAAGAGTCCTAGGACTATTTTTCTTTTTGATGGGATGTCATTTCTATTTGTATTTCTCTTCTCTGATCTATTCTGAACATTTTTTAATGAAGACTGCATTGTTTCATTTCATTTTCTCTACTTTTTGATAATCCCAAAAGGAGGAGAAAAACTACAAGTGTTAGTACTATAATTATTTTTTCTATTCTAATATTCAAGTTTATATTATGTTACATTTAATTTATATTCTGACTATATCTGATTTGTGATCATAAAAAATGGGGGAGACTATTGGACTCCTCATGTTTTAATCAGGTTATAATGATCAGAAATCTAATTACTGTTAATTAATGTCAATATTCATTGCACATCTTGCTAATGCTCTTCAATCTCAATAATAACTACACATCATGTTTTAATTATAACAAATCTTATGGATGTTAATTACTCTCTTTATTATTTACAAGTCTTATGCATGATCACAAATCTCACATATATTATCACACCTTTATATTTATGATTCAAGCTCTTTTTCTCTCTAATGATTAAACTTAATCCATATTCTGCATATTAGTGTCTAAGTACAAATACAAATATTTGTCTACGTATGGAGACATCGTGAAGGGCACACCCTGACCCAGACACCGTGAAGGACTCACCGTGACCCAGACACCGTGAAGGACTCACCGTGACCTTGACACCAGGAGCTAGACACTGTGACATAGTCATACCGTGAAGCTCATACCGTGAAGCTCATACTAAGAAGCTAATACCATGAAGATCATACCGTGAAGCTCATACCGTGAAGCAAATACCATGAAGACTATACCATGAAGAAGACATTGTTTACATAATCACTGTGAAACTGTTTCTTAACTTTTTGTCTATATTATTTAAATAATGCTAACAGTAATATTTGACGTTTTTAATACAATTAATGTTATTTAATGATAGTTGTTGGCAGTTCAGGAAACCGTACCTCATACCTATGAAAATTGAATCATTCCTACTTCTAGAACTCATGGAATATAAGGATGATTGAGATGCAGTACATAGGTAAGTGGTGTGCAAGTGTGAATATACAACAAGAAGAACTTACATACACCCAAGAGAACTATGCTGAACAAGAATAACAATCCTAAACAAGAAGGAGACTGCAAGTCTTTCAAAGAACTATCATGAATGCAATCCAACACCTATGAAGAACACACGACGAATCAAGAGATCATTCTCACTCCTGAAGAACACAAGAATAACTCAGACACTCTGTTTTTAAACAGAAAAACTAGAGAAGGACTCATAAGCATTCCTGTTGAATCCAACGAGTCCAGAGCTGCATTGATAATCACTAAATCTTTCAAAACTCTCATCTATATTCTCTACGTGATTTATTTATTAACTTTCGAGCAGTGTGGGGTACTCTGTATTTCTTATACACACACTGTCTCCTGTACGGAACTGGAGGATATCAAATCCTCACTCCAAAACTCTTTACTCTTGTTTAACCATGTCAATTGTGGAGTAGGTCCTTGTGTGGCCTGGTCTTTGCTTTGTTTCCCATGTAGAACAGTGGTAGAGGACCCTGTGTGGCATGGACAGTTTTGTAAACTGTTGTTAACCCCTATCTAGGGTGTGGATAAAATTTATATAAATTTGAGAGGACTAAGTCTCAGCTTGAGACTGAACCTCTTGTTATATCTGCTGTGCATATTTAATTTAAGTTCAAAGTATACTAAATATATCTTATTTATTCCACTGTTATTACTTTGAAATACAAAACTATTTTAAATCTACTTTGATAGTTAAATTAGGAAGTGTTTACACTTATTGTAAATTAGTAGATTAGTTTCAAGAGTTAGTTTGATCTTGTTGTTAAAATAACTAAGACCTAATCAATCATTCAGAAGCTTGGTGAACATTTACAATCTGTATAAATTCACTACAGTTTAACTTATTTTATAAATCGAGGGATTTTAAATTGACAATATTTTAACAGAAATTTTAATTGTAACTCAATTCACCCCCCATCTTGAGTATCCACTCTGACCAACAAAAGTAATCTTCCCTTCGTTTTCCAAACAACTTACTTTATGACCTTTTCGACAAAATTATTGCAAGAATGTTTTTTAAATTATACAGTGGGTGTGGCTATTTTTTTCCATTATAACATCGTAAATGCTTCCCTTAAAAGCTTATAAGAATATTTTCAAAATAAATGTTTTCTTAAATGATTTCAAAATTGAAAGAGATATTACTCTAAAAAAGGTTTTGATTTCATCTATGTCAATATCCTTTGATGGATTTTAAACTTATTTGAAGTTGATTTATTATGATACAAAACCTATATATTGTATTAATGGTTTTTTGATATGTTTGACTATGTATGTGTTATTTTTACACCATTCATGGTTTATGGATAAAGTATTGACATTTCGTATGCTAGTTTTAATACGAATGTTTATTTTATGTTTAAACCGTTTCATATGAGGAATGCATTGGACTTAGTATGTGACAGGTGGAGCCCACTATAGCTCCTCAATGTATCGGTAGATCTCATGAGACAAACTTGTGTCTTGGAACAAGGCCTTGGCAAAATTGTATTTTTAGTCTTGGAACAAGGCCTTGACTATGTGGTTATGATAGACTTGCATTATGCATTCCATCATTATGAAAGTGGCTATTGATATTGCATGTGATTATTCTACTAGTAGAATGTAACATCACAAGTAAATGAAGAATAATACATATTTCATATTTATTAATATTTGTGAATTAAATATTAATTTTTCTTTAAAGGGGTTGCAATGTTCGATAGCATACCCGATACGCAACAGTGGGTTTCTTTGAAATCTTATGTTGCGCACTAATAATATAATATTATTTTTTAAAATTTTAGTTAACTCCTAGCTGTTGTATTGGTGGGAATGAATGAAACCAACTAAAATATGATTATATATGATTGTTTAATGTATTTAAATTTATCAAATAAAATGTTATAGGCTTAAAATATGAATGAATCAAAATTTAAGCATAATTTACATTAAAATGCCGATTTACCCCCTTTTAATGGAAAACCCTCTTTAAATATAGTTTTGGTCACTTTAATATATTCTAATTGACCAAATATAATCTTTCATTAGAATGGGGGCATCAAATTTTACTTTGGGTACTTTTTTGTTAATTTTCTGATAAAATTCATTTTTTAATGAATAGTGAAAAATACTTTATTTTAATTCAAAAGTGCATTTTAATATAATTTATTCATATGGTTAGATTATATTCTTATTTGGTTTTAAAGTGAAATTAAAATATATTTTTACCATTTAATCCAATTTTGTTCATTGGAATTAATTTCACTTTGAAATTGGACATAAACAAGTATCAATCTTTTGATAATTATTGTTTCTTAAAAACATGCTATTTGTTTTGATAACGGGAATTAATTTTAAAATTAATTAATTAAACTTATATTTTTTGATTTTGGAAAAATAGAAATCATTTTTGAATTTGGAAAATAAAATATATCTTAGGATGAAGTTTTGGTATTTTTCTGAAAAACTTCAATTTTTGATGAATAGGGACACCACTTAGTGCTAGTTAAAAAAACTGACTTTTTCATTTAAATGAATTTTTACCATTTCTGTGAATTGAATTTCAAAAATCTGTCATACATGGTTTTTATCAAGAATTAAAATGTGGTTCATTAAGATGAAAATAATTTTTGGTGAATAGTAACTTTTGACTTTTATTTACCACGATTAAAGGTAAATAGGGTAATTCAAGATTAAAAGAATATAATAATAAATCAAAATTACCTCAAAACTTGTCCAAACCTTATTGGTTGAGTCATTAACGACCATGTGCATCTTTGGGTCTATTTTGGGACCTCTTTGAGCCACGTGGGAGTGATAATGACAATTTTGATTAGTTAACTTAAGGTAAAGGAAAATATGACAAAAGAAAATATCTTTTAGTAAATTAATTTTTTTAAGGTGTTATATAAATTATCTATTAGACTATAAATAATAATTGGAAATATAAAAATATTTCCTACATGATGGAATTTTTTTTAATTTTTCGACAATAAATAAATTATATTATTTATGACATAATAATGATGCAGTATTAACCTCATTAATAAATCATTTAAATAAATAAGATTATAATGACTAATATATTATCCAAAACAAGTCTAATTATGATTTTATGACTTTATTTTGACCATGAATCATCTTATCTTAGACTATAATGATTTTTGGACCATTAGAAACCAAATATCATTATATTATAAAATAATATTTTCACACTTTCCTAAAGAGCCCCTCCTCTCCCTTATAAAAGGAGACCACTTCTAAACAATTCCTCACACCTCTCAAGCCATTTGGATCGTCCAAACTCTGCCTAATTAAGCACCATACATCCCTCGCCTCCTCTTAGAAGCCTTACCTTAGGTAGAAGGCACTTCAAGAAGTCCTATTGATTCAAACAAAAGGAGTTACCCAAATTAAAGGTAATGATTTCTCTTAAATTATTTTCATTTACTGTACTTCTCCAACCCCTAAACTCTTTTTATTTCTTTCTTTTGTAACAACACCAGTATAGTCAATATAATAGGATGTTGTTATAAGAAGGATTCGAACTACACTTACACACACCTCCATCAAATGGATGAAGAACATAATGTTTCTGTGGATGACAAACTAACGCCTCATGAAACGATGATTGTTCAAATATCTCCAACCACCTCCCATGGTGTCCATTATGATGGAACTTTATTTATATATGATATATATTATTTTTATGACTTACTTATTCTTATGTACTTCCCAATTATTTCAATCCATTATGGTTTCCATAGTGGGTAAATACGATAATATCATTTGAGGAAGTGCGGACTACCGCCCCCTTAAAGTGATTTGATTCGTTAATGCTTTATGTGGGATGTATAAAGGATAGAGTTAACAATATTATATATTCTATTATAATGGAATTATAATATACTGATGTATCATTACATTTTATTTCTATTAAAATAAGAAATAGAAATGAAAGTACCGTTGATGTGTACGTACGGCTTACCGTCTCCATGAACGGTGCATTTCATTTCTTACCTCTAAATGTTATGAACTATTATAAAAATATGTATATACTGGATATATATGATATATATAATATCCAAATAATGAATATCATTCTGGATATAATGAAACTTTGAACACATGGACAACTTGTAAATAGAAGGTGTCCATTTTTGACTCAAGTACCAAATATCGACCAAACGAATGTTATTAACTTAAATGGTTACATAATGTTTATAACATGGTAATAAGTGATATAAAGAAATAATAAACATGAAAAAGGTTCTTAAGAAATTATAAATTAACTTTAGTTTATTATTCAGGATATTAAAGAATGAACGGGTCAAGTCGGACATGAGGTAAGGGACTTTGTCTCAATCTCCTTTCATTGAGGCATATTTTCATTTATACAAAACTATATTTTCTACATTGAATAAACTCCTTTGAGTTTTATTTTCATTCAATGGGAATCTTTTTCGATGAAGCGTTTTACTAAACGTCAAAAAACAATGTTTCTTTTGACATACGCGGTGAAAACGACCTTTTCCGCCGCCGCAAGTATTATTTGATCTTTGGCTTACTCAACAAGATGTAATGTTTTTAAAAGAAAATAAATACCTTATAATATTTTATGTATTTCTGGTATTGAAAATGGTTTTGAAAATTTATTTTCTATGTCAATATATTTAAGTGATATATTGTGATCGAAGTGTGGAAATGTTTTCCTTTCTTTATATTTCTAGTATGTGTTATGATTTCATATTGGTACTTGGACATTTGATGGGTGGTTACATGATAAACCAAATGACAGGTGGTGTCGTGAATACCAGGATGTGTGGTTACCTTATAACCTCCAATTCATTGGGTATGGAAGTTGGCCGTATAGCTATTCCATTAGTGATATGTGTAGAAGTTGATCGTATGGTTATTCCATTTATGTATGTTTATGTCCCAAGTCACCTTTATATGTTTTGTGTTCTTAATATGGGTTTAATGGTAATATTTTGGTTCAAAAAGGGTAAGTAATGCTATTTTATTTAGTGAAGAGTATTTACTACTTCATAAAGGTGAAAAGTATTACTTAGGTTATAAATTATTCATCATTTACTTGTTTTTTTAAAAAACTAACAGTTTTCCTTCATTGTGTATCCTTTACTAAGCTTTTTTTGATCATACCATGTTTTTGAAATGTTTTTCACAGAACATAATGTAAAATAGGGGCAAGGATGGGATCATGGAAAAGTCTTGTTGTCTAAAACATGGAACTAGACATGACTCTTTTTTTCTAGAGTTATTGTTTTATGAAAAAATGGAAATTGAGTATAAGTTTCTACTTTGTAATATTTTGAGATGTAATAGTTGTGTCCTAATTCTCTAAAACTCTAAACCTGAAAATATCATCAATGTAAATTATTCATTTAATTCAATATTATGTAAGGTCTAAGGCCAGGTCCTTATAGTTCGTATCAAAGGTCGGTTTAGATAACTTTTGGTGATAGGTTATTGTTAAAGTAATATCCATAAAGTAATTTATGTTAATATTGAAATCATATAGCAATTAAAGATTACCATGTTGTTTTGCCTAAGATATATTTGTGTTCAGAATGGTTTTCCGTAGTGGAAATAGGGATGCTATGTTGGGACGATCTCAGGAGGAAGACAACCTTCCAAATCAGCAAACTGGGATAGTCGGAATCGGAACTGAATAGTTTGTTGCAGCGATAGAACAGTATACTCAGGATATAAATGGTGGTGGTATACATGTACTAGATCAGCCAGATCATCCACAGAGGAACATGTCAGTAGTGGATCATTTCATGAGGCAACATCCCCCATCATTCAGAGGATCATCTGACCTTGTGCTAGATGAAGGGTGGATTAAAGCATTGGAGAAGATTTTTGATGTCACGGGTTATTCATAACATCAAAAGGTTAGTCTTGTTGTTTACCGTTTTGAAGGTGAAGTTGATCAGTGGTTGTCTATGGAGAAACATACCAGGGATAGTGGTGAGATTGATGGTCTTGTTTGGGAATATTTCAAAGGTATTTTTCTTGTGAAATATTATCCTAAGGTGGTTCATCATATGATGGAGAAACAATTCCTATAATTGAGGCAGGAGGATGACTCAGTGGCTGCATATGAAGCAAAGTTCACTCGATTGGGAGGGTATGAACCAAATTTCATCTGAGATCTTTATAGTAAGATAAATCGATTTTACTCAGGACTGAAGCCACGATATCGAGGAGAATTAGCCTCTCGTGAGTTCAAAAGTTATGAAAAACATGTTTTTTGTGTAGAGGAGGTGGATATAGAGTTTTCTGATGATCAGGTATTCTTTGAAAAACAACAGAATAAGATGATGAGGTTGCAGGAAAAAGTAAAGATCTCTTCAAAAAAGTCTGATGGTAAGAAACTTAAGTTTACAATTTTTGAAAATTGTGGTAAAAAGAATGCTGGGGAATGTCTTTTGAATTCTATTATGTGCTACTGATGTGGTAAAATGGGACATAACGCTCGTAATTGCACTGAAAAAGATTAGGGTAATGGTAAGAAAAAATCTGATTTACAGTCAGTAAAATGTTTTAAGTGGAATGAAATGGGTCATTATGCAAATGAGTGTCCAAAAAAGAAATAAACGGAAGGAAAGAAACCAGACTACAAGTAGAAAGGGGTGGAATAATCCTTTGGAACTAATTAAGTAGATGTTGGGCCATCAAATGATGTTGTATCAGGTACATTGTTTGTTTGTTCAGATTTTTCCAATGTGTTGTTTGATTCGGGGTCTACACACTCGTTTATTTCTAAGAAGTTTCCTAGTAAATTGGGAATTCCATCTCAACATATGAATACAGAACTTACGGTAAAAACACATGGAGGAAATGGTGATAAAAAAAGAAAACATAAGAACATTCAGGTCCTTGTGTGTGGAACGGATCTACCTACAAACCTTATTGTTTTTCCTCTAGTAGAGTTTGATGTTATTTTGGGCATGGATTGGATATTTGATTATCATGCTAGGATTGACTGTAGAGCTAAAGAGGTTTCATTTAAAAAAGAATTACAGTTTGTGTACAATAATAAACCCTTGCTTTTGATAACATATCAGGAAGCTGAGAAACTAGTAAAAGATGGAAAAAATTTACCTTGCACATATAGTTGAAAATAAAGGATCTTTTCAGATTAATGATGTGCCAGTGGAAAATGAGTACCTTAACGTTTTTTCAGATGAGTTTCCTAGTATTATACCAGGTCAAGAAGTTGAATTTACTGATGACTTAATTCTTGATTCTAAGATAATTTAAAAACCCCCTTATAGAGTAGATCAAATTTATCTTTTAGAGTTAAAGAAGCAATTGCAGGAGTTATTAGATAAAGGTTTCGTTTGACCTAGCACATCACTAGGGGGTGCTCCTGTCTTTTTTGTTAGAAATAATTATGGTTCAATGAGGCTTTTCATTTATTATAGAGCATTGAATAACTTCCCTATTATGAATAAGTATCCTTTTCCTCATTATGATGATTTGCTTGATAATCTCCAGGGAGCTAAGTATTTTTTGAAGATTTACATGAGGTCGGGGTACCATCAGTTGAAATTAAAATAAGTATACATTATGAAGACTGTGTTTTGTACAAGATATGGCCATTATAAATTTCTAGTTATGCCTTTTGGTTTATCCAATGCACCTGCTGTATTCATGGATCTTATGTATAGAATTTCATGTGAGTTCCTGGATAAGTTTGTGGTTGTGTTCATTGATGGTATTTTGGTTTATTCCAAATGTAAAGAGGAACATGAAAGTCATTTAAGGGTTGTCTTGGAAACCTTAAAAGAGAATAAACTTTATGGAAAATTTAGTAATTGTGAGTTTTAGTTTAAACAAGTTTCATTCCTTGATCAAATTATTTCAAAAAATGGCATAACTGTTGATCCTGCTAAAACAAAAGTTGTTGAAGAATGTCCAAGACCCACAAATATAACTGATATTCATAGTTTTCTTGGTTTGGAAAGTTATTACTAGAGGATTGTTGAAAATTTTTCATGGTTATCTTTTCCAATGACTAAGTTAACTTGAAAAGGTGTTAAGTTCATTTGGACAAAAAAATGTGATGATTGTTTGTAGGAATTGAAAAATAGATTGGTGAATTCTCCAGTTTTGGAACTTCCATATAGAAATTGTCATTTTGTTATCTATAATTATGATTCATTGAAAGTACTGGGTTGTGTCCTAATGTAAAATGATCAGGTAATTGCTTATGCTTCCTGTCAGTTGAAACCACATGAGTTAATTTACCCTACACATGATTTGGAATTAGTTGCTGTTGTTTTTGCTTTAAAAAATTGGAGGAATCATTTTTATGGAGTGAAATAAGAAATATATACTGATCAGAAAATTTTGAAGTATATATTCACTCAGAATTAATTTAACATGAGATAGAGGTGATGGTTGGAATTAATCAAGGATTATGATTGCACGATCCTTTATCATCCGGGGAAAGAAAATAAAGTGGATGATGCTTTGAGTCGAAAAAGTAATACTTCATTAACCATGTTACATTTGGAATGAGATCCTTCAGTTTTTTATTTAATGAACTTTGGCATAGAATTTGTTGTTGCAAGAAATTATTCTGTTTTGTTTCAGGTGTCCGTGAAATCATCTCTATCAGACAGAATTAAGCAAGCGCAGAAGGAAGACAGTGAGTTACAGAAAAAGGTTGTGTTGGTTCAGAAGGGTATGTTTCCTGATTTTAATGTTGATAATGATTGTGTTTTGAGATTTAGAAAGAGATTATGTGTGCCTTGTGATTCACAATTGAATAATGAGTTGTTATGTCAAGCTCATAGTTCTCCATTTTCAGTTCATCTTGGCAGTACTAAGATGTAGAGAGATCTTTGGGAGTATTACTGGTGGGATGGAATGAAAAGAGATATTGATGATTTTACTATGAAGTGTTTGACTTGTCATCAGGTCAAAGCAGAGCGATAGTTACCGAAAGGAATCCTTTAGCCTTTACAGCTGCCAGAGTAGAAATCGGAAAATATATCCATGGACTTTGTTGTGAGATTACGAAAGACATCTCGAGGTAATAATGAAATCTAGGTTATAGTTGACTGATTGACTAAATCATCTCATTTCCTTCCTATTAGAGATACTTTTTCTCTAGATCAACCTACTCGGTTGTATGTTAAAGAGATAGTAAGGTTGCATGGAGTTCCCCTCTCTATTGTATCTAATCGTGATCCCAGGTTCACTTCTAAATTTTGGAAAGTCCTTCAGAAGTCATTGGGTACTGAATTAAATTTTAGTATAGCTTTTCAACCTCAATCAGATGGGAAGTTAGAATGAACAATTCAGAACATGGAAGATATGTTACGTGCTTGCTCAATGGATTACCAAGGAAGTTGGGACCAACATATTTCTTTGGTTGAATTTTCTTATAATAATATCTTTCATTCCATTATAGAGATGGATCCATTTGAGGCATTATATGGAAGGCATTTTCGAACTATAGAATTTTGGGATGAAGTAGGTGAAAGTAAGCTGATGGGACTAGAATTGGTAGAAGAGATGGCAGAGAATGTTCAGTTGATTCAGAAGAACATGAGAAAAGCTCATATAAAATAGAAAAGTTATGCAGATAACTGGAGGAAAGATCTTTCCTTTGAGACAGGTGATCATGTCTTTCTCGAAGTTTCTCCACTGAAAAGTGTGATGAGTTTTGGTAAGAAGGGAAAGCTGAGTCTGAGGTTCATTGGACCTTATGAAATTATGGAGAAAGTTGGATCAGTTGCGTATAGAGTGGATTTACCTCCAAATTTTCCCAGGTACACAATGTTTTTCATGTTTCAATGTTGAGAAAGTATATGTCAGATCCATCTCATGTTTTCAGCCCAGAGGTAGTTCAGTTGAAAGAGAATCTCTCTTATGAAGAATAACCAGTCCAGATTCTTGTCCATAGAGAGAAAGTGTTGCGGAATAAGGTAATTCACCAGGTAAAGTTTTTTTTGGAAAAACCACATGGTTGAATAGGCAACGTGGGAATCTGAAAACGTTATGAGGGACAAATACCCCCACTTATTTTGATAACTGAATAAAAATCGCGAGGATGCAATTCCCAAAAGGGGTGAAGGCTATAACATCCTAGGTAAATGAAGAATAAGATATATTTCATATTTATTAGTATTTGTTAATTAAATATTAATTTTACTTTAAAGGGGTTTCTATGTTCGATAGCGTACCCAATACGCAACAACGAGTATCTTTGGAATCTTACGTTGCACACTAATAATATAATATTTTTATTTTAAATTGTAGTTATCTACTAGCCATTGTATTGGTGGGAATTAATGAAACTAACTACAATATTATTATACATTATTGTTAAATTTATTTACATTTACCCCATAAAAAGTTAGAGCCTTAAAATATGAATGAATCTAATTTTATGCATAATTTACATTAAAAGGACGATTTACCGCCATTTAATGGTGAACCCTTTTTAAATATAGTTTTGGTCACTTTAATACATTCTAATTGACCCAATATAATCCTTCTTTGGAATGGGGACATCAAATTTTACTTTGGGTATTTTTTTGGTATTTTTCAAATAAAGATCATTTTTTAATGAATAGTTAAAAAAATTTTTTTTTAAATTCAAAAGTTCCTTTTTATATAATTTATTTATATGGTTATATAATCTTTTTATTTGGTTTTAAAGTGAAATTGAAATATATTTTTAACATTTAATCCATTTTTGGTCATTGGAATTAATTTCACTTTGAAATTGGACATAAACAAGTATCAATCTTTTGATAGTTATTGTTTCTTAAAAACATGCTATTTGTTTTGAAAACTGGAATTAATTTTAAAATTAATTAATTAAAATTATATGTTTTGAATTTGGAAAAATAGACATCATTTTTGAATTTGGATTATCAAATATAGGTTAGACTGAATTTTTGGTATATTTCTGAAAAACCTCAATTTTTTCTGATTAGTGACACCACTTAGTGGTAGTTAAAATAAACTGACTTTTTCATTTAAATAAAATTATACCACTTATGTGAATTTAATTTCAAAAATATGACATAAATTGTTGTTATCTAGAAGTAAAATTTGGTTCATTAATATGAAAATAAATTTTGCTGAACAATAACTTTTGACTATTATTTACCACCGTTAAAGTTAAATAGGGTCATTCATTTTTAAAAGAATATTATAATAATTCAAAATTACCTTAAAATTTGTCCAATAATTAATTTTTTAGTCATTAACGAACATGGAAATATTTGGGATGATTTTGGGACCCCTTTTGAGAAACTTGGGAGTGATAATGACAATTTAGATTAATTAACTTAAGCTAAAGGAAAATATGACAAAAGAAAATATCTTTTAGTAAATTAATTATTATAAGGGGTTATATAAATTATATTTTCGACTATAAATATTCCTTGAAAAGATAAAATGATTTCCTACGTGATAAAATTTTTTTAATAATTTTTAGACAACATATAAATTAAATTATTTATGATATACTATTGATGCACTATTTACCTCATTAATAAATCATTTAAATAAATAAGATTACAATGATTAAACTATTATCCACAACATGTCCAATTCTGATTGGATAATTTTATTTCGAGCATGAATAATGTCATATTTGACTATAATTAATTTTGGACCATTAGAAACCAAATATCATTATATTATAAAATAATATTTTCAAGCTTTCCTAAAGAGCCCCACCTCTCCTTTATAAAATGAGACCACTTCTAACCAATTCCTCACACCTCTCAAGCCATTTGGCTCGTCCAAAATCTGCCCAATTATGCTCCCTACATCACTATATTCCTCTTATAAGCCTTAAATTAGGAAGAAGGAACTTTAATAATTTCTATTGGTTCAAACCAAAGAAGTTACCCAAATTAAAGGTAACCGTTTTTTCTTAAATTATTTTAATTTATTGTACTTCTCCAACCCCTAAAATATTTTTATTTAATTATTTTGTAACAAAAAATATATCCTCAAAATACTATGATGTTGTTATAAAAATTATTCTAACTACACTTACACACCTCCATCTAATGGATGAAGAACATAATGTTTCTGTGGATGGAAAACTAACGCCTCACGAAATGATGATTGTTCAAATATCTCCAACTGCCTCTCATGGTGGCCATTATGATGGGACTGTTTTTATATATGATATATACTATGTATATGATTTCCTTATGATTTATTACTTCCAAATTATATCAAGCCTTTATGGTTTCCATAGTGTGTAAATACGATAATCTCATTTGAGGAAGTGCGGACTACCGCCACATCAAAGTCATGTGACTCATTAATGCCTTCTGTAGGATGTATAAAGGATAGAGTTAACAATATTATATATGATATTATACTTTAATTATAATATAACTATGTATCATTATGTTTTATCTCCATTAAAATAAGAAATATAAATGAAAGTAGCGTTCATGCGTACGTACGTCTTACCATATCCGTGAACGGTGCATTTCATTTCTTACCTCTAAATGTTATGTAATATTATAAAAACATGTATATACTAGATATATATGATATATATGATATCCAAATCATGAATATCATTCTGGATATAATGAACCTTTCACCACATTGACAACTTGTAAATATAAGGGGTCCATTTTTAACTCAAGTACCAAATATCGACAAAATGAACATTATTAACTTAAGTGGTTACATAATGTTTATAACATAGTAATAAGTGATATAAAGGAATAATAAATCTAAAAAGGTTCTTAATCAAGTAGAAATTAACATTAGTTTATTATTAAAGATATTAAAGAATGAACGGGTCAAGTATGACGTGAGGTAAAGGACTCTGTCTCAATCTCCTTTCATTGAGGCATATTTTCATTTATACACAACTTTCTTTTATACGCTGTATAAAAACCTTTTATTTTTCATTTCATTCAAAGGGAATATATTTCTATTAATCGTTTTACCAAACGAAAAAAAGAATGTTTCTTTTAATGTATGCGGTGACAACGACCTTTTCTGCCGCCGCAAGTATTATTTGATCTTTGGCTTCTCAACAAGCCGTAATGTTTTTAGAAGAAAATAAATACCTCCTACTCTTTTGCGTATTTTTTGGTATTGAAAATGGTTTTGAAAATGGATTTTCTATGTCAATATATTTATGTTATATATTGTGATCGAAATGTGGAAATATTTTCTTTCCTTTATATTTTTTGTTGGTGTTATGATTTTATATTGGCACTTGGACATTTTATGGGTGGTTATGTGATAAACCAAATGACAGGTGGTGCCATGAATATCAGGACGGGTGGTTTCGTTATAACCTTTGATGCATTGGTTATGGAAGTCAGCCGTATAGCTATTCCATTAGTGATATGTTTGGAAGTCGATCGTATGGTTATTTCATTTATGTATGTTATGTACCAAGTTACCTTTATATGTTATGTGTTCTTAATATGAGTTTTATGGTAATATTTTGGTTACAAAAGGGTAAGTAATGATCTTTTATTCAATTAAGAGTATTTACTACTTCATAAAGGGAAAAAAATTTACTTATGTTATAAAGTATTCATCTTTTACTTGTTGTTTTGAAAAACTAATAGTTTTCATTCTTTGTGTATCACTTCATGATCTTTTTATGCTCATCACATGTTTTTTAAATGTTCTTCACATGACATAATGTGGAATAGGTTCAAGGATGGGATCAAGGAAGAGTCATGTTTTCTTAAACATGGAACTAGACATGACTCTTTTTTTCAGGAGTTCTTTTTTATGAAAAAATGGAAATTGAGTAGAAGTGTCTACTTTGTAATATTTTGAGATGAAATAGTTATGTCCTAATTCTCTAAAACTCTAAACCTGAAAAAATCTTCAATGTGAATTATTCATTTAATTCATTATTATGTAAGGTTTAAGGCTAGGTCCTTATATAGAATATCCATGTGATCAAGTAAATCTAATTTTTTTTAATTTATATTTTGGATATTATGTTTAAGTTTATGTTGAAAAGGATTTTTTTAGTTTTATACATTGTCTTAAATGTTTATTCTTATTTATGAAAGTCTTCGAAATATTGTTATCCTGTATGATCATCTGATCTCTCCCCATTCAATGTTTTATTTTTTCTAGGATGCGAAGACGTGGATTATGACTGACCTGCAGGGATAGTCTATGGTATCTCATTGTTTTCCATAGAAACAATGTTTTTGTAGTTTTCCATTTTATGGTTTAATGTAAACCTTATTAATGTGTCTGGTACTTCTATTGCTACTAAACTAATTGGGATTTCAAGACATGATATTTTGTGATAATTCCAATGATACATAATAATGAACCAACACTGGGTAACTAGGTTCATGGAGTTACATTTTGTATCAGAGAAAGTTTAGTACAAACCTTGGAAACTGGATTTAGATAAACTCTGATTAGAGCACATTGCCCTAAGATATACTTTTAGCATTAGAGTAGAATAACATCCTAGAATTTTGGTATTGTAGTGATTTTGTGAGTTTTCCATGAAATACATCCCTGTCTTGATACGAGCAGGTAGAGGCAGCTTCGTCATAGATGTACCTAGGGGTAAAACACGAAAACCCTAATTTGAGCTAGAATCAAATGAGAACTGGTGCACGAAAATGGGCCTTGCTACACTCTTGGTTACGACTCTCTCAGGGGATATTCTTAGGATAATTCTCATTTTCATTACAACCCATTATGAAGGGTTTTTGAGTATATACTTCCTCAATGAAAACATTTTTTATGATTATATATTATATCCATAAAATCTTCAATTTATGTTAAATGTTTTACAAGTTTATAATAATGTATTTTGATTCATAAACTAATCATGTTTATGACATTGTTCAGAAATGGAACCTAGTGTATGTAATGGAAACTCTAACAATTCACGCACTCCATGTGGTTATTTCCCTCCTGCTCAAGATAATTATAGTGGAGCTGGTGATACAACTAGTGTTGATCAGCTAATCACCATACTCGGACAACTCACTCAGGTTATGAATAATAACCTTACTCATATGGAGAACCCAGATCCATAGTGTGTATGATCAATATTAGATCGCATCATGAGGAAACAACCACCATCATTAAATGGGAGTAAATATCTATTAGTATCTAAGCAATGGATAAATTCCATAGAGAAAATATTCCACGCCATGGGGAGTAGTGAAAGTGAAAAAGGTGTCATGGGAGTTTACCACCTCACTGGATATGCTGATCAATGGTGGTCATTGATTCAAAACAAAAGAGATGATGATGAAGTATCAAATAAGTAATTAAAGGAGTTTAAAGATATTTTCTTAGAAAAATACATTTCTCATGACAATCGAGTAGATATGGAAAGGCAATTTATGAGTCTGATGAAAAAGAAGGATGAGAATGTCACAAATTATGAATCTAACTTTAAAAGGATAGTGAGGAATGCTATAGATTATAAACATAACCCAAGAAGTAAGATTGATCATTTATTTGATGGGTTAAAACCATTTATCCATCAATCATTAGTCTCAAAATCCATCTAGTCATACGAAGATATTTTCTCATGTTCTATCAAGACAGAAAATGAATTCTCTTAGTCTTACGACATTAATGCAAAGAAAGAGAAGAAGAGATCTGTTGAACACTCTAGAAATGGAAATATGGGGAAGAAGGAAAAAGTTTAATATCCATCCTACAATAAACATTGGAAGATACACCTCAGTGCTTTCCTGAAAGGAATGTGAGTCTGTTACATGTGTGGTGAAAAAGGCCACCAAGCTCATGATTGCTGTAACACCCTGAGATTTTATGAAAAATATTCTTTTTAATTTCATTAATGTCTTGTGTTGTACACTACCCGGAGCTTGAATAACATGTATCCTTGACTTGCCTTGCATTACACGCAATCGTGATCTTCCTCGATAGCGTGTGTAGTACGCAATACCGAGTTTCACTAAACGAGATATTATTATAATATTATGAATAGTAATAACCAATTTTTTAAATTTTTTAAATTTTATTTTTCAAAATGGAAATCATTTTTGGATTCAGAATATCGAAATTAGATTAGGGTGAAATTTTTGTACTTTTCGGATAACTTTCATATTCTGATGAATAGTGAAAATTACTAAATTTTAATTAAAAACAAATTTTTTAATCGAAATAATTAATAGTGATAAATTATTAATTTGAGTGGTATTAAACTATATTTAGAATATATTTTTACAATTTAATACAATGTTGGTAATTGGATGTAATTTCACATTTAAACTAGACATACACAAGTGTCAATCTTTTGATAGTTATTATTTCTTAAAAACACGCTATTTGTTTTGACGACGGGAATTAATTTTTAAAATATTTAATGCACCTGATATTTCTTGAATTTGGTAAAATAGACATCATTTTTGAGTTCATAATATCAAATATATCTTAGGCCTAATTTTTGGTATTTTTCTGGAAACTTTAATTTTTTGATGAATAGTGAAACCACTAAGTGGTAGTTAAAATGATGAATTTTTCATAAAACTTAATTTTACCGCTTCTGTGAGTGGAATTTCAAAAATCCGAGAGACACAGTTGATGTCATTAAGTAAAATTTCGTTCAATGAGATGAAAATAATTTTTGGTGAATAGTAACTTTTTACTTTTTTTTACCACGGTTAAAAGTAAATAGGGTAATTAAGGGTAAAAATGATATTATTATTACCCTAACACATGTCCTAATTCTATTGGACAAATTTAATTCGACCAAAAACAACCTTAGGAATAACATATGACCATTTGGACCCACTTGGATTAGATTAGGACATTTATTATTAATTTATTTAAAGAAGGGTTAAAATAGTTAAAATCAAAGTTTAATAAGTATATCATTTTTAATATAAGGTTATACATACGATAAATTAGACTATAAATATTCATTAGAAATCTAAAAAAATTTCATACATAATGATATTTTATTTTTAATTTTTAGACGTTATATAATTTAATTTATTTATGACACAAATATGATGCAGTAATTATCTTATCAATGAAATATTTACATAATTGATGTTATAAATACCCCAATAAATATAATTTGATACATTCAATGAATTCCAATAATTTTATAGGGTAATATGACATGTTTTAATTGATTTAAGTAACATTTTTCTAACTAATCATTCTTTATGATTTTCAAAAAAATCAATTGCTAAATAGTGTCCAAATTGACATAAAATTGTTTTTAAAACAAATATTATATTATTAATTGTTATTTATTCCTAAAAATCTACAGTTCGGACAAATGAATTAGATAAGGTTATATATATTAATAATAAACAACTTGCGGTTCGTTTGTCTTATTATAGTAATTTTATTAACCTTATAGTGTAAGAACACAAAAGACACGTTAAAGGTTACATTATCTAACTTAAAGTTAAATATAAATTATAAGGTTACAATAGGAACCTAAACTTGTCTAAATTCTTTTGGATGAGAGTATTTCGAACCATCCCCACCTTAGCTTTGAAAGAAATCAATTTGGAGCTATTTAGAACCGAATTTGGCTTTATAATATAAAAATATTTTTAGTTATTCCAAAGGTGCCCCTCTCCTCCCTTATAAAAGGGCACCTCCTCCCTCTCTTCCTCAGACCACTTTGAGCCTTCAATCTCGGCCAAACCCAGCCAAATTATCTTCTAAACTTTCGTAGAAACATCCTAGAGTTCCTGGTCTTCTTCAAAGACCAATTTTAGAACCCTAAGTGGGGGACTCAAAGAGGCATTTCAAAGAAGAGGTAATGTCTGTTACCGATTCTATCAACATTATTTATTCTTCCAATTCTTCTTCATATGTTGTTTCATTATGAAGTAATAACATCAGTATCACTCATATACAGATATGTTATTATAAGTATGAAACAACCCTATTTCACCATCTACCCATCCTACGGAAAATGAAATCACCGCGCGTGCATACGTACGGAATACCGTCTCCACGCCTTGGTGTAATCTATTTTCCACCACCACCTTACTTGGATGGGTATAATGGTGTAAATAATAACTATATATGATTATTGTAAAGTGATATTGATTATGAAATAGTATACATACACTCCAATACAATCCCACGATCATGAGAATGATATCATCGCTCGTGCGTACGTACGGACTACCGTCTCCATGACGTGATGAGATTCATTCTCCACGTTAACCATTCATGAATGATTATAAAGTATATATAATAATTAATCATGAAATATATGGCATAATAATGATACTATATTTATGTGTATATATATTTATGTCATCTACTTAATTCCATTCAACTCAACAAGGAAACGAAAATAGCATTCATGCGTACGTACGGCCTACCGTCTCCATGAATGGTTTATTTCTTTCCATATATTGATCTATTGTATATATGTTTATTCTGAATATATATTATATATAAATCATGCTTTATATTTTGGAATTAAGTAATCATGATCTAACTAATCATATGAATAATTACAAGTCAAAACACAGACGACAAATGAAACAATTTTACCCAAAACGCTCTTTAACATGGAATTTACAAAAGAACAGGTAAAATAAAGTCATAAGTGAACCATATACGATATCATAAAAATATGTATGATTCTGGAATAAGTAAATAACATTATTTAAATCATTATATAGGAGGATCAGACACTTACGAAGCAAATCGGACCTAAGGTAAGGGATAATTGTGCAAATCTCATTTTTATCTGAGATTGTTTATTCGTAAGTATTTACTTGGGATATTGCTATCATCCATGTCCATGGAATATAAAAGTGTATTCATTTATTTTTAATGTCCTTTTTACCATTTTTGACTTTTACCCTATGGTATAGAAGGAATCTTTCGTTTATTTACCCTACAAGGTACTTTTTTACTTTTCCGACAAAAGTATGAGAAGAATGTTTTTTAACATATACGGCATGAAAGGATTTTTACGCTTTTATAAAGCCTTATTTTCATGAGACTTTCTCCAAAATATTTCATGAATATTTTCAAATAAAACCGTTTCTTTTAAAATTAAATGGAATTTTGTGAAAAGAAAATGATTTTCAAGATGAAAGGATATTTTTCTCAAGAAATCATTTCAATTGCTTTATCAAAACCATTTTCCATATAAGATGACATTATTTAATATGTGTATGTTTCAAGTATCATGTCTCTATGATTTACATGGTTTCACTTTTCTTATTATGAAATTATAACCATTTATTTTATATAGATTATGTGATGATGGGATGATGTTTATGAAACCCATTTTATTTATTGGGTTATTATGAATGATGTATTTTTATTTTGTGGCACAAGTAAGAATGATTTAATTATGAGATGGGTGGGACCTATATCTCCCTCTAATGCATTGGGTAAAGATTTTATATCTCATGAGATAGACATGGCTAGAACGGTAAGTTAATCCGGTTCAGTGTTACAGGACTAAAACGAGGAGTGAACTCGATTCAGAAAGGGACTTTGTCCACCAAGATGGTCTTGGCAGCAATGCCTTGGATACTATGGAAATCATGACATGTGCTGAATGGTTTCCATAATTACATGTTTTAGTCCCATGCTATTTTATCATTCTTAAAGTTTCTTTATGATCTATGCCTTACGTACTTCCATGTTTTATGTCATTGCTCAAGCTTTTGATGTTTAAACATTATGTTCATGTTTTTAAGTTCAAATGTATATGGTATGTTATATTTTATCCATGATTACCCTTACTGAGCATTTGAGCTCACCCTTTTTATGTTTTCTTTTCCCTAGGACATAAAGAAAGGTTTTAGGTAAGAAAAAAAGGGAAGATCTTTATGGGAGATGTTGAAGATCTTTCACCACGATTAGAAGTTTACGTTCCAAGTTTCCAAAGACACTAAACTATTACGGTCCTTGTGTGTGTGTTTTTGTTATGTACTAAGTATTCTGCAAAAGTAATGTAATGTCCATGAACGTCAAGCTTCGGGTCTCTACAGTTGGTATCAGAGGAAAGGTTTAGTCAACCATTGGAAACTAGGATGAGAAAACTATAGTGAGATCCCTAGAGATATTTCTAAGGTATGTCTAGGGATGTCCCTAAGGTTAAGTATAAGTATAGGTTATAGTCCTATAAATATGATAAAGATATTAGAATTTAACCTAAGATGTTAGATATTGATGGTAATCCCCCTTGATTATGTTATTATCCAACCTGAGAGTAAGATCGATTGATTCTTTAGTGGCTTAAAACCAAGTCTTTGAAGGGCCTTAGCAATAAGGGACTTCAATAGCTACGAGGAAATCGTTCGATGTGATCTCAATGTTGAGATGGAGATTGGTGTAACCCATCAGTCATATGGGTTTGATAAGAAGAGGAAAATGGAATTCAGCGGAAAATCTAAAGAACACACTGAAAAGAAGATGAGCTTTCCCTTATGCTCAAAGTGTGGAAAGAAACATGAAGGGAGTTGTCTTAAAGGAACAAGTAAATGATTCAAATGTGGAAAGGAAGTTCATCAGGCATTTGAATTCCGTAATGATGGGAAGATGATGTCTAATGATGCAAACAAAGGAAGGGATGCACAGAATGAACCTACTACACTTCAATGATTCAAGTGCAAGGATATGGGGCATTATGCCAATCAATGCCCAAATCCAAGGGTTGATGATGATGGTCGACGTCCACAAACTCTTTAGGCTAAAGATAAAGGAAAGTCACATGCAATTTCTATCAGCGATGTGGAGTATGATAACGATGTGGTGAAAGGTACACTTACCGTCCACTCTAAAGTAGCAAATGTTTTATTTCATTCTAGATCCACCCACTCCTTTATTTCTGAAGAATTTTCTAAGGATATCACCGTATTACCTCAACAGTTAGATGTTGAGTTAGCTGTGACAACCCCTAATGGAACAACATTCGCATCAAAAGTTTATAATTCTTCTCCGATTGAAGTTTGTGGGAAAGTGCTTCCTGCAAATTTTGTGATCCTTCCTATAGTGGAATTTCATGTGATTCTTGGCATGGATTGGCTTTCTCTACATGGAGCTCATATCAATTGCCAAAGAAGGGAAGTCTCATTTCATATTCCAGATCAATCTTTGATCGTCTATCGATGCAAGGATGAACATAACCTTCCAGTGGAAATTCCTTGCATTTTATGGGTCTTGATTCCACTAAATGAAGGTTATTTATCTCAAATGGTTGGTGAGAAACTCACAATTAAGAATATGCCCATTTTACGGGAGTTTGATGATGTCTTTCTGGATGAATTACCAGCTCTTCCACCGAATCGTGAAGTTGTGTTTTCAATAGAACTCGTACCGGGTGCTTTTCCTATTTGAAAGACACCTTATAGAATGTCCCCAATTGAGTTGCAGGAATTGAAGAATCAACTCCAAGAGAATCTTGATAAGGGGTTCATACGACCTAGTGCGTCACCTTGGGGAGCACATGTTCTGTTTGTTTAGAAGGAAGATGGATTAATGAGACTCTGTATTGATTATCTAGAACTTAATAAGATCACTATCAAGAACAAATATCCTCTCCCGTTCATTGATGACCTATTTGACCAACTACGCGGAGCTCAATACTTTTCCAAGATTGATCTTCGTTCAGGGTATCATCAATTAAGGGTCAACAGGGAGGATATACCAAAGACAGCTTTCCGTACAAGGTATGGACACTATGAATTTACAGTGATGCCATTTGGTCTTACTAATGCCCCTGATATCTTCATGGATCTGATGAATAGAGTCTTTAGAGACTATCTTGATCAGTTTTTGGTAGTCTTTATAGACGATATTCATGTATATTCAAAGAGCAAGGAAGAACATGAAGATCACTTGAGAATTATATTGAAGACCCTAAGAAAGGATAAGCTTTATTCCATATTTACCAAGTGTGAATTTTGGATTCAAAAAGTTGCATTTTTGGGTCACATAATCTCAAAAGAGGGGATATCTATGGATCCAGCAAAAACAGAGGTTATCGAAAGATGGTCGAGACCAACAACAGTGACTGAGATCGGAAGTTTTCTTGGTTTGGCTGGATATTATCAACGTTTTGTGAAAGGTTTTTCACGATTATCTAATCCACTCACCAAGTTGACTCGGAAAGGAGTTATGTTTGTTTGGACAGAGGAATGTGAAGAGAATTTCAAGTAGTTGAAAAAAAAGGTTATCCAGTGCACCTGTGCTCACACTGCCTTGTAGTGGAGAAAGGTTTGCGATCTACAGTGATGCATCCAAGAAGGGATTGGGGTGTGTTCTTATGCAAAATGATATGGTGATAGATTATGCCTCACGACAGTTGAAAATACATGAGAAAAATTACCCAACTCATGATTTGGAGTTAGCTGCGGTAATCTTTGCATTAAATATTTGGAGGCATTATCATTATGGAGAAAGGTGTGACATTTATACTGATCATAAAAGTTTAATGTATATTTTCACACAAAAGGAGCTGAATATGCGCCAAAGAAGATAGTTGGAGATGATTAAGGATTACAACCGCTCAATCCATTACCACCCTGGGAAAACAAACAAGGTGGCAGATGCATTAAGTCGAGAAGACCAGGCCAGTTTATCCATGATGAGGATCACAAAGGATCCAATATTTATGGATTTACAAAGGATGGATCTTGGAATTATAATGGAAGGGGGAAATCATATCTTTATCAAATGAATGTTCAACCATCTATACATGTGAAGATTAAAGAGGCACAGAAAGAAGATGTCGAGTTACAAAAGAAGGTGAGAAACGTTCCTGAATTCAACCTTGATTGTGATGGGATAATAATGTTCAGGAATCGGGTTTGTGTTCCTTCCATCCTTGAATTAAAGAAGGAGATGCTGGATGAGGCTCATAGTTCTTCATTATCTATTCATCCTGGAAGCACGAAGATGTATAGGGACCAGAAAGAGTACTTCTGGTGGGATGGCATGAAAAGAGATGTTGCTAAATATGTCTCTCGATGCTTGGTTTGTCAACAAGTTAAAGCTGAGAGACAGAAGTCTAAGGGAATGTTACAACCATTACCCATACCCGAATGGAAATGGGAAAACATCACTATGGACTTTGTCACAGGACTTCCTAAAACATCCAAAGGCAATAATGATATCTGGGTCATAGTTGATCATCTTACAAAATCTGCACACTTCATTTCTATTAGAGAGGATTTATCTCTGGATCATCTTGCCAGGATATATGTAAAGGAAGAGGTAAGATTGCATGGAGTACCACTTTCTATTATATCTGGTTGGGATCCGAGGATTACCTCAATGTTTTGGCAAAGTCTTCAGCATACTCTGGATACAGAATTATGTTTCAGTAGTGCTTATCATCCTCAGACAGACGGTCAGTCTGAGAGAACAATTCAAACTCTAGAAAATATGTTGAGAGATTGCTCTATGGATTACAAAGGTGGTTGGGATCAACACCTACCTTTGGTGGAATTTTCTTATAATAATAGCTTTCAATCCAGTATTTAGATGGCTCTTTATGAAGCTCTCTATGGAAAGAAATGAAGGACTCCAACTTTCTAGGATGAAGTTGGCGAAGGAAAGCTATTAGGACCTGATCTCGTTGATGAAATGGCAGAAAAGGTCAGATCTATTCAACAACACATAAGAGCAGCTCAGAGTCGACAGAAAAGTTATGCCAACAACCGAAGAAATGACCTAGAGTTTGAATTGGGTGATAAAGTGTTCTTACGAATATCTCCCTAGAAGAGGGTTATGAGATTTGGAAAGAAGGGGAAGTTGAGCCCTAGATATATCGGTCCTTTCAAAATACTGGATCGTGTTGTGAAGGTATCTTACTGATTAGAGCTTCCACTGAATCTCTCTCAAGTTCATGATGTGTTCCATGTATCTCTCCTGAGAAAGTACATACCTGATCCTTCACATGTACTCAGCTTAGAAGTTGTACCGCTGGAGCAAGATCTTTCTTATGAATAACAGCCGATAGAGATTCTGGATTGTAGTGATAAAGTCCTACAAAACAAGACCACTCGATTGGTGAAAGTTTTATGGAGGAACCACCAATTAGAAGAAGCTACACGGGAGCTTGAGGATATGATGAGGGAGAGGTATCCTCATCTGTTCATTACAAAGTGACGAATTTCGAGGGCGAAATTCATTTTAAGGGGGGTAGAATGTAACACCCGAGACTTTTATGTTATATAAATCATCAAAGGAATCTGTTTCTACACACAACACTTTCTTGTCTTGCTTTACACGAAATCGCGACATTCCTCGATAGCTTGCATCGTACGCAATACCGAGTTTCACTAAATGACGATATACTATTAAAATATTATTAAAACTAGCCGTTATGTATAGTAATAACCACTTTTTGAAATTTTATAATTTTTTTTTTCAAAATGGACTTCATTTTTGGATTCGTAATATCGAAATTAGCCTAGGGTGAAATTTTGGTATTTTTCTGAAAACTTTCAATTTTTGATGAATATTGAAACCACTAAGTGGTAGTTAAAAAAAACTGAATTTTTCATAAAACATAATTTTATCGCTTCTGTGAGTGGAATTTCAAAAATCCAAGAGACACGGTTAATATCAAGGACTAAAATTTGGTTCAATGAGATGAAAATAATTTTTGTTGAATAATAACTTTTTACTTTTTTTTACCACGGTTAAAAGTAAATTGAGAAATTAAGGGTAAAAATGATATTATTATTACCCTAACATATGTCCTAATTCTATTGGACAAGTTTAATTCGACCAAAAACAAACTTAGGAATAAAATATGACCATTTAGGCCCACTTGGATTAGATTAGAACATTTATTATTAATTTATTTAAAGAAGGGTTAACATAGTTAAAATCAATGTTTAATAACTAAATAATTTTTAATATGGGGTTATACATGAGATAAATTCGACTATAAATATTCATTAGAAAGAGAAAACTATTTCCTACATAATGGTATTTTATTTTTAATTTTTAGACATTATATAATTTAATTTATTTATGACACAACAATGATGCAGTAATTATCTTATAAATGAAATATTGACATAATTGATGTTATAAATACCCAAATAAATATAAATTGAGACTTTTCATGAATTAAAATAATTTTCTTGGTTAATATGACATGTTATTATTTATTTAATTAACTTTGTTAGAACTTATCATTCTGTTATGATTTTCACAAAAATCAATTTCTAAATAGTGTCAAAATTGAAATAAAATAGTTTTGAAAACAAATATTATATTAGTAATTGTTATTTTATTCATAAAAATATAAGGTTCGGCCAAATGACTTAGATAAGGTTATATATATTAATAATAAACAACTTAGGGTTCGTTTGGCCTGATATAGTATGTTTATTAACCTTATATTATAAGAACACAAGAAGACACGGTAAAAGTAAAATTATTTAACTTAATGTTAAATCTACATGATAAGGTTACAATAGAAACCTAAACTTGTCTAAATTCTATTGGATTAGAGTATTTCGACCCATCCCCACCTTATCCTAGAAATAAATCAGTTTGGATCTATTTAAAACCGAACTTTACTTTATAATAAAATAATATTTTTAGTTATTCCAAAGGTGCCCCTCTCCTCCCTTATAAAAGGGAACCTCCTCCCTCTCTTCCTCACACCACTTTTAGCCTTCAAGCTCGGCCAAACCCTGCCAATTTCTCCTCTACACATCCCTAGAGACATCTTATAGGTTCTGGTCTTCTTGAAAGACCCATTTTAGTGCCCTAAAAGAAGGTCTCAAAGAAGCACTTCAAAGAAGAGGTAATGTCCGTTACCGATTCTTTCATATTTATTTCTTCTTCCACTTATTATTCTTTAGTTGTTTCATTATGAAGTAATAACATCAGTATCACTCATATACTGATATGTTACTATAAGTATGAAACAACCCTATTTCACCATCTATCCATCCTACGGAAAAAGAAATCACCGCGCGTGCGTACGTACGGAATACCGTCTCCACGCCGTGGTGTAATCTATTTTCCACCACCACCATACATGGATGGGTATAATGGTGTAAATAATGACTATATATGACTGTTATAAAGTGATATTGATTCTGAAATAGTAAACATACACTCCAATACAATTCCACGATCATGGGAACGATATCATCGCTCGTGCGTACGTACGGAATACCGTCTCCACGATGTGATGCGATTCGTTCTACATGATATTCATTGCATAATGATTATATAAATGAATTTAATGAATAAATATGATATATAGTACATTAATACCATTCTGGAAATGATGTACTTATAATTTAAAGAGAAGAATAATAATTTATTCGAGAAAACACACATAAGAACAAAAAGTTATAAACACCCGAATAACAAGTAGCAATGAAATATTACTACCAAGAAACTAAGAATATGAAGATATATGATATCATAACAATAATTATGATTCTTTAATAAGTCAATAACGTTATTTAAATCATTATATAGGAGGTTTGGACACTTACGAGGCAAATCGGACCTAAGGTAAGGGAAATATCACAATCTCATTTTTATCCGAGATTTTTTATACTTTGGTATTTACTGGGGTGTATTTTATCATCAACATCCATGTTTCCTCAATATGTAATATTATTTCCATCCACATAAAATTGTTTAAATCCAATTTTACCCTTCGGTGAGTTTTTAGTAAAGGATATGAAAGGAATCTTTTGTTCTTTTTCGTACAAGGTACTTTTTGACTTTTCTGACAAAAGTACGAGAAGAATGTTTTTCTTAACTTATACGGCATGAATGGATTTTTAAAACATTATTTCCAAGAAGCTTCATTTACATGTTTTTAAGTTTATTTTTAATCAAATTCTTTTAGTTTAGAATAGTACGACATGTTAAGAAAGAAAAAGTGTTTTTGAAGCAGAAATGATATTTTCCTCAAGAATGGAGTTCAAGTGTTTTATAAAAATTATTTTCCATCTACGATAATATAGGAATCTACGTCTATCCCTATTATTACATTGATTTGATCATGTTGTGATTGAAATATTTTTATGAAATTTTTTATCTTATATGAATATTTTTATGATGTCATGATGTTTAAGATTCCCATTTTTATTACATGGGTTATGCTATGATATATGGTTTCTGATTTTGTGGCACACAAAAGAATGGTATCATTATGTGATGGGTGGGACCTATATCTCCTTCCAATGAATTTGGTAAAGATTTTATATCTCATGAGATAGACATGGCTGGAACGGTAGGTTATACCAGTTCAGTGAAACAGGACTGAAACGGGGAGTGAACTCGGTTCCAAAATGGACTTTTTCCACTAAGATAGTCTTGGAAATGAATCATGACTAATAAGAAATGATTCTCTAGATTATGTGTGTATGCCAAAAAGTTTCATGTTTTAAGACATTATTATTGGGATTACTTTTCACTACTATGATTTATCCCATGTTATGAAATTATACTCTCTTTTGCAGGTTACTATTTCCCAAAGTTATGTTCTTATGAATATGATGTGATTGATATTTCTTTTGTTTACCCTTACTGAGCATTTGAGCTCACCCTTTTGTATGTTTTCTTTCCCCAGGTCAGGAAGAAGGTTATTAAGTAGAATATGCCAAAAAGGGACTCTAGATATGATGAAATAAATGGGAGGCAAAGTAGATTTTTTATGAACCAGTTGTTTATGTTTCCCAATTTCTAAAGTCACTATACCTATACGGTCCTTTAGTGGTTTTGTTATATGTTGTAATATAATTAGGACATGTGTTAGGGTAATAATAATATCATGCTCCCTAGTGCGTCACCTTGGGGAGCACCTGTTCTGTTTGTTAAGAAGAAAGATGGATCAATGAGACTCTGCATTGATTATCGAGAACTTAACAGGACCACTATCAAGAACAAATATCCTCTCCCACACATTGATGACCTATTTGACCAACTACGCGGAGCTCAATACTTTTCCAAGATTGATCTTCGTTCAGGGTATCATCAATTAAGGGTCAAAAGTGGGGATATACCAAAGAAGGCTTTCCGTACAAGGTATGGGCACTATGAATTTATAGTGATGCCATTTGGTCTTACTAATGCCCCTGCTATCTTCATGGATCTGATGAATAGAGTCTTTAGATACTATCTTGATCAGTTTGTGCTAGTCTTTATAGATGATATTCTTGTATATTCAAAGAGTAAGGAAGAACATGAAGATCACTTGATAATTATATTGAAGACCCTAAGAAAGGAGAAACTTTATGCCAAATTTACCAAGTGTGAATTTTGGCTTCAAAAAGTTGCATTTTTGGGTCACATAATCTCAAAAGAGGGGATATCTGTGGATCCAGCAAAACAGAGGTTATCGAAAAATGGTCGAGACCAACAATAGTGACTGAGATCTGATGTTTTCTTGGTTTGGCTGGATATTATCGACGTTTTGTGATAGATTTTTCACGATTATCTAATCCACTCACCAAGTTGACTCGGAAAGGAGTTATGTTTGTTTGGACGGAGGAATGTGAAGAGAATTTCAAGGACTTGAAAAGATGGTTATCCAGTGCACCTGTGCTCACACTGCCTTGTAGTGGAGAAAGGTTTGTGATCTACAGTGATTCATCCAAGAAGGGATTGGGGTGTGTTCTTATGCAAAATGATATGGTGATAGCTTATGCCTCACGACAGTTGAAAATACATGAGCAAATTTACCCAACTCATGATTTGGAGTTAGCTGCGGTAATCTTTGCATTAAATATTTGGAGGCATTATCTTTATGGAGAAAGGTGTGACATTTATACTGATCATAAAAGTTTAATGTATATTTTCACACAAAAGGAGCTGAATATGCACCAAAGAAGATGGTTGGAGCTGATTATGGATTACGACTGCTCAATCCATTTCCACCCTGGGAAAGAAAACAAGGTGGCAGATGCATTAAGTCGACAAGACCATGCTAGTTTATCCATGATGAAGATCAAAAAAGATCCAATATTTATGGATTTACAAAGGATGGATCTTGGAATTATAATGGAAGGGGGAAAATCGTATCTTTCTCAAATGAATGTTCAATCATCTTTACATGTAAAGATTAAAGAGGCACAAAAAGAAGATGTCGAGTTACAAAAGAAGGTGAGAAATGTTCCTGAATTCAACCTTGATTGTGATGGGATAATAAAGTTCAGGAATCGGGTTTGTGTTCCTCCCATCCCAGAAGTAAAGAAGGAGCTGCTGGATGAGGCTCATAGTTCTTCATTCTCTATTCATCCTAGAAGCACGAAGATGTATAGGGACCTGAAAGAGTACTTCTGGTGGGAAGGAATGAAAAGAGATGTTGCTGAATATGTCTCTCGATGCTTGGTTTGTCAGCAAGTTAAAGCTGAGAGACAGAAGTCTAAGGGGATGTTACAACCATTACCCATACCCGAATGGAAATGGGAAAACATCACTATGGACTTTTTCACATGACTTCCTAAAATATCCAAAGGCAATAAGGCTATCTGGGTCATAGTTGATCATCTTACAAAATCTGCACACTTCATTGCTATTAGAGAGGATTTCTCTCTGGATCATCTTGCCAGGATATATGTAAAGTAAGTGGTAAGATTTCATGGAGTACCACTTTCTATTATATCTGATCGGGATCCGGGGTTTACCTCAATGTTCTGGCGAAGTCTTCAGCATACTCCGGATATAGAGTTATGTTTCAGCACTGCTTATCATCCTCAGACAGACGGTCAGTTTGAGAGAACAATTCAAACTCTAGAAGATATGTTGAGAGCTTGCTCTATGGATTTCAAAGGTGGTTGGGATCAACACCTACCTTTGGTGGAATTTTCTTATAATAATAGCTTTCACTCCAGTATTCAGATGGCTCCTTATGAAGCTCTCTTTGGAAAGAAATGCAGGACTCCAACTTGCTGGGATGAAGTTGGGGAAAGAAAGCTATTAGGACCAGATCTCGTTGATGAAATGGCAAAAAAGGTCAGATCTATTCAACAACACATAAGAGCAGCTCAGAGTCGACAGAAAAGTTATGTCGACAACTGAAGAAAAGACATAGCGTTTGAAGTGGGTGATAAAGTGTTCTTACGAATATCTCCCTGGAAGAGGGTTATGAGATTTGGAAAGAAGCGGAAGTTGAGCCCTAGATATATCGGTCCTTTCGAAATACTGGTTCGTGTTGGGAAGGTAGCTTACCGATTGGCACTTCCACCGAATCTCTCTCAAGTTCGCGATGTGTTCCATGTATCTCTCCTGAGAAAATACATCCTTGATCCTTCACATGTACTCAGCTCAGAAGTTGTACCGCTGGAGTAAGATCTTTCTTAAGAAGAACAGCCGAAAGAGATTCTGGATCGTAGCGAAAATGTCCTATGAAACAAGACCACTCGATTGGTGAATGTTTTATGGAGGAAACACCAATTATAAGAAGCAACATGGGAGCTTGAGGATATGATGAGGTAGAGGTATCCTCATCTGTTTGTTACAAAGTGACGAATTTCGAGGGCGAAATTCATTTTAAGGGGGGTAGAATGTAACACCCGAGACTTTTATGTTATATAAATCATCAAAGGAATCTTTTTCTACACACAACACTTTCTTTTCTTTCTTTACACGAAATCACAACCTTCCTCGATAGCTTGCGTCATACGCAATACCGAGTTTCACGAAACAACGATATACTATTAAAATATTATTAAAACTAGCCATTATGAATAGTAATAATCACTTTTTGAAATTTTATAATTTTTTTTTTCAAAATTTACTTCATTTTTGGATTCGTAATATCGATATTAGCCTAGGGTGAAATTTTGGTATTTTCTTGAAAACTTTCAATTTTTGATGAATAGTGAAACCACTAAGTGGTAGTTAAAAAAACTGAATTTTTCATAAAAATTAATTTTACCGCTTCTGTGAGTGTAATTTCAAAAATCCGAGAGACACGGTTAATATCAAGGACTAAAATGTAGATCAATGAGATGAAAATAATTTTTGGTGAATAGTAACTTTTTACTTTTTTTTACCACGGTTAAAAGTAAATAGGGTAATTAAGGGTAACAATGATATTATTATTACCCTAACACATGTCCTAATTCTATTGGATAAGTGTAATTTGACCAAAAACAACCTTAGGAATACAATATTACCATTTAGGCCCACTTGGATTAGATTAGGACATTTATTATTAATTTATTTAAAGAAGGGTTAACATAGTTAAAATCAATGTTTAATAACTAAATCATTTTTAATATGGGGTTATACATACGATAAATTTGACTATAAATATTCATTAGAAATATAAAACGATTTCCTACATAATTGTATTTTATTTGTAATTTTTAGACATTAAATAATTTAATTTATTTATGACACAACGATGATGCATTAATTATCTTATTAATAAAATTTTGAAATAATTGATGTTATAAATACCCAAATAAATATAATTTGAGACTTTTTATGAATTACACTAATTTTATAGGTTAATATGACATTATAGTATTGATTTAATTAACTTTGTTCGAACTTATAATTCTGTAATGATTTTCATAAAAATCAATTTCTAAATAGTGTCAAAATTGACATAAAATAGTTTTTAAAACAAATATTATATTATTAATTGTTATTTTATTCCTAAAAATATATGGTTCGGCCAAATGACTTAGATAAGGTTATATAAATTAATAATAAACAACTTGGGATTCTTTTGTCTTGATATAGTAAGTTTATTAACCTTATAGTATAAGAACACAAGAAGACACGGTAAAAGTAAAATTATTTAACTTAATGTTAAATCTACATGATAAGGTTAAAATAGGAACCTAAACTTGTCTAAATTCTATTGGATGAGAGTATTTCGACCCATCCCCACCTTATCCTCGAAATAAATCAATTTTGAGCTATTTAAAACCGAATTTGACTTTATAATAAAATAATATTTTTAGTTATTCCAAAGGTGCCCCTCTCCTCCCTTATAAAAGGGCACCTCCTACCTCACTTCCTCACACCACTTTGAGCCATCAAGCTCGGCCAAACCATGCCAATTTCTCCTCTACACTTCCCTATAGACATCCTAGAGGTCCTTGTCTTCTTAAAAGACCAATTTTAGTGCATTAAAATAAGGTCTCAAAGAAGCACTTCAAAGAAGAGGTAATGTCTGTTACTGATTCTTTCATCTTTATTTCTTCTTCCACTTCTTCTTATTTAGTTGTTTCATTATGAAGTAATAACATCAGTATCAATCATATACTTATATGTTATTATATGTATGAAACAACCCTATTTCACCATATATCCATCCTACGGAAAAAGAAATCACCGCGCGTGCGTACGTACGGAATACCGTCTCCACGTCGTGGTGTAATCTATTTTCCACCACCACCTTACCTGGATGGGTATAATGGTGTAAATAATGACTATATATGACTATTATAAAGTGATATTTATTCTGAAATAGTATACATACACTCCAATACAATTCCACGATCATGGGAACGATACCATCGCTCGTGTGTACGTACGGAATACCATCTCCACGATGTGATGCGATTCGTTCTACATGATCTTCATTGCATAATGATTATATAAATTAATTGAATGAATAAATATGATATATAGTACATTAATACCATTCTGTAAATGATTTATCTATAACCTAAAGAGAAGCATAAGAATTTATTCGACAAAACACGCATAAGAACAAAAAGTTATAAACACCCGAATAACAAGTAGCAATGAAATATTACTACTAAGAAGCTAAGAATATGACCATATATGATATCATAAAAATATGTATGATTCTGGAATAAGTCAATAACATTATTTAAATTATTATACAGGAGGTTAGGACACTTACGAAGCAAATCGGACCTCAGGTAAGGGAAATATCACAATCTCCTTTTTATCCGAGATTGTTTATACTTTTGTATTTACTGGGGGTATTTTATCATCCACATCCATGTTTCCTCAATATGTAATATTATTTCCCCCCACCTAGAATTTTTTTAAATTCAATTTTACCCTTAGGTGAGTTTTTTTAAAGGATATGAATGGAATCTTTTGTCGTTTTTCGTACGAGGTACTTTTTGAATTTTCCGACAAAAGTATGAGAAGAATGTTTTTTTAACTTATACGGCATGAATGGATTTTTAAAACATTATTTCCAAGAATATTATTTTACAAGTTTCCAAGTTTATTTTTAATCAACTTCTTTTAGTTTAAAATTTAATGACATGTTAAATAAAGGAAAGTGTTTTTGATGTAGAAAGGATATTTTCCTCAAGAATGGAGTTCAAGTGTTTTATCAAAATTATTTTCCATATATGATAATAAAGGGTTCTGTTTCTATCCCTATTATTACATTGATTTGATTATGTTGTGATGGAATTATTTTTATGAATTCCTTTATTTTATATGAGTTGTTTTATGATGTCACGATGTTTAAGATTCCCATTTTTATTACATGGGTTATGCTATGATGTATGGTTTATGATTTTGTGGAACACATAAGAATGGTATCATTATGAGATGTGTGGGACCTATATCTCCCCCCAATGAATTGGGTAAAGATTTTATATCTCATGAGATAGACATGGCTGGAACAGTAGGTTATACTGGTTCAGTGAAACAGGACTGAAACGGGGAGTGAACTCGGTTCAGTAATGGACTTTGTCCACTAAGATAGTATTGGAAATGAGTCTTGACTAATAAGAAATGATTCTATATGATTATGTGTGTATGAAACAAAGTTTCCTGTTTAATGTTATGATTATTGGGATAACATTTCACTACTATGATTTATCCCATGTTATGAAATATTGATATAATTGATGTTATAAATACCCAAATAAATATAATTTGAGACATTTTATGAATTACAATAATTTTCTAGGTTAATATGTCAGGTTAGTATTGATTTAATTAACTTTTTTAGAACTTATCATTCTGTTATGATATTCACAAAAATCAATTACTAAATAGTGTCAAAATTGACATAAAATAGTTTTTAAAACAAATATTATATTATTAATTGTTATTTTATTCAAAAAAATATAATGTTCGGCCAAATGACTTAGATAACGTTATATATATTAATAATAAACAACTTGGGGTTCGTTTGGCTTGATATAGTAAGTTTATTAACCTTATAGTATAAGAACACAAGAAGACACGCTAAAAGTAATATTATTTAACTTAATGTTAAATCTACATGATAAGGTTAAAATAGGAACCTAAACTTGTATAAATTCTATTGGATGAGAATATTTCGACCCATACCCACCTTAGCCTCTAAATAAATCAATTTGGAGCTATTTAAAACCATACTTGACTTTATAATAAAATAATATATTTAGTTATTCCAAAGGTGCCTCTCTCCTCCCTTATAAAAGGGCACCTCCTCCCTCTCTTCCTCACACCACTTTGAGCCTTCATTCTTAGCCAAACCCTACTAATTTCTCCTCTACACTTCCCTAGAGACATAATAGATGTCCTGGTATTCTTCAAAGACAAATTTTAGTGCCCTAAAAAAATGTCTCAAAGAAGCACTTCAAAGAAGAGGTAATGTCAGTTACCGATTATTTCATCTTTATTTCTTCTTCCACTTCTTCTTCTTTAGTTGTTTAATTATGAAGTAATAACATCAGTATCACTCATATACGGATATGTTATTATAAGTATGAAACAACCCTATTTCACCATCTATCCATCCTATGGAAAAATAAATCACCGCGCGTGCGTACGTACGGAATACCGTCTCCACGCTGTGATGCGATTCGTTCTACATGATCTTCATTGCATAATGATTATATAAATGAATTGAATAAATAAATATGATATATAGTACATTAATACCATTCTGGAAATGATTTATATATATCCTAAAGAGAAGAATAAGAATTTATTCGACAAAACACGCATAAGAACAAAAAGTTATAAATACCCGAATAACAAGTAGCAATGAAATATTACTACCAAGAAACTAATAATATGACCATATATGATATCATAACAAAAATTATGATTCTGTATTAAGTCAATAACATTATTTAAATCATTATACAGGAGGTTCGGACACTTACGAGGCAAATCGGACCTAAGGTAAGGGAAATATCACAATCTCATTTTTATCCAAGATTATTTATACTTTGGTATTTACTGGGGTGTATTTTATCATCCACATCCATGTTTCCACAATATGTAATATTATTTCCATCCACCTACAATTGTTTAAATCCAATTTTACCCATCGGTGAGTTTTTATTAAAGGATATGAAAGGAATATTTTGTCATTTTTCGTACGAGGTACTTTTTGACTTTTCTGACAAAAGTACGAGAAGAATGTTTTTTTAACTTATACGGAATGAATGGATTTTTAAAACATTATTTCCAAGAAGCTTAATTTACATGTTTTCAAGTTTATTTTTAATCAACTTCTTTTAGTTTAAATTTGTATGACATTTTATGAAAGGAAAAAAAAATTTGAAGTAGAAAGGATATTTTTCTCAAGAATGGAGTTCAAGTGTTTTATCAAAATTATATTCCATCTAAGATAATATAGGGTTCTGTTTCTGTCCCTATTATTACATTGATTTTATTATGTCGTGATGGAATTATTTTTATGAATTACTTTATCTTATATGAATTGTTTTATGATTTCATGTTGTTTAAGAATCCCATTTTTATTACATGGGTTATGTAATGATGTATGATTAATGATTTTGTGGCACACATAAGAATGGTATCATTATGAAATGGGTGGGACCTAAATCTTCATCCAATTCATTGGGTAAAGATTTTATATCTCATGAGATAGACATGGCTGGAACGGTAGGTTATACTAGTTCAGTGAAATAGGACTGAAACGGGGAGTGAACTCGGTTCAGAAATGGACTTTGTCCACTAAGATAGTATGGGAAATGAGTCTTGACTAATAAGAAATGATTCTCTATGATTATGTGTTTATGCCAAAAAGTTTAATGTTTTAATACATGATTATTAGGATTACTTTTCACTGTAATGATTTATCCCATGTTATGAAATTATGCTCTCTTTTGCAGGTTACTAATTCCAAAAGTTATGTACTTATGAATGTGATGTGATTGATATTTCTTTTGTTTACCCTTACTGATAATTTGAGCTCACCCTTTTGAATGTTTTCTTTCCCCAGGTCAGGAAGAAGGGTATTAAGTAGAATATTCGAAAAAGGGACTCTAGATATGATGAAATAAATGGGAGGCAAAGTAGATGCTTTATGAACCAGTTGTTTATGTTTCCCAGTTTCTAAAGACACTATACCTATACGGTCCTTTCGTGGTTTTGTTATATGTTGTAATAAGTATGCTTCAATTTCGAAGTAATAACAATGTATGTAAAGTATGGGTCGTTATAGTTGGTATCAGAGAAAAGGTATAGTAAACCTTTGTAAACTAGGATGTGAAATCCTTAGAAAGAACCCTAAGGATAAGTCTAAGCATAGAACACAATATAAGTGTTTTAGAAATGGCCATGAATAACCTAGGATAAGATCTTAAGTGTGAAATTTTATTCTTGATTATGTGGTTTTCCTATTATAATTAGTGTTTCTCACACTATTCTTCTTGGTTTTAGTCAATGGATGGAACCCGAAGGAACAGTGTTAATGAGGAATGTGACGGGCAATGCAATGATTGTCCCCCGAAGAAACCAAACGTTATGGGATCTGGAATGAAAAATCTTGTAGCCATGATCACACAAATTTCTCAAGCTATGAATCATGCAGGACTTCCAATCGAGCAAAGGAAGGAGTAACATTCTGTTGAATCTTTCATGAGGCAGCGTCCGCCTTCATTCAGCGGGTCTACTGATCCATTAGTTTCTGAACAATGGATTAGTACTACTGAAAAGATATTTTTAGTTTTTCAATGTTCTGAACATGATAAAGTCATCTTAGTAGTGTATCGTTTGAAGGTGATGCTGATCAATGGTGGAATCTTATTAAGAATACGAGGAAAAGGGATGAAATTGAGTCCATGGAATGGGACGAGTTCAAGAACTTATTTTTCAATAAGTACTTCCCTTGTATTCTCCGAACAAAGATGGAGAAAGATTTTCTTGAACTGAAGAAAAAGGATGATGAATCTGTTGGTACCTATGAAGCAAATTTGACAAGACATGCAAGGTACGCTTCTGGTATTATTATCCAACCTGAGAGTAAGATCGATCAATTATTTATTGGCTTAAAACCAAGTCTTCGAAGGGACTTAGCCATAAGGGACTTCAATAGCTACGATGAAATCGTTCGATGTGCTCTCAAATTTGAGATGGAGATTGGAGTAACCCATCAGTCATATGGGTTTGATAATAAGAGGAAAATGGAATTCAAAGGAAAATCTAAAGAGCACACTAAAAAGAAGATGAGCTTTCCCTTATGCTCAAAGTGTGGAAAGAAACATGGAGGGAGTTGTCTTAAAAGGACATGTAAATGTTTCAAATGTGGAAAGGAAGGTCATCGGGCATTTGAATGCCGTAATGATGGGAAGAAGATGTCTAATGATGAAAACAAAGGAAGGGATGCAAAGAATGAACCTACTACACTTCAATGATTCAAGTGCAAGGAGATGGGGAATTATGCCAATAAATTCCCAAATCCAAGGGTTGATAATGATGGTCTATGTCAACAAACTCTTAAGGCTAAAGACAAAGGAAAGTCACATGAAATTTCTATCAGCGATGTGAAGTACGGTAATGATGTGGTGAAAGGTACAATTACCATCCACTCTAAAGTAGCAAATGTTTTATTTGATTCTAGATCCACCCACTCCTTTATTTCTGAAGAATTTTCTAAGGATATAACCGTATTACCTTAATAGTTAGATGTTGAGTTACCTGTGACAGCCCCTAATGGCACAACAATCGCATCAAAAGTTTATAATTCTTCTCCGATTAAAGTTTGTGGGAAAGTGCTTCTTGCAAATCTTGTGATCCTTCTTATAGTGGAATTTGATGTGATTCTTGGCATGAATTAGCTTTCTCTACATGAAGCTCATATCAATTGCCAAATAAGGGAAGTCACATTTCATATTCTAGATCAATCTATGATGGTCTATCGATGCAAGGATGAACATAACCTTCAGTGGAAATTCCTTCCATCTTATGGGACTTGATTCCACTAAATGAAGGTTATTTATCTCAAATGGTTGGTGAGAAACTCACAATTAAGAATATGCCCATTGTACGGGAGTTTGATGATGTCTTTCCGGATGAATTACAGGGTCTCCCACCGAATCGTCAAGTTGAGATTTCAATAGAACTCGTACCGGGTGATTTGCCTATTTCAAAGACACCTTATAGAATGGCCCCAATTGAGTTGCAGGAATTAAAGAAGCAACTCCAAGAGAATCTTAATAAGGGTTTCATAAGCCCTAGTGCGTCACCTTGGGGAGAACTTGTTCTGTTTGTTAAGAAGAAAGATGGATCAATGAGACTCTGCATTGATTATCGAGAACTTAACAAGATCACTATCAAGAACAAATATCCTCTCCCGCGCATTGATGGCCTATTTGACCAACTACGCGGAGCTCAATACTTTTCCAAGATTGATCTTCAATCAGGGTATCATCAATTAAGGGTCAAAAGGGAGGATATACCAAAGACGGCTTTCCATACAAGGTATGGACACTATTAATTTATAGTGATGCCATTTGGTCTTACTAATGCCCCTGCTATCTTCATGGATCTGATGAATAGAGTTTTTAGAGACTATCTTGATCAGTTTGTGGTAGTCTTTATAGATGATATTCTTGTATATTCAATGAGAAAGTAAGAACATGAAGATCACTTGAGAATTATATTGAAGACCCTAAGAAAGGAGAAGATTTATGCCAAATTTACCAAGTGTGAATTTTGGCTTAAAAAAGTTGCATTTTTGGGTCACATAATCTCAAAAGAGGGGATATCTGTGGATCCAGCAAAAACAGAGGTTATCGAAAGATGGTCGAGACCAACAACAGCGACTAAGATCCGATGTTTTCTTGGTTTGGATGGATATTATCGATGTTTTTTGAATGATTTTTCATGATTATCTAATCCAGTCACCAAGTTGACTCAGAAAGGAGTTAAGTTTGTTTGGACGGAGAAATGTGAAGAGAATTTCAAGGAGTTGAAATGAAGTTTATCCAGTTCACCTGTTCTCACACTGCCTTGTAGTGGGGAAAGGTTTGTGATCTACAGTGATGCATCCAAGAAGGGATTGGGGTGTGTTCTTATGCAAAATGATATGGTGATAGCTTATGCCTCACGACAGTTGAAAATACATGAGCAAAATTACCCACCTCATGATTTGATGTTAGCTGCGGTAATCTTTGCATTAAAGATTTGGAGGTATTTTCTTTGTGGATAAAGGTGTGACATTTATACTGATCATAAAATTTTAATGTATATTTTCACACAAAAGGATCTGAATATGCGCCAAAGATGATGGTTGGGGATGATTAAGAATTACGACTGCTCAATCCATTACCACCCTGAGAAAGCAAACAAGGTGGCAGATGCATTAAGTCGACAAGACCATGCTAGTTTATCCATGATGAGGATCATAAAAGATCCAATATTTATGGATTTACAAAGGATGGATCTTGGAATTATAATGGAAGGGGGAAATAGTATCTTTCTCAAATGAATTTTCAACCATCTATACATGTGAAGATTAAAGAGGCACAGAAAGAAGATGTCAAGTTACAAAAGAAGGTGAGAAATGTTCCTGAATTTAACCTTGATTGTGATGGGATAATAATGTTCAGGAATCGGGTTTGTGTTCCTCCCATCCCCAAATTAAAGAAGGAGATGCTGGATGAGGCTCATAGTTCTTCATTCTCTATTCATCCTGGAAGCACAAAGATGTATAGGGACCTGAAAGAGTACTTCTGGTGGGATGACATGAAAAGAGATGTTGCTAAATATGTCTCTCGATGCTTGGTTTGTCAAAAAGTTAAAGCTGAGAGACAGAAGTATAAGGGGATGTTACAACCATTACCCATACTCGAATGGAAATGGGAAAACATCACTATGGACTTTGTCAAAGGACATCCTAAAACATCCAAAGGTAATAATGCTATATGGGACATAGTTGATCGTCTTACAAAATCTGCACACTTAATTGCTATTAGAGAGGATTTCTCTCTGGATCATCTTGCTAGGATATATGTAAAGAAAGTGGTAAGATTGCATGGAGTACCACTTTATATTATATCTGATCAGAATCCAAGGTTTACCTCAAAGTTCTGGCGAAGTCTTCAGCATACTCTGGATATAGAGTTATGTTTCAGCACTGCTTATCATCCTCAGACAGACTGTCAGTCTGAGAGAACAATTCAAACTCTAGAAGATATGTTGAGATCTTGCTCTATGGATTTAAAAGGTGGTTGGGATCAACACCTGCCTTTGGTGGAATTTTTTTATAATAATAGCATTCCCTCCAGTATTCAGATGGCTTCTTATGAATCTCTCTATGTAACGAAATGCAGGACTCCAACTTGTTGGGATGAAGTTGGGGAAAGAAAGCTATTAGGACCTGATCTCGTTGATGAAATGGAAGAAAAGGCCAGATCTATTCAACAACACATAAGAGCAGCTCAGAGTCGAAATAAAAGGTATGCCGATAACCGAAGAAAAGACCTAGAGTTTGAAGTGGGTGATAAAGTGTTCTTACGAATATCTCCCTGGAAGAGGGTCATGAGATTTTGAAAGAAGGGGAAGTTGAGCCTTAGATATATCAGTCCTTTTGAAATATGGTATCGTGTTGGGAAGGTAGCTTACCGATTGGCGCTTCCACCGAATCTCTCTCAAACTCACGTTGTGTTCCATGTATCTCTCCTGAGAAAGTACATTCCTGATCCTTCTTATGTACTCAGCTCAGAAGATGTACCGCTGGAGCAAAATCTATCTTATGAAGAACAACCGATAGAGATTCTGGATTGTAGTGAAAAGGTCCTATGAAACAAGACCACTAGATTGGTGACAGTTTTATGGAGGAACCACCAATTAGAAGAAGCTACATTGGAGCTTGAGGATATGATGAGGGAGAGGTATTCTCATCTGTTTGTTACAAAGTGACGAATTTCGAGGGCGAAATTCATTTTAAGGGTGGTATAATGTAACACCTGAGACTTTTATGTTATATAAATCATCAAAGGAATCATTTTCTACACACAAAACTTTCTTGTATTGCTTTACACGAAATCGCGTTCTTCCTCGATAGCTTGTGTCGTACGCAATACCGAGTTTCACTAAACAACGATATACTATTAAAATATTATTAAAACTAGCCGTTATGAATAGTAATAAGCACTTTTTGAAATTTTATAAATTTTATTTTTAAAAATGGACTTCATTTTTGGATTTGTTATATCGAAATTAGCCTAGGGTGAAATTTTGGTATTTTTCTGAAAACTTTCAATTTTGGATGAATTGTGAAACCACTAAGTGGTAGTTAAAAAAACTGATTTTTTCATAAAACTTAATTTTACCGCTTCTGTGAGTGAAATTTCGAAAATCTGAGAGACATGGTTAATATCAAGGACTAAAATGTGGTTCAATGAGATGAAAATAATTTTTTGTGAATAGTAACTTTTTACTTTTTTTACCACGGTTAAAAGTAAATAGGTTAATTAAGGGTATAAATGATATTATTCTTACCCTAAAACATGTCCAAATTCTATTTTACAAGTGTAATTTGACCAAAAACAAACTTAGGAATACAATATGACCATTTAGGCCCAGTTGGATTAGATTAGGACATTTATTATTAATTTATTTAAAGAAGGGTTAAAATAGTTAAAATAAAAGTTTAATAACTAAATCATTTTTAACATGGGGTATACATAAGATAAATTCGACTATAAATATTCATTAGAAAGCTAAAAAGATTTCCTACATAATGGTATTTTATTTGTAATTTTTAGACATTATATAATTTAATTTATTTATGACACAACGATGTGGAAATAATTTTCATATTAATGAAATATAGTCATAATTGATATTATAAATACGCAAATAAATATAATTTCAGACTTTTTATGAATTACACTAATTTTCTAGGTTAATATGACATGTTAGTATTGATGTAATTAAATTTTATCGAACTTATCATAATGTTATTATTTTTACAAAAATCAATTACTAAATAGTGTCAAAATTGACATAAAATAGTTTTTAAAACAAATAATATATTATTAATTGTTATTTTATTCCTAAAAATATAAGGATCGGCCAAATGACTTAGCTAATGTTAAATATATTAATAATAAACAACTTGGGGTTTGTTTGGCTTGATATAGTATGTTTATTAACCTTATAGTATAAGAACACAAGAAGACACGGTAAAAGTAAAATTATTTAACTTAATGTTAAATCTACATGATAAGGTTAAAATAGGAACCTAAAATTGTATAAATTCTATTGCGTGAGAGGATTTCGACCCATCCACACATTATCCTCGAAATAAATCAATTTGGAGCTATTTAAAACCGAACTTGACTTTATAATAAAATAATATTTTTAGTTATTCCAAAGGTGCCCCTCTCCTCCCTTATAAAAGGGCATCTCCTCACTCTCTTCCTCACACCACTTTGAGCCTTCAATATCGGCCAACCCCGGAAAAATTATCTTATAAACTTCCCTAAAAACATCCTATAGGTTCTGTTCTTCCTCAAAGACCAATTTTATTACCCTAAGAGGAGGACTCAAAGAGGCGCTTCAAAGAAGAGGTAATGTCTGTTACTGATTCTTTCAACTTTATTTGTTCTTCCACTTCTACTTATTAGGTTGTTTCATTTTGAAGTAATAACATAAGTATCAATAATATAATTATATGTTATTATATGTATGAAACAACCCTATTTCACCATCTATCCATCCTACAGAAAATGAAATCACCGCGCGTGCGTACGTATGGAATACCGTCTCCACGCCGTGGTGTAATCTATTTTCCACCACCACCTTTCTTAGATAGGTATAATGGTGTAAATAATAACTATATATGATTATTGTAAAGTGATATTGATTCTTAAATAGTATACATACACTAAAATTCAATTCAACGATCATGAGAACGATATCATCGCTCGTGCGTACGTACGGACTACCGTCTCCACGACGCGATGAGATTCATTCTCCACGTTAACCATTCATGAATGATTATAAAGTATATATAATAAGTAGTCATGAAATATATTACATAAAAATACTATTGGATTTATGTATATATTTATTTATGTCATCTACTTAATTCCACTCAATTCAATAAGGAAAGGAAAACAACGTTCATGCGTACATACGGCCTACCGTCTCCATGAACGGTGTATTTCTTTCCATTTATCGATACATTATATATATGTATATTCTGAATATATATTATATATAAATCATTATTTATATTCTATAAATAAGTAATCATGATCTTAGTAATCATATTAATAATTACAAGTTAAAACATGAACGACAAATGAGACGATTTTACACAAAACGCTACTTTAACATGAATTTACAAAATAACGGGTAATATAAAGTCATAAGTGAACCCTATATGATAAAATAACAATGAATATGATTCTTTAATAAGTCAATGACATTATTTAAATCATTATAAAGGATGTTCGGACACTTACTAAGCAAATCGGACCGAAGGTAAGGGAAATATCACAATCTCATTTTTATCCGAGATTGTTTATACTTTAGTATTCACTGGGGTGTATTTTATCATCCACATCCATGTTTCCTAAATATGTAATATTATTTCCATCCACCTACAATTGTTTAAATCTGATTTTACTCTTCGGTGAGTTTTTAGTAAAGGATATGAAAGGAATCTTTTGTCGTTTTTTGTACGAGGTACTTTTTGACCTTTCCAACAAATGTACCAAGAATGTTTTTTTAACTTATACGGCATGAATGGATTTTTAAAACATTATTTCCAAGAATATTCCTTTACAAGTTTCCAATTTTATTTTTAATCAACTTCTTTTATTTTAAAATTGTATGACATGTTAAAGAAATGAAAGTGTTTTTGAAGTAGAAAGGATATTTTCCTCAAGAATGGAGTTCAAATGTTTTATCAAAATTATTTTCCATCTAAGATAATAAAGGTTTCTGTTTCTATCCCTATTATTACTTTGATTTGACTATGTTGTGATGGAATTATTTTTATGAATTCCTTTATTTTATATGAGTTGTTTTATGATGTCATGATGTTTAAGATTCCCATTTTTTTACATGGGTTATGCTATGATGTATGGTTTATGATTTTGGGGCACATATAAGAATGGTATCATTATGAGATGGGTGGGACATATATCTCCCTCCAATGAATTGGGTAAAGATTTTATATCTCATGATATAGACATGGCTGGAACGGTAGGTTATACCGGTTCAGTGAAACAAGACTGAAATGAGGAGTGAACTCGGTTCAAAAATGGACTTTGTCCACTAAGATAGTCTTTGTAATGAGTCTTGACAAATAAGAAATGATTATCTATGATTATGTGTGTATGCCACAAAGTTTCATGTTTTAAGTTATGATTATTGGGATTACATTTCACTACTATGATTTATCCCATGTTATGATATTATGATCTCTTTTGCAGGTTAAGATTTCCAAAATGTTATGTTCCTATGAATATGATGTCATTGATATTTCTTACCCTTACTGAGCATTTGAGCTCACCCTTTTATGTTCTCTTTTCCCCTTGATATAAAGAAAGGTTTTAGGCAAAAAAAGGAAGATATTTATGGGAGATGTTGAAGATCTTCCACCACGATTAGAAGATTATTTTCCGAGTTTCCAAAGACACTAAACTATTATAGTCCTTGTGTGTGTGTTTCTGTTATGTACTAAGAATTCCACAAAAGTAATGTAATGTCCATGTACGTCAGGCTTTGGGTCTCTACAGTTGGTATCATTGGAAAGGATTAGTCAACCTTTGGAAACTAGGATGCGAAAATGTTAGTGAGATCTCTAGAGATATTTCAATGGTATGTCTAGGTATGTGTCTATGGATTTCAATGGTGGTTGGGATCAACACCTACCTTTGGTGGAATTTTCTTATAATAATAGCTTTCACTCCAATATTCAGATGGCTCCTTATGAAGCTCTCTATGGAAAGAAATGCAGGACTCCAACTTGCTGGGATGAAGTTGGGGAAAGAAAGCTATTAGGAACTGATCTCGTTAATGAAATGGCAGAAAAGGTCAGATCTATTCAACAACACATAAGAGCATCTCAGAGTCGACAGAAAAGTTATGCCGACAACTGAAGAAAAGACCTAGAGATTGAAGTGGGTGATAAAGTGTTCTTACGAATATCTCCATGGAAGAGGGTCATGAGATTTGGAATGAAGGGGAAGTTGAGCCCTAGATATATTGGTCCTTTCAAAATACTAGATCGTGTTGGGAAGGTAGCTTACCGATTGGTGCTTCCACCGAATCTCTCTCAAATTCACGATGTGTTCCATGTATCTCTCCTGAGAAAGTACATACCTGATCTTTCACATGTAATCGGCTCAGAATTTGTACCGCTGGAGCAAGATCTTTCTTCTGAAGAACAACCGATAGAGATTATGGACCGTAGCGAAAATGTCCTACGAAATAAGACCACTCGATTGGTGAAAGTTTTATGAAAGACCCACCAATTATAGGAAGATACATGGGAGCTTGAGGATATGTTGAGAGAGATGTATCCTCATCTGTTTGTTACAAAGTGACGAATTTCGAGGGCGAAATTCATTTTAAGGGGGGTAGAATGTAACACCCGAGACTTTTATGAGAAATATTTTTGTTTTTATAAATCATAAAAGGAATCATTCACTACACACAACACTAGCTTGGTTTGCTTTACACGCAATCGCGACCTTCCTCGATAGCTTGTGTCGTACGTAATACCGAGTTTCACTAAACAACGATATGCTATTAAAATATTATTAAAACAAGCCATTATGAATAATAATAACCACTTTTTTAAATTTTATATATTTTATTTTTCAAAATGAACTTCATTTTTAGATTCGGAATATTGAAATTATCCTTGGGTGAAATTTTGGTATTTTTCTGAAAACATTCAATTTTTGATGAATAGTGAAACCACTAAGTGGTAGTTAAAAAAACTGAATTTTTCGTAAAACATAATTTTACCGCTTCTGTGAGTGGAATTTTAAAATTCTAAGAGACACGGTTGATGTCAGCAAGTAAAATGTGGTTCAATGAGATGAAAATAATTTTTGGTGAATAGAAACTTTTTACTTTTATTTACCACGGTTAAAAGTAAATAGGGTAATTAAGGGTAAAAATGATATTATTATTACCCTAAAAAATGTCCTAATTCTATTGGATAAGTGTAATTCCACCAAAAACAACCTTAGGAATAAAATATGACCATTTAGGCCCACTTGGATTAGATTATGACATTTATTATTAATTTATTTACAGAAGTGTTAAAATAGTTAAAATCAAAGTTTAATAAGTATATCATTTTTAATATAGGGTTATACATAAGTTAAATACGATTATAAATATTCATTATAAAGATGAAAAGATTTCCTACATAATTATATTTTATTTTTAATTTTTAGACGTTATATAATTTAATTTATTTATGAAACAAATATGATATAGTAATTATCTTATTAATGAAATATTGACATAATTGATGTTATAAATACCCATATAAATATAATTTGAGACTTTTTAGGAATTCCACTACTTTTCTAGGTTAATATGACATGTTATTATTGATTTAATTAACCGTTTTCTAACTAATAATTCTGTTATGATTTTCACAAAAATAAATTCCTAAATAGTTTCAAAATTGACATAAAATAGTTTTTAAAACAAATATTATATTAATAATTGTTATTTTATTCCTAAAAATCTAAGGATCGGAAAAATGACTTAGATAAGGTTATATATATTAATAATAAAAAACTTGGGGTTCGTTTGGCTGCTTATAGTAAGTTTATTAACCTTATAGTACAAGAACACAAGAAGACACGGTAAAAGTAAAATTATTTTACTTAATGTTAAATATAAATGATAAGGTTAAAATCGGAACCTAAACTTGTCTAAATTCTATTTCATGAGAGGATTTAGACCCATCCACACCTTAGATTCTAAATAAATCAATTTGGAGCTATTTAAAACCGAACTTGACTTTATAATAAAATAATATTTTTAGTTTTTCCAAAGGAGCCCCTCTCCACCCTTATAAAAGGGCACCTCCTCCCCCTCTTCCTCACACAACTTTTAGCCTTCATGCTCGGAAAAACCCTCCCTCTTTCTCCTCTCCACTTCCATAGAGACATCCTAGATGTCCTGGTCTTCTTCAAAGACCAATTTTGGTTCCCTAAAAGAAGGTCTCAAAGAAGCACTTCAAAGAAGAGGTAATGTCCGTTACCGATTCTTTCATCTTTATTTCTTCTTCCACTTCTTCTTATTTAGTTGTTTCATTATGAAGTAATAACATCAGTATCACTCATATACTTATATGTTATTATAAGTATTAAACAACCCTATTTCACCATCTATCCATCCTATGGAAAAATAAATCACCACGCCTGCGTATGTACGGAATACCGTCTCCACGCCGTGGTGTAATCTATTTTCCACCACCACCATACATGGATGGGTATAATGGTATAAATAATGACTATATATGATTATTATAAAGTTATATTGATTCTTAAATAGTATACATACAATACAATACAATTCCATGATCATGGGAACAATATCATCGCTCGTACATACGTACGGAATACCGTCTCCCCGATGTGATGCGACTCGTTCTACATGATCTTCATTGAATAATGATTATATAAATGAATTGAATGAAATAATATGATATATATTACACTAATAAAATTCTGGAAATGAGGTATCTAAAACCTAAAGAGAAGAATAAGAATTTATTCGACAAAACACGCATAAGAACAAAAAGTAATAAACACCCGAATAACAAGTTGTAATGAAATATTACTAATAAGAAGCTAAGAATATGACCATATGTGATATCATAACAATGAGTATGATTCTGGAATAAGTCAATAAGATTATTTAAATCATTATACAGGAGGTTAGGACACGTACAAAGTATATCAGACCTAATGTAAGGGAAATATCACAATCTCATTTTTATCCAAGATTGTTTATACTTCGGTATTTACTGGGGTGTATTTTATCATCTACATCCATTTTTCCTCAATATGTAATATTATTTCCATCCACCTAAAATTGTTTAAACCCAATTTTACCCTTCTGTGAGTTTTTAGTAAAAGATATGAAAGGAATCTTTTGTCATTTTTCGTACGAGGTACTTTTTGACTTTTCCGACAAAAGTACGAGAATAATGTTTTTTTAACTTATACGGTATGAATGGTTTTTTAAAACATTATTTCCAAGAAGCTTCCTTTACAATTTTTCAAGTTTATTTTTAATCAACTTCTTTTAGTTTAATATTGTATGACATGTTAATAAAGGAAAAAAGTTTTTGAACTAGAAACGATATTTTCCTCAAGAATGGAGTTCAAGTGTTTTATCGAAATTATTTTCCATCTAAGATAATATAGGGTTATGTTTCAATCCATATTATTACATTGATTTGATTATGTTGTGATGGAATTATTTTTATAAATTCTTTTATCTTATATGAATTGTTTTATGATGTCAGGTTGTTTAAGAATCCCATTTTTATTACATGGGTTATGTAATGATGTATGATTTATGATTTTGTGGAACACATAAGAATGGTATCATTATGAGATGGGTGGGACCTATATCTCCCTCCAATGCATTGGGTGAAGATTTTATATCTCATGAGATAGACATGGCTGGAACGGTAGGTAATATCGGTTCAGTGAAACAGGACTGAAATGAGGGTGACTCGGTTCAGAAATGGACTTTGTCCACTAAGATAGTCTTGGCAATGAGTCTTGACTAATAAGAAATGATTCTCTATTATTATGTGTGTATTCCACAAAGTTTCATGTTTTAAGTTATGATTATTGGGATTACATTTCACTATTATGATTTGTCCCATGTTATGAAATTATGATTTCTTTTGCATGTTAAGATTTCCAAAAGTTATGTTCTTATGTATTTGATGTGATTGATATTTCTTTTGTTTACCCTTACTGAGCATTTGAGCTCACCCTTTTGTATGTTTTCATTCCCCAGGTCAGGAAGAAGGTTATTAAGTAAGATATGTTAAAAGGGACTATAGATATGATGAAATATATGGGAGATAGTGTAGAATCTTTATGAACTAGTTGTTTATGTTTCTCAGTTTCTAAAGACACTATACCTATACCGTCCTTTCCTGGTTTTGTTATATGTTGTAATAAGTGTGCTTCAATTCTGAAGTAATAACAATGTATGTAAAGTATGGGTCGTTATAGTGCGTGTTTTTTCGAATAAATTCTTATTCTTCTCTTTAGTTTATAGATACATCATTTCTAGAATTTTATTAATGTACTATATATCATATTTATTCATTCAATTCCTTTATATAATCATTATGCAATGAAGATCATGTTGAACGAATCACATCACATCGTAGAGACGGTATTCCGTACGTACGCACGAGCGATGGTATCGTTCCCATGATCGTGGAATTGTATTGAAGTGTATGTATACAATTTCAGAATCAATATCACTTTATAATAGTCATATAGAGTCATTATTTACACCATTATACCCATCCAATTAAGGTGGTGGTGGAAAATAGATTACAACACGGCGTGGAGACGGTATTCCGTACGTACGCACGCGCGGTGATTTCTTTTTCCGTAGGATGGATAGATGGTGAAATAGGGTTGTTTCATACTTATAATAACGTATCAGTATATGAGTGATACTGATGTTATTACTTCATAATGAAACAACTAAAGAAGAAGAAGTGGAAGAAGAAATAAAGATGAAAGAATCGGTAACAGACATTACCTCTTCTTCGAAGTGATTCTTTGAGACCTTCTTTTAGGGCTCTAAAATTGGTCTTGGAAGAAGACCAGGACCTCTAGGATGTCTCTAGGGAAGTGGAGAGGAGAAATTGTTAGGGTTTGGCCGAGATTGAAGGCTCAAAGTGGTGTGAGGAAGAGAGGGAGGAGGTGCCCTTTTATAAGGGAGGAGAGAGGCACCTTTGGAATAACTAACTATATTATTTTATTATAAAGTAAAGTTCGGTTTTAAATAGCTCCAAATTGATTTATTTCGAGGCTAAGGTGGGGAGGGGTCTAAATCCTCTCATAAAATAGAATTTAGACAAGTTTCGGTTCCTATTTTAACCTTATCATGTAGATTTAACATTAAGTTAAATAATTTTACATTTACCGTGTCTTCTTGTGTTCTTATACTATAAAGTTAATAAACTTACTATATAAATCAAAACGAACCCCAAGTTGTTTATTATTAATATATATATCTTATCTAAGTCATTTGGCCAAACCTCATATTTTTAGGAATAACATAACAATTAATAATATAATATTGTTCTTAAAAACTATTTTATGTCAATTTTGACACTATTTAGTAATTGATTTTTGTGAAAATCATAACAGAATGATATGTTCTAAAAAAGATAATTAAATCAATAATAACATGTCATATTAACCTATAAAATTAGTGGAATTCATAAAAAGTCTCAAATTATATTTATTTGGGTATTTATAACATCAATTATGTCAATATTTCATTAATAAGATAATTACTGTATCATCGTTGTGTCATAAATAAATTAAATTAAATAAAGTCTAAAAATTACAAATAAAATACCATTATGTAGGAAATATTTTTATATTTCTAATGAATATTTATAGTCGAATTTATCTTATGTATAAGCCCATATTAAAAATTATTTAGTTATTAAACTTTGATTTTAACTATTTTGACCCTTCTTTAAATAAATTAATAATAAATGTCCTAATCTAATCCTAGTGGGACTAAATGGTCATATTTTATTTATAAGTTTGTTTTTCGTCGAATTACACTTGTCCAATAGAATTAGGACATGTGTTAGGGTAATAATAATATCATTTTTACCCTTAATTACCCTATTTAATTTTAACCGTGGTAAAAAAAGTAAAAAGTTACTATTCACCAAAAATTATTTTCATCTCATTGAACCACATTTTAGTCCTTGATATTAACTGTGTCTCTCGGATTTTCAAAATTCCACTCACAGAAGCGGTAAAATTAAGTTTTATGAAAAATTCAGTTTTTTTAACTACCACTTAGTGGTTTCACTATTCATAAAAAATTGAAAGTTTTCAGAAAAATACCAAAATTTCACCCTAGGCTAATTTCGATATTACGAATCCAAAAATGAAGTCCATTTTGAAAAATAAAATTTATAAAATTTCAAAAAGTGGTTATTACTATTCATAACGGCTAGTTTTAATAATATTTTAATTGTATATCATTGTTTAGTGAAACTCGGTATTGCGTACGACGCAAGCTATCGAGGAAGGTCGCGATTCCGTGTAAAGAAAGACAAGCAAGTGTTGTGTGTAGAAAAATATTCCATTGATGATTTATATAACATAAAAGTCTCGGGTGTTACATTCTACCCGCCATAAAATGAATTTCGCCCTCGAAATTCGTCACTTTGTAACAAACAGATCAGGATACATCTCCAACATCATATCCTCAAGCTCCCATGTAGCTTCTTCTAATTGGTGGTTCCTCCATAAAACTGTCACCAATCGAGTAGTCTTGTTTTGTAGGTCTTTTTAACAATGATCCAGAAACTCTATCGGTTTTTCTTCATAGGAATGATCTTGCTCCAGCGGTACAAATTCTGAGCCGAGTACATGTGAAAGATCAGGTATGTACTTTCTCAGGAGAGATACATGGAACACATCGTGAATTTGAGAGATATTCGGTGGAAGCACCAATCGGTAAGCTACCTTCCCAACACGATCCAGTATTTCGAAAGGACCGATATATCTAGGGCTCAACTTCCCCTTCATTCCAAATCTCTTAACCCTTTTCCAATGAGATATTCGTAAGAACACTTTATCACCCACTTCAAACTCTAGGTCTTTTCTTCGGTTGTCAGCATAACTTTTCTGTCAACTCTGAGCTGCTCTTATGTGTTGTTGAATAGATCTGACCTTTTCTGCCATTTCATCAACGAGATCAGGTCCTAATAGATTTCATTCCCCAAATTCATCCCCGCAAGTTGGAGTCCTGCATTTCTTTCCATAGAGAGCTTCATAAGGAGCCATCTGAATACTGGAGTGAAAGCTATTATTATAAGAAAATTCCACCAAAGGTAGGTGTTGATCCCAACCACCTTTGAAATCCATAAAGGAATCTCTCAACATATCTTCTAGAGTTTGAATTTTTCTCTCAGACTGACCGTCTGTCTGAGGATGATAAGTAGTGATGAAACATAACTCTGTATCCAGAGTATGCTGAATACTTCCCCAGAACATTGAGGTAAACCTCGGATCCTGATAAGATATAATAGAAAGTGGTACTCCATGCAATCTTACCACTTCCTTTACATATATCCTGGCTAGCTGATCCAGAGACAAATCCTATCTAATAGCAATGAAGTGTGTAGATTTTGTAAGACGATCAACTATGACCCAGATAGCATTATTGCCTTTGGATGTTTTAGGAAGTCCTGTGACAAAGTCCATAGAGATGTTTTCCCATTTCCATTCGGGTGTGGGTAATGGTTGTAACATCCCCTTAGAATTCTGTCTCTCAGCTTTAACTTGTTGACAAACCAAGCATTGAGAGACATATTCAACAATATCTCCTTTCATTCCATCCCACCAGATGTACTCTTTCATGTCCCTATACATCTTCGTGCTTCCAGGATGAATATAGAATGAAGAACTATGAGCCTCATCCAGCATCTCCTTCTTTAATTTGGGGATGGGAGGAACACAAACCCGATTCATGAACTTCATTATCACATCACAATCAAGGTTGAATTCAGGAACATTTCTCACCTTCTTTTGTAACTCGACATCTTCTTTTTGTGCCTCTTTAATCTTCACATGTATAGATGGTTGAACATTAATTTGAGAAAGATACAATTTTCACCCTTCCATTATAATTCCAAGATCCATCCTTTGTAAATCCATAAATATTGGATCTTTTGTGATCCTCATCATGGATAAACTGGCATGGTATTGTCGACTTAATGCATCTGCCACCTTGTTTTCTTTCCCAGGGTGTTAATGGATTGAGCAGTCGTAATCCTTAATCAGCCCCAACCATCTTCTTTGGCGCATATTCAGCTCCTTTTGTGTGAAAATATACATTAAACTTTTATGATCAGTATAAATGTCACACCTTTCTCCATAAAGATAATGCCTCCAAATCTTTAATGCAAAGATTACCGCAGCTAACTCCAAATCATGAGTTGGGTAATTTTGCTCATGTATTTTCAACTATCGTGAGGCATAAGCTATCACCATATCATTTTGCATAAGAACACACCCCAATCCCTTCTTGGATGCATCATTGTAGATCACAAACCATTCTCCACTACAAGGCAGTGTGAGCACAGGTGCACTGGATAACCTTCTTTTCAACTCCTTGAAATTCTCTTCACATTCCTCCATCCAAACAAACATAACTCCTTTCCGAGTCAACTTGGTGAGTCGATTAGTTAATCGTGAAAATTATTTCACAAAACGTCAATAATATCCAGCCAAACCAAGAAAACTTCGGATCTTAGTCACTGTTGTTGGTCTCGACCATCTTTCGATAACCTCTGTTTTTGCTGGATCCACAGATATCCCCTCTTTTGAGATTATGTGACCCAAAAGTGCATCTTTTTGAAGACAAAATTCACACTTGGTAAATTTGGCATAAAGCTTCTCCTTTCTCAGGGTCTTAAATATAATTCTCAAGTGATCTTCATGTTCTTCCTTGCTCTTTGAATATACAAGAATATCGTCTATAAAGACTACCACAAACTGATCACGATAGTCTCTAAAGACTCTATTCATCAGATCCATGAAGATAGCAGGGGCATTAGTAAGACCAAATGGCATCACTATAAATTCATAGTGTCCATACCTTGTACAGAAAGCCATATTTGGTATATCCCCCCTTTTGAACCTTAATTGATGATACCCTGAACGAAGATCAATCTTGGAAAAGTATTGAGCTCCGTGTAGTTGGTCAAATAGGTCATCAATGCGCGGGAGAGGACATTTGTTCTTGATAGTGATCTTGTTAAGTTCTCGATAATCAATACAGAGTCCCATTGATCCATCTTTCTTCGTAACAAATAGAACAGGTGCTCCCCAAGGTGACGCACTAGGGTGTATGAACCCCTTATCAAGATTCTCTTGGTGTTTCTTCTTCAATTCCCGCAACTCAATTGGGGCCATTCTATAAGGTGTCTTTAAAATAGGCAAAGCACCCGGTACGAGTTCTATTGAAAACTCAACTTCACGATTCGGGGGAAGACCCGGTAATTCATCCGGAAAGACATCATCAAACTCTCGTACAATGAGAATATTCTTAATTGTGAGTTTCTCACCAACCATTTGAGATAAATAACCTTCATTTAGTGGAATCAAGGCCCATAAGATGGAAGGAATTTCCACTGGAAGGTTATGTTCATCCTTGCATCGATAGATGATCATAGATAGATCTGGAATATGAAATGTGACTTCCCTTCATTGGAAATTGATATGAGCTCCATGTAAAGAAAGCCAATCCATACCAAGAATCACATAAAATTCCACTATAGGAAGTATCACAAGATTTGTAGGATGCACTTTCCCACGAAATTCAATCAGAGAAGAATTATAAACTTTTGATGCGACTGTTGTGCCATTAGGGGTTGTCAAAGCTAACTCAACATCTAACTATTGAGGTAATACGGTGATATCCTTAGAAAATTATTCAGAAATAAAGGAGTTGGTGGATCCAGAATCAAATAAAACATTTGCTACATTAGAGTGGATGGTAAGTGTACCTTTCCCCACATCGTTATCATACTCCACATCGCTGATAGAAATTGCATGCGACATTCCTTTGTCTTTATCCTTAAGAATTTGTTGACGTCGACCATCATCATCAACCCTTGGATTTGGGCATTGATTGGTATAATTCCCCATCTCCCTGCACTTGAAACATTGAAGTGTAGTAGGTTCATTCTGTGCAACCCTTCCTTTGTTTGCATCATTAGACATCTTCTTCCCATCATTATGGAATTCAAATGCCCGATGACCTTCCTTTCCCCATTTGAAACATTTACTTGTCCCTTTAAGACAACTCCCTCCATGTTTCTTTCCACACTTTGAGCATAAGGGAAAGCTCATCTTCTTTTCAGTGTGCTCTTTAGATTTTCCATTGAATTCCATTTTCCTCTTCTTATCAAACCCATATGACTGATGGGTTACTCCAATCTCCATCTCAACTTTGAGAACACGTCGAACGATTTCCTCGTAGCTATTGAATTCCCTTATGGCTAAGGCCTTTCGAAGACTTGATTTTAAGCCACTAAAGAATCGATCAATCTTACTCTCAGGTTGGATAACAATACTAGAAGTGTATGTAACGCCCCGACCCCAGTTACCCAGAGTCGGTGCATTATTACATAACATTGGCATGATCACAAGAAAGATCAAATCTCGAAAGACCGATTGGTTTAGTAGCCTTGGAAACACTAGATATATTCATAAGTTTTACATTACATCATAAAATGAAAAACTACTACAACAACATAATGTCTCCATAATCCACACTACTATCCCCTCATAATATCCCTGCAGGTCATTCATAATTTACTTCTTCACATCCTGGGGAAAAATAAAACATAGAAAAGGGGTGAGCTCAAATGCCCAGTAAGGATAACAATATAGCGGAAACTTTCATAAATAAGAATAAACATTTAAGGCAATGCATTACTAAAAACAAAAGCCTTTTAAAATTGAACTTCAACATGGTATGGCAAAAGTAAAATGAAATAATGCCATTTACTTATTCACATGGATATTCTACTAATCGAATAATCACATGCAAAAATCAATAACCACTTTCATAATGTTGGAATGCATAATGCCAGACTATCATAACCACATAGCCAAGGCCTCGTGCCAAGACTACAAATAAGATTTTGTCAAGGCCTTGTGCCAAGACACTAGTTTGTCTCATGAGACCTACTGATGCATCGAGGAGCTATAGCGGGCTCCACCCGTCACTTATTAAGTCCAATGCATTCCCATATGAAAAGGTTTAAACATAACATAAACATTCGTATTAAAACTAGCATACGAAATGTCAATACTTTCACAATAAACTATGAATGGTATAAAAATAGCACATCCACAGTCAAACATATCACAAAACCTTCAATACAATATAGAAGTTTTGTATCATAATAAATCAACTTCAAATAATCTTAAAATCCATCAAAGGATGTTGACATAGATGAAATCAAAATTCTTTTTAAAGAAATATCTCCTTTTATTTTGAAATCATTTAAGATCCATATAAAATAAAACATTTTCTTTGAAAATATTCTTATAAGCTTGTAAGGAAAGCTTTGAAGATTTTATAACGGCGTAAAATAACCGCACCCGCCATATAAGTTAAAAAAAAACATTCTTACCTCAATTCTGTCGAAAAGGTTAAAAAGGACCTTGTTTTGAAAACGACGGAAAGATTCCTTTATAAACCTCTTATAAAAAGTCAAAAAAAGGTATAAATGACTTTAACCCATATTCCTGTAAATAGTAAAAATGTTTTGAAATACATTTTTAAGAAACATGGATGTGGATGATAAAGAGATCCCAGTAGATTATTACATATAAACAACCTCGGATAATGAAGAGATTGTGAAATAACCCTTACCTTGTACTTTTCCTTGGTTGTGGTAGGTTAACCTCCTGTATAATGGTGAAATAATTGTTATTAAATTATACATGAATCATATACATTAATATTATATCATATATGATCTTTTAATATTGATTTGATAATAATATCTTAGTATTATCGTTGTTTCGGGTGTTAACTTACTTGTTTTCTTTCATATGTTTTGTTACGTAAGACATGTTTGTAAAGGATAGGTTGTATATTATTCATATCCAGAATGATATCAAGTCCTTAAACATCATTTTTAAATCATAAAATGATAATTACGCTTTAATGGTTACGATGGAGAATGAATCTCATCGCGTTCGTGGAGACGGTAGTCCGTACGTACGCACGAGCGACAATATCATTCTTTTGATATTAAAATAATATATAAATGGATGGTATATCATATATACAGAATCATTAACATGTTATATTTATTATTTACATGAGTTACACATCATTATTATACCCATCCAAATAATATTATATTGAATAACAATTACACCACGACGTGGAGACGGTAAGCCGTACGTACGCACGTATGGTGACATGTTATTCAAAGGGTGGATAGAATACTGAATATGGTTGTACCATACTTATAATAACATCACAGTATATGTGAGATACTGGAGTTATTATTTTAGAATGGTAAGAACAAAGGAAGAAGAAGTGGAAGAAGAAATGAACTTAGAAAAGGGTGGTGAAATCATTACCTCTTCTTCGGGTTCTTCCTTTTGATTTGATCAAAAGGGCTCCTTAGGTTGGATTTCTGATCAAACTAAGGCCTCTAGGTTGTATTGAGGGATGTTGGGAGAGTATTTGGTCAGAGTTTGGCCGAACCAAAAGGCTCTGAAGGTGTGAAGAAATGAGAAGGAGGAGTGCCCTTTTATAAGAGGGGTGAGGGGCACCTTTGGAAAAGTTAGAAATATTAATTTATAATAAATTCATATTCGGTTTACAAAGGCTCCAAAGTTGACTATTCAAAGGATGAGGTGTGGATAGGTCGAAAACAACTCATCCAATAGAATTTAGACAGGTTTGGGTACTTATATTAACCTTATCTTTTAGTATTAACTCTAAGTTAATTAGTTTCACTTTTACAATGTCTCTTTGTATTTTTATATAATATGATTAATAAACTTACTATATACATCCAAGCGACCCCCAAGTGGTCCATTAATGAGGAACCTATCATAATATAAGTCTCTTGGCCGAACCTTAGATTTTTAGGAATTTAATATCAATTAATAATATAATATTTGTTTTAAGAACTCTTTTATGTCAATTTTGACACTATTCAATAGTTGATTTTTGTGAAACTCCTAACAGATTGATTACTTCGAACAAAGTCAATTAAATCAATCCTAATATATCATATTATCATAGAAAATTAGTTTAATTCATTAAAAGTTTCATATTATAATTATTTGGGTATTTATAAGATCAATTATTTTTATTTTTCACTATTTTAGTAATTACTGCATCATCATTGTGTCATAAATAAAATACATTATATAATGTCTAAAAATTATAAATAAAATATCATTATGTAGGAAATCCTTTTATCTTTCTAATGAATATTTATAATCGAAAATCCAACATGTATAACCCTATGTAAAAATTGTTCTTCTAAAAGATGTAAGCTTATGCCATTTTTATTTTTATTTTAACTTTATTAATATAAAGTGTCCCTACCACATACAAGTGGCTCCAAGGGGTCCCCAAATTGACCAAAGGATGACCATGGTCGGGTATGTGTCCACCAATAAGGTTAGGACACGTTTTAGGGTAATTTTTTATTATTATAATATTATTTTTTTAACCCTTATTTACCGGATTTACCCTTTAACCATGGTAAATAAAATATTTACCACAGTAACTATTCAAAATGTCTAAAAATAAAAGTTACCTATTTACACAATTTGAACATCCTGATTCCAAATATGGAATCCATTTTCCTAAATTCAAAACACAGAAGTGGCAGAAATTAATTTAAAATTAATTCCCGCTGTTAAAACAAAAAGCGTGTTTTTAAGAGATAATAACTATCAAAAGATTGACACTTGTTTATGTTCGGTTTAATTGTAAAATTATGTCCAATGACCAAAATTATATTAAATGGTAAAAATATATTCTAAATATACTTTAAAACCACTCAAATTCATAATTTATCACTAGTAATTAATTTGATTAAAAAAGTTGTTTTTAATTAAAATTTAGTAATTTTCACTATTCATCAAAATATGAAAGTTATCCGAAATGTACCAAAATTTCACCCTAGGCTAAATTCGATATTCCGAATCCAAAAATGAAGTCCATTTTCAAATATAAAATATATATAATTTCAAAAAGTAGGTATTACTATTCATAACGGCTAGTTTGATTAGTTATGGTGTGTTAGAACTCGGTGTTGCGTACAACACACGCTATCACATTATTCAAAGAGAAGCGTACCATAGAAGCTTGGGGTGTTACATTCTCCCCTCCTTCAAATAATTGCGTCCTCGCAATTTCTAGGGTATTACTGCATAAAAAGACTCGGGTGGTTCTTCATCATAAGTTCCTCGGGTTCCCACGTTGCCTCTTCCATCTTATGATTCCTCCACAAAACTTTTACCAGACGCGTCGTCCGGTTTCTCAGCACTTGTTCTCTCGTATCAAGAATCTTGATGGGCTCTTCGCAATAGAAAAGATCGGGTTCCAGTTCTAATTCCTCATAGGTGAGTACATGCGTTGGGTCAGGCATGTATTTCCTCAACAGAGATACGTGGAACACATCGTGAACTTTGGAGAGACTTGGCGGCATTGCCAATCGGTAAGCTACAGCCCCAATTCGTTCTAGAATTTCGAAAGGTCCGATGTACCTGGGACTCAATTTACCTTTCTTACCAAAACGTATGACTCCCTTCCACGGAGATATCTTCAGGAAAACATGATCACAGACTTGAAATTCCAAATCCTTCCTTCGATTATCGGCATAGCTCTTCTGCCTACTTTGAGCTGCTTTGATGTGATTTTGGATTACCTTCACCTTTTCCACCGTTTCCTCCACCAGTTCTGGGCCTACAAGTTTTCTTTCACCAACGTCATCCCAACAGGTTGGTGTACGACATCTCTTTCCGTATAACGCTTCATATGGTGCCATTTGTATACTCGAATGGAAGCTATTGTTATAGGAAAATTCTACCAGAGGTAAATATTGATCCCACATACCCTGAAAATCAAGTGAGCAAGATCTCAACATGTCTTCTAAGGTCTGAATAGTCCGTTCTGATTGTCCATCTGTCTGAGGGTGGTAAGCAGTGCTCAAATGAAGTTCAGTATCCAGGGATTTCTGAAGACTTTTCCAAAATCTTGAAGTAAAACGGGGATCACGATCAGAAACAATCGATAGGGGAACTCCATGAAGTCTCACAACTTCATTAATGTATAGTCTTGCTAGACGTTCCAGGGGTAGATCTTCTCTTATAGCAAGAAAATGTGCTGACTTGGTAAGACGATCAACAATAACCCATATTGCATCGTTCCTTCTAGGAGTCTTTGGTAGCCCCATGACAAAGTCCATCGTAATATTGTCCCATTTCCACTCCGGTATGGGAAGAGGTTGCATGACTCCTCCAGGCTGTTGCCTTCCAGCTTTCACTTGTTGACAAACCATACACCTTGACACAAAATCAGCAATCTCCCTCTTCATGTTGTCCCACCAAAAATGTTCCTTCAAATCCCTATACATTTTGGTGCTCCCAGGGTGTATAGAGAAATTGGAACTATGAGCGTCATCCAGCAATTCCCTTTTTAGATCAGGTATATTGGGAACACAAATTCTCTTCCCGAATTTCAAAATTCCACCTTCATACGCAAAGTCTCTCAATCTCCCATCATTCACAGCTTTAATCTTCTTTTGGAATTCTTCATCATCAGTCTGAGAACTCTTAATCCTTTCTAGTAAAGATGGTTTGGCAACCATTTGAAAAAGAATTGATGTTTCACCTTCCCTGGTTATTCCCATGTCCATCTTCACTAGCTCCATGAAAATTGGATCCCTTTCAATTCTCATATTGTTCAAAACTCCATGGTCTTTTCTACTCAAAGCATCTGCCACCTTGTTTGCCTTCCCTGGGTGGTAGTGTATCGTGCAATCATAATCCTTGAGTAATTCAAGCCATCTCCTTTGCCTCATGTTGAGTTCTTTTTGTGAGAAAATATACTTCAAACTCTTGTGATCAGTATAAATCTCACATTTTTCACCATAGAGGTAGTGCCTCCATATCTTCAAAGCAAAGATCACAGCTGCTAACTCAAGATCATGAGTAGGATAGTTTTGTTCATGAATTTTCAACTGTCGTGATGCATAGGCAATAACTCTATCATTCTGCATAAGGACACAGCCAAGTCCTTTCTTCGATGCATCACTATAAATAACGAACCCATCATTCCCCGATGGTAGAGTCAATATAGGAGCATTGACTAATCTTCTCTTCAGTTCTTCGAAACATTCTTCACACTCTTTTGTCCAAACAAATTTAACCCCTTTACGTGTGAGCTTCGTTAATGGGTTAGCCAATCGGGCAAAATTCTGGACGAAACGTCGATAATAACCTGCCAAGCCAATAAAACTACGTACCTCAGTTATACCCGTAGGTGCTGGCCATTCTGGGATTGCCTTGGTCTTAGAAGGATCAACAGAGATTCCATCTTTAGAGACAATATGGCCAAGAAAAAAAATCTCCTGAAGCCAGAATTCACACTTGCTAAACTTTCCATATAATTCATGCCTCCTCAGAGTCTTCAAGATAATGCGCAAGTGATTTTCATGATCTTTGTAGGTTTTGGAGTATACCAAGATATCATCAATAAATACCACCACAAATTCATCGAGATACTCCTTGAAAACTCTATTCATCAGATCCATGAATACAGAGGGTGCATTAGTCAATCCAAACGGCATTACAGTAAACTCGTAATGCCCGTACCTGGTTCGAAATGCTGTCTTCGGAATGTCTTCCTTCTTCACACACAACTGATGGTATCCAGATCGAAGGTCAATCTTTGAAAAGTATTGAGCTCCATGCAGTTGGTCAAATAAATCATCAATACGAGGTAGGGGATACTTGTTCTTTATCGTTATAGCATTGATCTCCCTGTAATCGATACATAACCTCATAGATCCATCTTTCTTTTTAACAAAAAGAACAGGGGCTCCCCATGGAGAAACACTAGGGCGAATAAATCCCTTATTACTCAATTCCTCTAGTTGTTTCTTTAGTTCGACTAGCTCTACAGTGGCCATTCTATAAGGGGTCTTCGATATAGGCCTTGATCCAGGAATCAAATCAATAGAAAACTCAACTTCTCGTTCTGGAGGATGTCCAGGTAAATCTTCTGGAAATACATCTACAAATTCTTTCACAACAGGTACATCCTCTATTTGAACATTCCTTTCCTCACCGATAGTTACTTCATTCTCTTCCTCCCCAATAATTGAATTAAGTTGAGCTACTGGGGGTGGGTCTAAATAAGAATTAGGTGGTGACGATTCTGCTCTAAAAATAAGGTGCTCCTTATCATTATCATCATGAATCGTAACCTCTTTCTTCTTACAATAAATCTTCGCATCATAGTCCGAAAGCCAGTCCATACCGAGGATTATATCAAACTCAATCATAGGTATGACGATGAAATCAGCAGATAAAGAAAATTTATGTGCTCTAATGGGGACTGATTCACAAAACTTTGTTGCAACGATACTTCCCTTAGGAGTTTTAACTGACAACTCCCTTATTAAATCAAATTGGAAATATCTAATTTTCTTAGCAAACTGGGAAGATATGAAACAATGCGATGATCCAGAATCAAATAATGCATTTGCTAAACTTGAGGAAACCATTAAATTACCTGCCACCACGTCTTTCGGAGTTTCTACCTCAGCAGTAGTGATAGCATAAGCCTGGCCTTGATCCCTTGGCCTTTTCTGAGGTAAGTTCTCCTGACGCTTAGGACATGCATTTGCATAATGCCCCATCTCCCTGCAATTGTAGCACTGAACATTGGTAGCTTCCTTCTTCCCCTTGCAATCATGAGCTTGGTGGCCTTTTTCACCACACTTGTAACAGACTCCCATTCCCTTCAGGCAAGCACCGGGGTGTTTCTTCCCGCACTTACCACAAGATGGATATTCAACCTTTCCCTTCTTCCCCTTATTTCCATTCCCAGATTGATCAGCAGGTCTCTTCTTCTCTTGCTTTGCTTTAAAGTCATAAGACTTAGAGAATTCCTTTTCGGTCTTGATAGCACATGAGACAATGTCTTCGTACGATGAAAAGGATTGTGAGACTAATGCTCGACGGAGAAATGGTTTTAACCCATCAAAGAAACGATCAATCTTACTTCTTGGGTTGCGAATATAATCACCAGCATACCTCGATATCCTTGTAAAGTTAGCCTCATACTTTGTGACATTATCATCCTCCTTTTGTCTCAGACTCAGAAATTGCCTTTCCATATCTGCTCGATGGTCGCGAGGAAAGTATTTTTCTAAAAACAGATATTTGAACTCCCTCCATTCCATGTTTGATACTTCATCATCTTCCTTCATGTTTTGAATCAATGACCACCATTGATCAGCATCTCCAGTGAGGCGGTAAACTGCCATGGTAACTTTTTCCCTTTCACTACTCCCCAAAGCCTGAAATATTTTCTCTAGGGAAAATATCCATTGCTCAGCTACTAAGGGATTTTTACTCCCATTGAACGTTGGTGGTTGTTGTCTCATGAATTGATCTAACATTGATCCTCCACGCTGCGGATCAGGGTGCTCCATACGGGTAAGGTTATTATTCATAACCTGAGTAAGTTGTCCCAGTATGGTGATTAGTTGATCAGCACCAGTTGCATCACCAACCCCACTATAATTATCTTGAGCAGGAGGGCAATCCCTACATGGAGTGCGCGCATTGATACGGTTTCCATTTCTTCCACTAGGCGCCATTTCTAAACAATGGCATAAACTAGATCAGTTTATGAATCAAAATACATAATCCCATACTTATAAAACACTTAACATAAATTGAACTATTTATGGATATAATCCATAATCATAAAAATGTTTTTCTTTGAGGAAGTATATACTCATAAACCCTTCATAATGATTTGTAAAGATAATGAGAGTTATCCTAAGCATATCCACCGGGAGTGTCGTAACCAAGAGTGCAGCAAGGCCCGTTGTCGTGCACCAGTTCCCGTTCGAGTCTAGCTCAAAGCGGTGTTTTCGGGTTTTACCCCTAGGTACATCTGTGCCAGAGCCGCCTCTACCTGCTCGTATCCAGACAGGGATGTATTTCTCGGAAAACTCACAAAATCTCTACAATACCAAAATTCTAGGAAGTTCTTCTATACTAATCCTCAAAGTTCATCTTAGGTCTACGTGCTCTAATCAGAGTTTATCTAAATCTAGCTTCCAAGGTTTGTACTAAACTTCCTCTGATACCAACTGTAACGCCCCGACCCCAGTTACCCAGAGTCGGTGCATTATTACATAACATTGGCATGATCACAAGAAAGATCAAATCTCGAAAGACCGATTGGTTTAGTAGCCTTGGAAACACTAGATATATTCATAAGTTTTACATTACATCATAAAATGAAAAACTACAACAACAACATAATGTCTCCATAATCCACACTACTATCCCCTCATAATATCCCTACAGGTCATTCATAATTTACTTCTTCACATCCTGGGGAAAAATAAAACATAGAAAAGGGGTGATCTCAAATGCCCAGTAAGGATAACAATATAGCGGAAACTTTCATAAATAAGAATAAACATTTAAGGCAATGCATTACTAAAAACAAAAGCCTTTTAAAATTGAACTTCAACATGGTATGGCAAAAGTAAAATGAAATAATGCCATTTACTTATTCACATGGATATTCTACTAATCGAATAATCACATGCAAAAATCAATAACCACTTTCATAATGTTGGAATGCATAATGCCAGACTATCATAACCACATAGCCAAGGCCTCGTGCCAAGACTACAAATAAGATTTTGTCAAGGCCTTGTGCCAAGACACTAGTTTGTCTCATGAGACCTACCGATGCATCGAGGAGCTATAGCGGGCTCCACCCGTCACTTATTAAGTCCAATGCATTCCCATATGAAAAGGTTTAAACATAACATAAACATTCGTATTAAAACTAGCATACGAAATGTCAATACTTTCACAATAAACTATGAATGGTATAAAAATAGCACATCCACAGTCAAACATATCACAAAACCTTCAATACAATATAGAATTTTTGTATCATAATAAATCAACTTCAAATAATCTTAAAATCCATCAAAGGATGTTGACATAGATGAAATCAAAATTCTTTTTAAAGAAATATCTCCTTTTATTTTGAAATAAATTAAGATCCATATAAAATAAAACATTTTCTTTGAAAATATTCTTATAAGCTTGTAAGGAAAGCTTTGAAGATTTTATAACGGCGTAAAATAACCGCACCCGCCGTATAAGTTAAAAAAAACATTCTTACCTCAATTCTGTCGAAAAGGTTAAAAAGGACCTTGTTTTGAAAACGACGGAAAGATTCCTTTATAAACCTCTTATAAAAAGTCAAAAAAAGGTATAAATGACTTTAACCCATATTCCTGTAAATAGTAAAAATGTTTTGAAATACATTTTTAAGAAACATGGATGTGGATGATAAAGAGATCCCAGTAGATTATTACATATAAACAACCTCGGATAATGAAGAGATTGTGAAATAACCCTTACCTTGTACTTTTCCTTGGTTGTGGTAGGTTAACCTCCTGTATAATGGTGAAATAATTGTTATTAAATTATACATGAATCATATACATTAATATGATATCATATATGATCTTTTAATATTGATTTGATAATAATATCTTAGTATTATCGTTGTTTCGGGTGTTAACTTACTTGTTTTCTTTCATATGTTTTGTTACGTAAGACATGTTTGTAAAGGATAGGTTGTATATTATTCATATCCAGAATGATATCAAGTCCTTAAACATCATTTTTAAATCATAAAATGATAATTACGCTTTAATGGTTACGATGGAGAATGAATCTCATCGCGTTCGTGGAGACGGTAGTCCGTACGTACGCACGAGCGACAATATCATTCTTTTGATATTAAAATAATATATAAATGGATGGTATATCATATATACAGAATCATTAACATGTTATATTTATTATTTACATGAGTTACACATCATTATTATACCCATCCAAATAATATTATATTGAATAACAATTACACCACGACGTGGAGACGGTAAGCCGTACGTACGCACGTATGGTGACATGTTATTCAAAGGGTGGATAGAATACTGAATATGGTTTTACCATACTTATAATAACATAACAGTATATGTGAGATACTGGAGTTATTATTTCAGAATGGTAAGAACAAAGGAAGAAGAAGTGGAAGAAGAAATGAACTTAGAAAAGGGTGGTGAAATCATTACCTCTTCTTCGGGTTCTTCCTTTTGATTTGATCAAAAGGGATCCTTAGGTTGGATTTATGATCAAACTAAGGCCTCTAGGTTGTATTGAGTGATGTTGGGAGAGTATTTGGGCAGAGTTTGGCCGAACCAAAAGGCTTTGAAGGTGTGAAGAAATGAGAAGGACGAGTGCCCTTTTATAAGAGGGGTGAGGGGCACCTTTGGAAAAGTTAGAAATATTAATTTATAATAAATTCATATTCGGTTTACAAAGGCTCCAAAGTTGACTATTCAAAGGATTAGGTGTGGATAGGTCGAAAACAACTCATCCAATAGAATTTAGACAGGTTTGGGTACTTATATTAACCTTATCTTTAAGTATTAATTCTAAGTTAATTAGTTTCACTTTTACAATGTCTCTTTGTATTTTTATATAATATGATTAATAAACTTACTATATACATCCAAGCGACCCCCAAGTGGTCCAGTAATGAGGAACCTATCATAATATAAGTCTCTTGGCCGAACCTTAGATTTTTAGGAATTTAATATCAATTAATAATATAATATTTTTTTTAAGAACTCTTTTATGTCAATTTTGACACTATTCAATAGTTGATTTTTGTGAAACTCCTAACAGATTGATTACTTCGAACAAAGTCAATTAAATCAATCCTAATATATCATATTATCATAGAAAATTAGTTTAATTCATTAAAAGTTTCATATTATAATTATTTGTGTATTTATAAGATCAATTATTTTTATTTTTCACTATTTTAGTAATTACTGCATCATCATTGTGTCATAAATAAAATAAATTATATAATGTCTAAAAATTATAAATAAACTATCATTATGTAGGAAATCTTTTTATCTTTCTAATGAATATTTATAATCGAAAATCCAACATGTATAACCCTATGTAAAAATTGTTCTTCTAAAAGATGTAAGCTTATGCCATTTTTATTTTTATTTTAACTTTATTAATATAAAGTGTCCCTACCACATTCAAGTGGCTCCAAGGGGTCCCCAAATTGACCAAAGGATGCCCATGGTCGGGTATGTGTCCACCAATAAGGTTAGGACACGTTTTAGGGTAATTTTTTATTATTATAATATTATTTTTTTAACCCTTATTTACCGGATTTACCCTTTAACCATGGTAAATAAAATATTTACCACAGTAACTATTCAAAATGTCTAAAAATAAAAGTTACCTATTTACACAATTTGAACATCCTGATTCCAAATATGGAATCCATTTTCGTAAATTCAAAACACAGAAGTGGCAGAAATTAATTTAAAATTAATTCCCGCTGTTAAAACAAAAAGCGTGTTTTTAAGAGATAATAACTATCAAAAGATTGACACTTGTTTATGTTCGGTTTAATTGTAAAATTATGTCCAATGACCAAAATTATATTAAATGGTAAAAATATATTCTAAATATACTTTAAAACCACTCAAATTCATAATTTATCACTAGTAATTAATTTGATTAAAAAAGTTGTTTTTAATTAAAATTTAGTAATTTTCACTATTCATCAAAATATGAAAGTTATCCGAAATGTACCAAAATTTCACCCTAGGCTAAATTCGATATTCCGAATCCAAAAATGAAGTCCATTTTCAAATATAAAATATATATAATTTCAAAAAGTAGGTATTACTATTCATAACGGCTAGTTTGATTAGTTATGGTGTGTTAGAACTCGGTGTTGCGTACAACACACGCTATCACATTATTCAAAGAGAAGTGTACCATAGAAGCTTGGGGTGTTACAGTGTACCTTGCAAGTCTTGTAAAATTTTCTTCATAGGTACCAACAGATTCATCATCCTTTTTCTTCAGTTCAAGAAACTCCTTCTCCATCTTTTTTTGGAGAATACGAGGGAATTACTTATTGAAAAATAAGTTCTTGAACTCGTCCCATTCCATGGACTCAATTTCATCCCTTTTCCTCATATTCTTAATAAGATTCCATCATTGATCAGCGGCACCTTACAAACGATACACTGCTAAGATGACTTTATCATGTTCAGAACATTGAAGAACTGAAAATATATTTCCAGTAGTACTAATCCATTGTTCAGCAACTAATGGATCAGTAGACCCGCTGAATGAAGGCGGACGCTGCCTCATGAAGGATTCAATAGAATGTTCCTCCTTCCTTTGCTCGTTTGGAAGTCCTGCATGATTCATAGCATGATAAAGTTGTGTGAGCATGGCTACAAGATTTTTCATTCTAGAACCCATAACGTTTGGTTGCTCAGGGGGACAATCATTGCATTGCCCGTCGCATTCTGCATTAACACGGTTCCTTCGGGTTCCAACCATTGACTAAAACCAAGAATTATAGTGTGAGCAACACTAATTATAATAGGAAAACCACATATTCAAGAATAAAATTTCACACGTAAGAACTTATCCTAGGTTATTCATGGCCATTTCTAAAACACTAAGATTGTGTTCTAGGATTAGACTTATCCTTAGGGTTCTTACTAAGGATTTAACATCCTAGTTTCCAAAGGTTGACTATACCTTTCCTCTGATACCAACCATAACGACCCATACTTTACATACATTGTTATTACTTCGAAATTGAAGCATACTTATTACAACATATAACAAAACCACTAAAGGACCGTATAGGTATAGTGTCTTTAGAAACTGGGAAACATAAACATCTGGTTCATTAAGCATCTACTTTGCCTCCCATTTATTTCATCATATCTAGAGTCCCTTTTTGGAATATTCTACTTAAAAACCTTCTTCCTGACCTGGGGAAAGAAAACATACAAAATGGTGAGCTCAAATTCTCAGAAAGGGTAAACAAAAGAAATATCAATCACATCATATTCATAAGAAAAAAACTTTTGGAAATAGTAACCTGCAAAAGAGAGCATAATTTCATAACATGGGATAAATCATAGTAGTGAAAAGTAATCCCAATAATCATTTCATAAAACATGAAACTTTGTGGAATACACACATAATCATAGAGAATAATTTCTTATTAGTCAAGACTCACTGCCAAGACCATCTTAGTGGACAAAGTCCATTTCTAAACCGAGTCACCCTCGGTTCAGTCCTGTTTCACTGAACCAGAATAACCTACCGTTCCAGCCATGTCTATCTCATGAGATATAAAATCTTTACCCAATGTATTGGAGGGAGATATAGGTACCACCCATCTCATAATGATACCATTCTTATGTGTTCCACAAAATCATAAATCATACATCATTACAAATCCAATGTAATAAAAATTGGATTCTTAAACATCATGACATTATAAAACAATTCATATAAGATAAATGAATTCATAAAAATAATTCCATCACAACATTATCAAATAAATGTAATAATAGGGATAGAAACAGAACCCTATTTTATCATAGATGGAAAATAATTTTGATAAAACACTTGAACTCCATTCTTGATGAAAATATCCTTTCTACTTCAAAAAACATTTTTCCTTTCTTAACATGTCATACAATTTTAAAATAAAAAAATTTGATTGAAAATAAACATCAAAACTTGTAAAGGAACCTTCTTGGAAATAATGTTTTAAAACCCCATTAATGCCGTATAAGTTAAAAAAGAATTCTTCTTGTACTTTTGTCGGAAAAGTCAAAAAGTACCTCATATGAAAAACGACAAAAGATTCCTTTCATATCCTTTACTAAAAACTCACCGAAGGGTAAAATTGGATTTTAACAATTTTAGGTGGATGGAAATAATATTACATATTGAGGAAACATGGATGTGGATGATAAAATACACCTCAGTAAATACCAAAGTATAAACAATCTCGGATAAAAATGAGATTGTGATATTTCCCTTACCTTAGGTCCGATTTGCCTCGTAAGTGTCTGAACCTCTTGTATAATGATTTAAATAATGTTATTGTATTATTACAGAATCATAATTATTGTTATGATATCATATATGGTCATATTCTTATTTTCTTGGTAGTAATATTTCATTGCTACTTGTTATTCGGGTGTTTATAACTTTTTGTTCTTATGCATGTTTTGTCAAATAAATTCTTATTCATCTCTTTAGGTTATAGATAAATCATTTCCAGAATGGTATTAATGTACTATATATCATATTTATTCATTCAATTCATTTATATAATCATTATTCAATGAAGATCATGTAGAACGAATCGCATCACATCGTGGAGACGATATTCCGTACGTACGCACGAGCGATGATATCATTCCCATGATCGTGGAATTGTATTAGAGTGTATGTATACTATTTCAGAATCAATATCACATTATAATAGTCATATATAGTCATTATTTACACCATTATACCCATCCTAGTAAGGTGGTGGTGGAAAATAGATTACACCACGGCGTGGAGACGGTATTCGGTACGTACGCATGCGCGGTGATTTCTTTTTCCGTATGATGGATAGATGATGAAATAGGGTTGTTTCATACTTATAATAACATATCCGTATATTAGTGATACTGATGTTATTACTTCATAATGAAACAACTAAAAAGAATATGTGGAAGAAGAAATAATGATGAAAGAATCGGTAATGGACATTACCTCTTCTTTGAAGTGCTTCTTTGAGACCTTCTTTTAGGGCACTAAATTTGGTCTTTGAAGAAGATCATGACCACTAGGATTTATCTAGAGAAGTAGATAGGAGAAAGAGGCTGGGGTTGGCTGAGCTTGAAGGCTCAAAGTGGTGTGAGGAAGACAGGGAGGGGGTGCCCTTTTATAAGGGAGGAGAGGGGCACCTTTGGAATAACAAAATATATTATTTTATTATAAAGTTAATTTCGGTTTTAAATAGATCCAAATTGATTTATTTAGAGGCTAAGGTGGGGTTGGGTCGAAATCCTCTCAAACAATATAATTTAGACAAGTTTAGGTTCCTATTTTAACCTTATCATGTAGATTTAACATTAAGTTAAATAATTTTACTTTTACCGTGTCTTCTTGTGTTCTTATACTATAAGGTTAATAAACTTACTCTATCAAGCCAAAAGAACCCAAAGTTGTTTATTATTAATATATATAACCTTATCTAAGTCATTTGGCCGAACCATAGATTTTTAGGAATAAAAAACAAATAATAATATAATACTTGTTTTAAAAACTATTTTATGTCAATTTTGACACTATTTAGTAATTGATTTTGGTGAAAATTATAACAGAATGATATGTTAGAAAAAAGTTAATTAAATCAATACTAACATGTCATATTAACCTAGAAAATTAGTGTAATTCATAAAAAGTATCAAAGAATATTTATTTGGGTATTTATAACATTAATTATTTCAATATTTCATTAATAAGATAATTACTGCATCATCATTGTGTCATAAATAAATTAAATTATTTAATGTCTAAAAATTACAAATAAAACACCATTATGTAGGAAATCGTATTATCTTTCTAATGAATATTTATAGTCGAATTTATCTTATGTATAACTCCATATTAAAAATTATTTAGTTATTAAACATTGATTTTTACTTTTTTAACCCTTCTTTAAACAAATTAATAATAAATGTCCTAATCTAATCCAAGTGGGCCTAAATGGTCATATTTTATTCCTCAGTTTGGTTTTGGTCAAATTACACTTGTCCAATATAATTAGGACACGTGTTAGGGTAATAATAATATCATTTTTTCCCTTAATTACCCTATTTACTTTTAACCGTGGTAAAAAAAAGTAAAAAGTTACTATTCACCAAAAATTATTTTCATCTCATTGAACCACATTTTAGTCCTTGATATTGACCGTGTCTCTCGGATTTTCGAAATTCCACTCACAGAAGCGGTAAAATTATGTTTTATGAAAAATTCAGTTTTTTTAACTACCACTTAGTGGTTTCACTATTCATCAAAAATTGAATGTTTTCAGAAAAATAGCAAAATTTCACCTTAGGCAAATTCGATATTATGAATCCAAAAATGAAGTCCATTTTATATAATAAAATTTATAAAATTTCAAAAAGTGGTTATTACTATTCATAACGGCTTGTTTTAATAATATTTTAATAGTATATCGTTGTTTATTGAAACTCGATATTGCGTACGATGCAAGCTATCGAAGAAGGTCGCGATTTCGTGTAAAGCAAGACAAGCAAGAGTTGTGTGTAGAAAAATATTTCTTTGATGATTTATATAACATAAAAGTCTCGGTTGTTACATTCTACCCCCCTTAAAATGAATTTCGCCATCGAAATTCGTCACTTTGTAACAAACAGATGAGGATACCTCTCCCTCATCATATCCTCAATCTCCCATGTAGCTTCTTCTAATTGGTGGTTTCTCCATAAAACTTTCACCAATCGAGTGGTCTTGTTTCGTAGGAATTTTTCAATACGATCCAGAATCTCTATCGGTTGTTCTTCATAAGAAAGATCTTGCTCCAGCGGTACAACTTCTGAGCTGATTACATGGGAAGGATCAGGTATTTACTTTCTCAAGAGAGATACATGGAACACATCGTGAACTTGAGAGAGATTCAGTAGAAGCATCAATCGGTAAGCTACCTTCCCAACACGATCTAGTATTTTGAAAGGACCAATATATCTAGGGCTCAACTTCCCCTTCATTCCAAATCTCATGACCCTCTTCCATGGAGATATTCGTAAGAACACTTTATCACCCACTTCAATCTCTAGGTCTTTTCTTCAGTTGTCGGCATAACTTTTCTGTCGACTCTGAGATGCTCTTATGTGTTGTTGAATAGATCTGACCTTTTCTGCCAATTCATCAACGAGATCAGGTCCTAATAGCTTTCTTTCCCCAACTTCATCCCAGCAAGTTGGAGTCCTGCATTTCTTTCCATACAGAGCTTCATAAGGAGCCATATGAATACTGGAGTGAAAGCTATTATTATAAGAAAATTCCACCAAAGGTAGGGGTTGATCCCAACCACCTTTGAAATCCATAGAGCAGGCTCTCAACATATCTTCTAGAGTTTGAATTGTTCTCTCAGACTGACCGTCTGTCTGAGAATGATAAGAAGCGCTGAAACATAACTATGTATCTAGAGTATGCTGAAGACTTCGCCAGAACTTTGAGGTAAACCTCGGATCCCGATCAGATATAATAGAAAGTGGTACTCCATGCAATCTTACCACTTCCTTTAAATATATTCTGGAAAGCTGATCCAGAGAGAAATCCTCTCTAATAGTAATGAAGTGTGCGGATTTTGTAAGATGATCAACTATGACCCAGATAGCATTATTGCATTTGGATGTTTTAGGAAGTCCTCTGACAATGTCCATAGTGATGTTTTCCAATTTCCATTCGGGTATGGGTAATGGTTGTAACGTCCCCTTAGACTTCTGTCTCTGAGCTTTAACTTGTTGACAAACCAAGAATCGAGATACATATTCAGCAACATCTCTTTTCATGCCATCACACCAGAAGTACTCTTTCAGGTCCCTATACATCTTCGTGCTTCCAGGATGAATAGAGAATGAAGAACTATGAGCCTCATCCAGCAGATCCTTCTTTAATTCAGGGATGGGAGGAACAAAAACCGGATTCCTGAAGTTTATTATCCCATCACAATCAAGGTTGAATTCAGGAACATTTCTCACCTTCTTTTGTAACTCGACATCGTCTTTATGTTCCTCTTTAATCTTCACATGTATAGATGGTTGAACATTCATTTGAGAAAGACACGATTTTCCCCCTTCCATTATAATTCCAAGATCCATCCTTTGTAAATCCATAAATATTGGATCTTTTGTGATCCACATCATGGATAGACTGGCATGGTCTTGTCGACTTAATGCATCTGCCACCTTGTTTGCTTTCCCAGGGTGGTAATGGAATGAGCTGTCGTAATCCTAAATCAGCTCCAACCATCTTCTTTGGCACATATTCAGCTCCTTTTGTGTGAAAATATACTTTAAACTTTTATGATCAGTATAAATGTCACACCTTTCTCCATAAAGATAATGCATCCAAATCTTTAATGCAAAGATTACCGCAGCTAACTCTAAATCATGAGTTGGGTAATTTTGCTCATTTATTTTCAACTGTCATGAGGCATAAGATATCACCATATCATTTTGCATAAGAACACACCCCAATCCCTTCTTGGATACATCACTGTAGATCACAATCCTTTCTCCACTACAAAGCAGTGTGAGCACAGGTGAACTGGATAACCTTCTTTTCAACTCCTTGAAATTATCTTCACATTCCTTTGTCCAAACAAACATAACTCCTTTCCAAGTCTACTTGTTGAGTGGATTAGATAATCGTGAAAAATCTTTCACAAAATGTCGACAATATCCAGCCAAACCAAGAATACTTTGGATCTCAGTCACTGTTGTTGTTCTCGACCATCATTCGATAACCTCTGTTTTTGCTGGATCCACAGATATCCCCTCTTTTGAGATTATGTGACCCAAAAAATCCAACTTTTTGAAGCCAAAATTCACACTTGGTAAATTTGGCATATTGCTTCTCCTTTATCAGGGTCTTTAATATAATTCTCAAGTGATCTTCATGTTCTTCCTTGCTCTTTGAATATACAAGAATATCATCTATAAAGACTACCACAAACTGATCAAGATAGAATTTAAAGACTATATTCATCAGATCCGTGAAGATAACAGGGGAATTAGTAAGACCAAATGGCATCACTATAAATTCATAGTTTCCATACCTTGTACGGAAATCTGTCTTTGGTATATCCTCCCTTTTGACCCTTAATTGATGATACCCTGAACGAATATCAATCTTGGAAAAGTATTGAGCTCCGCGTATTTGGCCAAATAGGTCATCAATGCGCGGGAGAGGATATTTTTTCTTGATAGTGATCTTGTTAAGTTCTCGATAATCAATGCAGAGTCTCATTGATCCATCTTTCTTCTTAACAAACAGAACAGGTGCTCCCTAAGGTGACACACTAGGGAGTATGAACTCCTTAACAAGATTCTCTTGGAGTTTCTTCTTCAATTCCTGCAACTCAATTGGGGCCATTCTATAAGGTGTATTTGAAATAGGCAAAGCACCCAGTACGAGTTATATTGAAAAATCAACTTCACGATTCGGTGGAAGACCCGGTAATTCATCCGGAAAGATATCATCAAACTCCCGTATAATGGGAATATTCTTAATTGTGAGTTTCTAACCAACCATTTGAGATAAATAACCTTCATTTAGTGGAATCAAGACCCATAAGATGGAAGGAATTTCCACTGGAAGGTTATGTTCATCCTTGCACCGATAGATGATCATAGATTGATCTGGAATATGAAATGTGACTTCCCTTCTTTGGAAATTGATATGAGCGCCATGTAGAGAAAGCCAATCCATGCCAAGAATCACATGAAATTCCACTATAGGAAGGATCACAAGATTTGAAGGAAGCACTTTCCCACAAACTTCAATTGGAGAAGAATTATAAACTTTTTATGCGACAGTTGTGCCATTAGGGGTTGTCACAGCTAACTCAACATCTAACTGTTGAGGTAATACGGTGATATCCTTAGAAAATTCTTCAGAAATAAAGGAGTGGGTGGATCTAGAATGAAATAAAACATTTGCTACTTTAGAGTGGACGGTAAGTGTACCTTTCACCACATCATTATCATACTCCACATCGCTGATAGAAATTGCATGTGACTTTCCTTTATCTTTAGCCTAAAGAGTTTGTTGACGTCGACCATCATCATCAACCCTTGGATTTGGGCATTGATTGGCATAATGCCCCATCTCTTTGCACTTGAAACATTGATGTGTAGTAGGTTCATTCTGTGAAACCCTTCCTTTTTTTGCATCATTAGACATCTTCTTCCCATCATTACGGCTTTCAAATGCCCGATGACGTTCCTTTCCACATTTGAAACATTTACTTGTCCCTTTAAGACAACTCCCTCCATGTTTCTTTCCACACTTTGAGCATAATGGAAAGATTATCTTCTTTTCAGTGTGCTCTTTAGATTTTCCTTTGAATTCCATTTTCCTCTTCTTATCAAACCTATTTGACTGATGGGTTACTCCAATATCCATCTCAACTTTGAGAGCACATCGAACGATTTCCTCATAGCTATTGAAGTCCCTTTTGGCTAATGCCCTTCAAAGACTTGGTTTTAAGCCACTAAAGATTCGATCGATCTTACTCTCAGGTTGGATAATAATACCAGAAGCGTACCTTGCAAGTCTTGTGAAATTTGCTTCATAGGTACCAACATATTCATAATCGTTTTGCTTCAGTTCAAGAAACTCTTTCTCCATCTTTGTTCGGAGAATACGACGGAAGTACTTATTGAAAAATAAGTTCTTGAACTCGTCCCATTCCATGGAATCAATTTCATCCCTTTGCCTCGTATTCTTAATAAGATTCCACCATTGATCAGCATCACCTTCCAAACGATACACTGCTAAGATGAATTTATCATGTTCAGAACATTGAAGAACTGAAAATATATTTCCAGTAGTACTAATCCATTGTTCAGCAACTAATGGATCAGTATACCCACTGAATGAAGGTGGACGCTGCCTCATGAAGGATTCAACAGGATGTTGCTCCTTCCTTTGCTCGTCTAAAAGTCCTGCATGATTCATAGCTTGAGAATGTTGTGTGAGCATTGCTACAAGATTTTTCATTCTAGTTCCCATAACGTTTGGTTGCTCCGGGGGACAATCATTGAATTGCCCGTCGCATTCCGCATTAACACGGTTCCTTCGGGTTCCAGCGATTGACTAAAACCAGGAAGAATAGTGTGAGAAACACTAATTATAATAGGAAAACCACATAATCAAGAATAAAATTTTACACTTAATATCTTATCCTAGGTTATTCATGGCCATTTCTAAAACACTAATATTGTGTTCTATTCTTAGACTTATCCTTAGGGTTCTTACTAAGGATTTCACATCCTAGTTTCCAAAGGTTGACTATACCTTTCCTCTGATACCAACTATAATGACCCATACTTTACATACATTGTTATTACATCGAAATTGAAGCATACTTATTACAACATATAACAAAACAACGAAAGGACCGTATAGGTATAATGTCTTTAGAAACTGGGAAACATAAACAACTGGTTCATAAATATTCTACTTTGCCTCCCATTTATTTCATCATATCTAGAGTCCCTATTTGGCATATTCTACTTAATAACCTTCTTCCTGACCTGGGGAAAGAAAACATACAAAAAGGTGAGGTCAAATGCTCAGTAAGGGTAAACAAAAGAAATATCAATCACATCATATTCATAAGAACATTACTTTTGGAAATAGTAACCTGCAAAAGAGAGCATAATTTCATAACATGGAATAAATCATAGTAGTGAAAAGTAATCCCAATAATCATGTCTTAAAACATGAAACTTTGTGGCATACACACATAATGATAGATAATCATTTATTATTAGTCAGGACTCATTTATAAGACTATCTTAGTGGACAAAGTCTATTTATGAACCGAGTTCACTCCCCATTTCAGTCATGTTTCACTGAACCGGTATAACCTACCATTCCAGCCATGTCTATCTCATGAGATATAAAATCTTTACCCAATGCCTTGGAGGGAGATATAGGTCTCACCCATCTCATAATGATACCATTCTTATGTGTCCCACAAAATCATAAAACATACATCATTACATAACCCATGTAATAAAAATGGGATTCTTAAACAACATGACATCATAAAACAATTCATATAAGATAAAGGAATTCATAAAAATAATTCCATCACAACATAATCAAATCAATTTAAAAATAGGGATAGAAATAGAACCCTATATTATCTTATATGGAAAATAATTTTGATAAAACACTTGAACTCCATTCTTGAGGAAAATATCCTTTCTACTTCAAATACATTATTCCTTTCTTAACATGTCATACAATTTTAAACAAAAAGAAGTTGACTAAAAATAAACTTGTAAACTTTTAAAGGAAGCTTCTTGGAAATAATGTTTTAAAAATCTATTCATTCCGTATAAGTTAAAAAAACATTCTTCTCGTACTTTTGTCGGAAAAGTCAAAAAAGTACCTCATACGAAAAATGACAAAAGATTCCATTAATATCCTTTACTAAAAACTCACCGAAGGGTAAAATTGTATTTAAACTATTTTAAGTGGATGGAAACAATATTACATATTGAGGGAACATGAATTTGGATGATAAAATACACCCCAGTAAATGCCAAAGTATAAACAATCTCGGATAAAAATGAGATTGTGATATTTCCCTTACCTTAGGTACGATATGCTTTGTACGTGTATGAACCTCCTGTATAATGATTTAAATAATTTTATTTACTTATTCCAGAATCATAATAATTGTTAAGATATCATATATGGTCATATTCTTAGTTTCTTGGTAGTAATATTTCATTGCCACTTGTTATTCGAGTGTTTATAACTTTTTGTTCTTATGCGTGTTTTGTCGAATAAATTCTTATTCTTCTCTTTAGGTTATATATACATCATTTCCAGAATTTTATTAGTATAATATATATCATCTTCATTCATTCAATTCATTTATATAATCATTATGAAATGAAGATCATGTAGAACGAGTCGCATCACATCGTGGAGACGGTATTCCATACGTATGCACGAGCGATGATATCATTCCCATGATCATGGAATTGTATTTTAGTGTATGTATACTATTTAAGAATCAATATCACTTTATAATAGTCATATATAGTCATTATTTACACCAATATACCCATCAAAGTAAAGTGGTGGTGGAAAATAGATTACACCACGGCGTGGAGACGGTATTCCGTACGTACGCACGCACGGTGATTTCTTTTTCCGTAGGATGGATAGATGGTGAATAGGGTTGTATCATACATAAAATAAAATATCATTATATGAGTGATATTGATGTTATTACTTTATAATGAAACAACTAAAGAAGAAGATGTGGATGAAGAAATAAAGATGAAAGAATCGGTAACGGACATTGCCTCTTCTTTGAAGTGCTTCTTTGAGACCTTCTTTTAGGGCACTAAAATTGGTCTTTGAAGAAGACCAGGACCTCTAGGATGTTTCTAGGTAAGTGGAGATGATAATGTGGCAGGGTTTGGCCGAGTTTGAAGTCTCAATGTGGTGTGAGGAATAGAGGGAGGAGGTGCCCTTTTATAAGGGAGGAGAGGGGAACCTTTGGAAAAACTAAAATTATTATTTTATTATAAAGTCATGTTCGGTTTTAAATAGCTCCAAATTGATTTATTTCGAGTCTAAGGTTGGTATGGGTCTAAATACTATCATCCAATAGAATTTACACACGTTTAGGTTCCTATTTTGACCTTATCAGGTAGATTTAACATTAAGTGAAATAAACTTACTTTTACCGTGTCTTCTTGTGTTATTATACTATAATGTTAATAAACTTACTATATCAAGCCAAAAGAACCCCAAGTTGTTTATTATTAATATATATAACCTTATCTTTGTCATTTGGCCGAACCTTAGATTTTTAGGAATAAAATAACAACCAATAATATAATATTTACTTAAAAACCTATTTTATGTCAATTTTGACACTATTTAATAATGTATTTTTGTGAAAATCATAACAGAATGATAAGTTCTAAAAAATTTAATTAAATCAATACTAACATTTCATATTAACCTATAAAATTAGTGTAATTCATAAAAAGTATAAATTATATTTATTTGGGTATTTATAATTTCAATAATTCTAATTTTTCACTATTATGGTAATTACTGCATCATCATTATGTCATAAATAAATTACATTATATAATGTCTAAAAACTATAAATAAAAATCATTATGTAGGAAATATTATTAGCTTTCTAATGAATATTTAAAATAGAATTTATCTTATGTATAACCCCATATTAAAAATGATTTAGTTATTAAACATTGATTTTAACTATGTTAACCCTCTATAAATAAATTAATAAAAAATGTCCTAATCTAATCCAAGTGGGCCTAAATGGTCATATTTTATTCCTAAGGTTGTTTTGGGTCGAATTACACTTATCCAATAGATTTAGGACGTGTGTTATGGTAATAAAAATATCATTTTTACCCTTACTTACCCTATTTACTTTTAACCGTGGAAAAAAAAGTAAAAAGTTACTATTCACTGAAAATTATTTTCATCTCATTGAACCACATTTTATGTATATATATATTTATGTCATCTACTTAATTCCACTCAATTCAATAAGGAAACGAAAACAACGTTCATGCGTACGTACGGCCTACCGTCTCCATGAACGGTGTATTTCTTTCCATTTATCGATCCATTATATATATGTATATTCTGAATATATATTATATATAAATCATGTTTTATATTCTGGAATTAACTAATAATGATCTAAGTAATCATATGAATAATTACAAGTTAAAACACGAATGACAAATGAGACGATTTTACCCAAAACACTACTTTAACATGAATTTACAAAAGAACGGGTAATATAAAGTCACAAGTGAACCATATATGATATAATAACAATGAATATGATTCTTTAATAAGTAAATGACATTATTTAAATCATTATACAGGAGGTTCGGACACTTACGAAGAAAATCGGACCTAAGGTAAGGGAAATATCACAATCTCATTTTTATCTGAGATTGTTTATACTTTAGTATTTATTAGGGTGTATTTTATCATCCACATCCATGTTTCCTCAATATGTAATATTATTACCATCCACCTACAATTGTTTAAATCCAATTTTACCATTCGGTGAGTTTTTAGTAAAGGATATGAAAGGAATCTTTTGTCGTTTTTCGTACGAGGTACTTTTTGGACTTTCCGACAAATGTACCAAGAATGTTTTTTTTAACTTATACGGCATGAATGGATTTTTAATACATTATTTCCAAGAAGATTCGTTTACAAGCTTCCAAGTTTATTTTTAATCAACTTCTTTAAGTTTAAAATTGTATGACATGTTAAAGAAACGAAATTGTTTTTGAAGTAGAAATGATATTTTCCTCAAGAATGGAGTTCAAGTGTTTTATCAAAATTATTTTCCATATAAGATAATAAAGGGTTCTGTTTCAATCCCTATTATTAAATTTATTTGATTATGTTGTGATGGAATTATTTTTATGAATTCCTTTATTTTATATGAGTTGTTTTATGATGTCACAATGTTTAAGATTACCAATTTTATTACATGGGTTATGCTATGATGTATGGTTTATGATTTTATGGCACACATAAGAATGGTATCATTATTAGATGGGTGGGACATATATCTCCCTCCAATGCATTGGGTGAAGATTTTATATCTCATGAGTTAGATATGGCTGGAATGGTAGGTTATACCGGTTCAGTGAAACAGGACTGAAACGAGGAGTGAACTCGGTTCAGAAATGGACTTTGTCCACTAAGATAGTCTTGGAAATGAGTCTTGACTAATAAGAAATGATTATCTATGATTATGTGTGTATGCCACAAAGTTTCATGTTTTAAGTTATGATTATTGGGATTACATTTCACTACTCTGATTTATCCCATGTTATAATATTATAATCTCTTTTGCAGTTTAAGATTTTCAAAATGTTATGTTCTTATGAATATGATGTGATTGATATTTCTTACCCTTACTGAGCATTTGAGCTCACCCTTTTATGTTTTCTTTTCCCCATGATATAAATAAAGGTTTTAGGTAAAAAATGGAAGATCTTTATGGGAGATGTTGAAGATCTTCCACCCCTATTAGAAGATTATTTTCGGAGTTTCCACATTCTTTCAGCGGGTCTTCTGATCCACTTGTTGCTGAACAATGGATCAGTACTACTGAAAAGATATTTTCAGTTCTTCAATGTTCTGAGCATAATAATGTCATTTTAGCAGTGTATCGTTTAAAAGGTGATGCTGATCAATGGTGGAATCTTATTAAGAATACGAGGCAAAGGGATGAAATTGAGTCCATGGAATGGGACGAGTTCAAGAACTTATTTTTCAATAAGTACTTCCCTCGTATTCTTCGAGCAAAGATGGAGAAGGAGTTTCTTGAACTAAATTAAATGGATGATGAATCTATTGGTATATACGAAGTGAATTTTACAAGGATTTCCAGGTATGCATCTGGATTTATCATCCAACCTGAAAGTAAAGTTGATCGATTCTTCAGTGGCTTAAAACCAAATATTTGAAGGGAATTAGCTATAAGAGACTTTAGTAGATATAAACAAATTGTGCATTGTGCTATCAAGGTAGAAATGGAAGTTGGTGTTACTTATCCATCTCATAGTTTTTACAAGAAACGAAATATGGAGTTCAAGGATAAATCTCAGAATAATGGTGAAAAGAAGATGAATGTTTCCCTCTGCTCAAAGTGTGGAATTAAGCATGGTGGAGATTGTCTTAAAGGGACAAGTAAATGTTTCAAATTTGGAAAGGAAGGTCATCGGGAATTTGAATGCCGCAATAATGGGAAGAAGATTTCTAATGATGCAAATAAAGGAAGGGATACACAGAATGAACCTACTACACTTCAATGCTTCAAGTGCAAGTAAATGGGGCATTATGCTAATAAATGCCCTAATCCAAGGGTTAGAGATGATCGACATGAGCATCCACTTAATGCAAAGGACAAAGGGAAGTCACATGCGATCACCATTGCCGATGTTGAATATGATAACGATGTGGTGGAATGATTAAGTGTTTATGTAATTGGATTCCAAAATAATGTTGTATATAGTATCGTGGAATATTGGAATATTTATGTATTGGTCTATTGTGGTTTTCAATAATTTTATGGTACTGGTAACCATGGAAAGTGATTGAGATATTTTTGGAAAAAAGATGACATGCGCATAATGAAGGGAAAACGAGAAAATGAAATATTTGACAGTATTCATGAGCTCATGATTGATATAAGGACTAAGTGATATCATGGTTTGAGTATATAGAATTTTGAGGATTTTGGTATGTGGAAAGTGTTAACTTTTAACTGCATTCATGTTTTCACTAAGGTTCAATTGGTATTCAAGAGAATACATGATTAAGGCCTTTGAATATTTGGAATGTGACCAACAAGACATATCTTATGATATATGGGGATCAATGACGGTATTAAATCTATGGTAATCAGTTTCACTATATTATGAGAGTGGACTGCAGTATTATGGATAAGCCTAAAGATTGGAATGGATTATGTTGGACATAAGTCAGTATTGTTTAATGATAGAAGCTTTTTAGATATTATTGATGGGATGTTATAGTAATATAGTTTTAGAAAAAGGACAACCTGCAGGACGAGCGACAGCCCATTGCGTCGGACAAGGCCGTGGGAATCAGACCCACAACCGAAGTGCGACTGGCCTTTATCCCCTACAACTGGCCTACAGGGAGTCCCTGTTTAGTAGAAACTAGTTTTATTATATTATGCAGTATGATATATGAAGTATAAGTCCATTTTAGGAACCATATATCATTAATCTCACTATAGATGGACTTATGTATTTTTTGATAACTTTTCTCACCTTTTGTTTGAGATAGATGGAATGACCCATCATTCTATCACATGATCTACTAACACGTAACGAATGACAAATTCAACTTCATTTATTTAAGAGATGAAGTAGAAATTGTCCAAAGAACGACTAATGGTGAGACTATACCGAAATCACGAAATTATTTCTTCAAATTCCAATTTCTTCAACTTTAGGGAAACGATCTTGAATACCAAAAATGTTGTCCTAGTGCTCTTATATCTGATGAATCAGATGGTACCTTAGATCGTCACAAATTTATGGCTCTGTGATTGCTGGATTTTCCATAGCCATGTTCTCTACCACTATCCATCAGAACATCATGGTTAGATTTCTCTTTCATATCCATATTTTCACCTATGTGGAAACCCAGTGATTAGTTTATTTGGGTAACCGTTACATTTCATAATTTTAAAGATTGGTTTGGGTATTCCTTTTTACGATGTGGGTTTCTATCAAATAAACTTTCTAATAGTAAACCATTTATAACCCTGACGAATTTCAAGGGCGAAATTCATTTTAAGGGGGGTAGAATGTAACATCCCGAGATTTTATGAAAAGTATTCTTTTTAATTTCATTAATGTCTTGTGTTGTACGCTATACCAAAAAGAGCTTTCTCAACATGCATCCTTGACTTGCCTTGCATTACACGCAAGCGCGACTTTCCGCGATAGCATGTGTTGTACGAAATACCGAGTTTCACTAAACAATGGTATGCTATTAAAATATTATTAAAACTAGCCGTTATGAATAGTAATAACCACTTTTTGAAATTTTTTAAATTTTATTTTTCAAAATGGACTTCATTTTTGGATTCGGAATATTGAAATTATCTTAGGGTGAAATTTTGGTACTTTTCGGATAACTTTCATTTTCTGATGAATAGTGAAAATTACTAAATTTTAATTAAAAACAACCATTTTAATCAAAATAATTAATAGTGATAAATTATAAATTTGAGTGGTTTTAAAGTATATTTAGAATATATTTTTACAATTTAATACAATGTTGGTCATTGGATGTAATTCTACATTTAAACCAGACATAAACAAGTGTCAATCTTTTGATAGTTATTATCTCTTAAGAACATGCTATTTGTTTTGACGATGAGAATTAATTTTTAAATTAATTAATGCAATTGATATGTTTTTAATTTGGAAAAATAGACATCATTTTTGAGTTCATAATAACAAATATAGCTTAGGCATAATTTTTGGTATTTTTCTGGAAACATTCATTTTTTGATGAATAGTGAAACCACTAAGTGGTAGTTAAAAAAAATGAATTTTTCATAAAACATAATTTTACCGCTTCTGTGAGTGGAATTTCAAAAATCCGAGAGACATGGTTGATGTTAGTAAGTAAAATGTGGTTCAATGAGATGAAAATAATTTTTGGTGAATAGTAACTTTTTACTTTTTTTTACCACGGTTAAAAGTAAATTGGGTAATTAAGGGTACAAATGTTATTATTATTACCCTAAAACATGTCCTAATTCTATTAGATAAGTGTAATTCGACCAGAAACGACCTTATGAATAACATATTATCATTTAGGCCCACTTGGATTAGATTAGGACATTTATTCTTAATTTATTTAAAGAAGGGTTAAAATAGTTAAAACCAAAGTTTAATAAGTAAATTATTTTTAATATAGGGTTATACATAAGATAAATTCAACTATAAATACTCATTAGAAATATAACAAGATTTCTTACATAATTATATTTTATTTATAATTTTTAGACATTATATAAATTAATTTATTTATGACACAATAATGATGCAGTAATTTTCATAATAGTGAAAAATTATAATAATTGATATTATAAATACCCAAATAAATATAATTTGAGACTTTATATGAATTAAACTAATTTTCTAGATTAATATGAAATGTTAGTATTGATTTAATTAACTTGTTTCGAACTAAGCATTCTGTTATGATTTTCACAAAAATCAATTTCTAAATAGTGTCAAAATTGACATAAAATAGTTTTTAAAACAAATATTATATTATTAATTGTTAGTTTATTCCTAAAAATCTAAGGTTCGGCCAAATGACTTAGATAAGATTATATATATTAACAATAAACAACTTGGGGTTCATTTGGCTTGTTATAGTAAGTTTATTAACCTTATAGTGTAAGAACACAAGAAGACACGGTAAAAGTAAAATTATTTAACTTATTGTTAAATCTAAATGATATGGTTAAAATAGGAACCTAAACTTGTCTAAATTCTATTGGATGAGAGGATTTCGATTCATCCCTACCTTAGCTTATAAATAAATCAAATTGGAACTATTTAAAACCGAATATGACTTTATAATAAAATAATATTTTTAGTTTTCCAAAGGAGCCCCTCTCCTCCCTTATAAAAGGGCACCTCCTCCCTCTCTTCCTCACAAAACTTTGAGCCTTCAAGCTCGGCCAAACCCTACCAAATTCTCTTCTCCACTTCCCTAGAATAATCCTAGAGGTTCTGGTATTCCTCAAAAACCAATTTTAGTTCTCTAAAAGGAGATCTCAAAGAGGTGCTTCAAAGAAGAGGTAATGTCCGTTACCGATTTTTCAACTTTATTTCTTCTTCCACTTATTCTTCTTAGGTTGTTTAATTATGAAGTAATAAAATCAGTATCACTCATATAATGATATGTTATTATAAGTATGAAACAACCATATTTAACCATATATCCATCCTACGGAAAACGACATCACCGCGCATGCGTACGTACGAAATACCGTCTCCACGCCGTGGTGAAATCTATTTTCCACCACCACCATACTTGGATGGGTATAATGGTGTAAATAATAACTATATATGATTATTTTAAAGTGATATTGATTCTGAAATAGTATACATAAACTCCAATACAGTCCCACTATCATGAGAGCGATATCATCGCTTGTGCGTACGTACGGACTACCGTCTCCACGACGTGATGAGATTCATTCTCTACTTTATCCATTAATGAATGATTATATAGTATATATAATAAGTAATAATGAAATATATGACATAATAATGATACTGGATTTATGTGTATATATATTTATGTCATCTACTTAATTCTATTCAACTCAACAAGGAAACGAAAACAGCGTTCATGCCTACGTACGGCCTACCGTCTCCATGAACAATGTATTTCTGTCCATTTACTGATTTATTATATATATGTATATTCTGAATATATATTATATATAAATAATGTTTTATATTCTTGAATTATTTAATCATGATCTATGTTATCATATGAATAATTACAACTCAAAACACGGACGACAAATGAAACAATTTGACCCAAAACGCTCTTTAACATGGAATTTACAAAAGAATGGGTAATATAAAGTCATAAGTGAACCATATATGATATCATAACAATGAGAATGATTCTGGAATAAGTCAATGACATTATTTAAATCATTATACAGGAGGTTCAGACACTTACGAAGCAAATCAGACCTAAGGTAAGGGAAAATATCACAATCTCATTTTTTATCCGAGATTGTTTATACTTTGGTATTTACTGGGGTGTATTTTATCATCCAAATCAATGTTTCCTCAATATTTAATATTGTTTCCATCCACCTACAGCTTTTTAAATCCAATTTTACCCTTCGGTGAGTTTTTATTAAAAGATATGAAAGGAATATTTTGTCGTTTTTCGTACGAGGTACGTTTTGACTTTTCCGACAAAAGTACGAGAAGAATGTTTTTTTTAACATATACGGCATGAATGGATTTTTAAAACATTATTTCCAAGAATCTTCCTTTACAAGTTTTCATGTTTATTTTTAATCAAATTATTTTAGTTTAAAATTGTATGACATGTTAAGAAATGAAAATTGTTTTGAAGTAGAAAGGATATTTTCTTCAAGAATGGAGTTCAAGTGTTTTATCAAAATTTTTTTCCATCTAAGATAATATAGGGTTATGTTTCTATCCCTATTATTAAATTGATTTGATTTTTTTGTGATGGAATTATTTTTTATGAATTCTTTTATATTTTATGAATTGTTTAATGTTTCATGATGTTTAAGAATCCCATTTTTTTTACATGGGTTATGCAATGATGTATGGTTTATGATTTTGTGGCACACATAAGAATGGTATCATTATGAGATGGGTGGGACCTATATCTCCCTCCAATGAATTGGGTAAAGATTTTATATCTCATGAGATAAACATGGTTGGAACGGTAGGTTATACTGGTTTAGTGAAATAGGACTGAAATGAGGAGTTAACTCGGTTCAGAAAGAGACTTTGTCCACTAAGATAGTCTTGGCAATGAGTCTTGACTAATAAGAAATGATTCTCTATGATTATGTGTGTATGAAAAAAAGTTTCATGTTTTATGTTATGATTATTGGGATTAAATTTCACTACTATGATTTATCCCATGTTATGAAATTATGATTTCTTTTGCAGGTTAAGATTTCCAAAAGTTATGTTCTTATGTATATCATGTGATTGATATTTCTTTCGTTTACCCTTACTAATCATTTGAGCTCACCCTTTCTTTTATGTTTTCTTTTCCCCAGGATATAAATAACGGTTTTAGGTAAGGAAACAAAAAGTGGAAGATCTTTATGGGATATTTTGAAGATCTTTCACCACGATTAGATGATTACGTTCCATGTTTCCAAAGACACTAAACTATTACGGTCCGCGTGTGTCTGTTTTTGTTATGTATTAAGTATTCCACAAAAGTAATGTAATGTCCATGTATGTTAAGCTTCGAGTCTCTACAGTTAATGATTTCGTAATTTCAAATATAGCTTAGGCCTAATTTTTGGTATTTTTCTGGAAACTTTCATTTTTTTATGAATAGTGAAACCACTAAGTTGTAGTTATAAAAATGATTTTTTCATAAAACTTAATTTTACCGCTTCTGTGAGTGGAATTTCAAAAATCCGAGAGACACGGTTGATGTCAGTAAGTAAAATGTCATTCAATGAGATGAAAATATTTTTTGGTGAATAGTAACTTTTTTCTTTTTTTTACCACGGTTAAAAGTAAATAGGGTAATTAAGGGTAAAAATGATATTATTATTACTCTAACAAATGTCATAATTCTATTGGACAAGTTTAATTCGACCAAAAACAACCTTAGGAATAACATATGACCATTTGGACCAACTTGGATTAGATTAGGACATTTATTATTAATTTATTTAAAGAAGGGTTAAAATAGTTAAAATCAAAGTTTAATAAGTATATAATTTTTAATATATGGTTATACATAAGATAAATTCGACTATAAATATTAATTAGAAATCTAAAAAGTGTTCCTACATAATGATATTTTATTTTTAATTTTTAGACATTATATAATTTAATTTATTTATGACACAGATATGATGCAGTAATTATCTTATTAATGAAATATTTACATAATTGATGTTATAAATACCCCAATAAATATAATTTGATACTTTTAATGAATTGCACTAATTTTATAGGTTAATATGACATGTTAGTATTGATTTATGTAACTGTTTTAGAACTAATCATTCTGTTATGATTTTCACAAAAATCAATTGTTAAATAGTGTCAAAATTGACATAAAATAGTTATTAAAACAAATATTATATTATTAATTGTTATTTATTTTTAAAAATCTAAGATTCGGCCAAATGAATTATATAAGGTTATATATATTAATAATAAACAACTTGGGGATCTTTTTGCTTGTTATAGTAATTTTATTAACCTTATAGTGTAAGAACACAAAAAGACACGGTAAAACTAAAATTATCTAACTTAAAGTTACATATAAATTATAAGGTTAAAATAGGAACCTAAACTTGTATAAATTCTATTTTATGAGATTATTTCGACCTATCCCAAAATTATATTCAAAATAAATCAATTTGGCGCTATTTAGAACCGAATTTGACTTTATAATAAAATAATATTTTTAGTTATTCCAAAGGTGCCCCTCTCCTCCCTTATAAAAGGGCACCTCCTCCCTCTCTTCCTCACACCACATTGAGCCTTCAAGCTCGGCCAACCCTGGAAAAATTCACTTCTCCAATTTCCTAGAAATATCCTAGAGTTCCTGGTTTTCTTCAAAGACCAATTTTGGTACCCTAAGTGGAGGACTCAAAGAGGCGTTTCAAAGAAGAGGTAATGTCTGTTACCGATTCATTAAATTTTATTTATTCTTCCACTTCTTCTTCTTAGGTTGTTTCATTATGAAGTAATAACATCAGTGTCACTCATATAATGATATGTTTTTAAAAGTATGAAACAACCCTATTTCACCATCTATCCATCCTACGGAAAATGAAATCACTGCGCGTGCGTACGTACGGAATACCGTCTCCACGCCGTGGTGTAATCTATTTTCCACCACCACCTTACTTGGATGGGTATAATGGTGTAAATAATAACTATATATGATTATTTAAAAGTGATATTTATTCTGAAATAGTATACATACACTCTAATACAATCCCACAATCATGAGAACGATATCATCGCTCGTGCGTACGTACGGACTACCGTCTCCATGACGTGATGAGATTCATTCTCCATGTTAACCATTCATGAATGATTATAAAGTATATATAATAAGTAATCATGAAATATATGGCATAATAATGATACTGGATTTATGTGTATATATATTTATGTCATCTACTTAATTTCATTCAACTAAATAAGGAAACGAAAACAGCGTTCATGTGTACGTACGGCCTACCGTCTCCATAAACGGTGTATTTCATTCCATTTATTGATCTATTATATATATGTAAATTCTAAATATATATTATATATAAATCATGTTTTATATTATGGAATTAATTAATCATGATCTAAGTAATCATATGAATAATTACAAGTCAAAACACGGACGACAAATAAAACGATTTTACCCAAAACGCTCTTTAACATGGAATTTACAAAAGAACGGGTAAAATAAAGTCATAAGTGAACCATATACAATATCATAAAAATAAGTATGATTCTGGAAAAAGTCAATAACATTATTTAAATCATTATACTGGAGGTTCAGACACTTATGAAGAAAATCGGACCTAAGGTAAGGGATAATTGTGCAAATCTCATTTTAATCCGAGATTACTTATTCGTAAGTATTTACTGGGGATATTTCTATCATCCATGTCCATGTTTTATAAAAGTGTATTCATGTATGTTTAATGTCCTTTTTACCGTTTTTGACTTTTACCCCATGGTATGGAAGGAATCTTTCGTTTATTTACCCTATAACGTACTTTTTGACTTTTCCGAAAAAAGTATGGGAAGAATGTTTTTTAACATATATGGCATGAAAGGATTTTTACAGTTTTATAAAGACTTATTTTCATGAAGCTTCATCCAAAATATTTCATGAATATTTTCAAAAAAATCCTTTTCTTTTAAAATTAAATGGAATTTTGTGAAAAGAAAGTGATTTTCAAGATGAAAGGATATTTTCCTCAAGAAATCATTTCAAGTGCTTTATCAAAACCATTTTCCATCTAAGATGACATTATTTCATATGTGTATGTTCCAAGTATCATGTCTCATTGATTTAAACAGTTTCACTTTTCTTATTACGAAATGATAACCATTTATTTTATATGGATTATGTGATGATGGGATGATGTTTAGGAAACCCATTTTATTTATTGGGTTATTATGAATGATGTATGTTTATTTTGTGGCACAAGTAAGAATGATTTCATTATGAGATGGGTGGGACCTATATCTCCCTCTAATGCATTGGGTAAAGATTTTGTATCTCATGAGATAGACATGGCTGGAACGGTAAGTAAATCTGGTTCAGTGTTACAGGACTGAAACAAGGAGTGAACTCGATTCAGAAAGGGACTTTGTCCACCAAGATGGTCTTGGAAGCAATGCCTTGGCTACTATGGAAATCATGACATGTGCTGAATGGTTTCCACAATTACATGTTTTATTCCCATGCTATTTTATCATTCTTAATGTTTCTTTATGATCTATGTCTTACGTACTTCCATGTTTTATGCCATTGCTCAAGATTTTGATGTTTAAACATTATGTTCATGTTTTTAAGTTCAAATGTATATGGTATGTTTTATTTTATCCATGCATACCTTTACTGAGCATTTGAGATCACCCTTTTTATGTTTTCTTTAACCCAGGACATAAAGAAAGGTTTTATGTAAGAAAAAAAAGGGAAGATATTTATGGGAGATGTTGAATATGTTTCACCACGATTAGAAGTTTACGTTCCAAGTTTCCAAAGACACTAAACTATTACGGTCCTTGTGTGCGTGTTTTTTTATGTACTAAGTATTCCGCAAAAGTAATGTAATGTCCATGTACGTCAAGCTTCAGGTCTCTACAATTGCAAGGGGAACAAAGAGGCTGTCACTATTGAATGCTACAACTATAGAGAAAGGGGGTATTATGCATATCAATTTCCTTAGCTCTAATGAAACATACCTCAGAAAAGGCCAAGGGATCAAGGCCAAGCTTATGATATCACTAAAACTAAGGTTGATTCTCCTAAAGACGAGGTGGCGGGTAATTTATTGGTCTCCTCAAGTTTAGAAAATGCTTTATTTGATTCTATATCATCACATTTTTTCATATATTCCCAATTTGAAAAGAAAATTTGATATTTTCAATTTGATTTAACAAGGGATTTGTCATTGAAAACTCTTAAGGGAAGTATAATTGTAACAAATTTTTGTGAATAAATCCCCATTAGGTAATATAAATGTTCTTTATCTACTGATCTCATCATCATACCCCTGATAGAATTTGATATAATCCTCTATATGGATTGGCTTTTAGACCATGATGAAAAAATTTATTATAAGAAGAATGGGGTTACAATTTTTTATTATAATGATAAAGAACACCTTATCCATAGAGCAGAATCGTCACCACCTAATTCTTATCTAGATCCACCCCCAATAGCACAACTAAATTCAATTATTGTGGAGGAAGAGAATGAGATAACTGTGGGTGTGGAAAATAATTTTCAAATAGAGGATGTACCTATTATTAAAGAATATGTTGATGTGTTTCCAGAATATTTACCCGGACATCCTCCAGAACAGGAAATTGATTTTTCCATTGATTTAATTCATGGATCAAGGCTCATATCGAAGACCCCTTATAGAATAGCAACTGTGGAATTAGTGGAACTAAAGAAACAACATGAGGAATTGAGAAATAAAATATTTATTCTCCCTAATGTTTCTCCATGTGGAGCCCCTATCCTTTTTTAAGAAGAAAGATAGATCTATGAGGTTGTGCATTGACTATAAGGAGATCAATTCTATAACAATAAAGAACAAGTATCCCCTACCTCACATTGATAATTTATTTGATCAACTTCATGGAGCTAAATACTTTTCAAATATTGACCTTCAATCTGGATATCATCAGTTGTGTGTGATGATGGAAGAAATTCTGAAAACAGCATTTCAAACCATGAACAGGAATTACGAGTTTATAGTAATTCCTTTTGGATTGATTATTTCACCCTCTATCTTCATAGATCTAATGAATAGTGTTTTATAAGAATATCTTTATGACTTTGTAGTGGTATTTATTTATGATATCTTGCTATACTCTAAAATCTACGAATATCATGAAAATAACTTGCGCATTATCCTAAAGACTCTTAGAAGACATGAATTATATGGGAAGTTTAGCATGTTTAAATATTTTCTTCAGGATATTTATTTTCATGGCCATATTTTCACTAAGGATGGAATCTATGTTGATCCTTCTAAGACCAATGCAATCCAAGAATGACCATCACTGATGAGTATAACTAATGTACACATTTTTATTGGTTTTAGCAGGTTATTATCGACATTTCATCCAGAATTTTTCCCTGTTGGCTAACCCATTAAAAAAGCTCACACGAAAAGGGATTATATTTTTTTGCACAAAAGAGCATGAAGATTGTTTTGAATAATTGAAGAGAAGTTTAGTCAATGGTCATATCTTGACTCTACCATCGGGGAATGATGGGTTTGTTATTTATAGTGATGCAATGAAGAAATGACATGGTTGTGTCCTTATGTATAATGATAGAGTTATTGCCTATGCATCACGACATCTAAAAATTCATGACCAAAACTATCCTACTCATGATCTTAAGTTAGCAGCTGAAGTATTTACTTTAAAGATATAGATACATTATTTTTATGGTGAAAATGTTAGATATATACTGATCACAAGAGTTTGAATTATATTTTCCCACAAAAAGAACTCAACATGAGGAAAAATAGATGGCTTGAACTACTCAAGGATTATGATTTCACGATACAGTACCACTCGGGGAAGAAAAATAAGGTGGTAGATGCTTTGAGGGGAAAAGATCATGGTGTTTTGAACAAGATGAGAGTTGAAAGAGATCCTATTTTCATGGATCTAGTAAAGATGGATATGTGGATAACCATGGAAAGTCAAACATCAATAATTTTTTCAAATGGTTTCCAAATCATCTTTTTTAGAAAGGAGAGTTCTCAGACTGATGATGAAGAGTTTCAAAAGAAGATTAAATCTGTGAATAATGGGAGATTGAGTGACTTTGTGTATGAAGATGGAATTTCAAAATCTGGGAAGAGACTTTGTGTTCCAGATTTACCTAATCTAAAAAGGTAATTTTTGGATTATTCTCATAGTTCTAATTTCTCTATACACCCTAGTAGCACCAAAATGTATAGTGATTTGAAGGAACATTTTAGGTGGGACTATATGAAGAGGGAGATTGATGAATTTTTTTCAATATGTATGGTTTGTCAATAGGTGAATGCTAGAAGGAAACAGCCTGGAAGAGTCTTGCAACATCTTCTCATACCTGAGATTAAATGGTATAATGTTACGATGGACTTGGTCATAGGACTACCAAAGACTCCTCGAAGGAACGATTCAATATGTTTCATTTTTGATCGTCTTACCAAGTCAGAACATTTTCTTACTATTAGAGAATATTTTCCACTTGAATGATTAGAAAGACTATATATTAATTAAGTTTTAAGACTTAAAGGAGCATCACTATCAATTGTTTCTGATCGTGATCCCCGTTTTACATCAAGATTCTAGAAAAAAGATCAGAAATCCTAGGATACTGAACATCATTTGAGCATTACCTACCACCCCCAAACTGATGGACGACCAGAACAGACTATTCAAACCATAGAATACATGTTTAAATAATTCTCACTTGACTTTCAAGGTATGTGTGATCAATATTTACCTCTGGTAGAATTTTCAAATAATAATAGCTTCCATTCAGTTATTCAGATGGCACAATATGAAGAGTTATACAGAAAGAGATGTCCCACACCAACCTATTGGGTCGATGTTGGTGAAAAAAAACTTTTAGGCCCAGAACAGGTGGAGGAAACGATGGAAAAGGTGAAGGTAATCCAAAATCACATCAAAGCAGCTCAAAGTAGGTAGAAGAGCTATGCCGATAACCAAAGGAAGCATTTGGAATTTTATGTAAGAGATCAAGTTTTCTTGAAGGTATCTCCATGGAAGGGTGTTATATATTTCAGTAAGAAGGTAAAATTGAGTACAAGGTACATCGAACCTTTCAAAATTCTTGAACTAGTTGGGGTTGTATCTTACCATTTGGAAATATTTCCAAGTCTCTCCAAAGTTCACAATGTGTTCCATATATCACTATTGATAAAATACATTCCTGACCCAATGCATGTACTCACCATTGAGGAATTAGAACTGGAACCTGATCTTTCTTGTTGCGAAGAGCATTTCAAGATTCTTGATTAAGAGAACAAGTACTGAGAAACTGGACGACTCGTCTGGTAAAAGTTCTATAGAGAAACCATAAGATGGAAGAGGCAACGTGGGAACCTGAAAAACATATGATGAAGAACAAACTGAGTATTTTTATGCAGTAATATTCTAGAAATTTTGAGGACAAAATAATTTGAAGGAGGGGAGAATTTTATACCCCAAGCTTCCACGGTACACTTCTCTTTGAATAATACAATAGCATGCGTTTTATGCAATTTTGAGTTCTAACACACCCCAACCAATCAAACTAGCCATTATGAATAGTAATTCCCATATTGTAAAATTTTATAAATTTTATCATTCAAAATGGACTAAATTTTTAGATTTATAATATCGAAATTAGATTATGGTGAATTTTTGGTATCATTCTAAAAACCTTCAATTTTTGATGAAAAGTGAAAAACACTAAGTTATAGTTTAAAACCAAATTTTTATTTAAATAATTATTTATTTTTCTTAAATTTATTTTAGGTAAAAATAGATACATAATACCTATATAAGTTCAATGTAATTCATAGGAGTCAGTTTATAATAATTTTAGTTATATAAAAAATTTATTGAACTTTTTACAGTATTTTACCCATCTACTAGGAGCATTTGAAAAAAATACATAAAACATAATTTTACCACTTCTGTGAGTTGAATTTCAAAAATATGAGAGACATGGTTGATATCAGTAAGTAAAATTTGGTTCAATAAGATTAAAATAATTTTTTCTAAATAGTATTTTTTAAACTTTTATTTACCATGGTTAAAAGTAAATAGGGTAATTAAGGGTAAAAATGACATTATTATTACCCTAACATATGTCCTAATTATGTTGGATAAGTTTAATTAGACCAAAAACAACCTTAGGAAAGTGTTGGTTGGAGTGGATACTCAAGAGGGGGGTGAATTGAGTTCCAATTAAAATTTTCTGTTAAAAACAATGTTGATTTAAAAATCCCCCTATTTCAAAAACAGATTAAACTGTACTGAATTTATACAGATTATAAAGGTTAAATTAGTTTCTCAAAGATTGATTAGTTATCAGTTAACTTAATCTTATGATTAAATTAACCTTTGAAACTAACTTACTGGTCTATAATAAATATAAACACTTGCGAGTTTAACAATCAAAGTAGCTTTGAAAATAAATTATATTTCAAAGTAATGGCAGCGGAATATGAAATAAATATGTAGTATGGATAAAGTATGTAGCTACAAACACAGAGAATTAACCAAGAGGTTCAGTCTCAAGCCGAGACTTAGTCCTATCAAAAGTTTATATAAAATTGATCCACACCCTGGATCGGGGTTAACAATAGTGAACACACTGTCCAGGTCACAAGACCTCTACCACAGTTCTGTGTGGGAAAACAAACAACAGCTTAGAGCTGTCCAGGTCTCATACGACCTCTACCAAAATCCACAGTTGGAAATGAAGTGTAAAAAGGTTTGCTGAGGATTTACAGATCCTCCAGTGAAAGTACAGGAGTCAGTGTGTATGTTTAATACAGCAGATAACACACACTGCTCAAAATGTAAAACAAATGTATCACAGAGCAGAGATGTAGAGTTTAGAAATGGCTCTGGTGATTTCAGTGTAGCTCTGGACTCTTTTGTATTTGATCACAATTTATTCTGAGTCATTTTCTCATTTTTGTTTGAGAGGAAGAGTGTCGTATGCTTCAGGCTCAAAAGCAGTGAGATGTAGTCGATGAAGTTCTTCAAAGGTTCTTTTGTATGCACAGAACTCTTCTTGAGTAGGCTTGATTGAGTATGAGGTTCTGTTCTGATTGGTTCTTCCTTCTCTTTCTTTTCCTCTCTATATCTTGTGTTCTTCTATCAACTCTGTCTTTTCCTCTGTATATCTTGTGTTCTTCTATCAACTCTTTCTTTTCTCTTCAACAGAGTCTTCTTGTATTTATGTCACGTGCTTCGGAAGACAGAAAAAGTTTCCTTTCCGTAGGTACGAGGTACTGTTTCCTGACATCTGACAACCTTTATTAATAATTTGACAGAGCATTAAAATATACCTAATATGACCGTTGGTTAGATTAAATAAAGATAAAGATAAAGAAATTCAAACAGTTGTTTATGACTATTGAAGAATCAAGTGATCGGTAGGTCATCAGCATTAGTGAGTAATGATCGGTGACTCAGATAGATCAGCATCGGTGAATCATTTGATCGGTGGCTCATTTGTATCGGTGACTCATTTGCATCGGGGACTCATTTTCATCGGTGAGTCATTTTCATCGGTGAGTCATTTTGATCAGCATCGGTGAGTCATTTGCATCGGTGACTCATTTGCATCGGTGAGTCATTTGATCAGTGGCTCATTTGTATCGGTGACTCATTTGCATCGGTGACTCATTTGCATCGGTGAGTCATTTTCATCGGTGAGTCATTTTGATCAGCATCGGTGAGTCAGTTTGATCAGCATCGGTGAGTCATTTGCATCGGTGGCTCATTTGTATCGGTGACTCATTTGCATCAGTGACTCATTTGCATCGGTGAGTCATTTGGATCGATGCGACCGTTGTCCTTTGATATTGGATCAGTGCTTCCGATGTATGTTGAATGGATCGGTGCTTCCGATGTCTGTTGAATGGATCGGTGCTTCCGATGTCTGTTGAATGGATCGGTGCTTCCGATGTCTGTTTAATGGATCGGTGCTTCCGGTGTCTATTGAATGGATCGGTGCTTCCGGTGTCTGTTGAAACCAGAAGACTTCCGACATAATTTGTAAGTCAATAAGCATAGACAAAAACATGATAACAGATTCATTTACAGATTGTAATTAAGTTTATGAGTAATCAAACCAGATTAAGCATTAATGGTATGTGATGATTTGTGATTATTAAAACATCAAACATAGACATGAAATCAACAATCTTCCAGAGGGCTCAACAGTCTCCCCCTTTTTGATAATCACAAATATTTATCATTAAATAGAAATAATATGATATATCATTAATAAAAACATAATGAGAATTAAACCATAAGAAGAATAAATATAAAGAGATATATAAATCTCCCCCTTTAATTTAGATTACCCATATATATTATACAGATTTCTCCCCCTAAGATATATACATCTTTTCTCCCATAAAGTATTCTTTTTCTTCTCCCATAAAGTATTCTTGTTCTTCTCCCATAAAGTATTCTTGTTCTTCTCCCCCTTTGGGATAATCAAAAAGGAGGGAATACAGATAAGAGAAGGTGAGAGTAAAAGCAGTCAGCAGAGAGTAGAGATAAAAAAAATAAAGTACAGATTATTACAAGTAGCACATTGTTCACCCCATCAAAAACAATACACAACTATTTTGTGGGATACAAAGGGGCTTTGCCTTTGTCTTTCGGATCAATAGTGGGTAAGTTTGAAGGCTTGGAGACATGATGGTCTTGGCGAATCTGAAGTGGTGGTAGGACAACTCGGGCAGGTGTAGGAGCAGGTACCACAAAGGGTTGTTGATGAGAAACAGGAGCTGATTGAGAAGCTTGCTGAGGAACTTGTCTTAACTGAGAGAGAGCTTGAGCAACAGATAGCTGATTTGGTGCTATATCAGAATCACTGAGAGGTTCAGAAGTAGGAAGTACTATGGCAGTGGCCTGTGCATGCAAATAGGGCTTCAAAAGATGAATAAAGTCCTGAATGACTTCTGCTCCATACTTCATAGCTTTTTCAAAATTATATTTATTCTCCATAAACTGTGCCAAGGAAGGGACAAAATCTTTCAACTGATGAACTTGAGTTTTGAAGGCCTGAGTGACTGGAGGTAATTTCAGATTCTCTGCCAATACTTTGAAGCTTGCAGTCATGTTTTGCTTTGTATAAATCTTAGAAAAGTAATTATCAACTTTCTCTTTGATCTCTTGCAGGGATTTCTTAGCATCTGCTGAATATAACAATGCCATCTTATGACTGTTATCACAGAGCTCTTTCATCTTCCTCAAAGATTCTAAGTCAAGAATTTGTCTAACAGTAGCTAACTCATCATGCACAACTTCTCTTAGAGCTTCTATCTCACGGGCAGTGATCTTGGTTACCTTGCCTGTACCGGCTTGGCTAACTATGTGAGTTAACTCAGCTTTCAACTTCCTCAGGTCAGACTTGTTGAGATGTTCAATCAAATTTCTCAAAACTTCCATCATACCAGAGATGGTTGATCGGAATTCTCTTGATAGAGATACCAGGCCGGTGTGAAGATCCTTCATAGTCTGATTCAAAAAGGCTATTTTCCTGCCAATAAGTTCACCAGTATTGGCTAGGTCTGGCTTCACAGCATTAGATACTCTCTTTGAGAAGGCTTCCAATGAATTTTCAGAAACTTGTAGAGACACTTGAGTAAGAGAATTAGAAACTTCTTCTCTAACTATGGTTCTCACAGCAGTTAGCAATTCAAACATAAACTTATCAAGATCAGATTGAGATATTCCTGAACCAGGTAAATTATTATTGGTAGGATCAACAGTAGGAACAGACCTTGCTTCTCGTGGGAGGTTCCTCTTCACAGCTGCAGCAGATTCTGGCATTGCTTCTTCATCTTCAAAATATTCTAATCCCAACACGGCATAACCAGGGTAGTCATCCCAAACAGTAGCACACAGGGTGTATTTTGGTTTCTCATAGCTTGTTGTTCCACTGATTTTTGGTGAATCATCCTTGCCACTGATATGTATTTCTTGTACTGATTGAGGTGATACCATTTGATCTTCAGAAAGAACATCCACAGGTCTGTTATCACCATCAGCAACAGCCTCAGCTTCATCAGCACGTCCATCATCACTCTTCTCAGAAGCTTCACTGTGATATTCTTCAGTGTCAGAATCTTCTTCATCACCAAGAATAGGTTCTGATTCTGGTAAGGCTAAGGGTGGACTAGCAGGTCCAAATTCTATTCTTCTTTTGGGACTGGCAGTGTCAGGATCACTCCTATCATCAGGAGATGACATACTTCCTTCCTCAGTCGCAGCTTCTTCTTTCTCTTGGGTTTCGGTGGCCTCATCCTTTCCTTCTACTTGCTCATCATCATCAGAATAAACTGGTTCCTCATTTGGTTTCAAGCCAGGGTCTCTCAAATCCTTTGGCCTCTTGCCATGATCTATGGGATTGTAGGCTTTATACAATTTATCTTCATCTGCAACCCAGCACTTCTTCCATGGATTCCAATTTATTTTCATCCTCTTGCAGATCTCTTTGTTAAGACAGAAGGTATGATCTGTTTCATTAACTTCATCATCTTCATCAATACAATCTAGATTCTTCAGCATGGTAGATATCATCTTTGAATAAAACATGGCAGTGGCTTTCTTGGACGGTTTTATCATTCCAGCTATGTGTACCATCACATATCTACACAAATTGATCTTCTCATGTGTTTTCAGAAGAAACAACAGGAAAACATCCTGGTACTTTACAGCAGCAAAATCTCCTCTCCTAGGGCAAAGTTGGTGCTGAATAAACTTGAAAAGAAGTCTGCACTCACCATCTAATTTTGAAGTTGTGATTCTTCGTGACTCTCTGTTTCCTGTCAGAAGCTCCAGAGCTAATTCATAAGAGAAGTAATCAGATGTTGGAGGAATATTCCCAGCATAATCCTCATACCGACCTTCATGAGGTACGTTCAAGCACTCAGCCCACTGCATAGATGAGAAGGATATTTTCTTTCCATTTACCACAGATGACATCCTGGCAGCCTCCACACCATCTAAAGTGATTTCTAGATTCATATAGAACTCATGTACCAGCTTCGGGTAGTCTATTCGAGTGTTGTCAGAAAACCAGTCTATCCATCCTTGCGATTCAAGAACTTGCAGCAACAGTGACTTACTTGACAAAATCCAGGCAGAGTTTACTTCTTTTTCTACAGCAACAATCCGAGTTTCCAGGTTCGGATTTACTGATAGTTGAGAGGTACTACTCAACTCACCTCGAGCACGCTTTGAAGGTACAGGGCTATCCGGTCCTTTGCTCGGTCTCTTTTGCTTAGCCATTCGAGGATTTTGAGAAGGCATGAGTTCGAAGGTTCGAAGTAGAGGGGAAGAGAGGTTGAACGGTTCGGCAGGAAATGAAAGGTCAAAGGTTTAGGGAGGATAAATAGCCGCGTATCATTTATCTTATCATTTAGGGTTCCCATAAAAAGTATAAAAGAAATTTACTAATTAATTACAATATAAAAAAAAATCGGTGTGACAGATCGGTTTCACAGATCGGTTTCACAGATCGGTTTCACAGATCAGTTTCACAGATCAGTTTCACAGATCCGTTTCACAGATCAGTTTCACAGATCAGTTTCACAGATCAGTTTCACAGATCAGTTTCACAGATCATTTTCACAGATCATTTTCACAGATCAGTTTCACAGATCAGTTTCACAGATCAGTTTCACAGATCAGTTTCACAGACCAGTTTCACAGATCAATCATACACAACTCTTGTTTAATAAATTTCATTCTTTCAGAGCATAAAGGCTTTGTGAAGATATCAGCTAATTGATGTTCAGAGCTAATAAATTTCAAAGAAACATCACCCTTTTGATAATGATCTCTTAGAAATTGATGTATGACATCAATGTGCTTAGTTCTAGAGTGAGACACAGGGTTCTTAGATATATTTATTGCACTAGTATTGTCACAGTTAATTGAAACATGTTTAAGATCAAATCCATAATCCAATAGAGTGTGTTTCATCCACAGAATTTGTGCACAGTAACTACCAGCAGCTATGTATTCTGCTTCGGCAGTAGACAATGCAACTGAGTTCTGTTTCTTACTACACCATGATACTAGGGATTTTCCAAGCAAATGACATGTTCCAGATGTGCTTTTTCTATCTAACTTACAACCAGCAAAGTCAGCATCTGAATAACTCATTAACTCAAAGGATTGTCCTTTTGGGTAAAACAAACCTAAGTTAACCATGTGTTTGAGATATTTAAAAATTCTTTTAACAGCAGGAAAATGAGATTCTTTTGGATTAGCTTGAAATATAGCACACATACATACACTGAACATAATATCTCGTCGACTAGCAGTAAGATAAAGTAAGCTCCCAATCATACCTCTGTAATTGGTTTGATCCACTGGTTTCCCAGCTTCATCTGTATCCAATTTACAGGTAGTACTCATAGGTGTATCACTTTCCTTAATACTATCCAATCCAAAACGTTTTAAAAGATCTTTTGTATATTTACATTGATTTAAAATAATTCCATCTTTAGTTTGAAGAATTTGAAAACCAATAAAATACTTAAGCTCTCCCATTAAGCTCATTTCAAATTCATTTTCCATAACCTTTGAAAAATCAGTACATAAGGAATTTTTAGAAGATCCAAAAATAATATCATCAACATAGATTTGTACTATTAGTACATATTTTGAAATCCTTTTTTTAAAAAGAGTGGGATTAGCTACTCCTTTTGTAAATCCTTTTGAGATAAGAAAGTTTGAAAGCCTTTCATACCAAGCTCTTGGAGCTTGTTTTAAACCATATAAAGCTTTAGAAAGTTTAAAAACATGATTTGGAAAATGAGGATTTAAAAAACCAGGTGGTTGTTCTACAAAGATATCTTCAACAATAAAACCATTTAGAAAAGCACTTTTGACATCCATTTGATATAGCTTGAAATTCAGATGTGATGCATAGGCAAGTAAGATCCTAATAGCCTCTAATCTAGCTACAGGTGCAAAGGTTTCCTCATAGTCAATTCCTTCTTCTTGATTGTAACCTTGTGCAACTAGCCTAGCTTTATTTTTAATGATGTTTCCTGATTCATCAGCTTTGTTTCTAAATACCCATTTTGTGCCTATGGTCAAAGTGTCTTTAGATCTTTCTACTAATTTCTAGACTTTGTTTCTTTCAAATTGATTTAGTTCTTCTTGCATAGCCATTACCCAAAACTCATCATTGATAGCATCATTGATATTTTTAGGTTCTGACTATGAAAGAAAGGCTTGATGTTCAACCTGATTTCTTAGAGAAGCTCTAGTCTGTGTTCCTCTATCTAGATTTCCTACAACAGCATCTAAGGGATGGTTCTTTAGAGTCCTAGATGGTCTTGAAAAGATAGGGCTAGAGATTTCAGATTCATCTACAGATTGAGGTTCAACAGAGGCAGGTTCTGGAGAATTTCCAGAGTTGGATGTTTTAACTATAGGTCCATTGTATTTATCATTGAGATTCAAACTAGAGAGATCATCTTCAAGAGAGATTTTAGGTTCATGTGGATCAGTTTCATCAAATTTGATGTGAACAGATTCTTCCACACATCTAGTTCTTTTATTGAAAACTCTATAGGCTTTACTAGAGATAGAGTAACCTAGGAAAATTCCTTCATCACTCTTGGATGCAAATTTGTCAAGATTGTCTCTAGTATTGAGAATAAAGACTTTGCAGCCAAAAACTTTGAAGTAGTTAACCTTAGGTTTCCTATGGTTCCACAACTCATAAGGGGTCCTCTTAAGAACTGGTCTGATCAAAACTCTATTAATGACATAGCAAGCTGTATTAACAGCTTCAGCCCAAAAGTAAATAGGCAGTTCATATTCATTGAGCATGGTTCTAGCTATTTCTTGCAGGGTTCTATTCCTTCTCTCTACTACACCATTTTGTTGGGGTGTCCTAGGGGCAGAAAAGTTCTGAGTATAGCCATTGTGTGAGCAATAAGATTCAAAATCTTGATTTTCAAACTCACGACCATGATCACTTCTTAGGGTCTTAATCTTGAGTCCACTAAGATTTTCTACAGACTTGGAGTATTTAACAAAGTAAGAACAAGATTCACTTTTGTGAGCTAGAAAATATACCCAAGTATATCTAGAAAAGTCATCTACAAGAACATAGACATAGTGCTTCCCATTTAAACTAGAAACTCTTGATGGTCCAAAAAAATCCATGTGAACCAACTCGAGAGGTTGAGAAGTTGACACTTCTTTCTTTGATTTAAAAGAAACTTTATGTTGCTTTCCTTTTTGGCAGGAATTACAAACTTTGTCTGCTGGAAATTCAAGTTTGGGTAAGTCTCTAACTAAGTTCTTCCTAGAAAGTTTTCTAAGTGAGTGTACATTGCAGTGTCCTAATCTTCTTTTCCAAAGACAAGACTCTTTATGAAAAGCATTTAAGCAAGGAATATTTTGCTTAGCTAAGGAATCTAAATCAACAGCATAAACATTTTCATTTCTTAAAGCAGAAAATACTAAAACATTTTTAGAGTTAAAAACATTGCAAGAATCATTTTTAAATTTCACATAAAAACCATAATAACAAAATTGAGAAATGCTTAACAAGTTATATTTAAGTCCATCGACAAATAAAACTTCAGAAACCAAGATTGAATCAGTGTTACCAATCTGGCCTAAGCCGATGAATTTTCCTTTTGAATTATCACCAAAAGTGACAAAGCCTCCATCAACTTTTACTAAGCTCTTGAAACATGAAAAGTCTCCTGACATATGTCTTGAACATCCACTGTCTAAGTACCATATCTTCTTGTGACAGCTCTTCAAGCAGGTCTCCTACAAAACAGATTTAGATGGAAGATGATTTTGGTACCCAGCTTTTCTTGGGTCCAGACAGGTTAGCCAATAACACTTTAGGTACCCATATTTGTCTAATGGGTCTCATATAATTTATAGAATTGACATGCTTTGAAAGATAAGCTTTATTAGATCCATAACTATGTATATAACTGGTTGAAGCATATGGAGTTCCAGAATTACCTTCATTCTGTCCAGATTTAGAAATGAATCTAGTTTTGGAAATTTTCCTTTGTCCAGGTTGGTATCCTATACCAGTAGTATATTTAGGTGCAACTTGCTTTCCTAGCATCTGTGTTAGTGTATTTTTTCCATTGGTGAACTTCTCTAAGTCTTTCTTGAGTTGTTCATTAGACAATTTTAGTTCAGTATTCTCTTTAAGCAACTGAGCATTGTTTTCTACTTCTATATCCAGATCAGATTTATGCTTAACACTTAAAGCATACTGTTTCTTTAAACCTTTATATTTATCCTTAAGCTCATTACAGGTTTCTTCAAGCATATCACAATATTCAAACAGTTCAGATTTAGACATGTTATCACCTTCAGAATCATCTCCAGAATAATATGAATTTGATGTAGGAGTTTCTGATGTTACCTCAGAAGTGTTTGTCGTAAAACACATGTTGGCTCGATTCCTTTCAGAGTCTGAAGATTCAGCTTCACTTGTGCTGTCTTCTGAAGCACTCCAAGTAGCCTTCATGGATTTCTTGTACTTGTTATCCTTGTATTCATACTTCTTTCTGTATTTTAGCTTTGGACAGTCTGTTTTTATGTGTCCTTTTCTTTTGCATTCATAACAGACAACTTTCTCAGTTCTGTCAGCCTTCTTCCAATCCTTTTTCCATTTTCCTTATTGATCATACATTCCCTTGTAATTTGGTTTCCTAAAGAATTTCTTTTTCCTATAAAACTTTTTGAATCTCCTGGCTATTTGAGCCATCTCAGCATCATTGTCAGAATCATTCTTACATTCCTCACTGCTTGAACTTTCATTGATAGCTTGAGGCTTTTCCTTATCCTTATTCTTTGAGGTTGTAGTCTTGAAGGCAATAGACTTCCTTTTAGGTTCATCATCTTCTTCTTTATTTACTTTAAGCTCTTCTTCATACATCATCAGCTTACCAATTAATTCCTTGACAGGCAGTGTTCCAATGTCACAGGATTCTCTAATGGAGACAGAGGTTCCTCTCCATTTTCAGGTAGACATCTCAAAATTCTCATGATTTGCTCCTTTGCTGGAACATCCTTTCCCAGAGAAGTCATTGTGTTGACAATTTCATTGAACCTGAGATACATATCAGAAATGGGTTCCTTAGGCTTCATCTTAAAATTATCATACTTAATAGTATAGGTATTCAATCTCATATCCTTAACATTAGTTGTTCCTTCATGAGAAACAGTTAAGGTATCCCAAATTTCATATGCAGTTTTACATGCAGAAATTCTATTAAATTCTTCATCTCCTAGAGCACAGTACAGAGCATTCATAGCTTTACAATTGTTATTGTAAGCAGTCTTTGTAGGTTCATCCCAAGTAGATCTAGCAGTAGTGGGAATTTTGTATTCTGATTCAATAGTAGTCCAAATATCAAAACCTATGCTTTCTAGATGAATTTTCATTTTTAGTTTCCACTGAGCATAATTATTTCCATTAAAGAAAGGTGGCCGGTTAGTAGCAGCACCCTCAAGTCTATTATCCATGATATTACAAAAAGAATTTTAAAGAGATAAAAATTTAGAAATAACAGAAATTTTTAAGAACTTTAAAATACAACTAAAATCACAGTTCAAAAGTAGAGTACTTTTAGAGAGTATTTTCAACCTCTGATACCAAGTGTTGGTCGGAGTGGATACCCAAGAGGGGGGTGAATTGAGTTCCAATTAAAATTTTCTGTTAAAAATAATGTTGATTTAAAAATCCCCCTATTTCAAAAACAGATTAAACTGTAGTGAATTTATACAGATTATAAAGGTTCAATTAGTTTCTTAAAGATTGATTAGTTCTCAGTTAACTTAATCTTATGATTAAATTAACCTTTGAAACTAACTTACTGGTCTATAATAAATATAAACACTTGCGAGTTTAACTATCAAAGTAGCTTTGAAAATAAATTATATTTCAAAGTAATAGCAGAGGAATATGAAATAAATATGTAGTATGGATAAAGTATGTAGCTACAAACACAGAGAATTAACCAAGAGGTTCAGTCTCAAGCCGAGACTTAGTCCTCTCAAAATTTTATATAAAAATGATCCACACCCTGGATCGGGGTTAACAATAGTGAACACACTGTCCAGGTCACAAGACCTCTACCATAGTTCTGTGTGGGAAAACAAACAACAGCTTAGAGCTGTCCAAGTCTCATACGACCTCTACCACTATCTACAGTGGGAAATGAAGTGTAAAAAGGTTTGCTGAGGATTTACAGATCCTCCAGTGAAAGTACAGGAGTCAGTGTGTGTTTTTAATATAGCAGATAACACACACTGCTCAAAATGTAAAACAAATGTATCATAGAGCAGAGATGTAGAGTTTAGAAATGGCTCTGGTGATTTCAGTGTAGCTCTGGACTCTTTTGTATTTGATCAGAATTTATTCTGAGTCCTTTTCTCGTTTTTGTTTGAGAGGAAGAGTGTCGTATGCTTCAGGCTCAAAAGCAGTGAGATGTAGTCGATGAAGTTCTTCAAATGTTCTTTTGTATGCACAGAACTCTTCTTGAGTAGGCTTGATTGAGTATGAGGTTCTGTTCTGATTGGTTCTTCCTTCTCTTTCTTTTCCTTTGTATATCTTGTGTTCTTCTATCAACTCTGTCTTTTCCTCTGTATATCTTGTGTTCTTCTATCAACTCTTTCTTTTCTCTTCATCAGAGTCTTCTTGTATAAATGTCACGTGCTTCGGAAGACAGAAAAAGTTTCCTTACCGCAGGTACGAGGTACGGTTTCCTGACATCCGACAACCTTTATTAATAATTTGACAGAGCATTAAAATATACCTAATATGACCATTGGTTAGATTAAATAAAGATAAAGATAAAGAAATTCAAACAGTTTTTTATGACTATTGAAGAATTAAGTGATCGGTAGGTCATCAGAATTAGTGAGTAATGATCGGTGACTCAGATAGATCAGAATCAGTGAATCATTTGATCGGTGGCTCATTTGTATCAGTGACTCATTTGCATTGGTGACTCATTTTCATCGGTGAGTCATTTGCATCGGTGAGTCATTTTGATCAGCATCGGTGAGTCATTTGCATCGGTGACTCATTTGCATCGGTGAGTCATTTGATCAGTGGCTCATTTGTATCGGTGACTCATTTGCATCGGTGACTCATTTGCATCGGTGAGTCATTTGCATCGGTGAGTCATTTTGATCAGCATCAGTGAGTCAGTTTGATCCGCATCGGTGAGTCATTTGCATCAGTGGCTCATTTGTATCGGTGACTCATTTGCATCGGTGACTCATTTGCTTCGGTGAGTCATTTGCATCGGTGCGACCGTTGTCCTTTGATATTGGATCCGTGCTTCCGATGTCTGTTGAATGGATCGGTGCTGCCGATGTCTGTTGAATGGATCGGTGCTTCCGATGTATGTTGAATGGATCGGTGCTTCCGATGTCTGTTGAATGGATCGGTGCTTCCGATGTCTGTTGAATGGATCGGTGCTTCCGGTGTCTTTTGAATGGATCGGTCCTTCCGGTGTCTGTTGAAACCAGAATACTTCCAACATACTTTGTAAGTCAATAAGCATAGACAAAAACATGATAACAAATTCATTTACAGATTGTAATTAAGTTTATGAGTAATCAAACCAGAGAAAGCATTAATGGTATGTGAGGATTTGTGATTATTAAAACATAAAACATAGACATGAAATCAACAATCTTCCAGAGGGCTCAACAATATGATCTTTTAGGTTAACTTGGATTATATTAGGACATTTATTATTATTTAATTCAATGAATAGTTAAAAGAGTTAAAATAAATGTTTAATAACTAAAACATTTTTAATATAGGGTTACACATAATATAAATTAGACTATAAATATTCATTAGAAAGATAATACAATTTCCTACATAATGGTGTTTTATTTATAATTTTTAAACATTATATAATTTGATTTATTTATGACACAATGATGATGTAGTAATTACCTAATTAATGGAATATTAAAATAATTGATATTATAAATATCCAAATAAATGGAATTTGTGACTTTTTATGAATAACACTAATATTCTAGGTTAATATTAAATATTTTTGTTGGTTAGTTGAATTTTTTTTCGAAGTAATAATGTTGTTATGAATTAAAAAAAACAAAATACCAAATAGTGTCAAAATTGACATAAGAGAGATTTTAAAAAAAATATAATATTATTAATTGATGTTATATTCCTAAATATATAAGGTTCGGCCAAGAGACTTATTTAATGATAGTGTTATCCTCAATGAACCACTTGGGGTTAACTTGGAAGTATATAGTACATTTATTTACCATATAATATAAATATACAAAGAGACGTGGTAAATGTCAAACTATTTAACTAAGAGTTAAATCAAAAAGATAAGGCTAATATAGTGACCCAAACCTATATAAGACCAATTTTTTGAGTTTTTTTCGAACCATACCCACCTTATCCTCTAAATAATACATGTTTGAGCCATTAGAAACCGAATATTATTTTATTATAAAATAATATTTCTAGCTTTTCCTAAGGTGCCCCTCACCCCTCTTATATAAGGGCACTCACCCTTGTCTCTAATTCACACATTCAATGCCAATTGACTTGGCCAAGAACAATGCAAATACCCTCTCAACTGTCCTCCCTTCATCCTAGTGGCCCTCCTTTAGTCCGAAATCCAACCTAAGGATCTCTTTTGATCAAATCAAAATGAAGAACCCGAAGAAGAGGTAAATATTTCATCACCTCTTTCAAGTTCATTTCTTCTTCATCTTCCCCTTTATTTGTTGTTTCCATTCTACAATAATAAATATAGTGTCTTCTATATAATGTGATGATATTATAAATATGGTACAACCATATTCATTATTCTATCCATCCTTTGAATGACATGTCACCATACGTGCGTACGTACGTCATACCGTCTCCACGTTGTGGTGTAATTGTTATTCAATACATTATTATTTGGATGGGTATAATAATGATGTGTAATTGATGTAAATAATAAATATAACATGATAATGATTCTTTATATATGATATAAAATCCAATTATATATTATTTTAATATTAAAATAAATAAATTTTCGCTCGTGCGTATGTACGGATTACTGTCTCCACGGACACAATGAGATTCATTGCCCATCATATCCATTCAAGAATAATTTTCATTATATGATTAAAAATAATGTTTAAAGACTTAATATCATTCTGGATATGAATAATATATATCCCATCCATAAAATATTTGACTCACATAACAATGAATATAAATGAAAATGAATCCCTTAACACATGAAACGACGATAATACAAAGATATTATTATCAAAGAAAAGTTAACAGATCATATATGATATCATATTAATGTATATGATTCTTTTATAATTTAATAATAATTATTTCACCATTATATAGGAGGTTAACCTATCCATGACCAAGGAAAAGTATATGTTAATGGATAATTCTACAATCTCTTTATTATCCGAGGTTTTTTATACGTAATTATCTACTGGGATCTTTTTATCATCTACATCCATGATTCTTAAAAATGTATTCCAAAACGATTTTACTACTTAATGGAATGTGGGATAAGGTCATTATAACCCTGATTTGACCTTATACATTTTGAAAGCATTCTTTTCATCATTTTCCAAACAAGTTACTTTATGATCTTTTCAACAATATAATGGTAAGAATATTTTATTAACATATACGACAGGTGCGGCTATTTTCAGCCGTTATAACATAGTCGAAGCTTCTCTTATATTCTTTTAATAATATTTTAAAAATAAATGTTTTCATAAATGATTTTAAAATAGAAAGAGATATTTCTCTAAAAAAGGTTTTGATTTCATCATTGTCAAATCCTTTGATGGATTTAAAGCCTATTTTAAGTTGATTTAATATGATACAAAAATTCCATATTGTATTGAATGTTTTGTGATATGTTTGACTATGGTTGTGTTATTTATACACCATTCATGGTTTACTGATAAAGTATTGACATTTCTTAAGCTAGTTTTAATACGACTGTTTAGGTTATGTTTATACTTTTTCATATGAGGAATGCAATGGACATAGTTTGTGATGAGTGGAGCCTGCTATAGCTCCTCGATGCATCGGTAGGTATCATGAGTCAAACTAGTGTCTTGGTAGAAGGACATGACCAAATCTTATTTGTAGTCTTGGCACAAGGCCTTGACTTTGTGGTTATGAATGTCTAGAATTATGCATTCCATCATTATAAAGGTGGCTACTGATATTTCATGTGATTATTCAACTAGTAGAATATCCATGTGAGTAAGTAAATTGCATTATTTTGATTTTATTTTCCATATAATGAAGATTTTTATGTTAAAAATGATTTTTTACCTTCATACATTGCCTTAAATGTTTATTATTATTTATGAAAGTTTTCTATATATTGTTATCCTTACTCAGCTTCTGAGCTCACCTCTTTATATGTTTTATTTTTCCCAGATGAGAAGAATTGTATTATGATTGACATGTAGGGATAGTCTATGGGATCTCATTGATGTCCATGGAAACAATGTTGTTCTAGTTTTCCATTTTATGATATAATGAAAACCTTATGAATGTATCTATTACATCCAATGATACTAAACTAATATGTATTTCTAGATATTATCTTTAGTTATCATCCCATTGATACGTAATAATGCACCAACTTTGGGTAACTTGGTTCAGGGTATTACATTAAATATATGGAATTATTATAAAATTATTCTTTTCAATGACTTATTTTATCTCGTTTAAATTGTATTTTTATGTGTATTATATGTTTTTATTTACTACCGTGTTACATAAGAATTATGAAAATTCCTTTCATAATTTCACTTCTATTTTTCTAGTAAAACTATGAAATATAGATATCAATTTTACTTATTTTTAAAATTTTAACATATAAATAGTCTAACTATGTTTTTCTATTTATTCATGAAACTTTCGATATCAAGTGGTCTAATTCTTAATATCGTCTTATGTTATACCCTCTGAAAGTGTTTTATAACTTATATTCTAGTACAAGTGTTTTTCTATGTCATCATCATTTTAATAAAAGTTACAATTCACTATGGATATGATTTAATGATACATTACATCTACTTTCCTTGGATGTAAAATTGTAAAATTTTGGGGAAATTTTTAAGAATTCTTTTCCCTCAAGGGTTAACTATACTGTAATTAAATTTGGATTATTTTCTAATGTGAAAAACATATTCCTGTATATGTTATGACATAATGGGTATGAAAATAATTTTATATCTGTATAATGTGTTGAATAATTTTTTATATCTCATGAGATTACAAATATTATACAGAGAAGTTATCACATTTCACTATGAGCTTATGTATACTATGTTATATTCTCTTGGATATGAGACTTGACTTAGGATTATGATGTTATGTTTCATATCATTTCAAAATTCTTATAAATTCTGGATTATATGATATCAAATTCAATATGAAAAAATCCTATTGTTTTGACTCCTAAATCATGATATATATTTTTATTAGGAATTATTTCTTTATATTTTATTCTTTTTCATGTATTGTGTTCTTATACACACATGTTTATATCCTTCTCACATATGATATTTGATTTTTATCTCATATGTTCAACCTTACTGAAAACATTTCCCCACCCATAATATGTTTCCATTAACCTAGGTTTGAAATTATAGTAATTATTATGATATGAATAAATAGTTTTTATGATAATTTTTTTGGTGTTTTCAAAGATTTATTATAAAATATTGAATTATTGGTTTAGTGAGAAATGTTCCCACAAAAAGTGATCAATAATGGAATTTAGATTTGTTTCCCCTAATTTTCTAAAAATATGAACTTAAAAGGTCCTAAATATGTATGTTACTAAATTTTTTTATTAATATTATAATTTTCCATCTTGTTATTTTTTTCACATCATTCAATATCAAAACTAGTATAAAGTGAATATTTTTTTAGCACTTGATTTGAGTGTGAGAGTCTAGGGACTCATAGTTGGAATCAAATTTTGGTTTAGAATATTTTAGGGGATTATGATGGTATCAAATAGTGATATTTTATGAGTTATGTAATCCACATTGGGAAATAATTTTATGATTGATCATAAGTTTAATAGTATAAATATACTTTTTTAGTCTTATTTGAAGTGATTTTAAGGCTATTAATGACATTTTGGGAGATATTTATTGGTATTTTAGATAAAATACTTTTTCAAGAATGATAGAACTTAGGGTTGGTATTCGATCTCATTTAATGGAAAATATTATTAATTGGGAAATAATTATTAATTGATTTTGGGAATATTTGTTGTGGTAACATTGGGGATTGAATAGTAATTTAATGAAATGTAATTTTAGTTTATTTTAGAAAAATATTAATATGTTGTTTGGGATTATTTGTGATTAATATATGTATTGATTAGTATGATTTTTTTTATTTGGGGTTAATGGTTATGATGAATTCTAAAAGTATAGGTTTCCATTAATTTTGGGATTGAAATGTATTTATAAATATTGTGATAAATTTTCTTTTAACTATTATTTGGAATTAAGACTAAAATATGTGTGTGTAAACCCTATGAAAAAATATAAATATTTTTGGAAATCATAGAACATTGGCAAGGTGTTGAGTGTGTTAGTTACTAATAATAGAACATCAGTATATATAATGTATGTGGATGTAGGTTCTTTATCTTATATAACTTGGGATAATGACCCTAAAAATGTTGGATAGTTATTATCTCAATATTAACAAGATGCACAATAATTGGGTCAAACTACAAAACTTGTTTTATTCTAATGGAGGATAAGCCTAAGATGATTTAAATTCACATTAAAAACTATAATAATGGATTGAATATATTTTTAAATAATTATTAATGAATATATTATTGATACGATCATCTAGTTTCATTGGGGGGAGATTAAAAATTTAAGGATGAAATTAATTTAGGGGTACAATATAACACCATGAGATATTTATATAAAATATCCATTATTTAAATAATTTGTTGAATATCATATATAACATGTAACATTAAACTAAATGAACCACAATATATTTTTCAAACTAAGATAATAATTAATACAATATGATAATAAGATATAAAATATTATTAAAGGATTTATAAGAAGAGAAAAACCTCACATAAATAAAAATATAGATAAAATGAATTAATTTAATTTATAAAATAATATTTTGGTTTTAAATAATTATTATTTTTATATTATTAATTAATAGATGAAATTTATTTTTTAGAATATATATAATAAAATTTTATAGGATGAGTTTAAATCAAATAATATTAAAAATAATATTTTTCAAATAATTGTTTTTTATAATTTTTCTGGTTTTTATTAAATTGATAAGTTTTACATGATTATTCAAATAGTTATTTTCAATGAAAAAAAATAATAAATATGAAAAATAAATTAATATTAATGGATATTAATTATGATTAATATTTCAAAAATGTTTGAAAATTTATTTTTATGAAAATATTTATTTCATTATATTTTATGTTTTCATTTAAATTATAATTTCTAGAATTATATAATTTGAATTTCAAATTTTAAAATTAATTTTACAATTGATCATGCACATATTAGGTAATGATTATTTAATTATCATCTTAAAATGGTTTATTTTTATCAAAATTATAAAATATAAAATCTTTATAAATAGCATAACATCTAAGAAATAATCATGATATGATAAATACTGAAAAACTAAGGAAACATTTTTCATAAAAAGATGTACTTTCTAAGTAAAATAATATGTTTATAAAAACTTTTTAAAATTATAAACCTGTTATAGACATTGTGGAACATAAGTTATATTTTATTCTAATAAAAAACTATTTTTTATCTTTTTTCATTAATTAAGTAATTATAATATTCCATTCATTTTTATCTTGGTTTGAAATTATAATTTTCTCCCTATATTTTTTTAGTAACCAATAAATGTCATGAGTATTAATATTATTCATAACTATTTTCATAAAAAATTATTTGTAATCGTTAAATTATTTTATGTAATATATTGTTTATTTAGTTTTGTACTTATATTGAAGTTATTTTTCATCATGTTTAAAAATTGAAATTAATAACATTTTTTATTTTATGGAATTATAAAAATAGATATTAGGTATTATGAACAATTTATTTGTACATTATGAAAATAATTATTCACAATTAAATTTAGTCACCAAAGTAAAGTAAAAGATATTGAAAAAGTGTAAAATCTTGAGGTAAAGTCTCCATAAAAATATGAAATTTATAACATGATTAAAATTATGAAATTAGAAATTGGACAACATATTAATGAATTTCATAAAAAATTATCATATAAATTTTAATATCCCAAAAAGATTACACTAAGACATATTTTTGAAATTTAATCTTTTTTGGAAAACATATGAAGATATTGAAATTTTCTAAAACTTGAAAAATAAATAGCCCATAAAATTATATATAGGAAGATGATATAGTGATGATCATTAAATGATATACAATACCTTTACAAAAACTAAAATGGAATTGGTTAAATATCTCATATAGATAATCATTATTAAATAACAATTATTAATAACTATGTGATAATGAATATAAAAAAATAATAAAAATGTTTTTAAATATAAATAAAGTTTTGAAATAGATTACTAATGAGTCTTATATTATTTAACAGGATGCTAGATCATGTTTGACTAACCTAGAATTTAATGAATGTTTTCTCTCTCATAATTTAAATCCCATGTGTCATGTTTCCTATTATAAACTAATTTAATATTATATGGTGTAAATAATTCTTGATGGACATATTATATAACAACTAACTTTTTATTATAGGGGATTTTCACATTCATTTACGGTCAATATTTTTCTTTTCCCTTCAATTCATATATATTATATGTTGTAAGAGTTGTTGTTAACTGAATTTATTTTTATGAAATTATAACCATTGTCCTTGAAAATCACCCTTCTAATATTTGGATGAAAAATTACATTGAAATACTATTTAATATTTTGACGGATTCCTCAATATGAATAATATTTATAAAAATAGGAAAAAATACATATTATAATAATTAAATATGATAAACTTTTTATATTTTTAAAAATATTGAAAAAAATTACATATGTAGAAAACATTACGAAGTTTTAATTCTAAAATTACTAATGAAGGTTGTAGAAATTATAAAATGACAGTAAAAATGAATGGATTTTATATGATAAAATGATGCAAAAAATAAATTTTTTTTGGGTATATAGGGGAATGATTCTGGACAATAAAAAAAGAAATTTTTTATTTTTTTAGAGGAAAATTGTAGAGACCTGAAGCTTGACGTACATGGAAATTATAATAATTTTGTGGAATGGTTAATACATAACAAAAACAGACACCAAATGACCGTAATAGTTTAGTGTCATTGGAAACTCAGAAAGTAATCTTCTAATTGTAGTGAAAGATCTTCAACAACTCCCATAAAGATCTTCCCTTTTTGTTTTACCACCTAAAACATTTCTTTAAATCCTGGGTAAAAGAAAACATATAAAGGGTGAGCTAAAATGCTCAGTAAGGTTAAGAATGGATAAAATAAAACAAACCATATACATTTGAACATAAAAACATGAACATAATGTTTAAACATCAAAATATTGAGCAATGACATGAAACATGGAAGTATGCAAGGCATAGATCATAATAGAACATCAATCATGAAAAAATATCTTGGGAATAAAACTTGTAATTGTGGAAAAACATTAATCACATTATATGATTTCCATTGTAGCCAAGGCATTGATTCCAAGACCATCTTAGTGGAAAAAGTACCTTTCTGAATCGAGTTCACTCCCCATTTCAATCCTATAACACTAAACCGGATTAACATATCCTTCCAGCCATGTCTATCTCATGAGATATAAATCTTTACCCAATCCATTGGAAGGATATATAGTTCCCACCCATCTCATAAAGAAAGAATTATTACTTGTTCCACAACATAAACATAAATTTTTCATCATAACCCATAGAATAAAAATGGGTTTCATAAACATCATCCCATTATAACATAATCCATATAAAACAAATGGATATCATTTCATCATAAGAAAAGTGAAACCATGTGAATCATATAGTCTTTATACATGAAACATACACATATGAAATAATTTAATTTTAGATAGAAAATGGTTTTGATAAAACACTTGAAATGAATTCTTGAGGAAAATATCATTTCTTCTTCAAAATCAATTTCCTTTCACAAAACGTCATTAAATTTTAAAAGAAAAAGATTTTGTTTAAAATAGTCATGAAATATTTTGGAGGAAGCTTGATAAAAAAATGCTTTATAAAACCGTAAAAATCCGTTCGTGCTGTATAAGTTAAAAAAACATTCTTCTCGTACTTTTGCCGAAAAAGTCAAAAAGTACGTCGTATGGTAAACAAAAGAATGATTCCTTCCATACGATGTGGTAAAAGTAAGAAAAGGGTAAAAATGTCTTAACCGTACATGGAAGGAAAGTAAATATTTTATGAAATCATTTTGAGATCATATGAACATGGATAATATACATAACCCCAAGTAAATACTTATGAGTAAACAATCTCAGATAAGAATGAGATTGGAATAATTATCCCTTACCTTAGGTCTGATATGCTTCGTATGTATCTGAACCTCCCATATAATGATTTAAATAATGTAATTGAATTATTACAGAATCATATTCATTATTATTATATCATATATGGTCCACTTATCACTTTATATTATCTGTTATTTTGTAAATTTCATGTCAAAGCAGCATTTTGGGTAAAAAGTTTGGTTTATCATACGTGTTTGGAATTGTTGTTCATGATATTATTACTACTTATTTCATGATTTAATTACTTCTATAATGTAAATCATGATATATATATCATATATTCAGTATACATAAATATATATAATATGAAATACACTGTTCATGGAGACGGTAGGCCGTACGTACACATGAACACTGTTTTCTTTTCCTTATTGACTTGAATGGAAGTACGTAGATGAAATATATATATATATATATATATATGTATAAATAAATAGAGTAGCTTAATTATGTCATATATTTCATTATTATTCATTATATATACTTTATAATCATTTTGAATGGTTAATCATGGAAAATGAATCTCATCGCGTTCGTGGAGACGGTATTCCGTACGTACGCACGAGCAATGATATCATTACCAAGATCCTGGAATTGTATTTGAGTATATGTATACTATTTCAGAATCAATACCACTTTAAAATAATAATATAAAGTTATTTAGTTTCACCATTATACCCATACAAGTAAGGTGGTGGTGGAAAATAGATTACACCACGGTGTGGAGACGATATTCCGTACGTACGCACACGTGATGACTTCGTTTTCCATAGGATGGATAGATGGTGAAATAGGGTTGTTTCATACTTATAATATCATATCAGTATATTAGCGATACTTATGTTATTACTTAATAATTAAACAACTAAAGAAGAAGAAGTGGAAGAAGAAATAAAGTTGAAAGAATCGGTAATGGACATTACCTCTTCTTTAAAGCGCCTCTTTGAGACCTCCTTTTAGGGCACTAAAATTGGTCTTTGAAGAAGACCAGTACCTCTAGTATGTTTCTAGGGAAGTGGAGAAAAGAATTTTTCAGGGGTTGGCCGAGCTTGAATGCTCAAAGTGGTGTGAGGAAGAGAGGGAGGAGGTTCCCTTTTATAAGGGAGGCGAGAGGCACCTTAGGAAAAACCAAAAATATTATTTTATTATAAAGTAATATTCAGTTTTTAATAACTCCAAATTGATTTATTTATAATATAAGGTGGGGATGGGTCTAAAGCCTCTCATACAATATAATTTAGACAAGTTTAGGGTTCTATTTTAACCTTATCATTTAGATTTAACATTAAGTTAGATAATATAACATTTAACGTGTCTTCTTGTTTTCTTACACTATAAGGTTAATAAACATACAATATCAAGACAAACGAATTCCAAGTTGTTTATTATTAATATATATTACCTTATATAAGTCATGTGTCCGAATATTAGATTTTTTGAAATAAAATAACAATTAATAATATAATATTTGTTTTAAAAACTATTTTATGTCAATTTTGAAACTATTTGGTAATTGATTTTTTTGAAAATTATAACAGAATTATTAGTTCAAATAATGTTAATTAAATCAATACTAACATGTCATATTAACATTTAAAATTATTTTAATTCATAAAAAGTCTAAAACTACATTTATTTGGGTATCTATAACATCAATTATGTCAATATTTCATTAATAATATAATTACAGCATCATCATTGTGTAATAAATAAATTCAATTATTTAAAGACTAAAAATTACAAATAAAATACCATTATGTAGGAAATATTTTTATCTTTGTAATGAATATTTATAGTCTAATTTATCTTATTTATAACACTATATTAAAAATGGTTTAGTTATTAAATGTTGATTTTTACTATATTAACTATTCTTTAAATAAAATAATATTAAATGTCCTAATCTAATAAAAGTGGACCTAAAGGGTAATAGTTTTTACCTAATGCAGTTTTTGGTCAAATTACACTTATCCAATAGAATTAGGACATGTGTTAGGGTAATAATAATCTCATTTTTACCCTAAATTACCCTATTTACTTTTAACCGTGGTAAATAAAAGTAAAAAGTTACTATTCACCAAATATTATTTTCATCTCATTGAACCACATTTTACATACTGAAATCAACCTTGTATCTCGTATTTTTAACCTATATTCCACTCATAGAAGCGGTAAAATTATGTTTTATGTAAATTTGCAAATTCTCCTCGGAGGTGGGTAAAAGACGGTGAAAAGTTCAATAAAATTTTTATATATCTAAAATTATTATAAAATGACTCTATTGAATTGCATTGAACTTATATAGGTATTATGTATCATTTTTGACCTAAAATAAATTTAAATAAAAAAAATAATTATTTAAATAAAAAGTCGGGTTTTAAATAGTAACCCAGTGTTTTCACTATTCATCTAAAATTGAAAGTTTTTAGTAAAATACAAAAATTTCACCCTAGGCTAATTTCGATATTCCGAATCCAAAAATAAAGTCCAAAATTATAAAAAGTGGGCATTAATATTCATAATGTCTAGTTTGTAGTAATATTATAATAATATCTCATTTAGTGAAACTCGGTATTGCATACTACACACTCAATCGAAGAAGGTCTTGATTGCATGTAATGCAAGACAAGTCAGGGATGTGTGTAGTGAAAGCTCCTTTTGGTGTAGTGTAAAACACAAGACTTCAATGAAATTAAAAAGAATATTTTTCATAAAATCTCGGGGTGTTACATTCTACCCCCCTTAAAATGAATTTCACCCTCGAAATTCGTCGGGGTTATAAATGGTTTACTATTCCAAAGTTTCTTTAATAGAAACCCACATCGTCAAAAGAAATACCAAAACTTATCTTTAAAAACTAAAGTATGAAATGTAATGGTTACCCAAAATAACTAATCACTGGGTTTCCATGTAGGAGAACATAAATGAAAATATGGATATGGAAGAGAAATCTAACCGTCATGTTCTGATGGAGAGTGGTAGAGAACATGGCTATGAAAAATCCAACAATCACAAAGCCATAGATTTGTGATAATTTAAGGTACCATCTGATTCATCGGATATAAGGGCACTAGGATAACATTTTTTGTTTTCAAGATCATTTCCTTAAAGTTGAAGAAATACTTTCGTGATTTTGGTACAGACTCACCATTGGTCGTTTCTTGGTCAATTTCCACTAAATACCTTAAAGAAATGAAGTTGAATTTGTCATTTGTGAAGTGTTAATATATCATGTGATATAATGATGGGTCATTCCATCTATCTCAAACAAAAGGTTATAAAAAGTTATCAACAATACATAAGTCCATCTATAGTGAGATTAATCATATATGGTTCCTAAAATGGACTTATAATTCATATATCATACTGCGTAATATAATAAAACTAGTTTCTAGTAAATAGGGACTTCCTGTAGGCCAGTGGTAGGCGATAAAGGCCTATCGAACTTCAGTTGTGGGTTCGATTTCCACAGCCTTTTCCGACGCGACGAGTTGTCTCTCATCCTGCAGGTTGTCCTTTTTCTAAAACTACATTATTATAACAATTCATAAGATCGAAAAATTTTAGCCTTAAACAATTCTATCTGATGTCCAACTTAATCCATTCCAACCTTTATGCTTATCAAAAATACTTCTGTCCAATCTCATGGTGTAAAGAAAATGATTACTTGAGAGGTCACATAACAAGTACATTAATACCATCATTTATCCCCCATATAAGATATATCTTGTTGGTCACATTCCAAACATGTGAATACCTTAATCGTGTATTCTCTGGAAAAATGAATACCCATTGAATCTTAGTGAAAACATGAATGCTGTCAAAAGTTAACTCATTCCACATACAAAAATCCAAAAATTATATATAATCAGACCATGATATCACTTTGTCTTTATATCAATCATGAGCTCATGAATACTATCAAACATAGTATTTTCTCCTTATCCGCATATCATGTTCCTTCCATAAATATATGAATAACCTTTCATGGTTACCGATACCATTCAACATATACTTTCAAATACATTTGGAAAAACAATAGTGTAACAATCCTTAGATGATTCTTTATTCCATAGTACCATTAACTATACAACATTACTCTTGATAAACATACAATCATTCCACTGCTTTCTTAAACAACTTACTGAGCTTCAACACTTCTTTCATCTCATATATCATTTGTAGTCTCCTCATCATCATCCACATAAATACTACCCATATGACCATCTTGATTCTCTTCATGAGATTTCCCTTAGGGAACTGGTTTTCATAATTCCCATACATTCCACATTTAAAACATCTAATAATTTTTGATGTCGTAGCAATACTATTATCCTTCTCTATGGTGTTAACCGAACCATTTCCTTCTCACTTACTAGATTTGTGTCCTTCTTTTCCGCACCCAAAGCATCTTCCAGTTCCTTTGAAACAGTCTCCTCGATGCCTCTTCCCACATGATTTACATGAGAGAAATTGAACATTCTTTCCTCTATGATCATCATGAAACTCCATCTTTCTCTTAATATCTGAGTCGGGAAACTTACCAAAGATGAGATTATTGACCATATTATGAGATTGCTGCTTAGGCATAATAACGATGCTTCAACTTCCAAAACCCGTTTCATTTGGTTTCTCATGAAGAATATTATTCCATTGTCCATGATATCCTCCATTATCGTGAATCTTCATGTTTCCAGCCATTTTCTAAAACCCAATAAAAATTGTGTGAGAGGAAAAAATCATGCTAGGGAAAAAAATATAGTAAAGGGGGAGTACCCTCAATATCTAACATCTTAGGTTAATTTCTAATATTGTTACCGTAGTTCTAGGACTATATCCTATACATATACTTATCCTTAAGGATATCCCTAGACATACCGTAGAAATATCTCTAGGGATCTTACTAACGTTTTCGCATCCTAGTTTCCAAATGTTGACTAAACCTTTCCTCTGATACAAAATGTAGATACCTGAAGCCTGACATACATGTACATTACAATACTTTTTCCGAATACTTAATACATATAAAAAACAGACACCAAAGGACCGTAATAGTTTAGTGTCTTTGGAAACTCAGAAAGTAATCTTCTAATCGTGGTGAAAGATCTTCAACATCTCCCATAAGGATCTTCCCTTTTTGTTTTCTTACCTAAAACCTTTCATTAAAACCTAGGGAAATGAAAACATATAAAGGGTGAGCTCAAATTCTCCGTAAGGGTAGGCATGGAGAAAATAAAATAAACCATATACATTTGAACATAAAAACATGAACATGATTTTTAAACATCAAAATCTTGAGCAATGGCATAAAACATGGTAGTACGTAAGGCATAGATCATAATAGAACATCAATCATGAAAAAATAGCTTGGTAATAAAACTTGTAATTGTGGAAAAACATTAAGCACATGATATGATTTCCATGGTAGCCAATGCATTGTTGCCAAGACCATCTTAGTGGACAAAGTCCCTTTCTGAATCGAGTTCACTCCTAGTTTCAGTCCTGTAACAGTGAACCGGATTAACTTATCGTTCCAGCTGTGTCTATCTGATGAGATATAAATCATTAACCAATTCATTGGAGGGAGATATAGGTCCCACCCATCTCATAATGAAATCATTATTACTTTTTCCACAACATAAACATAAATCATTCATCATAACCCAAAGAATAAAAATGGGTTTCATAAACATCATCCCATCATAAAATAATCCAAATAAAACAAATGGATATCATTTCATCATATGAAAAGTGAAACCATGTAAATCATAGATAATTTATACTTGAAACATACACATATGAAATAATTTCATTTTAGATGGAAAATGGTTTTGATAAAACACTTGAAATGAATTCTTGAGGAAAATATCCTTTCTTCTTCAAAATCAAATTCTTTTCACAAAACGTCATGAAATTTTAAAAGAAAAAGATTTGTTTTTAAAATATTCATGAAATATTTTAGAGGAATAATTATAATAAAATGCTTTATAAAACTGTAAAAATACGTTTTTGCCGTATAAGTTAAAAAAACCGTCTTCTTATACATTTGTCGGAAAAGTCAAAAAGTACCTCAAATGGTAAAAAAAGAAAGATTACTTCTATAAGTTGTGGTAAAAGTAAGAAAAGGGTAAAAATTTCTTAAATGTACATGGATGGAAAGTAAAAATTTTATGAAAACATTTTGAGAGAATATGGACATGGATAATAAACATAACCCATAGTAAATACTTACGAGTAAACAATCTCAGATAAGAATGAGATTGGAATAATTATCCCTTACCTTATGTCCGATATGATTCGTACGTATCTGAACCTCCTGTATAATGATTTAAATAATGTCATTGAATTATTACAGAATCATATTCATTGTTATTATATCATATATGGTCCACTTAAGACTTTATATTACCTCTTATTTTGTAAATTTCATGTCAAAGTAGCGTTTTGGGTAAAACGTTTTATTTATCGTACGTGTTTGGCATTATTGTTCTTGATATTATTACTACTTATATCATGATTTAATTACTTCCAAAATTTTAATCATGATATATATATATATATATCATATATTCAGTATACATAAATATATATAATATGAAATACACCGTTCATGGAGATGGTGGGTCGTACATATGCATGGACGCAGTTTTCTTTTCCTTATTGACTTGAATGGAAGTAAGTAGATGAAATATATATATATATATATATATATGTATGTATAAATAAATCTAGTAGCTTAATTATTTCATATATTTCATTATTATTCATTATATATACTTTATAATCATTCTTAAATGGTTAATCATTGAAAATGAATCTCATCACGTTCGTGGATACGGTATTCCGTACGTACGCACGAGGGATGATATCATTAACATGATAGTGGAATTGTATTGGAGTGTATGTATACTATTATAGAATCAATAAAACTTTACAATAATAATATATAGTTATTTATTTTCACCATTATACCCATGCAAGTAAGGTGGTGGTGGAAAATAGATTACACCATGGTGTGGAGACAATATTCTGTACGAACGCACGTGCGGTGATTTCGTTTTCCGTAGGATGGATAGATGGTGAAATAGGGTTGTTTCATACTTATAATAACATATCATTATATGATTGATACTGATGTTATTACTTCATAATGAAACAACAATAGAAGAAGAAGTGGAAGAATAAATAAAGTTGAACGAATCAGTAACAGACATTACCTCTTCTTTGAAGCGCCTCTTTGAGACCTCCTTTTAGGGCACTAAAATTGGTCTTTGAAGAATACTAGGACCTCTAGGATGTTTATAGAGAAGTGTAGAAGATAATTTTGCAGGGGTTGGCCTAGCTTGAAGGCTCAAAGTGGTGTGAGGAAGAGAGGGAGGAGGTTCCCTTTTATAAGGGAGGAGAGGGGCACCTTAGGAAAAACTAAAAATATTATTTTATTATAAAGTCATATTTAGTTTCTAATAGCTAAAAATTGATTTATTTTGAATCTAATGTGGGTATGGGTCGAAATAATCTCATCCAATAGTATTTAGACAAGTTTAGGGTTCTATTTTACCCTTATCATTTAGATTTAACTTTAAGTTAGATAATATATCTTTTACCACGTCTTCTTGTTTCTTTACATTATAAGGTTAATAAACTTACTATAACAAGCCAAACGATCCCCAAGTTGTTTATTATTAATATTTATAACATTATCTAAGTCATTTGGCCGATCTTTAGATTTTTAGGAATAAAATAACAATTAATAAAATAATATTTGTTTTAAAAACTATTTTATGTCAATTTTGACACTATTTGGTAATTCATTTTTGTGAAAATCATAACAGAATGATTAGTTCTAAAACGTTAATTAAATAAATAACTAACATGTCATATTAACATATAAAATTATTGGAATTCATAAAAAGCATCAAATTACATTTATTTGGGTATTTATATAATCAATTATATCAATATTCCATTAATTATATAATTACTGCACCATCATTGTGTCATAAATAAATTAAATTATTTAAAGGATAAAAGTTACAAATAAAATAACATTATGTATGAAATCTTTTAATATTTCTAATGAATATATATAGTCTAATTTATCTTATGTATAACCCTATATTAAAAATGTTTTTGTTATTAATCTTTAATTTTAACTATTTTAACTATTCTTTAAATAAAATAATATTGAATGTCCTAAACTAATCCAAGTGTACCTAAAGGGTAATATTTTATCCCTAATGTTGTTTTTGGTCGAATTACACTTATCCAATAGAATTAGGACATGTGTTAGGGTAATAATAATATCATTTTTACCCTTAATTACCATATTTACTTTTAACCGTGGTAACTAAAAGTAAAAAGTTACTATTCACAAAAAGTTATTTTCATCTCATTGAACCACATTTTACTTTATGAAATCAACCATGTCTCTCGGATTTTTGAAATTCCACTCACAGAAACAGTAAAATTAAATTTTATGTAAATTTCCAAATTCTCCTAGGGGTGGGTAAGAGACGGTGAAAAGTTCAATAAAATTTTTATATATCTAAAATTATTATAAAATGACTCCAATGAATTGCATTGAACTTATATAAGTATTATGTATCAATTTTGACCTAAAATAAATTTAAATAAAATAAATAATTATTTAAATAAGAATTCAGTTTTTAAATAGTTACCCACTGCTTTCATTATTCATAAAAAATTGAAAGTTTTCAGAAAAATACCAAAATATCACCCTAGGCTAATTTCGATATTCCGAATCCAAAAATGAAGTCCAAAATTTCAAAAAAAATTATTACTATTCATAACGGCTAGTTTATAGTAATATTATAATAATATCTCGTTTAGTGAAACTCGGTATTGCATACTATACATGCTATCAATGAAGGTCTTGATTTCGTGTAATGCAAGCCAAGTCAGGGATGTGTGTAGTGAAAGATCCTTTTGGTGTAGCGTACAACAGAAGACTTCAATGAAATTAAAAAAAATATTTTTTCATAAAATCTCAGGGTGTTACAAAAATACACGGTTGAATTTTGACATAAATGGAAATTGAATGAATGAAGTAATAAAAAATTAGAAAATAACAAGGGAATATGGAAACAAAAATGTTTTTACAATTATAATAAATTTCCTAACATTTTATTTTTGACATAATCAATCATGAGAATAAAGTGTGATTGGAAATGAAAACCTTATAGATTTAATATAATTAACACCAAAGGATGATGTGATAGAGAAAATAAAATAGATATTTAATAAAAATGAATAAATTGATTATAACTATATAATATAAAAACTATTTATATATAAACCATATAAATAATGTGAGTGAATATTACCAAATACGTCTCAAGGAAGTAAACATGAGACATGAACCCCCATACGATCGACCACATTTTTTATATAAGAATATTATTAAAAGGGTTTTGTTGTAAAAAAAACCACTAAAAAACAAAACATAGCTACTATATAATAAAATTACTACATTAATGAAAGCAATAATATAAAGATAATATTCAATGATAGGGATTATAACATAAGAAAAGTAAATTAGGTTATCAAAAAACCTTAATACATGGGAAATATATGAATCAAAGGGAATAAACAATTGAGAGATTAAATAGAAGTGAAAATCCTTATAATAACAAATTTATTATGATATAATATATCAATCATTAATTATTTACACTATATAAAATAAAATTTGTTTATAATAAAAAACATGACTAACAGAATTCAAATTGGGATAGAGAACCGTTACCTTAGATTCCAGCTTATTGAAACATTTTTCTAGAATCATGTGTATTAAAATAAGACTCATTAATAATATATTTAAATAAACTATTCATATTTAATAACATTAACATTGATTTTTTTTATTTCATAAATAGTTATTATATTTTTTTTAGTATTGGTCATCATTATGAGTTGTTTAACACATTCCATTAAGGTTCTAGTTTAATATGTTTTTATCATTGACCGTTCATTAGTTTTTCATCTCCATTATTATATACTCATGGATTATTTTTTTATTCAAGTAGAAAAAGAGTAACATACAATAATGTATTTTTTAAAATAGATTTATTATATGATATACATATATGTGTAATCATTTTGGGAGAATAAAATTACTATGATATTTTTTTTTGAAAATTATTATTATATTAGACAGGTTATAATTTCATAATTTTAATAATGTTGGAAATATCATATTTCTTCATTAAATAAATTATTAAATCCATACACATAGGATGGAGAAAATTTTAAAATACATCATTGATGAATGTGGTGAATAGACCATAATACGAGTGGAGTTTTCATTTTTTTTAATGGATGAGAGGATGGTAGATATTGGTTATCAAATTAAAAAAAATCTTTATACTTATTAATTTATTATCATGATATTAGGATGGTTATAATATATTTCATTGAGGTAGATAAGTAATAAATGGAATATAAATCTAATTGAGGGATCATTTATTCTTACATCACTAATTTAGTGACTTCTATTTATAATTGGATTATTCCTTTGAATGGTCATTTTAATGAGACAAAAACCTCTAGGAAGTGGATGATATTTTCATTCAATTATTTCTTATAGAATTTTCATGTTAAAAGGAATATGATTTATTGATAATTTTGGTACTTAATATGTATTTTTACAAGTTAGTAGGTTAAATTTTTGGTCAATATTATTTTTAAAATAAAAAATTTAATTTAATTTTTAAATAATTTGGATGAAAATGTAAAAATTATTCAGGATTGGAAAAGGTATTGTTGTCAAATCCATCATCCACCCTCTTTTATATGATTTTTTGTAACATTTGGAGACTTTACAACTTGGTTTAACACTTTTACCTTATCATAACATTTACTTTGGTTGCTAATTTTATCCTTCGTGACATATTTTCATGAAATAAAATAAAATTAATCATATTACCTAATATTTAATGATATAATTCCAAAAAATGAATCAATATTACTGATTTCAGTTTCTAAAACTGATAAAAAATTTATTCAATGTAATAACAAATAACACAACAAAGGCGATTCTTAGAAAAAACCATTTTATGTTTACAAATACTTATTTGGGCTGATTGTCATGAATTACATTAATTACCTTTTATTTTATTTGTTTTTAAATAAATAAAAGAGAATCATTATTATTTCAAAAAAATAGTAATAATAGAATAGAATATTTTCATTACTGAATTAATTAAAAAGGATCAAAAAAATATTTTTTATTAGAATAAAATATAACCAAAGTTAAAAAATGTCAATCATAGGTTTCTTATTTCAAAAAAGTTATTATAAAATAATGATTTTACTCAAAAAATAATTTTTATTATTATGAAAAAGGTTTCATAAATTTTTAATTATTTCTTATATCATGACTATTTAATAATATTTATGGTATTTATAAAGACGTTATTCACTACGATTATGAAGAAATTATGATGAATTTTTTTAGTGTAACGATTGTGCATGTAATTATTATTATGCGATGGGTGGGTCAAGAATTGTATCCCTCTCCAATGCATTAGGTAATGTTTTATATATCATGATATAGAATGTATGGGGATTAGGGTTAACACCAATTCAATTAGAGAGTTTATCGACTATCTTATGTTGTCTTGTTACTTAGCCTTTACTTGTGCTTACGATTTTATATTATATATTATTTATATATTCGTATGTTTACATGATCATATGATATTTATTTAATTATTCCCAAAAATATATTTCATCATATTAATCTTATGATCCATGTTTTTATCAAATATTATTTCTTTATGATGTGATCATGTCCCATGAACATGTTCTCAAAACCATTTGATTATCATATGCTCACTTATGATCATCCATTGTTGTCACTTTTGTTTACTATATATATGGTTTTGAGAGAAACATTCTTATTTTTTCAATTCCACAGGATATATATGCTAGTAGTAAGTATGATATTCCACTAATAGTTTTTGGTGAATAAATGTTTATAAAATATAATGAATCATTACTATAAAATAAGAAATTCTAGGATTAATTTGGAAAATTTCAATTTTATGGAAATTATATCTAGTTTTTTAATTAATTATTTTTATTAATTCTCAAAACACTAGACATAAAAGGTATTAGAATAATATTTGAATCATTATATTTTATTGATATTATAATTTAGGTGGTTATATTTGTGTCACATAATTTTTTATTAAAATTAACATAATTTGAATATATTTTATGTTTTTTATAAATGATTCGGTGTATAATACATCTATTATAATTCCCAATATTACTTGAATGAAATGGAATTTTTATCATCATAGGATATCTAGATTTGATTTTATATGGAGTATCCATCCTTTAGAAAAAGGGACTAGAAACCATTATTTTCATCAGTAAGTAATTGTACGAGTGATATGGGGACATATACCACCAAAAAGAGGTAGTTGTGATATTATAGGAAAAAAACCACGATATGTCAATTCATATTATGGAAAAAGACAATATTGTCTAACCAATTGGTGTACAAAACATCCCGTATAAATATTTAATTTATATTCCTATTAACTTCATCCTCAACCACTACAAAATGGAGGGTTCCTTCATTATGGGTCCTTATATATATCTATAGTTCCCAATGTAAATATAAAAATATTTTATGTGGACTTGGGGATTATTCCTGAAAATCTATTTATAGCTCCATTCTATGACATCATTTTATTATTTTAGGAAATAATAAAATTTATATTTCTCATTAGGATTGATGAAAATACTGATCAATGCTATCCTCATGCCTTCCATAATACTGAGGTTCTACTAACGATGTGTAATAAATTTCCCTTTTATATGGAATGGTAGGTAAAATCAGAAAATGAATCAATTATACAATGAATTAGTGAGTATTAAATTAATAGGATTTCCCAAAATAGTAATCAAGACATTCCACTGAAATAAGAACTAGTTAACACATTTTATAAAAAAAATTTAAAGATGAAAAAATTGTTTACATCAAAACAATAATAAGTTCCATTAAAAAATATGCAATTCCTATATAACATTTCTATAACACCATAAGATTATCAAACTTATTTCTCTTTATATAAAAGTAATTACTTTGATAACTTGTCTTACACCTGGCATCGTGTCATAAAAAATGTGATATACTGTTAAAATATTATTATATACAATAACAAATATCGCCATTCTATTGAATAGGTTGGTACACAGATTTTTAAGGAAATTAATATATATATATATATATATATATCATACCTACGTAATAAGAATTTAATAATTATTCTTAATATTGAAGTGTTCCCATTTTCATTTAAATTAATTTATGATTCAGAAACATGTTTTCTTCAAAAAATCATTTTCAATTAATTTTTGTTAGAAAAAATTATAATTAATTTCTATAAATTTTATAAATTTTATTTTACAAAAAATAATATATATTTTTAAATTATTATATAAAAATTATATCTTGGTAAAATTTTATGATTCTTCTGAAAAGATTTATATTTCCATTAAGAGTGAAAATAATGATTTTTATAAAACTCTAATATTATCTTCACTAAAATGTATCAATATTCATGAAATTTCCTCTCAAGGTAAGATAATAATTATTTAGTTATATATAATCTATTTAACTTCCCTTGAAATACTATTATACATGATCTTGATACAAATACATTTTTGGGTTTAAAAACACATTCATCAAAAAATTACATTTCATTATGTATTGAAAATTTATATTAAAAATATTTTTTATACTTATAAATATAGAATACTAAAATTATAATCCATATTGTAAATTATAGGTTTCAATTATGGAAAATATTTCACTTTTATTTTTAGCCATTATGAATAGATAATATGGTGAAATTTATTACCTCGATAAAGGGTAATCCAGGTTAATCTATGTTAATATTAAGAAGTAAGCACATAATATTTCATAATAATTTTAATGGATGATTGTAATTTAAAAAATATAATATTTTCCTCAAAATATAAACTTTAGTGGAAAATTTTCCCCGAAAATGACATATTTAATATTTAACATAAAGAAAGTTATCAAATGTAACTCTCTTAGTTGTAAATTTTTCATATATATCAATATAAGAGAAAATAAATTTATGAATGAATATAAATATAGATATTGAAATTAATAATAAAAATCCTAATATATAATTAATTCTAATATTTTAAAATTATATAATTACATTTTATTATTTTTCAATGCTAATAAAAAACTAATTTAATTGAAAGAAAATTAATATATATGAATTTAAAATTATTAAAGATGAAATAATTAAAATGATTTAATGTTTGCAATGAATTATCTAGATTAATAAGATGTATTTGGAATTTTTAAAGGATTAAATTCTAAATCTACTGTCACGACACGTCCCCCAGGGCCTGTATTGTGACTACCCCATGTCCGCCTTCCATAGGCCAGGGGCCAGCGACAAGCACCAAATGCGTAATTCCCTAAAACTGGGAAGACATTGCCTTTATAAATCGTAAACAAACACAAACAGAGTATAAGCGAAATCAAACACTAAGTATAACCTATATAACAAGTGTAATGAAAATAAAGGGGTCCAGAATACAAGCCCAACAGTAAACTGTAAATACAACTGAAAGCAAGTACAACTGAAAAAGGTACAAATAGCTGAAAGGTGAAAGCAGCTCCTTGATCATCCTCCAGGGTTCCTACCTGAAGGGTAGGTACATATGGCTTCCACAAAACTCCATGTCTGTCAAAATCCACCGTGTACCAATACATCGTATGGTCCTCCTCCGGGTACCATCTAGTTCTGGTGCTCTCGGCCTCCGTCAGTGATGTCCGTCGTCTGTATCCAAGACAACGACGTGCAGGCATAGACCGTACAGGGGGGAGTACAATGATACTCAGTAGGGACCTCGAGACCCTTAAGATCTTATGAAATACAAATAGGATAAACAAAAAACTATAAAATCAACGGATAACCATTACTTAGGTATATTACCATACATATACCTACGTTATCAAGTAACCCATCTCAATCACGAGGAATACACAAAGGTCATTGACTCAGCTCAGACCAGGATTTTCATTATGGAAACCACAGCTGCTGGAGAACTCCTCCTCTGCCGAGTAAAGTGGGTCTGTTGCGACATAGAGGCACTTCTCACTAACCTTGGACTGCTAAGGTACTACTCATGTCGATTACCGCGGGTCTGCTGCCAATTACTAGGCGCTCCATCCGCTGTGGGTTTGCCACCAAATACCGGGTGCTCCCCCTAGTAGCCTATAGAGGTACTCCTCCTGTCGAGTACCACGGGTCTTCCACCAAATACCAGTTGCTCCTCCACCATGGGTCTACCGCCAACTATCAGGCGCTCCCCACGGGGCTAGTCAAATCACTCCGAATTGAATCGGTCAAGCAGTTGTCAGGTCTGTCTGCTACTAAGTCTCCACACTCTGTATATTCATCTCTAAAAGGATCTTCTCCATGAGCTACTTGTCGATACTCCAAATATCACGAAGTCCCAAGGGGAAGTATCTCAAAATACTGTCACATCATAGGGGTCTCAACGCAATAGAAGACACGTCAATAGGACGCTCAGTTTGTGAGTTATTGGCATTTATGTCCCAGTGGACCAGTTGGTTTTTAGGTTCAAACCAACCCGACCATTCTCCAACTGTGTCCAAATCTCAAGTGGGATATTCCAATAGAATATTATCATTCCAATAATTTCGTCTCCACATACGGTTCATCGATCAGACACCCATAGCCCGTGTTATGGATGATTAGGTGTAATAGGGTCTGATAGGTTCGGGTCCGGGCCGACCATGTTGTACCGACCCAACCTGACCCAATCGGGATCAGACTGGGGTCCGACCATGTCCGTGTGTCTGACCCGACCGGAAGGGGTGGGCCGGACCGACTGGATGTGTGGCCCGGCTGGCTATGTAGCCTGGCCCGGCTGGCCGGGTGGCCTGACTAGGCTGTCCGTGGGGCCTCGCCCGGCGAGCCACGTGGCCTAGCCTGGCTGGCCGTCTAGCCCGGTGGCTGGCCATGGAGCCTGGCCGGCTAACTGTCTGTGTGTCCTAGTGGGCTACACCATGGAGAGGGGGGGGGGGGTGTCGTGCCCCCATTGTTCGTAACGGTTGGAGCATGGTGCCGACCCCTGTAACCGCGGGACCCGAAGGGTCATGCCTGCGTAGCATGCACCGACAACCTGGTCAGCTGGCCACCCTTCATTGTCCATCGTGGACTTAGGCTGCATGTCTTCTCCACTGCAGCGCGACTGTGCTGTGCCCCTGCTCTCCCACCGCATCCCGCCCTGGCCATGGTCTTTCACCACCGGTGCGGTGCGATAGTGCCACACCCCTCCGCCATAGATCGCCTTGGTCACGACCTCCTCCTGCCCTCCACACGGCGTGACGACATCGTGCACCTCCGCCGCAGCCCATCGTGGACGCGACTCTCATCCACGTAGCAAGGCAATGCCACACCCTCTTTACGACTCGGCATCCTTTGTGCCATCAGTTTCTTTCGCGGCCGGCCTGCCTTCGACCGCCATTGTTCACCGCAGTCTATTCCTCCATCGTCAAAAACCAATATCAACCAAAGGAGGAAGGGTCGTCCATGTTAGTGCGGTCTAAACCCCCCCATATAATGTTGATAACATTCAGCATAAGGAATATCAAAATATTAATGAAGTAGAACAAGAACAAAACAACTCAAATCTCTCTACCTTTCCTGACAATTTTTCATTGACGAAGTCTCGAAAAAAGGCGGCATCGTTTCATTGACGTCGAGAAAATAGAATCCGAGGATGGCGTCACCATTCGTCCTGGGTGACGCTTCCCTTTCTTGCCCTGGTTGAAGAAGGAAGAAGATGGTGTTCGTCGATATTTGTTTGAAGGAGTCTTCTTCGCATTCTTTGTTGAGAGGATGATGTTCTCCTTCAAGTACCACCCAAATGAATTTCCAACCAAATGAAATAATAGCTTTGTCTATTATTTAATCATTGGATTCAATTAAAAATAATTAATATTTTGATTTAATTAAATGAGGGGGTTCAATTAATTTTAAGTGGGTTGGAACATTTAATTAGTGGGGGAAGTTCAAGGGTTCCCCCTCCCCCACTTTATGGAGAGTTACAAGGGGCTAAAGCCTGTGTGGTGCCCATGCTAAATATCCTCCCAAGGGAGGTTATGTGTGGGTGGGACCCACCTCCATAAACTCACAAGGGAGGTTATGGTGTGTTGGCCACCACCACTAACCTCCTCTTGGAGCATATAACCAACATGAAATAAAAATAAGCTATCACCTGATTTTTATTTAAAATTATTAATGAATCCAAGAAATATATCTTCCAAACCTGTTAAAATGAAACTATAGTGTAGGTCTTACTAAGAAATCACCAACGTTGTGAGTTCAAAGGTTCCCCCAATATTCGATTCTAAGCACCGGTTCAAGAGTTATAAAAACCCGCTCACACGTTTACTGAACGTACCTGAGAAAAACTTCTGAAATTGATTTCAGGCACACCAGGCCTCGAGAACAAGAGGCATCAATTTTTGTGGACTCATAAAATTCCCATGTATTTAAAAAACAATTCCACAGTAATTCTGGCCTTTTACATTCTCCCCACCTCAGGGCTTTACATCCCCGTAATCTACAACTCACACTAAGGGAACAAATGAGGGTACTGAGCAGGCATCTGAGCTTCCCGCTCCCATGTGCTGTTCTAGAGGTTCCAATGCTGCCAACATATGCGCACCAATGGTATCTACCATCCACATAGGACCCACTTCTGTAAATCCTGAATCTCCACTATAACCTCCATGAAAGTCTCCCCTTCATCGATTAATATCTCCCTGTGGTCGATGATGTGGGATGGGTCATGCACGTATCTCCTCATCTGAGATACGTGGAAGACGTCATGCACCCGGTGCAACTGAGGTGGAAGCGCCAAGCAGTAAGACACCTCGCCTACTCAGCTGAGGACCTGGAAAGGTCTGATTAATCTCGGATATAGCTTTCCACCTCGACCAAGTCTATATAGACCTCATCGAGGTGAGACCTATAACAAGATGTGGTCTCTATCCTCGAACTCCAGAGGTCTCCGTCTCCTATTAGCATACAACTTCTGTCTGCTCTTTGTAGACATCATCCAGACCAATATGATCTTCACCTTCATAGTGGTATCCCATACCATCTCTAGTCCCACTAGTGCTGAATCCCCTGGTTCTGTCCAGTAAAGTGGTGATCTGCATGTCGTCCGTAAAAGGCCTCAAAAGGTTCCATACCAATGGTGGAGTGATAGCTATTGTTGTTGGAAAACTCCACCAAAGGTAGGTGATCCTACTAGCTGTGATCGAAGTCGAGGACACATGCACGAAGCATGTCCTCAAGGGTCTGGATGGTTCTATCGGTCTGACCATCCGTCTGAGGATGGAAGGCCGTTCTCATGAGAAGTTGTGTCCCGAAAGCTTCCTGTAACCCCTTACATAGCCGGGATGTAATGTTTGCATCACGGTCGGAGACAATAGAAGTAGGTACTCCACGAAAATGCACAATCTCTTGAACTTATAGGTGTCCCAAGCTCTCTACTGAGCTATTCTCTCAGATCGGTAGGAAGTGGTCCGACATAGTGAGTTGGTCAACAATCACCCAAATCGAGTCGTGACCCATGGATGTATGTGGAAGACCTGTCACGAAGTCCATGGATATCCCATACCACATTCACTCTAGGACCTCTAAGGGTTGAACCATCCTTGCTGGTACCTGGTGCACCACCTTCACTTGCTGAAAATTGAGGCATCATGAGACAAAATCTGCTACAGCCTTCTTTATACTTGTCCACCAATGTTGTCGTCAAAGGTCCTGGTATATCTTTGCCACTTCTAGATGTACCACTAAAGGGGAAGTGTGAAAATCCATCAACACATCCCTTGGAAGTGCAACTGGTACCATGGTATGTCCTCTGAAGAGGATGACGTGCTCCCCACCATTAGAAAATCAATCAGGTGCCTACCCTGTGGATATCTGAGCATGTCTCATCTCACAGTCAGTATCCCCCTGAAGCGCCTCCCTAACTCACTGAAGAAGTGGAGGAGTAACTGTAAGAGACTGTAGATAGGCTGCTCCATCCCTATCCACAAATGATATCTATAAGGCAGCCAACTGCTCTATCACCTATCCTAGAAGTTGTATACCAGTCCTCCTATTGAAAAAATCTGCTACAACGTTCCACATACAATGAGTATAAACTATCTCGAAGTCATAGTGCTGGAGGAACTCAATCCAACGCCGCTGTCTCAGGTTTAGGTCCTTTTGAGAGAAGATATACCTGAGACTCTTGTGATCAGAATGCACGGAAAAACATTTCCCCATTAGATAGTGCCACCAAATCTTCAAGGAGAAAACCAATGCTGCTAACTCCAGGTCATGGTTAGCGTAGTTCTTCTCATGTTGTCTTAGATGTCGAGAAATAAACGTGATCACTGCTTGCTCCTACATCAGGACACACCCGAGTCCGGTCTCTGATGCATTGCAGTAGACTACCTACCCTAAGCCTTCCTCTAGAAGCCTCATGATGGGAGCACCAGTAAACCTCTGACTCAGCTCCTGGAAGCTCTGCTGGCATCTCTCTGACCACACGAAGGGTTTCCACTTCTTCGTCAGGGCTGACAGTTGTGCCGCAACACCGGAGAAGTCTGGAACGAATCTCCGATATTATCCAGCCAAGACCAGGAAACTCTGTACCTCCATCACAGACCTAGGCGGATCCCAAGAAAGTACTTCTTAAATCATCACACGATCCACTGCAACTCCAGCCTCTGAGATGACGTGTCCCAAGAAGTGAACCTATCGAATCCAAAAATAGAACTTCAAGAGATTAACATAGAGCTGGTGCTCTTGGAGTATGTCCAGTACTACCTGCAAATAGTAGGCATGCTCTTCCTCAGTAGTCGAGTAGATCACTATGTCATCAATGAAGACTACGACAAAGCGATCGAGGTAAGGCTGGAAGATCTTGTTCATGAGACACATGAACACTACGTGAGCATTGGTTATGATGAAGGGAATAACCATGAACTCATTGTTTCCATATTGACACCTGAAGGCCATCTTCGACACATCCTCATCCTGAATGCTGAGATGGTGATAGCATGATCTGAGGTCTATCTTTGAGAACCATCGTGCTCCTTTGAGCAGATCAAAGAGGTCATCAATCCTCGAGAGTGGGTACTTGTTATTCATGGTCACCTGTTTCAGGCGATGGTAGTTGACATAGAGCATCAAGCTCCCATCTGCCTTCTTGGCGAACAAAATCAGGGCTGCCCTGGGAGAAACACGGGCCGGATGAATCCCTTCTTTTGAAAGTCCTCCAACTATACCCGCAACTCATGAAGCTCGGCAGGAGCCATATGATATACTGGAGTAGAAATCAGTGCCAACTTGGGGTACATGTCAATGTAGAAGTCCACCTCTCTACAGGGAGGTATTCTTGAAACATCATTAGGGAGAACATCTGTGTACTAGTCCACCACAACAGGAAAAGTCAGACTCTCCACATCAACTAATCTGAGGGTAAGGCAAGCCGACTGATGAGTGATTGGCTTCACCCTACTCCGAGTAAGTCCATCCTATACTACAAAGGATCCCTTCGTTCCGATGAAGGTAAACCTGGTCTCATCCATGCAGACACACCGCACATTGTGCATAACAATGTCAATATGAGTATGGAATGTAGATAACCAGTCTATACCCATGATGACATAGTAAGGCCTCGATGCCGCTATGAGGAGATCCCAGCCGAAGCTCTCACCTCCTAGAGTACACTCACTCTTCCATAACCAGTGCGTAATCGTCGAGTCTACTCCCTTAGGAGTCTATAGATGCAAGGATTGAGCCAACAGCTCCGTTGGAATCTCCAAGATCTAAACGAGGGCAGTGGAAATGAAAGAGTGACTGGCACCTGTGTCTATAAGAACTGCAAATATGGTTGAATAGACACAGGTGGTACCTCATATCATCTCTGGAGCAACATGGTCTTATGCTTCAGGTTCCTGTAGCTAAGCTCTCCCCTATCCAATAGCTCCCTGCGGTTGGGGTGGTTTTCCTGGTGGTGCTGGTGGCAACACCTCGTAATGTCGACCGCCGCCAGCAGCTCGACCAGCTCTTTTGTCACGTCTGCCTATGCCCTGCAGACTTCCTTGATCGAACCTCCACCTTTTTCGGGGAGGTCCCTCAACTGTCTTCTGATCATCAGTAAGGCAGGTCAGATAGTCACGAGCCATGAGACCAAGCCCGTCGCAGTAGTAACATTGTCTGCTCCTGGCATGTATGGCTCTGTCTCCACTCTAGGTGCCCCACACAACTAATACTGAGTCCTTCTATCGACCACCTGTGGGTCTGTTCCTCTGGGACCTTAGCGTCATCTGTCTACTACCGGCTGTAGAATACTACACTGCAAGTCGACTAGTGGTGGGTCTCGCTGCTGGAGACTGCACAACAAGGAAACTCTCCACTGGGAGGGCTCTCTTAGACACCCCCATCTGAGTAGGGATGCTGTGGGAGATAACTGAAGATCTGGTCTCTCTCCTGAGTCCCTTCTCGAAGGTTCGGGCCCTGAAGAATGGGTCTCGTACCATATCAGTGGAGTAGCTTAAGAGGTTGGTAAACCTCACTGAGTACTGAGCCACACTCATGCTACCCTGCTGTAGATGAAATAGCTCTTGTACCTGCACCGCTCTAAGGGTGGTTTGTACAAACTCCGCTCGGAACATGCTCTTGAATTCCGCCCATATATGTGATGCATCATCATGCATCTGGGGCATCAGGCTCCACCATCTTCCTGCTGTTTCCTGAAGGAGGCTAGCAGAAATGATTTCCATGAAGTCGGCTGGTGTCCCTACCAGTCTGAAAACTCTCACCATAGCCTCAAACCAATCCTTAGCTGCCTTTGGGTCTGTCTCTCCCCTTAACCTGGGTGGCCTCTGGCACTAGAACTCATGTAGCACACTCAAGCGGCGTGCACTCTCTACTTCTGGGGGTGCTGGCATCGGTGGCCCAACTGGGAGTAGCACCGCTGGTGCCTCCGCTAGTTCGTCAACTGGAAGAGGGCCCTGTATTGAGGCCTCGTCACTCGGTGGGATGTTAGTATGTATGACTCTCAGGGCTCTATCTTGTCGCCTATAGGGAGTCATCGTGAATGAAACAGATACAACACGGTCAAAAGACTAAACCTGGTGAGCTGACCTGGTTGAGATGACTTAAAGAAAAACTTTTGAAAACACACACACAATCAGTATTTTTGTGCACTGAGTCAGAAATCAGAATTCAGGGTCCTAGTGTATGGATACGTAGGCCGCTCTCACCAACAATGGACTTCCGGAACTAAAAATCACACTTAGTACCCTTAACAATAACACTACACAGATAGAATTGTCAGAGTACTAAGTTCAATGGTAGAACTGACGTCCACTGATACCAATTTTACATGACCCGTTTCCTAGGGCATGTATTGTTACTACCCCAAGCCCGCCTTCTATAGGCCAGGGGATGGCAAATAGCACCAGAGATGTAATTCCCTAAAACCGGGAAGGCATTTCCTTTATAAATCGTAAACACACACAACCAGAGTACAAGAGGAAGGAAACACTAAGTAAAAGTTGTATAACAAGTTTACTGAAAGTAATGGAGGCAAAAATCCAAGCCCAACTCCAAAGTACAAATACAATTGAAAGAAAGTACAACTGAAAAAGGGAAAAATGGCTAAAAGGTGAAAGCAGCTCCTGGATGGTCCTACGGGGTTCCTACATGAAGGGTAGGTATAAATGACCTCCACAGCACTCCACGTCCTTCAGACTCCACTGTGTACTGATACTTCGTAAGGTCCTCCTCTGGTTACTGTCCAGTCCTAGCGCTCTTAGCCTCTGTCAGCATTGTCCGTCATCTGCATCCAACACAATGAGGTGCAGGCATAGCTCGTACAGTGGTGAGTGTAATGATACTCAGTAAGTACCCCTAGACCCTCAATGTCTCACAAAATCCAATAAGGATAAATCACAATGTATGAAATCAACAGATATCCATTACTTTGGTATATTTCTATACATATACCTAAGTTATCAAGTAACCCATCTCAATCATGAGGATAACACAAAGGTCATTGACTCAGCTCAAACCAGTATTTTCATTATCAAAACCAACGCTGCAAGATATCTCTTTTGTTGAGTACAGTGGGCCTTTCGCGACTCCGAGGCACTTCTCACTAACCTTGTACTACTGAGGTACTCCTCCGGTCGAGTACTACAGGTCTTCTTTCAACTATCAGGCGCTCCGTCCGCTGTGGGTCTGCCATCAAATACCGGGCGATCCCCCTAATAGCATTCATAGGTACTCCTCCTGTCGAGTACCACAGGTCTGCCGCCAAATACAGGGCAATCCTCCTCTATGGGTCTTCCTCTAACTACCAGGAGCTCCACTCTAGGCTACTTGAATCACTTCGAGTCAAATCAGTCAAGCAGTCGTCAGGTCTGTCAGCTACTAGGTCTCCGCACTCTATACAATCATCTCCGAGAGGATCTGCTCCAAAAGCTACTGGTTGATACTCAAAATGTCACGAAGTCTCAATTGGATGTATCTCAATGGACGTCTAGGTCATAGGGGTCTCAACGCAACAAACGGTGCGTCAATCATACAACTGGTCTATGAGTTATTGGCATTTCTGTCAGAGGGGTCCAGTTGGTTTTTAGGTTAAAATCAACCATAACTTAATCTAAACATGTCCAAAACTCAAGTGGTATATTCATAAAGAATTTTCTCATTCCAAGATTTCTTTCATTGTAGACAGTTTCTCGATCGGACACTTCTAGCCCGAGTTATGAGCGATTAGGTGTAATCAGGTCTGACGGGTTCGGGTCCGGTCTGACCCGGTTGGAATGACACGGCCCGGGTCTAGACTAGGGTCTGAACCCATCCATGGGTCTGACCAGACCTGGAGGGGCAGCCCAGCCTGTAGGAGGCCCTACCCGAGAGCGGCCTGGCACAGTCGGCCGGGCACAGCGGGCCGTGTGCCCTGGCTGGGACCGGCTGGCTGCGCGGCCAGGCCCGGTGGGCCGCATGGCCCGGAAGCCACGCCGGTTGGGGGGGGGGGGCACCCCCTTTGTTCGTAACGGTCGGTGCATGGCGCTGGCCCCTGTAACTGTGGGAACAGAAGGGTCCCGCCTATGTAGTGTGCACTGACAACCCACTCATCCAGCTTCCCTCCCCTATCCACCGCGGCCCGACGGTGCCGCGCCCCTGGTCTCCGGCCGCGGCCCACCATAGCCGCGGTCCTGTACCACCGGCGCAGCGCAAAGGCGCCGCACCCCTCCATTGCGGCCCACCTTGGTCGTGGCCTCCTACTGCCCTCCGCACGGGGATACGGCGCTACGCGCCTCAACCACATCCCATTGTGGCCACGACTCTCCTCCGTGTAGCGAGGCGGTGTCGCACCCTCTTGGAGACCCGGCGGCCTTTGCGCCGCCAGTTTCTTTCACGGTCGTCCCGTAGCCGGCCGTCGTTGTTCACCGCGGTCCATTCCTCTGTCGTCAACAAACAAGATCTACCAATGGGGGGACGGTCAGCCATGTTGGTGTGGTCTAAACCCCCCATGTTACGTTGATAACATTCGGCATAAATAATTCAAAAATATTAATGACGTTGGATGGGATCAAAAAAACTCATATCCCCCTACCTTTCTTTACGATTGTTCGTTGACGATGTCATGGGAAAAAAGGCAGCCTCGTTTCGTTGACGTCGGGAAAGAAGAAGCCAAGGATGGCGCCAGTGTTCTTCGTGGGTGATACATCCCTTTCTTTCCTCGGTCGAAGAAGGAAGAAGATGGTGTTTGTCTATCCTCAGTGGAAGGATCATTTTTCACGTTCTTCGTTGAGAGGAAGAAGTTCTCTCTCAAGTCCCACCCAAATGAATTGCCAACCAAATGAAATAATAACATTGTTTATTATTTAATTGCTGGCTTGAATTCAAAAGAATTCAAAAGTTGAATTAATTAAATGAGGGGGTTCAATTAATTCATAGTGGGTTGGCACATTGAATTAGTGGGGGAAGTTCAAGGGTTCCCCCCTCACTTTATGGAGGGTTACAAGGGGCTAAAGCTCGTGTGGTCCCCACGCTAAATATCCTCCCAAGGTATGTTATTTGTGGGTGGGCCCCACCTCCATAACCTCTCATGGGAGGTTATGGTGTGGTGGCCCCCACCACTAACCTCTTCTTGGAGCATACAACCACTATGAAATAAAAATAAGCTATGACAATATTTTTAATTAACTTTATTATTGAATCCCAAAATTCTATCTTCCAAACACATTAAAAAGCAACTGCGGTTAAGGTCTTACTAAGAAATCACTGATGCTGCGAGTTCAATGGGGCCCTCAGAATTTGATTATGAGCACCAGTTCGAGAATGATAAAAACCTGCTCGCAAGTTTACTTAATGTACCCGAGAAAAACGTCAAAAATTGATTCCGGGCACACCGAGCTTTGGAATCAAGAGCCGTCAATTTTCACGGACTCATAAAATTCCCATGTATATAAAAATATTCCAGAGAAATTATGGGTCTTTACATCCACCATTTTATTGATGTATTTAATATGAAATTAATTGAATAGAGTTAAAAAAATATTTTAATCATATTTTATAAAAATAATATTTTTTATATGATTTAAAAATAAAAAAAATTATATTTATAAAAATTAATGTTATAATTTTTTAAAATAAAATACAGTAAATTTAGTTTTATTTACCATTTTATTGTAAAATTTATATCAATTAAAGGGTCAAAAAATTTATTATTATGGTTATTGTCAAAAGGTTAAGATGGGGTTAAAACTAAATGGTATAGGTGAAAATAAATAAAAATATGTCCAATTTTTTTCAATGAGGTAATTTCAACTCATCCTCATCATAAATTATAATATTTTCATTTCAAATCCATTTGAGCTAGAAAAGCAATTTATTGTAATTTAACACTTTCAAAAATTCCCAGAATGAAGATCGACTTAATTATAAAAGGTCACATCACATTTCTCTTCATTAAACAAATATTATCCATGAATATCAAACATATCATGACCAATTATATTAATAACATCCCAAATAACATTCTAAATTATTTTTTCTTCCTCAAAGATAACCCTAATGTCCTTAATAGGATATAGAAAGGAGTTCTTTCAAGGAAGGGGTATTCTCCTTACCCGATCACAATCATTTTTAATTTTTAATTAAGCTCATATAAATATATATTATTTATCTTAAAATGGTTAAATAATTATCATAAATATAAATAAATTATATAATGATTAATTATCCACCATTTCCAACCCTTTTTCCAAGAAAATGAGAAATAAAAGTATTACGTGTGGGTACATATGACTTACCATCTCCACATAACGATATAATTTATTATTCATCTCTAGATTTTATGGATGTTAATTATTGTGGATTTAGTTTTTATATATGATATTTATGAGAATAGTATACTTATTTAAAATTAATACTACATCAAACATATTATCATCCATACCATTGGGAAATGACAACATTTCTTGTGCGTAAGTGTAGACTACAACCTCTAACAATTTTGTGATTTGTTTTTTGTTTCTATTTTACATGGATGGTAATAAAGAAGGTTTTTATTAATATATATGATTTATATAAGATAATAGTGATTCATTAAATGTGAATATTTATCAAACATTATATTTTTCTATCCGTTTAAAAGTGAAAACAACACTCTTTCTTAAAGATGAATCATTGTCTCTACGAAAGCTATAATTCATTTTTCTACCACTACATTTTATGGATTTATATAATTACCTATATATTGAATACATAAGATATATATATAAATATATAATTTTCAACATTATATATATTATGTAATCTTTATTAATGTATGGATATCGAAACCATTGTATCAAAACAAAAATAAAAAACGAAGTAGTTATTGTTGGGAACAATTATTATAACAATGAATTGTTATTAAATCAACAGAAAAAGAAAATAAATAAAAACATATTGGATGATATATATTATTTGGGTTATATAATAAAATTATAATAAATCTATATTTACAATATAATACATTTGGACACATACTAAGGAAGTAGTACTAATGGTAATATATTTTTGTCTCACTTTTATTTTATTTAGACACATGCTCTATTCACAACATGTTTTATTTATGTGGTGTATAAGATAACCATGAATTCATTTTATGAATATTATTTCCAATTTTATGGGTATTTACATTTACATAAATGTTTATTTCTTTAAAGTATAATCAGATTCAAATGTTACCAATGGGTAAGGGACTTATGTTTCGATTATATTTTAATAAAGATTTTTTATTCATTAATTTACATTGAAGAAATTATACGATCCTTATTTGATAAAACTAATTCATTAATATTATATTCTATTTATTTCTTGAAAATAATTTCCCCTCATTAATTTTCCTCACCTTATTTACTCAATAGGCCAAATATATGTTTTTAATGAAATCAATATTATTTTTCTATTCTGCAAAAAAAATTATTCCATATCTTTACTTTTTTTAAAAATGTCTAGAACGTAGGTTTTTAAATAATGTAATATTTATTTAATGTTGTATTTATAGTTTTTTACTTCTAGAAAATGGTTAAAAAGGAATCCTCTTGATTTTTTCAAAATGATGTACTTTATAAGACATGCACCAAAATGTGAAAGGATTGTTTTTTAAAATTATACGACATGATAAAAATTTACCACCCTCATTACCTACTACATTACATGTTTAAAAGTTTAATTTTAATGAAAATATTTTCCATAATATTTTAGTAATTTTTATATTTTAACTATGTGTTTTCAAATAGAAAAATGTTTTTTCTCCCTTGAACTTTTCCAGTGATATTTTGAAAGTATTTTCATTTATATTCACATCAATTTATAAAATATTAATTTTTGAAATTATAAAATTATAATTCCATCATTCATATGTAATTGGATGTATTATAATATGTATGAATAGGGATTTTTTTGATATTATATAGGTTAGTTCTTCAAATATAGATAGTGAGTAATTTTTCAGTAATGATGATGAAGTTATTTGTTTATTTAATATGGTAAATCCATTAGAAATATTAATTGATTAGGGGGGGGGGTATTGAATTTCATAGACCCTATATTCACCATTTTTTATGTTGAGAAAAAAATCTTTAGTATTTAGAAAAATCTATACCCTTTTATGTATGATGTCTTGACGTGATGCCTTATCCATATAAATTTCACCACATAAGGAATAAACAGTAAGATTTAGATGTATGGAGTTTTGAATTCCATCATTTTGAAGTAATATATCTATGAAAATGTGACTATTTATATGAAATTTTTTATGGATACATTTTTATATCGTGTGATTATTTATATTTCATTGTTTAATAATCAATTATTTCCACCTTCTTTTATTTCGTTACCCTTTCAAATAATTTATGCTCAACTCATTCTTATATATCCTTTCCCCATTATATTGGATGTGTTTTTTGATTAAAATGATGAGATATTCTAAAGGGTACTGTATTTTTATCATATAATATACTATGTTGTAATTTATGTTTTCAAATTTAATGTCAAATTCATATATGTATCAAGGTTACAAAGACTACTAAAATATTAGGACTACTAGAATGTGGTCATGTGTATCTTACACAAATTTAATAATATAATCAATGAGTTTTGGTTATTGGGATAGTGGTTTTTATAGTTGGTATTCGAGGTTGTTCTAAAAAACCACATAAACTTGATTTAAGAAAACATAAATTATAGAATTTGACCGTAAAAATGACTTTGAGAACCTTCCAAAATAAACCATGCATATGATTTAGTGATTATGTATGAATTAATTAATCTATATATTTTAAGTGTCACTTGTTTTGAGATTATAATATTTTTTAATAATTCAATGAACTAATCTTGTGTCTTCATTTGTTTTCAAATAGCACAACGAAAAAATGAATGGAAACAACATTAATGCCCATAATCCATATAGGTATTTCCCTAATGGAAAAAATAATTAATATGGAACTGTACATTGAGATAAAAATATTATATTTATATTTGTTTTTCACAATTTGGATATGATTAATAACATTTATTATATGGAGAAGATAAATGAAGAACAATATAGTGTAATAATGTTAGACTACTTGTATTAGTAACCCAGTCACTCAATAATACTAGAAGTCATTTTTTAGTACTACAATGGATATGTTCCTTAGAGAAGATATTTATTACATTATGATGTGAAGAAGATGAGAGGATTGTGATAGAAATTTATTCCCTTTGAGGGGATATAGACCTATAATTATCATTTATTCATTACAACATGTATTAGAAGAAATTTTGACCATTGAATGGAGGGATTTTGAAAAACATAACATGGAAAAATATATTCCCCCTGAATAGTTAGAAATTATAAGGAGTTAATTCAAAGGTCTAAGACAAAATGATGATTATAGGGTTTTTAAGAATGAATCTAACAATAAATGTTTATTAATTCATGTTTTTTAAAACAAATTTAATTAAAAGAATAATATTTAACAGTTCCTTGATGGGATAAATCCAATCCTTCAAATTGAGAATGTCTCTCAAACATTCTAATTTTATGAGGATATAGTTTCATATTCTATGAAGAGATAGAAATAATTCTCCAAGTATTATGGACATGAAGTAAAGTAAGAGAAAAAATAATTTGAAATAAAATAATTGATAAAGTAAATAATTTAAATAAATGAAAGAATGAATTTCCCATAGGTGATAATTGTGGAATGAAATAATTTGTAAAATTCTTTAAAATAATGGTAGTTTTATTAAAGTGTGGGTAAAATGAAAATTTTTATTTTAATTTTAGGGTAAGAATGAAAAATATAGTGTTCAATGTTTCATCTTTAATAAGAAGGGGAACTATGAAAACAAATTCCCCAAGGGCCAATGAGATAATCTTATAAGAAATAGAGGGGTAAAATTCAAGAATATTTTATTACTACAATAGAAGACAAATGATTAATGCAACTTTTTATTTATTTGGATTATAGTTTTATTTTTTAGATTCAAGAATTATGTTATATACTAATGTTATCAATGATATTATAGAATTTATAAATGAATTTGAAAGCATAAGTTGAATGGTATATATAACTAAGAAAAATTATTCGAGGCAAGGTTATATATTTTGAGGACTCTTGAAAAAGTGAAATATAACTATTAACATGTTTTGATGTTGAGTTAATGATTTTTTTGGAAAATGAGATGATTAAAATTGAAATATTTAATAGGGTACTATTGGTGACCATGAAAATGGCTAGAAATTTGATAACAATGTAATTTATGAACGAGTTTATTGCAATTTATGATTTATGGGATATATGTATTAATGTTAATATAAATATTGATTCATGTTATTAGTATATGCGATCAAGGTATTTAAATATTTGAAATGTAAAATTATGAACTTCTTTATGTTTCATAGGGATAAAAGTTTGATCCATTTTTTTTGTTTTAAATAGTTCTGTGATATAATACTAAATCATTGATGTAAACTATATATGAAATTTATTAATTTGAACTTTAGATATTATTGATTGAGGTTAATTTATACTATTCATATTTCACAACACTTAATAACTATTTTTTAATTGGGTGAATATGTAGATACAGAAATAATGACCACATGTTCTTATAATTCATTAATAGTTCATCAGAAATGAAAAAGTCCAATACAAAATATTTTTTTTCTTAATGTAGTAAATGAAATAAAAACTTATTGGATCACAACTATATGATGTCATTAAGCTTATAACAACTAATGAAACAAAATAAGTTTATTTTTTCAAATGATTTATCTTGTTGTAAAAGAATATCTTGATATTAAGAAAATATCATGGAAATTAAAATGTAATCCATTTAAATTTCTTACTTATAAATCAATGGGATTTCAACACATCAGATATTTTCACATTTTTGATTGTGAACCTTCTAAAGACTATGTATTATATCACCCTCTATGAATCCTTGGGTTTTAGTTTTCTCATAAATTTCCATATTTTCAAATACCAATGACATTCTCCTTTTTTAAAACCTAATTTTTTGTTGACCATCATACATCCCAATCCTTTTAATTTAGATGAGGTTTTATTGTCCCTTTTTATAATTCGGGAATTTTCATAAGAGAATTTTCAAATTGAAACCCATTGAGAAAATGTTAAAATTATGAGTAAAGAATTTATTTAAATGATTGGGGTTTAATGTAATACCATGTGGTTTTAGAATATATTTATCTAAGTATAAATGTTATTTCATTGATATCTTTTTTTCACAAAATATTTATTCTAAATGATCTATGTTATACTATTAAAATATTATAATTTATTGAATTTTATATTATATAGTCATTGAGTTTTTGGGATGAATAATATTAATAAAATTATGGTATATTTATATATAATGTACCAACTCAATACTAATTAATTGATTAATTATCTGGAAATAATTACATTGTTTTTTAATGTTATTTTATCCTTTACAAACATGTCTTAATCCAAAATAATTTTATTTTTTGAGAATATTTTATAAATAATTTCATGGAAATATAAATATTTTATTATAAAAAATTAATCAGTCACAAAATCTTTATAAAAAATTAGCGCAGTGCAAAATTCTCCTATGTTACTAAAAAAATGATTTGTTAATGAATAGTTAAAAATACCCATTTTTGTAAAACTCCCATTTTATTTCACAAAAAAGTCTCATGATGAATTGAATATTATTTGTATCTTATGTATATATTATTTAATTATATATAATATAATTATATTAATTTAAATCATCATTATACTTGATTTTTATATAAGTGATTTTTTTGGCATAAATCACATTTTTCTAAAAACTCTTTTAATTGCATTTATCACACTTATATGATAAATAAATTCTTACACTTATAAAAATTTAATCCTTAAATTTTTTTTCCATATTTTAAATATGTATTTTCAATTTTTTAAATACAACCAATTAATTTTTAGGCATTAGAAGTAGTAATTTTTGTAAAATTTATCACCTAATAAAGGCTAAATTAGGTAAATCTTGGTTCAAAATAATTAGTATGTCCATAATTTTTCATTTTAAAAATTATTGTATGGTGGGGTTTGACCCTTATCATAATAGAATATAATTATATTTTTTAATTAACATATTTCCTTGAAAATGATATATTTAGAATTTAATGAAATGAAAGATTAAGAAATGTTAGTCGCTAAAATTAAAATATATCCTCTAAGTCCACATAAGGAAAAATGTTATGAATTAATATAAGTGTTTATATAGATATTAATTAAAATATATACTTCAATTATTATTATTTATAATTTTAAAAAATTATACAATTACCTTAAATTCTTGTGCATTACTAATATAATTTTTATTAAATTGCAAGAAAAATTACATAATTGATTTTTAAAATATTAATAGTGATATAGTTTTGATGATTTAGTGAGTAACACCACTTTTATAGATTTATAAAAAATAATGGGAGGGGAGGGTGGAAATAATTAGAGTTCAAATGAACCTATGTATTAATGTATTTAATATCAAATTAAATAAATAGTATTAAAAATGAGATTGATGATATTTTACAATAAAAAATATTTATCAAATGATTTAAAATTCATAAAAATATTAGATTCATAAAAATGAATGGGATATGAATGTATTCATAAAAGTGGCCTATTCATGGGACAATTTTCATTTTTTTGAATCATTGGTAACACTTATTGGGTAGAAAACTTTAATATTACTTTAATGGTAAAAACGGGTAAGAGGGAGATAAAATTAAAAGATAAAAAAAACATAACCAAAACATGGTAAAATTATGTCATCTGAGGTAAATTAAACTAATCGCCATATTATATTCAAGTATTATCAATTTTTATCCATTTGGGAATAAACAAATTATATTAATTTAATATGTTAATAAATCCCACGAATGCAGCTCAACTCAATTATAAAAGGATGCATATAATTTAGCTTCTTTACTCAAAATTGAGCCATATAGACGGACCAAACTATACCCATTTATCTTCACAACATCCATATAAAAATTACATAAGTCCCTATCGTCCAAAAGGCTAACTCTAGGGTCCTTAATTGGATATCCAAAGGAGTTCTTCCAAAGATGGTGCAATCAACTTAACTAATCACATTATATTCACTTATTGTTTTACATTCTATAAACATGTCATTTTTAAAAAAAATGGTATAATAATTATCATTAATATATTTTAATTTTATCATGATTATGAATCTTGCATTACTCACCATATTTACCAGAAAATGGAAGGCGAAATTATCACTTGTTTATACATAAGAATTACTGTCTCCAAAGAGTGATACAATTAATTTTTCATAAGTCATTTATGGATGAGATTTTTGATATATTTAATATTTATATATAATAATTATGAATTAATTAGTATTATTTTATGATAATATATTTCCTACTCTATTTTCCTGCAATCTGTTGGGAAACGATAACATTGGTCATGCGTATATGGGGACCACCACCTCTATAGAATGATGCAATTTCATTCATTATATTTTACCCTGACTATAATGAAGAAAACTTTGAGGAATATATATCATTTATATTATATAATAAAAATTTTGGTGAGGAAAATAATTATCGACCTTTTTTACATTAGATAAAAAGTGAAAATAACATTAATACATTCGTATGGCCTATTCTCTCCATGAATGGTGTAGTTGATTTATCTATATCTAACTTTCATAGAATAATATAAGTACACATATACTGAATATATATGACATATATATCATCATTAACAAAATTTATATTATGAAACATTGATCAATCTATAACGTTCTAAACTACCAAACAAAAATATATATGAAAAATGAATTGGTTACTACTAAGAACAATTATTTTAAAAAAGACTTATAAATAAACGAGTGGTAAAAGTATGAAAGTAGATAAATTAAGGTAATATATATTATTATGTTTCTATAATATATGTATAGAATATGTAAATTTATTTTTATAAGTTTTGTGCACATTCTAAGGAAGTATCGCCAGAGGTAAGGTATTTTCGTCTAACATTTATTTCTATGATACAGTAGTCATATTCACCACTTATTGCTTTAATGTTTTTTATATACTTCCCATTAATTTATTTTATAATGATTTTTATGATTTTTATTAATATTTAAATATCTATATAAGTCCCTTTATTTTTTCGGTCTTATGATTAAAATGATACAAAGCAGTAAGGGACTTATGTTTCTATCCTATTTCAATTGGGATCATATGTATATTAAAATTAATTGAGGAAATTATGTGATTATTTTTTAATAAATCCCAATAATATTTCTTATAATCTGGTTATTTATTTAAAATTCATTTCATCCATTTATTTTACTCATACTAATTACATGATATAAAAAAAATGTTTTCATTGAAAATAAACATTATTTTTTATAATCAGTCAAAAAAACCATTCATTACATATCAATGCTTTTTCTAAAAAAATGAAATAAGGATTTTAACATTATTCATTTATTTTTTAATTTTATTTTTAAACATATATTATTTTTAAACCAATGTGTTTTAATGAATCCTCTTTTCATTTAAAAAATGTGGTAAATTTGGATTTTTTTTTATAAAAAGGTGAAAGAAATGTTTTTTAACTCATATTGTATGAATAGAAGTTTCCATCATCATGACCTCACATTTAATTGAATATTAAATTTAAATTTTCAATCTTTTTTCATATAAATATTTATCCTTAATATTTGTGATTTTTTTAATTTAAATAATTTCTTTCAATGTGAACATGTTTATTTTTCTGAAGAAAATTTCTATTGAGAATTTAAACATATTTTTATCTATGTCAACATCATTTGCTCAATATAATGATTTAATATGGTTTTAATGTTATTATAACATCTACTATATTTCATTATATGGTTTATGATCAGCATGACTTGGGAAATTATATATTTTATTTAAGATTTTTCATCCATTAGGGATAGTTATTGATTTTATGTTTTGTTGATTATGTTATACTATTTATTCATATGATGAATGCATTACACTTATTATGTTATGGGTAGGGACCAAAAATAAAAACCCTTAGATTCATTAGTAGGTATCAGGATACAAACAAGATTCTATATTTTCTTATGACATTTCCCCTCTATTTAAGACTTCATAGAAAGATTCCATGACGATATAGATTTCTTGGAAGGATTACTTGATTATATGTTTACGATGTAAAATATTATGTATTCCATCTTTATAAAATAATTTATTTATTTAAATAAATTTAGTAAAATATTTTTTTAAATCCATCGATACATTTTTATCCTATGTGATTATTTATATGCAATAATTTTATTATCATTTATATCCTTCTATATTATTCATTCCTTATTTATCATCTGATGTTTTATTACCCTTATCAGGAATCTAATATGGCCCCTTTTATATGTCTCCATTCCTAAGGATTTGATGAATTTTCTTTTGTGTGTTATATGGGTATATGATAAGGATACCGTGGTGTTCTCAAAGAAAATATTGTGATATATTTTATGTTTTGAAATATAATGTGAAATTCCCGAATGTATCTTGTTTACCATGAATTATAGACTATTCATTCCATTATGATATGATCACTTATTTAATATGCCAATGTAATAAAGCAATCCTCTTCTCTAGTATATAGGGGAAGGTGTTGTTACAAATTCGCACTATTTGGTATACCCACCCCAAGTACACAAACTCCCCCAACCAAATTCTTGTTTTGGAATGTTTGATACTCATAATCAGTATTGTGTAGATCCAACATGTTTTTAAAATGTGGAAAATGCCCATATCACCAAATTAAGCATGCCCCATATTGTAGTTCATGTCATGGTACCCCAATGGTAGATTTTCTATCTATAGGGTCCCATTGAAAGAAATGAACTCACTCAAACCAAGTATGTAAAAGCCAAGTTAAAAAATATCATATAAAACCAAAAAAATTCATGAATTTTTTTATTGAAGCCCTTATGTTCATCAAAACCATATCCTAATTTTAAAAACATAATATTAATGTTATAAATAAATGGATTTTATGAATGATGTCTAACTTTACATCAATATTTAAATCCATAAACAATTGAGATTTCCATCAAGAATTATATAGGGATATAATAATACATTCATGAAAATCATAAATCAAAACTAAATATTAATATTCTAGAATGGTGGAGATGATAGAGAATCTCCTACCACTCAATAAATGAAAATAAGTATGAACAGTGATAAGATCATCACAATCCAGCCTTGGATCCTCTTTACATTCATAGATTCAATTAAATCTCATTGATATTCCAATACCAGGACATATATTCATACATAATAGAGTAGATAAATTTTTTAGGGAGATAGAGGATTATAATATATCCAATACTAAGGCGGATGTTTAAATATTAAAAAAAATCAATCATCAAGTTTATTTGATTATCCTAAATTTGGATCATTGGTTAAAGGGAATCATCTCTCAAGAATAGAGAGGGAGACATGTTTATGTCCCTTGAGTGTCAATTGACTAAAGTCAATTTCCGAGACTAATTAAAATTATATATAATAGTTTTTTATTAATTAATAACAAATTGAATAGTTAGACCACCAAATTTGTCAAACCGTGCACCAATTGTGCAAGAGATACTCAAAACACACAAAGAAACAACATTATTTGGCCCCAAAATTCTATGAACCCATGTGCCACACATGTGTATATTTTTTCTCATGTGTAGTGGGTCGCATGGTTTCCTTATTGAACCTACATGGTTTTGAAAATTATTGCACCATCCACGTGGTGATTCAACCCCAATTCCAAATGGTTATATGGTTTTTGGATGTTGGTGAATGGTTTGTACAAATTTATCTCAAAAAATATACCTCTAGAAACTCCTCTAAAATAAGAAAAATCCTTTCCAAAACACATAAAACCTAATATGGTCATTATATAACATTAAATTTAGAAAAATTGTCTTGTATCGAAAATTAGGGTTACTACGTTCTCCCTACCACTAGAATTTCTTCTCTTGGAAAGTAGAAACCTGATGAAATTTTGGGAGAGATCAGACCACTGTTCCAAAACTTCATTCTCACACACCCATGTTTCTTCCTGAATATGACCATGTTACCATAAATCTCATTCTAAATAGATTATGTTCCCACAAACTAGATTCTCTTTCATATACACATTCCATACTAGCACATGAATCCACATAACATATAGTTTAACATCATCATTCCCCCATCAAATAACATCATTTGTATCAAGATTATAATTCTTCATTTGAGATACATGAATCAAATTGTGCACTAAACTGAACCTTGGAGGTAGTGAAAACCAATAACCCCATCACCCACACATTTATGTATATAAAAAGTTTAAATGTATTAAGGTGAAAGTTTAAATTATTTACAAAAGAGACGGTGCCCCGGCCTTGGAGTGATTCTAAACAACAAATGATCATCCACCCAAATTGAAAGCCTTCAATGATGGTGATCTATATATAATTTTGATTACAATGATCCATAACCATTTTCTATATTATTATATTAATTTTATCCATTTTCTAGGTATAACAAAAGTTCTAATAAGAATGGTATCACTTACTTCCACCCAATAATGAGGTGTATGATAAGGAAGACCATAGAATTATTCAAAAGTGTACATATCTATTAATCCTTGATAGTTTTTATTCCACAAAAAATCCACCAATGGGATATGATATTCCCATAACCTACTAAAATCCATTACAAATCTCTAATAATGTTCTCTAATGTTTGGATTGTCCTTTTCAATTTTACATCCATTTTAGGATGATCATGTATTATCTAAGTCAACTAGGTTCCATGGTTCTATTCAATGTAAATTCAAAAGGGATATGTGAACCACAAGTATATATTAGAGAAAATAAAAACTAAAACCCATACATATTTAGTAATACCAGAATTTAGAATTTTGTCAAATCTTATACTATATTGGATTAATTAATAGGTATGAAGTGAACCAAATTCATGATCCAATCCACAATAACCCATATAAAATCATGACCCCTAACCATTATTGGTATACCTATCACAAAATCTATAGTAATTTGACATTATTTCCATATTGGTATATAAAATTATTATAACATACTATATTATCATGGTTTTTCATAACCAACTATAATTTTGGGATATAGAAACTGATGGTCAGAGTGGATACTCAATAGGGGGTGAATTGAGTTCCAATTAAAAAATTAGGAAAAATATTGTCTATTAAAACCCCCCAATTTATAACACAAGTTAAACTATAGTGAATTTATACAGATTGTAAATGTTCACATAGCTTCCCAACGATTGATTAAGTCTTAGTTAATTTAACCACAAGATTAAACTAACTTTTGAAACTAACCGACTGATTTACAATAAGTGTAAACACTTTCTAATTTATCTATCAAAGTAACTTTAAAATGGTTTATGTATTTCAATTTAACAACATCGGAATATAAAAGACATATGTAGTGTACTTTAAACATAAACTAAAAATGCACAACAGATATAACAAGAGGTTCAGTCTCAAGACGAGACTTAGTCCTCTCAAATTTATATAAATTTGATCCACACCCTGGATCGAGGTTAACAACAGTTTACAAAACTGTCCAGGACACGTAGGGACCTCTACCACAGTTCTTTATGGGAAACAAAACAAAGACCATGCCACACAAGGACCTCTTACACATTTTTTGTGGGTAAACAAGTGTTAAGAGTTTTGGAGTGAGGATTTTTATATCCTTCAGTTCATTGCAGGATACCATGTGTGTGTGTGAGATATACAGAGTACACCACACTGCTTGAATGTAATTAAACAAATCACTTATAGAGAATAGATAAGAGTTCTAAAAGCTCTAGTGATTAGCAATGCAGCTCTGGACTCGTGGGATTCAGTAGAAATGCTTCTGAGTCCTTCTTTGATTTTTCTGTTGGAAAACATAGTGTCATGGTTTAGCTTGTATTCCACCAGTGAGAACGATCTCTTGATTCATCGTGTTTTCTTCAGTGATGTTGGATTGCACTCATGAGTGTTCTTTGAAAGTCTTGCAATCTCCTTCTTGCTCAGGATTGTTCTTCTAGTTCTGCACAGTGTACTTAGGCATATGTAAGTTATTCTTGTGGTATCGTCACACCCTTTTTTTAGTGTACTGCAGCTCAATCTTCCTTATACTCCACGATCTTTGGAAATAGTAATGATTTCCTTTCCATAGATAAGATTTATGGTTTCCTGAAAGACCAAAAACTATCATTAAATAACATTAATTCCATTAAAGACATCAAATATGACCATTAGTATTATTTAAATAATATTATCAAAAAGGTTAAGAAACGGTGTCACAGTGATTATGTAAACTGTTTCTTCTTCACGGTATGTGCTTCACAGTATGTGGTTCATGGTATGTGGTTCACGGTATGTTCTTCATGGTGTCTTCATGTCACGGTGTCTAGCTCACGGTTTCTGAATCCCAGTTAGTTCTTCACGGTGTTTGGGTCACGGTGTGTCCTTCACGGTGTCTGGGTCATGGTGTGTCCTTCATGGTGGCTGGGTCACGGTGTGTCCTTCATGGTGTCTAGGTTATGGTGTGTACTTCACGGTGTCTGGGTCGCGGTGTTTCTTTCATGGTGTCTAGGTCACGGTGTGTCCTTCACGATGTCTCTATACTTGGACAAATATATGTATTTAGACATAAACACTAATATGAAGAATATAGATTAAGCTTAATTATTAGAGAGTAAGATAAGTTAAAACATAAATATAAAGGCTTGATAATATATGTGATATTTGTGATCATGCATAAGACATGTAAATAAAAAAGGGAGTAATTAACATCAATAAGATTTGCTATCATTTAAAACATGATGTGTAGTTATTATTGAGATTGGAGAGAATTGACATGATGCTCAATTAAGATTGAGATTAATTAATAGTAATACGATTTTTGATCATTAAACCATGATTAATACATGAGGAGTCCAACAATATCCCCCTTTTGATGATCACAAATCATGTATAGGTAAAATAGAAAAGAGATGCAACATTAGAGAGTATAACAGATTCGACAACTAGAATACTAATACATGTAATTTTTATCCCCCTTTTGGGATTATCAAAATGTATAGAAAGTGAAGTGAAAAACTGCATTTTTTATTAAAAAAGATCAGAATAAAACATACATAAGAAATAAAAACATTAAACAACAAAAGATATCCCATTAAAAGAAAAACAGTCCCTGGAGTCTTAAGGGATCGACCTTTTCCATGCCTTTATCATCAGCGGGAACTGGTGCAGATGTAGAAGAAGTCATAGATGTGTTAGACAAAGAGGGTAAGGGTAGACCTTCAAAAACAGATGGAGCCAAAGTAGGATCAGTATAATATCTAGGCTGTGGTTGGTCAAAAATGACTGGTCGGATCTGAGAAAGAGCTTCACTGACTGACATGGCTGTTGAGGCGAGGGCAGGTAGACCAGGCCTAAGGGGTTCAGTAGCTGGAGAAACTATATCAGTACTCTACACATGAAGATATGGCTATAAATGATTGATGAAATTAGGAATGATTTCTCCACCATATTTCATAGACTTTTCAAAATCATCCTTATTCTCCAGGAATTTCTCCAACAATCTGGAGAACTCTATAAGCTTATGAACTTGATCTTCAGAGCTTGAGTTACTAGAGGGATTCTCAAATTATCCACAATATATCTAAAGTGATCTGTCATATCACTTTTAGAGAAAATCCGAGTAAGATAAAAATCTATCTTATTGGTGATCTCTTATTGAGCATCATTGTCTATCTTATAATGGATTTGGACAAGGTCATGTGCTCTATCACTATTCTTCATAACTTCAACCAGAGGAGAGAGATTTAAACCACTGAAAACATTCTGAATTTATTCCTTGATTATGGATCTAAACATAGAAGCATCCAAAGAAGTTGTGGATGTCTGAGTTTATTCAGATTTTATGCCATCTCCCTCATGCATTCCAAAATTTTTGTGTGTCTTTTTCCAATCTTCTCATCAAAATACAGTAGATATGGAAACACTTGAGAAACAATCTCTCTAGAAAGGGTGGAATCAGTTGGATCAGAAGTATCAGCAATAGGTGTAGGGGCAGAAATAGGAGCATGAACACGCTCTGATCTTAAAGATAGTTCTAAATGAAGTTTTCCACCAAACCTTTAAAATTTGAAACATCAGCACTAAGAAACCTATTTTCAACCCTAAATTCATGAATCTCACGGATCATCCTCAGTTGAATATGAAAGATAATGTTTTCCAGTACAATTGAGGCATCTTCTTGACTTAACTGAGTCACATGACGAGGTTGAGTAGATAAAAAATTATCACCACCAACAAAGATAGTTTCTCCAAATACTTTCAAGTGATCCTTAGTTACAAAAGAGTGTTTCCCGGGTAAGAGTGTAGCTGAAGGAAGTGGAGAAGGTTCTAGTTGCAGTTCAGAGTCATCATCTGACTTAGATTGTGATTCAGATTGAGGCTCGGGTTCTGGTTCTGGTTCTGGATGAGCTACAAACTTTAGTTGAAACAAAGAAGAGAGATCTATACCAGTTTCAGTCACATTCTGTGACTCACACACATCATAAAAACATGGAAATTCATACCGAGTAGACACAGAATATGTGATAGCAGGTTGAGATGATCCAGTATGTCCAGCTTCTACAATCTTAAGGTTTTGAGGTTCCTCTCCCTCAAAATGTTCTTCCAGTTCAGATTCTTGAGGATCAAGAATTGGGTCACGATCCACTGGATCATCTCTAATATCTTCAGTAAACTCTTGCCCTGCCAACTGAATGGAAATTTCCATCCTCTATTCAGTAGAGGGTATGTACTCAAGAACCGACTGTTCCACATGTAGTGCTTCCAGATTGGCTTTCTTTTCAACATGGAGTTCTTCTACAATAGGATCTGTCTCCACCATCGGTTGCTTCTATAAATCAACAAAAACAAATTTTCTTTCAGCCTTAAGATGATTTTCTGGATTGACATCCTCACTAGAAGCAGGAGCTTCTTCTTCTATAAAACTAACAACAACTTCTTCTCTTGAAGGCATTTCAACTGGAACATTAGTCGGGAAATCAGTCCGTTCTTTCCCAACATGAGCTGCTTCCTCTTGAGGTATTTAAGGCTCTTCTCTCGGTGGTACTTCATCTGCCACTTCCTCTTCATCTTCTTCTGAATATTCATCCACTTCATCTGGTTCCAAACCAGGATTAGCTAGGTTCATAGTTCTTCTTGTATAATCAACATGATTAAAAATATTATAATGTTGATCATTATCCTCAACCCACTGCTTCTTCTGAGAGTTCAAACTAATCTTCATCCTTCTGATGATAGGTTTGGATAAGCAGAAATCGAAGTCCTCTAGCATTTCTTCATTCGGTCCAACAATTCCTTTAGAAACTAGCATGGATGAAATCATCCATGAGTAAAACAAAGAGGTGGATTTGGAAGTGACTTTAATCAGCTCACATATATGGTTAAAAACATACTTGCATAGTTTGATCTTATGGACATTCTTTAACAGGTGAATCAGAAACACATCCTGATACTTCAGCATAGCGAAATCCCCTTTTCTTGGACTAATCAAATTTTGAACAAACTTGAATAGTAATCTAGTTTCTCCATCTAGCTCGGCAGGTACAGACCTTCGCTTGGTGCCATTACCAGTTAAGGTTTCCAAGGCATTTTCCTGATTGAAGATCTTAGATGATGGAGGTGGGTCTCTCTGGTAATCCTTACAAACTTTTTTATGAGGAATCCTTAGGCATGCAGCCCACAACCATGAAGATAATGAACACTTTTGACCATTGATCCAGCTTGTTACCATAAATCATTCTAAAAAATCAATGGAAAACTTCACATGTTGGTATAATTGATATAGAAACCTTAGATAAATCATTTTATCTTGTCCAGAGAACCATTCAAGCCATCCTTGTTCTTTTAAGTTTTTCAGGACCAAAGACTTACAAGACAACACCCACTCAGGGTAGATCTCAATTTCAGGTACAATAGTACGGTTAACAAGGTTCATAATTAGAGGTACTTCAGGAGATATCCTCGGTATTCTCTTCTATTTCATAGAGCGGCGCTTCTCAGACGAGGGTGAAGACGGACGCTTCATCCTTGGAATCCATTGAAGGATGAGGAAAGAGAGGTGAATGTTTTCAAGAATGAGAATATTCAGGAGAGAGTTCGAGAAAGGAATTTAATGAAAACCTTATGTTTTATCATTTGGTAATGTCAAGCGTCATAAAAACAATGATGCGACAAATCAAATAGCGATGAAATAAAAAATTACCGCGTTACGGGTTAAAATAAGAGTATAAATAATCTTCACGGTGAGACTGTGAGTTGGTGTTTTGGTGTGATGACAAACAGTCATCACGGTGAGACAATAACCATTATGTGCAGTCACGGTGATACAGTTAGTGAACGGATCTGTCATGGTGAGACAGTTAGGTGATAGACCGTGAGCACATGGTGTTAATGGTGTGACCATAAGCATGAAACAGTAATTGTAAAACAGTGAGCATAAAACCGTAAATTAAAATAAAATAACGTATTAAAATCAGTAAGATATCTATTTATTATTAATCATACCAAGATCATGTATTATGTAGCATAATATATCATAATTTAATGGTTTATTGAATATATCAGCAAGTTGATGTTGAGTACCAATGAATTCTAAAGTGATATCACATTTTTGATAATGATCTCTCAAAAAGTGATGTCTTACATCAATATGTTTTGTCCTAGAATGTGAAACATGATTCTTTGAAATTTTAATAGCACTTGTGTTATCACAATTTATTGGGATATGTCTGAATTGATATCCATAGTCTAGTAATGTGTGTTTCATCCACAAAATTTGTGCACGACAACTTCCAACTGCTATGTATTCACATTCTGTAGTAGATAATGAAAAAGAATTTTTTTTCTTACTACTCCATGATACTAGTGACTTTCCTAAAAGGTGACATGTTCCAGAGGTGCATTTTCTATCTAACTTACATCCATCAAAATCAGCATCAGAATAACTAACTAATTCAAATGATTTTCCTTTCATATAGAACAATCCTAAATTGGGAGTATGCTTGAGGTATTTGAAAATTCTATTTACAACATTTAAATGTTACTCTTTAGGGTTTTCTTGAAAGAAATCACAAATACACACACTAAAAATAATATCAGGATAAATAGAAGTCAAGTAGAGTAGACTTCCAATCATTCCTCTATAAGTGGTTTGATCAACAAATTTACCATCCTCATCAAGATCCAACTTACAGGTGGTACTTATAGGAGTGTCACTACTTTTAGTTTTATCTAATCCAAAACATTTTAAAAGATCTCTAGTATATTTACTTTGAGTTAAAATAAATCCATCATCATTTTGAATGATTTTAAATCCAAGGAAAAATTTGAGTTCTCCCATTAAACTCATTTCAAATTGGTTTTGCATGATTTTTGAAATATCAGTACATAATGTAGTTTTTTAAGATACAAAAATAATATCATCTACATAAATTTGTACAACTAAAACATCATTAGAAATAAGTTTTTTAAAAAGATTAGGATCAGGTATTCCTTTTGTAAAACCTTTGGAAATTAGAAAATTACATAATCTATCATACGAAGGTCTTGGACCATGCTTTAAACCATATAAATCTTTTGATAATTTGAAAATATGATTTGGAAAAGGAGGGTCTGGAAAATGAGGGTTTGAAAATCCAGGTGGTTGTTCAAGAAAAACATCCTCATCAATATATCAATTTATGAAAGAACTCTTAACATCCATTTCATATAGTTTAAAATTTATATGTGCATCATAAGCAAGTAAAATCCTAGTAGCTTCTAATCTGGCTAGAGGAGCAAAAGCCTCTTCATAGTCAATTCTTTCTTCGTGACTATAGATTTGTGCAACTAATCTAGCCTTGTTTCTCGCTATATTTCTAGATTCATCTACTTTATTTCTAAACACCGATTTAGTACCTATGGTGAAAGCGTCCTTAGGTATTTCAACAAGTTTCCAAACTTTATTTATTTCTAAATTATTGAGTTCTTATTGCATAGAAATTTCCCAAAATTCATAATTAATAGCATCATAAATGTTTTTAGGTTCAAGCTGTGACAAGAAGGCTTGATGTTCAACTTGATTTATAAGATAAGCTCTAGTCTGTGTCCCTCTATCTAGATTTCCTACAACAACATCTAAAGGATGATTCTTTAGAATCCTAGTTGATCTAGTAAAATTAGGACTAGAAATTTCATGTTCATCTATAGGTTTGGGTTCAAAAGAAGTAGATTCTGAAATATGTCCAAAACTGGATATTTTTATGGCAGGTTCTTTAGATTTATCATTAAGGTCCAGAATAGATAAATCTTCTTCAAGATTTTCAAGAGAGGTTTTAGGCTCATGTGGATCAGTTTTATCAAATTTGATGTGAACAGATTCTTCCACACATTTGTTTCTCTTGGTAAAGACTCTATAGGCTTTGCTAGTTAATGAATAACCATGAAAAATTCCTTCATCACTGTTAGAATCAAATTTGTCAAGATTATCCTTTGTATTAATAATAAAAACATTGAATCCAAAGTCTCTAAAGTAACTAACTTTGAGTTTTCTATTATTCCACAGCTCATATGAGGTCTTCTTGAGAACAGGTCTGACTAAGACTCTATTGATAATATAAAAAGTTGTATTCACAGCCTCAACCCAAAAATAAATAGGCAGGTCATATTCATTAAGCATGGTTCTAGAAATTTCTTGAAAGGTTCTATTCCATCTTTCTACTACACCATTCTGTTGAGGTGTCCTAGGGGTAGAAATGTTGTGACTATAGCCATTGTGTGAGAAATAAGATTCAAACTCTTGATTTTCAAACTCACGGCCATGATCACTTCTCAGAGTTATAATCTTAAGTCCACTATGGTTTTCTACGGACTTGGAGTATTTGATAAAGTAAGAACAAGCTTCACTTTTGTGATCTAAAAAGTATAACCAAGTATGTTTAGAAAAGTCATCTACTAGAACACAGACATAGTGCTTCCCATTTAAACTAGAAACTCTGGAAGGAACAAACAAGTCCATGTGAACCAACTCGAGAGGTTGAGAAGTTGAGACTTCTTTCTTTGATTTGAAAGATATTTTGTGTTGTTTTCCCTTTTGACAGGGATTACACACTTTGTCATTTGGAAAATCTAGTTTGGGTAACTCTCTAAATAAGTTCTAACTAGTCAGTTTTCTAAGTGAGTGTATATTTCAGTGTCCTAATATCCTTTTCCATAACCAAGACACTTTATGAAAAGAATTTAAACAAGTAATATTTTGTTTAGATAAAGAATTCAGATCAACAGTATAAATATTGTCATTTCTCAAAGCAGAGAATACTAAAACATTTTTAGAATTAAAAACATTACAAGAATAATTTTCAAACTTGACATTAAAACCATCATCACACAATTGGGAAATACGTAACAAATTATATTTATGTCCATTAACAAATAGCACTTTAGAAATTAAAACTGAATTAGTGTTACCAATTTGGCCTATGCCAATGATTTTTCCCTTAGAATTATCACCAAAGGTGACATAGCCTCCATCAACCTTTATTGGACTTTTAATGAATGAGTAATATCTAGACATATTCCTTTAACATCCACTGTCCATGTACCATATCTTCTTATGGGAACTCTTCAATAAGGTTTCTTACAAAAAAGATTTAGATTGGAAATGATTTTGGTACCCAGATCATCTTGGGTCCAGATATGTTAGAAATCAATGATTTTGGTTCCCAAATTTGTCTTATGGATCTCATATAATTTGATTCAAAAGATTTTGAAAGATAAACTCTATTGGATCTATAACTATGTGACTAACTAGTTGAAGAAAATTAATTTACAGAACTTGAACTAGCATAATTTTGTCCAGATTTCGGAGTAAATTTAGTTTTAGTAAACTGTCTTTTTCTAGGTTGATAACTTATTCCAGTAGCATATTTTTGTACCACTTGCTTTCCTAGAATTTGAGTTAAAGTGTCTTTTCCATTTGTGAATTTATCTAATTCCTTTCTAAGTTTCTCATTTGACATTTTCAGTTCAGTGTTTTCCTTTAACAGTTGAGCATTCTTCTATTTTTCAATTGTAAGTTCAGTTTTAACAGTTGTAGTGAGAGCATGTTGTTTCTTTAATGATTTGTATTTTTCCTTAACTTCATTGCATGTCTCTTCCTGCATATTATAGTATTCAAATAATTCCTCACTAGTCATGTTTTCAGAATCCGAATCAGATTCAATTCCAGAATAATAGGAATTTAAAGTAGGAGTATCTAAGGTTACCTTAGATGTGTTTGTCATGAAACACATGTTGGAATGTTTCTTTTCAGAATCAGACATTTCAGATTCACTTGTGCTGTCTTCTGAAGCACTCCAGGTTGCTTTCATTGCTTTCTTGTACGTATTGTCCTTATAGTCATATTTCTTCTAGAATTTTATCTTTGGTAAGTCTTCTTTAATGTGTCATTTTATTTTGCACTCGTAGCAAACAACTTCATCACTTTTATCTGGCTTTTACCAGTCATTCTTCCAATGTCCTTTATTATCAAACATTCCCTTGTAATTTGATTTTCTAAAAAATGTTTTCTTCCTATAAAATTTCTTAATCCTTCTGGCTATTTGATCCATTTTAGCATCACTATCCGAGTTTGAACTTTCAATTGTTGAACTATCAGTTTGTATTTGAGCATTTTCATTGCCCTTGCTCTTTGAAGCAGTAGTCTTTAAATCCATTGATTTCCTTTTTGGTTCATCATCTTCCTCTTTATTCACCATGAGTTCTTCCTCATACATCATAATCTTACCAATCAGCTCTTTGACAGGTAGAGCTCCAATGTCACATGAATCTCTTATTGAAATAGATGTGCCTCTCCATAAGTCTGGTAGACATCTCAGTATCCTCATTATTTGTTCCTTTGCTGGAACAACCATTCCAAGTGAATCCATTTTATTGACTATCTAATTGAACCTGAGATACATATAAGAAATGGGTTCATCAGTTTTCATTTTAATATTTTCATATTTAATATTATATGTATTTAATCTCATTTCCTTAACATTGGTTTTTCCCTCATGAGAAACACCCAATGTATCCCAAATTTCATAAGCAGTTTTGAAAGCAGATATTCTGTGAAATTCCTCATCTCCTAAAGCATAGTATAGGGAATTCATATCTTTACAACTATTATTGTAAGTATTCTTTGTGAGTTCATCCGAAGTAGTTCTTTTGGTTTCTGGAATTTTATAATGAGATTCTATAGCATTTCTAATATCAAAACTGATACGTTCCAAAAGAATTTTCATTTTAAGCTTCCACTGGGCATAGTTTGTACCTTTAATGAAAGGTGGCCAGTTAGTAGCAGCACCCTCTAGTCTATTATCCATAGCTAGATTTTAGAAATTAAATTTAAAGAGATAAAATTTACAACTAAAAGAAATTTAAGATCTTTAAAGATGCAACTAAAATCACAGTTGAAAAACATAGTATTTCAAAAAAATCCTTTAACAAAAACAACATCTGATACCAAATGTTGGTCAGAGTGGATACTCAAGAGGGGGGTGAATTGAGTTCCAATTAATATTTCTGTTAAAATATTGTCTATTAAAATCCCCCAATTTATAAAACAAGTTAAACTATAGTGAATTTATACAGATTTTAAATGTTCACATAGCTTCTCAAATATTGATTAAGTCTCAGTTAATTTAACCAAAATATTAAACTAACTTTTGAAACAAACCTACTGATTTACAATAAGTGTAAAAAATTGCTAATTTAACAATCGAAGTAACTTTAAAATGGTTTTTTATTTCAATGTAACACCAGTAGAATATAAAATATATATGTAGTATACTTAAAACATAAACTAAAAATTCACAACAGATATAACAAGAGGTTCAGTCTCAAGCCAAGACTTAGTCCTCTAAATTTTATATAATTTTGATACACACCCTAGATCGGGGTTAACAGTAGTTTAAAAAACTGTCCAGGCCACGTAGGGACCTCTAGAATAGTTCTTCATGGGAATCAAAACAAAGACTAGACCACACAAGGACCTCTTCCACAGTTGTCGTGGGTAAACAAGAGTTAAGAGTTTTGAAGTGAGGATTTTGATATCCTCCAGTTCAGTGAAGAATACAATGTGTGTGTGTGAGATATACATATTGCACCACGTTGCTTGAATGTAATTAAAAAAATCACTTAGAGAGAACAGATAAAAGTTTATAAAGCTCTAGTGATTAGCAATGCAGCTCTGGACTTGTTGGATTTAGCAGAAATGCTTCTGAGTCCTTATCTGGTGTTTCTTTTGAAAAACAGAGTGTCGTGGTTCAGCTGGTATTCCACCAGTGAGAAGTATCTCTTGATTCGTTGTGTGTTATTCAATAATGTTGGATTGTACTCATGAGAGTTATTTGAAAGTCATGCAATCTACTTCTTTCTCAGTATTGTTCTTCTAGTTTAGCACAGTGTACTCAGGCTTATGTAAGTTCTTCTTGTTGTATTGTCGCACCCTTTTTTTGTGTACTACAGCTCAATCTTCCTTATGCTCCACGAGCTCTGGCAATAGGAATGATTTCCTTTCCATAGATACGAGGTACGGTTTCCCAAAAGACCAAAAACTATCATTAAATAACATTAATTGCATTAAAGACATCAAATATGACTGTTAGTGTTATTTAAATAATATTGACAAAAAGGTTATGAAACGGTGTCACATTGATTATGTAAACTATGTCTTCTTCACGGTATGTGGTTCACGGTATGTGGTTCATAGTATGTGCTTCACTGTGTCTAGCTCACTGTGTCTGAATCTCGGTTTGTCATTCATGGTGTCTGGGTCATGGTGTGTCCTTCATACTGTTTGGGTCACGGTGTGTCCTTCACGGTGTCTGGGTCACGGTGTGTCCTTCACGGTGTCTGGGTCACAATGTATCCTTCATGGTGTCTCTATACTTGGACAGATATCTATATTTAGACTTAAACTTTAATATGCAGAATAATGATTAATCTTAATTATTAGAGACTAAGAGAAGTTAAAACATAAATATAAATGCATGATAATATAAGTGAGATTTGTGATCATGCATAAGACTTGTAAATAAAAAAGAGATTAATTAACATCAATAAGATTTTCTATCATTTAAAACATGATGTGTAGTTATTATTGCGATTGGAGAAAATTAACAAGATGTTAAATTAAGATTTAGATTAATTAACAGTAATAATATTTGTGATCATTAAAACATGATTAATACATGAGGAGTCCAATAGAATCTATCATTTCCACCATTCTCTTCATTACAGACTGCCAAAACAAATATATCATTTATTTATAAATTATATGTATTCCATGATAAACATACCATCTACAATGGTGATATGTGTTAAGAATCTATTTCACATATGTTGATGGAACCACTATCTAATTTCTAAAATGACACATATATCTCTCTTTTAACTTACATCCCTTAACAGTCTTTCCTCTATTGAGTTTTGAACTCATAGAAACACATTCAAGATTCCATCTATATGACTCCTTAACTTCCTCAACCACATCATGAATAAATGAAACTTGGAACAAATTCACAATATGACATTTTATAGAACACTATAAATTCATATCCTCAATTAATGACATTTTCATTATCTTATGAGAATATTTTAGACATTTTATTTTATTAAATCACACTTTTAAAATCTCATTAGTGGAAAATGTGTTTCTAAAACATGTGATCTATAAACACCCAATTGTTATCCCAAATATAAAAATTATGTCATGTTTTCAAATTATAGACTACAAAATATAATTTTGAATTGTGTATAGAGGATTTTTTTCACATGAACTTGTATCTATCGTGACCCTTAATAAATAACATAATCTTTTTTTCATTAGAACAAAACCCAACCCAGATACTGATGCATCAAAAAAGATGACACGACTATGAAATAATTTTGATAATTCCAGGATAGGTGATAATGTATTCCAAAACGTGTGTTATTAGAAATAATAATGAAAATAATCCTTCCACTAAAAATTAATTCCCTTCCTCATCAACAATTTAATTTGTGATGCGATATGTGAAAAATTTAAAAAAAAATCTTCAGTTGTGTTTCGTTATGAAGAATAATCATTATATCACTATAAAACAATCTATTATTACCATGATAAAATACGTTATATATTTTAAAGATCCAATAAAACTCTTTTCTCATAAATCACATGACCAAGGAAACATAATTATTTTATCAAAAAGACACATTTTGACTGCATAATATTAAGATGATTCTCCCACAAGATACCCAATACTCTAGCCATGTTTTCTACATGATCATCAGTTGCCCTAGAATGCACCATCATATAATTAAAAAACATAAATACAATTTAATTAATATATATTATTTTTAATTCATTATTTCCATAAAAAAATCAAGTGGATTCATGAGAACATAAGGCATAACTCGATACTCAAAGTGTCCCTAAAAACTTCTAAAGCATGTTTTCAGAATATCCTCTATTTGAAATCAGAGTTGGTGATACCATAATGGTAATTAAATTTAGGAAAACTATTTTCTCACATTAATTGATCAATTAATTCATCAATGTCTGGAACAGTATACCTAATCCTTATCACAACATGTTTTAGATTATGGTAATCCATACAAATCTAAATAATTCCATCCATCATCTTAGAAATATGTACTAGTGCTTCCCATGGGAAAAATCTCGGTTGAATGATTCTTTTTTATTTCAAACTCATTTTGTTCATTTTTTTGTCCACACAATTATTTGGGTTTCATCTTATATGATTTAAGGGAAATAGGATATTTTTCTAGTAGAGGTTCCACCAGAAAATCCACATCTCTTTTGGGTTGAAACCATGAGAAAATTTCAAGAAACACATCAGGGAATTGGAAAAATAGAGTTTAAAAATCACGATTTTCAATATTATATCATAATTTCTATATAACCACTTCTATAAGATAGTATATAGTTCCAACCACTAGTAAAAAAGGCACTTTTATGACAGAATCAACTTCATAAACACCATTAAATAGATGTTTCACACCATACAAAGATGATAAAATCACTTGTCTATCCTAATATTCTATATCGATATTGGAATTAATCAACCAATTAATTCCCAAGATCATGTCCAAGATGACCATCATAATAAATGGGAAGTGGCATTCCTATTATTCCACATTTATTTTCATCATACATACTACTCACATAAAATATTAATATTCTGATTGGCAAAGGGGACTATGTAGTTTTAAAATAGAAGAATCATCTAATGATGAAATACCATAAGGTGAAAAATACTTATATAAAGAAACAATTGGAATGAAGTCATATCAAACATAAAATACATAAGGGTACAATTCAAAAAAAATTCCTTTCTCCATCAATGTTCTAGGTTGATCATCTTCAATCAAATTCCCCACACCCTTAAATTATTTAGTTGATGCAAATTCCTATTTATTTTCATGTTGTTATTTTCCTTGCCGAGGAGTCATGTTGTTCCTTGAGTCACCACAACTAAATTTGTTATGAGGACGTGTGTTATTCTAATGAGATATTCCCTTCAATTCAAATGATGTATTATAGACATAATTTGTATTTACCTTACCTTTTTTTCTATACACTATGAAAATAGCACTAATGTAGTCCCATATTCTTACTATTGTGAATTAATCATGGTGGTTCCATATAGTTTGGCATTACATTGTTAATGAACCCACATTGGAAGGATCTTTTATTACATTTATGTCATGGAGAGAAGTTAACTAATCCTTTTATTTGATTCTAATTCATACCATCACATTGATAGTGGGTGTAACTCGACATTTTTTCATAGAATTATAATTCCCACATATTCTAGTGTGGGAAGACATACTCCTTTTCACCACATTATTTGTGATTTTACATTCTTCTATATTTAAATATAAACTCTCTAAAAGATGAATTTTATTTATTTAGAAAAAATATTTATTTTTTGGTATCAATCTAATATCTTTTTAGGGATCATTTTTTGTTGAACAATTCTATAAAATTCTACCATGTAATTCCTTGAAAAAATTGACTAAAAAACTAAATCCTACAATTGGTGTGCCAGATCATTCATCATATATGCTGTTAATATTAATTTTATCTCATTCTATGTCCCCATGAATTCAAAAAATATATTCTTATAGTTCAACCACACCTCTACTTTATCAGGTTCCAGATCCAACATATAGATTGGTTGATTTTTCTTTTGGAACTGAACTAAATAGTGAATCTATCACGGCTTAGTGTTCTGGTATCCTCTATCTAGTGATTTGAAATCCTTGATGCTGCTATGAACAATCCCTTGGTTCACCCGTGACTCGGGTGAATTTATAATCTCTAAATTATCTTTTGGTTGATTCCTATGAAACATACCAGGTCCCATCTTTATTAAATGATATAAAACCCCATCTAGTCTCACTCATGTAAAACTAAAGGATTATAAGTTTGAAACCTAAATATCAAAAAATACCACCACCACTCCTTTTCAAAATCCCACCATTATAATAATTTAAAATGTTATTTATAATTCTTAAATCCAAATATGATCAATATATTCTATGTGGGTAAATATTTTGTAAATGAATTATATTCACTCTTCATTAGCTAATCCAATTATTATCAGATGAGAACTCACCAATAATTTTTTTAAAAACTTTTATACTTGAACACCATAGTAAAAATATGTTTAGAATAAAAGGGTTAGTTATGCCTTATAAGATGTACTTTTATAGTATCAATTATCCTATATCCTTGCAACTATTGCTAAAAAAAATGTATTGGAAAATATTTGTACAATTTATAACTCAAGGACGAAGGAAAAAAATTCAATGTTAAACTCAAGGACCCAAAATAGTTTATTATATTTGTAACATCCCACCCCTGATTACTTTTAGAATCGGTTGCAGTTTTACTATCCTTAGGTGATATTCCCAATACACCATGTATGGGCCCAATTCTTATTAGACCGAATCATTGAAAATTTTGAAGTCTTGTGGAGCTTGGGGGATTTTTGGAATAGGTAAGGAGGTTTTCATTGATGAAAATACAAGAAGTGTATCTCCTTGACCCCAGTTACCTAGAGTTGGTTCATTAATACATAACACTGTAATGATACAAGGGATCATGTCCTGAAAGGCCGATCAGTTTAGTAATCTTCGAATTACATGAAATGCTCATATGTTTTACATTAAATCATGAAATAAAAAAATCAACTACATTTTGTACCCTTTTTAAACACACTTATATCATTAGAAAATCCTTGCAGGTCAACCATAAAATGCTTCTTCACATCCTGGGAAAAATAAAACATTGAAAGGGGTGAGCGCAGATGCTCAGTAAGGAAAACAATATATCAAAAACTTTCATAAATAAGCATACACATTTAAGGATATGTATAAGACTAAAACAAAGGCCTTTTAAACATGAAAATAAAAATAATATGGAAAAGATAAAATCAAATAATTCCATTTACTTATTCAAATAGATATTCTATTAGTCGAATAATCACATTGAATATCAATAACCACTTTCTTAATGATGGAATGCATAATCCCAGACATCATAACCTCATAGTCAACGCTTTGTGCCAAGACTAAAAATAATATTTTGTCAAGGACTTGTTCCAAGACACTAGTTTGTCTCATGAGACCCACTAATGAATCGGGGAGCTATAGTGGTCTCCCCCCATCACTTACTATGTTTAATGCATTCCTCATATGAAAAGATCTAAACTTAACATAAACATTTGTATTAAAACAAGCAAAAAAAATGTCAATACATTATCCATAAACCATGAATGGTATAAAAAGGACACATCCACAGTCAAACAGATCACAAAGCCTTCAATACAGTATGGAATATTTGTATAATTATAAATCAACCTTGATCAAGAATAATATCCAGTAATGGATGTTCACATAGTTGAAAATGATCAGTAAAAATAATCGATAGAAATATCCCTTTTTCATGAAAACATTTAAAATCCTCACTATCTATCAAGAAGCTATTTAAAATAGATTTTTAAATCATAGTATCCCTTACCAATTTGAAACTTATAAAAGTAATTTAAATTTTAAAACATTAATGTCCATATAAATAAAACCTTAAAACCATTTTTAAAACATTTACATTATTACAAAATATTTAGAAGAATAAATTTTTAAAACATTTAAACAGATATTTTAGTTATAGTTCTAAACCAAATGAGAGATGCTTGAATACAAATAATTTAGGTAATAATTCCTTTATAATATAATTAGAATAAAGGTATTCATGATATACTGTGTCAATGCATAATATATACACCAACCAAAAGTGAGTTGGCGCACAACAACAAAGAAGACTCAATGGAATGTTAGTTGAGATGAAATCCCTTATAAAGACCGTATCCTTAGGTAAAGGATTGATCAATGACATAGTTATGTGTGAAAAATATAAATACACTCATTATGAATGGATATTCTGTGTAAATCAATTAGATGACATTAACACATATTCCTATAAAAATAACCCCAATGAATTGGATGTTTATCTCAATGAATGGAGATTGAGTTAAAATTACTCTTATCATGTTCATATCGATGACTTTAGAATTTATCAATGGAGTGATTATGTGTATAAAAATTATATCCACATAAAGGGGAGTGGATATTACTATACAAATAATAAATAGTGATTCCACACATAATTAGGGTGTAAAATAATCAATGATGTATGCGTAAACCCCAATGTTTGGAAATCAAAATTTGAAATTCACTTAACGATTTGGTAACACACGAGACATAAAAACCATGAAAGAAGTATCATAAAATGAAGATGTAAATACCCATAAATTAAATTATATTTCACAAAGAATAAAATCATGTGCAGTACATACACCACCCAATAAGAAATAGTGGCAATATAGCATGAATTTCTCGAGAATAAGAAGTGAGATGAAGACCCATTACCTTGTAATTTTCCTTGGTTAAGGGTGAGTCAGCCTCCTATATAATAGTTAAATAATTGTTATTAAATTATACAAGAACAATATACATAAATATTATATCATATATGATCCTCTAATATTGCTTTGTTAATAATATTTTAGTAGTATCATCGTTTCGGGTGTTAACTGGCCAGTTTTCCTTTATAAACTCAGTTACATAATCCTTGTTTTTTATGAATATAATGTATTTTATTCATATAAAGAATTATATTAAGTTCATAAACATTATTTTTAATCATAAAATAAAAATTATTCTTGAATTATTATGATGGGTAATTAATCCCATCGTGTTCGTGGAGACAATAATCCGTATGTACATACGAGCGAAAATATAATTATATTGATCGAGAAATCATATGTAATTGGATGGTATATTATATATACATAATCATTAAAATGTTATATTTTTTATTTAAATCAGTTATAGTCATTATTATACACATCCAAATAATGAAGTGTTTGAATAAAAAACAACACCATGACGTGGAGACGGTAATCTCTACGCATGCAATTATGATGACTTTGTCATTTATAGGATCGATAGAATAATGAATATGTTTGTACCATTTTTATAATAACATCAAATTATATAGAAGATAATCAAATTATTATTTTAAAATGGAAATAACAAAGAAAGAGGAAGTGGAAAAAGAAAAGAACATGAAAGAGGTGATGAAATATTTACCTCTTTTTCGGGTTCTACCTTTTGATTTGATTTAAAGGGCTCCATAGGATGGCTTTCTGACCAATGGAATGCCTCTAGGTTGAATGATGGAAAGTTGGAAGGATATTTGATCAGGGGTTGGCTGAGCCAAAAGGCTTTGGAGGTGTGAAATTTATAGAAGGGGAAGTGCCCTTTTATAAGAGATGTGAGGGTCACTTTAGGAAAAGATTGAAATTTTATTGTATAATAAAACCCTTTTCGGTTTATAATGGCTCCTAAATGAATTATATAAAGGATAATTTGGTATGGGTCGAAAAATTCTCAACCAATTGGTTTTAGAAAAGTTTAGTTTACCATTTTATCCTTATCTTTTAGATTTAACTCTTAGTTAAATAGTTTAACTTTTATCGTGTCATCTTGTATTTTTACAATATTTTGTTGATAAACATACTCTATACATCCAAGAGAACCTCAAGTGGTTCATTAATGAAATATATATTATTATTTAAGCCCTTTTCCAGAACCTTTTATTATGAGGAATATTATATCAACCAATAATATAGTATTTGTTTTAAAAAATCAACTATATTAATTTGGACACTATTTAGTACTTTATTTTTTTGGAAATCCAATAAATCTTTATCACATACAATAAAATTTATTCAAGGAACCATAACATGTCATATTAACCTATTGAAATAGTGTAATTCCTCAGAAGGCTGAGTTTACATTTGTTTGGATATTTATAATATCAATTATTTTAATATTTCATTAGTATGGTAATTACAACATCATCATTGTCTCATAAATATATTAAATTATATAATGTCTAAAAATAATAAATAAAATACCATTATGTAGAAAATATTATTATCTTTCTAATTAATATTTATAGTCAAATTTATATTGTCTATAACCCTATATTAAAAATGGTTTATTTATTAATCTTTGAATATATCTCTTAAAACACTTCTTTAAATAAAATAATAATAATGGTCATAATATTATCCAAGTGTATCAAAGGGGGACATATTTTATTCGTAAGGCTGTTTTTGGACGAATTATACTTATCCAATAGAATTAGGACATGTGTTAGGGTAATTATTTTATCATTTTTTTCCTTAATTACGCTATTTACTATTTACCACTGTAAATAAATGTCAAAAGTTACTAATCACCAAAAATTATTTTAATGTTATTGAACCACATTTTACTTAATTATATAAAGTTCGTCTCTTTGATTTATGAAATTCAACTCAATGAAGCTGTAAAATTATGTTTTATGCAAATTTTCAAATGCTCCTAGGAGGTGGGTAAAAGAGAGCAGAAAGTTCAATAAAATTTAATACATCTAATTTTATTATAAAATGATTCTAATGAATTAAATTGAACATATATAGTTATTATATATCTATTTTGACATAAAATAAATTTAATTTAATTAAATAATTATTTAAATAAATATTATGTTTTAAACTATAACTCAGTGTTTTTCATTATTCATAAAAAGGGGAATGCTTTCAGAAAAATGAAACAAATTCAACCTAAGATAATTTTGATATTATGAATTCAAAAATGATATATATTTTACAAAATTAAAAACATATAAGTTGCATTAATTAATATAAAATTCATTCCTGTTGTCAAAACCGAAAAGCTGGTTTTTGAAAAATAAAAACAATCAAAATATTGACATGTGTTTATATCAACATTAAATGTGAAATTTCTTATAATTACCTACATTTTATTAAATGATAAAAATATAATCTAATTATACATACAAATCATTAAAATAAATAATTTAACACTATAAATTATTTCGATTAAAAAGTTGTTTTCCATTAATATTTAGTATTTTTAAGTTTAAAACAAAATATGAAAGTTATCAGAAAAGTACAAAACATTTATCCAAAATATATTTTTTTGTCCCAATTCTAAAGAAGAATTTACATTCATTAAATTCAATATATAAAAGTGTCAAATATTAGTTTTAAAACGGGGTTTCTATTAAAAGGTGGTAAAATTGAATTTTTTGAAAAATTATTCTTTTTTCTGAAAAATGAATAAGTTCTTATATTTGGTTGAAGAAACATATAATATGTATTCCAAAATTATATGGATTACATAAAATTCAAAATTCAGTCAATACTATTCGTAACAACTTTTGAATGTCTAGTTTGGTTAGTCGTGGTGCTCTCAAACCTTGTGTTGTGTGTTGCGCAAGATATTTAAAAACTTTAAAGAAAATAACTTACAATGAAATCTTGGGGTGTTACATTCTTCCCCACTTTTGTAAATTGTTTCCTCGCAATTTTAAAATTGGGATTGGGAACTTCATTTTTAGTCCCTCATCAAAAAATTATTCAATAAAACTATCATTTTAAAATAAGGAAAAAGAAGTACAAAGGTCACCTAAGATAACCCATATTAAGAATACATGTAAGAAAACATGGATATGGAAGATAAAAACAGTGTCAAGTTCTGATGAAGAGTGATAGAAAACATGATAAAGAGAAAGTAAACATTAAGAAAACCACAAACCTGTGATGGGATAAACGATCATTAGTTTCATAGTTGGAAAAGTAAATGGGTAACATTTTTTGTTTTAAGTTCCATTTCATAAAGTTGAGGAATTGATTTATGAGATTGACTAAGAACATAAATATATATACATACTTTTTAAGTAGAGTTTCATTCTTTCATAAATTTCTACCACCAAGTCATCTTTTTTTTTTCAAACGATGTGTATTCGAGATGACTTGGTCACACTTGAAGTACTCGAATCAACTTATAGATAATCACATAATCCACAAAAGATAAACAATATATATATTTCATTGTCTTTAGAGATTAACAAAAACCAAAATTGTTAGTACAGTATCAGATGATCCCTAGAAAGGATAATCCTTTAGTGAAATAAATACTAATCTTAATTTTTAAAATTAAACCAACAATACCAAAAGTTCAACAATTAACTTTCAATAAACAATTGTCCTTAAAATCATTCAATATAATCCAAACTATTATTGTAACCCAAAACGTAGAAGAATTTTATTACACAGTCTTCCACGTTAAACTATATATCCAAATAACATCGACTACTCTTAAAGTCACATGCTTAAAAGTAATTATCCTAGTCAAATATTATCTATTATAGGTTAATAATTTCCATAAAAAACCCTACACACTATCAATCCTTAATAAATAAATAGATAATAATCTACCATTACTCTTCAAATTAAATACTATAGTGTTCTATTTTCCTTATTCATATAGTGTTCCCAACAGAGAGAATTTCTTACAAAATTACATTTATCAATTATTAAACTAATAATTAACCTATACTTGGGATGTCCATTTGATAATTCATAAGATCCCAATTAAACTTACTACTGATAAACAAAATCATTTAACTAAAAATAATTAGTCACAGTAACTAGGGACTTCACGTAGTCCAGTGGTAAGGGATAAATCCCAATCACACTCTGGTTGTGGGTTCGATTCCCTCAAATTTGTCTGACGTGATGGGTTGTCACATGGTCTGATTATTGTTCTTTTTTAAAAACAATATTTTATAATATTACCAAAATGGGATAAATTTTTCAACATAAATATAACATAATTTAACCACAAATGTTATCTCATACCTCACATTTTTCATCCCAAAAATTAATAACCTTTAATTGACTCAAATTCAAGGATCATATAAACCCAAATGGTTCTTTATAAATATATCCAAAAAAAGAAAAGATAATTCTTTCTCAAATAGAATTTTCTCATAATATACTACATGGTTACATATATATGAGAATAGTATTCCAAAGAAATCCCAAACTTTTAAACATTTCTCCATTCATTTATTTCCTAATAGGTTCTTCCTTGACTTAGATGTTATCATATAGAATAGGGAATTAACTCATGTATTTCCAAGGTCCCTTACATTTACAGAAAATGAATGTAATTGGATTCTTAGGATCATTTTTATTTTCTCCCATAGAACTCTTCATTTTTCCTAAACAATTCTTTACTTTATGTCCTTCTTTTCCACACATAAAACAATTCTTTATTCAATTGACACAGTTTCCTAGGTGTCTCCTTACATGTTTCCAACATGATAGAAATTGAGATTTCCTTTCCCCATGGTCTCCACTACTAGAGCTCGTATCATTCACATCATTTCTCTTCTTTGTTGAGTCAGGGAGTTGGTAAATATATATGTTGTTGATCATATTTATTGAAAACAGATTTGTCATGAACATAATATCATTTACTCATATCGACATACCATTTCATTGCTCATTTACACTACCGTTCCTACCTTATACATCATGTTCAATGTTACTTTGACTTACATGGAATCCATCCATTGACTAACATGAGAAAATAGAGTGTGTCTCAAAAAATAATTTAGAGAAAATCATAACACCTTATTTTCAATCTTAAATACCTTAGGATTAACCAAGGTTATTAATTCTCATCTTATATTAAAATCCTTAAAATAATTTTGTAATGAAAATTTGAATTATCCTAAGTATATCCCCAGGGAGTGTCGTAACCAAGAGTGCAGCAAGGCCCATGTTCGTGCACCAGTTACCATTTGAGTCTAGCTCAAAGTAGTGTTTTCGGGTTTTACACCTAGGTACATCTATGCCAGATTCGCCTCTACCTAATCATATATTGTCAGGGATGTATTTTTTGGAAAACTCATAAAAACTTTTACAGTACCAAAACTCTAGGATGTTCTTCTATACTAACCCTCAAAGTCTATCTCAGGTTAATGTTCTATAATAAGAGTTTTTCTAAATCATGCTTCCAAGGTTTGTACTAAACATTCTCTAATATCAATTGTAATGCCCCAAACCCAGTTATCAAGAGTCAGTGCATTAATATGTAACATTGGAATGATACAATGGATAATGTCCTGAAAGACAGATCAATTTAGTAGCCTTGGATGTACTAGATACACTCATATGTTTTACATTACATCATGAAATAAAAACATCACCAAAAGTTTGTCCCATTTTTAAACACACTTATATCCATAGCCTATCCCTACAGGACAACCATAAAATACTTCTTCACATCCTGGGAAAAATAAAACATAGAATGGGGTGAGCTCAAATTCTCAGTAAGGATAATAATATAGTAGAATCATTCATAAATAACCATAATCATTTAAGGAAATGTATAAGACTAAAATAAATTTCTTTTTAACTTAAACTTCGGCATAACATGGCCATGATAAAATCAAATAATTATATTTACTTATTGAAATGGATATTATACTAGTCAAATAATCACATGAAATATCAATAGCAACTTTCATAATGATGGAATGCATAATGCCAGACTTTATAACCACATAGTCAAGGCCTTGTGCCAAGACTACAAATAAGACTTTGTCAAGGACTTCTTCCAAGACACTAGTTTGTCTAATGAGACCAACTGATTAATTGAGGAGCTATAGAGGCCGCCACCCATCACTTAATAATTTCAATTCATTCCTTATATGAAAATGTTTAAACATAACATAATCATTCTTATTATGGTATATGAAATATCAATACTTTATCCATAAACCATGAATGGTATAAAAACAACACATCCACAATCAAACATATCAAAAATCCTTCAATAAAGTATGAAATACTTGTATCATAATAAATCATCCATGATCAATAATAATATCCAGTAATGGATGTTGAAATAGTTGAAAATGATCAGTAAAAAGATTTGAGAGAAATATCACTTTTTCATGAATAAAATTAAAAGTCTCATTATTTATCATAAATCTGTTAAAAAGAGATTTTTGAATCAATTTTTCCCATACCATGTTGAATATTTTAAAAGTAATTTCAATTTTAAAACATTAATTTTCATATAAATAACACCTTAAAACAATTTTTAAAACATGGACATTAATGAGAAATATTTAGAAGAATAAATTTTTAGATCATTTAAAATGATAATTTATTTAGAGTTCCTAACCAAATGAGAGACCCTTGAATACAAATAATTGAGTTAATAAAAACATTATAATATCATAAGAAAAAATTTATTCATTATATACTATGTCAATGAATAGTGTATACACCAACCAAAAATGAGTTTGCACACAAAACAAAAGAATAATCAATGGAATGTATGTTGAGATGAAATCCCTTATAAAGACTGTATCCTTAGGTAGAGGATAAATCAATGAAATAATTATGTGTGAAAAAATATAAATACACTCAATGTGATTGGATATTGAGTTTAAATAAATTAGAGTACATTCACACATATTCTTGTAAAAACAACAACAATGAATTTTATGTTTAACTCAATGAATAGAGATTGAGTCAAAATTACTCTTATCATGTTCATATCGATGAAATGAGAATTTTTCAATGTAGTGATTATGTGTATCAAAATTATATTCACTGAAAAGGGAGTTTAAATGACTATAAAATTAATAAAAATTTATTCCACACATAATGAGGGTGTAAAATAATCAATGAACCACGCGTAAACCCTAATGAGTCGACATCTAAATTTGAAATTCCCTTACCGATTCAGTGACATACGAATCATACACCTCATGAAAGAAGTATCTTACAAATAAGATGAAAATACCCATGAATTAAAATATATTTCACAAAGAATACAATCATGGGAAGTATATACACCACAAAAAAAAAAGAAATACTGGCAATATAGCTTGAATCTCACGGGAATAAAAAATGAGATGAAAACCTCATACCTTGTACTTTTCCGTGGTTGAGGGTACGTTAACATTCTCTATAATAGTAAAATAATTGTTATTAAATTAAACAGTAACTATATACATATATTTGATATCATATATTATCCTTTAATATTTATATGTTAATAATATTTTTGTAGTATCATCGTTTCGGGTGTTAACAGATCTGTTTTCCTTTATATACTCTGTTACATAAGACATGTTTTTTATGGATAGGATGTATTTCATTCATATCTAGAGTGATATTAAGTTAATATACATTATTTTTAATCATAAAATGAAAATTATTCTTTAATTATTACGATGGAGAATGAATCTTATCGCGTTCGTGGAGATAATAATCTGTACGTACGCACAAGAGACAATATCATTATATTGATGGTGAAATCGTATGTAATTGGATGGTATCTCATATATACATAATAATGAACATGTTATATTTATTATTTAAATTATTTATACTTATTATTATACCCATCCAAATAATTAAGTGTTTGAATAACAAACTACACCACGACATGGAGACGGTAATCCGCACACACACACGTAAGGTGACATTATCATTAATAGGATGGATATTATAATAAATGTAGTTGTACCTTTTTTATAATAACATAAAATTATATATAATATACTGGAGTTGTTATTTTAGAATGGAAACAACAAAGAAAGAGTAAGTGGAAGAAGAAATGAACATGAAAGAGGTGATGAAATATTTACCTCTTCTTTGGGTTCTTCCTTTTGATTTGATCAAAATGGCTACGTAAAATGGCTTTATGACCAATGGAATGCCTTTAGGATGAAGGGAGGAATTTTTGGAGGATATTTTGGAAGGGTTTTGTGGAGAAAAAAAGTTCTGGAGGTGTGAAATGAAGATAAGGGGAAGTGACCTTTTATAAGAGAGGTGAGGGTCACTTTAGGAAAATCTTGAAATATTAATTTATTATAAAATCAATTTCGGTTTATAAGGACTCCAAGTTGAATGATATAAAGGATAAGGTGGGGAAGGGTCGAAAACCTCTCATCCAATAGGTTTTAGACATGTTTAGGTTACCATTTTAAACTTATATTTTAGATTTAACTCTTAGTTAAATAATTTAACTTTTATTGTGTCTTCTCGTATTCTTACACTATATGGTTAATAAACATACTATAAAATTTAAATAGAACCTAAAGTGGTTAATTAATGACATAAATAATATTATTTAATCTATTTTTCTAATCCTTATATTTTTAGGATAATTTTATCAACCAATAATATTCTATTTGTTTTAAAAACTCAATTACGTCAATTTTGACACGATTTAGTATTGGATTTTTTTTGAAATCCATAAAGACTTTGACACAAAAAATAAAATTTATTTAACCAAACCTAATATGACATATTAAGCTGTAAAATTATTTTAATTCATCAGCAGTCTTAATTTACATTTATTTTGATATTTATTATATAAATTATTTTAATATTTCATTAACACGGTAATTACTGCATCATTATTGTTTCATAAATCAAATAAATTATATAATGTATAAAAATTATAAATAAAATACAATTATTTATAAAATATATTTATCATTATAATGAATATTTATAGTTGAATTTATATTGGGTGTAACCCTATATTAAAAATGGTTTAGTTATTAAACATTGAATTTAACTCTTTTAACTCTTCTTTAAATAAAATAATAATAAATTTCCTAATCTAATCCAATTATACTAATGGTGGAAAAATTTTATTCCTAAGGTTTGTTTTGGTCTAATTATAAATATCCAATAGAAATAGGTCATGTGTTAGGGTAATTATGATATCATTTTTACCCTTAATTCACTATTCACTTTTAACTTTGGTAAATAAAAATCAAAAGTTACTATTCAACAAAAATTATTTTTATCTTATTGAACCTAATTTTACTTACTGATATTAACCGTGTCTCTTGGATTGTTGAAATTGAACTCATAGAAGTGATAAAATTATGTTCTATGCAAATTTTCAAATTCTCCTAGAAGGTGTCTAAAAGATAGTAGAAAGTTCAATAAAAAATTTTAAATATAATTTTATTATAAAATGTCTCAAATTAATTACATTTAAATAATAGAGTTATTATATTTCTATTTTTAATTAAATTAAATTTAAATAAAATAAATAAATATTTAAATAAAGAGTCGGTTTTAAACTAGAACGTAGTGTTTTTCATTATTTATAAAAAATTGAATGTTTTCAAAAAAAATACCAAAAATTCACCCTATGATAATTTTGATATTTCTAATCCAAAAATGAATTCTATTTGATCAAATTCAAAACAAATAAGTTGCATTAATACATTTCAAATAAATTCTTATTATCAAAACTGAAAAGCGGGTTACAAAAATAAAAACAATCAAAAGATTAACATGTGTTTATGTCAAAGATAAATGTGAAATTACACATAATGACCTACATTGTATTAAATGATTAAAATATAATTTAATTAGACTTATAAACCATTAAAATACGTAATTTATCACTATAAATTATTTCGATTAAAAAAGTTATAGTCAATTAAAATTTGGAATTTTTCAGTATTCATCAAAATATGAATGTTATCATAAAAGTACTAAATATTTATGTGAAATAAGTTTTTATGTCCCGATTCTAAAGAAGAATTTAATTTTAGTAAATTGAATATATAAAAGTGTCAAATATTAGTTTTTTAAAAAGGTTTTTCCATTAAAGTGTGGTAAAATTTCATTTTTAAAAAAATACTTCAATTTTCTGAAAAAATGAATTTTTTCATATATTATGTCTATAAAACAGATAATATATATTCTAAAATTATATGGATTATATAAAATTAAAATTCAGTTAATACTATTCATAACTGATTTTGAACGACTAGTTTGGTATGTCGTGGGTCACTCGAACTCAGTGTTGCGTGCAGCGCAAGCTATTGAATTACTTCAAAGAAAATAACTTAATATGAAATCATTTGGTGTTACAATCTTCCCCCATTTTGGAAATTGAGTCCTCACAGTTTTAAAATTGGGACTGGGAACTTTATTGAAAGTCCCACATCGGAAAAATTTTCAATAAAACAATCAGTTTAAAATACGTAAACAGAAGTACAAAGGCCACCCGAGAGAACCCATACTAGGATTCAGTGTAGAAAAACATAGATATGGAAGATAAACTAAGTGTCAAGTTCTGATGAAGAGTGATAGAAAACATGATTAGGAGAAAGTTAACAATATGAAAACCACAAACTTGTGATGGGATAAATGGTCATTAGTTTTCTAGTGGGAAAAGTAAATGTATAACGTTTTTTAAGTTCCATTTCATAAAGTTAAGGAATTTATTTATGAGATTGACTAATAATATAAATATACTTTTTAAGTATAGTTTCATCCTTTAATAAATATCTACCACCAACTAATCGTTTTTTCAAACGATGCGTATTCATGATTCCTTGGTCACACCTAAAGTGCTAGAATCAAATTCTAGAGAATCACATAATCCACAAAAGATAAACTATATATATTTACCATGTCTTTATAGATTAACAAAAAACTAAATAGTTAGTACAAGATCATATGATCCCCCAAAATGTATAATCCTTTAGAGAAAGAAATACTAATCTTAATTTCTAAAATTAAACCAATAATACCAAAAGTTCAATAAATACCATTCAATAAAAATTTGTCCTTAAAATTATTCAATATAATCCAAACTATTATTGAAACCCAAAATGTTGAAGATTTTGATTACATAGTCTTCCTTGTTAAATTGTATCTCCATAGAAAATTTATACTCTTAAAGTCACATGCATAAAAGTAATTAACCTAATCACATATTCTCCATGATTGGTTAGTCTGTTCCATAAATAACCCAAATATCTATAAATCCACAAAAAAATCATAAATAAGAATCTACCATTACTCATCAAATGAAATCCTATAGTATTCTACTTTCTTTAAGAATATAGTGTTCCCAGTAAAGCGAATGTTTTCCAAAATAAAAATTTTCACTTAATCACCAAATAATTTCCCTATACTAAGGATATCCATTTGTAAATAAAAAAGATCCCAAATCAACTTACTATTGATAAATAACATCATTTAACTAAAAGATAATTAGTCTTAGTTACCATGGCCTTCACATAGTCCAGTGGTAGGCGATAGATCCCAATCACACTCTGGTTGTGGGTTCGATTCTCACAGGTTTGTCTGACACAGTGGGTTGTCACATAGTCTGCGTGTTGTTCTTTGTCAAAAACTATATTTTATTATATTCCCAAAATGAGATAAATTACTAAAAATAACTATAATATAATTTAACCACAAATGTTATCTCATGCCTCCCATTTTTTATCCCAAAAATTAATAACCATTAATTGCCTCAAATTCAAGGATCATATAAACCAAAATGGATCATTATAACTATAAACAGAAAAGAAAATATAATTATTTCCCAAATAGCATTTTCACATAACAAACTACAAAGTTACATATACAAGAGAATTGTCTTCAAAAGTAATCCCAAACTTTTAAACATTTATCCACCCATTTATTTCCAAATAGGTTCTTCCTTGACTTAGATGTTATCTAATAGAATATGGAATTGACACAAGGAATGCCAAGGTAAATAAATATATGGTAAATCAATGTAATGAGATTCTTAGGATTATTTTTATTTTCTTCCATAGTACTCTTCATTTTTCCTCAGAAATTATTTACTTTATGTCCATCTTTCCCACACATAAATCATTTATTTTTTCCATTGAAACAAATTTTTAGGTGTCTCTTTCATCATTTCCTACCTGATGGAAATTCAGCATTCTTTTCTCCCTGGTCTCCACTGCTGGAGCTCTTATCATTCATCACCTTTTTCTTGTTTTTTGAGTCTAGGAGTTGGTTAATATATATGTTGTTGATGATATTTTTGGAAAAATAATTCGGCATGAAGATGATATCATTTACTCCAATCGACATTCAATTTCTTTGCTCATTTTTACCACCATGCCTACCTTTTACACCATGTTCAATGTTACTTTGACTTCCTTGGAATCTAGCCTTTGACTATCACATGAAAGCATAGTGTGAGTCATAAAATAATTTAGATAAAATCATAACATGTTATTTTCAATCTAAAATAGATTAGGATTAACCAAGGTTATTTATTCTCATATTATATTAAAATCCATGAAATTGGTTTGTAATGAAAATGTGAATTTTCTTAAGCATATCCCCATGGAGTTTCATAACAAAGAGTGCAGTAAGGCCTGTTGTCGTGCACCAGTTCTCGTTCGAGTCTAGATCAAAGTGGTGTTTTTGGGTTTTACACCTAGGTACATCTATGACAGAGCCCCCTCTACCAGATCATATCCAGACATTGATTTATTGTTTGGAAGACTCACAAAATATCTACAGTACCATAATTCATGGAGGTTCTTCTATAATATTCCTAAAATTTTATCTTAGGCTAATGTTATATAATTATAGTTATTCTAAATCTAGCTTCCAAGGCTTGTTCAAAAAATCCTATAATACAAACTATAACCCCCTGAAACCAATTACCATGATTCAGTGCATTAATACATAACATTGGCATGATAAAAGGGATCATGTCCCGAAAGACCGATCAGTTTAGTTTCCTTGGAAGTACTAGATACACTCATATGTTTTACATTACATAATGAAATAAAAACATCAGTAACACTTTTCCCCTTTTAAAACACACTTTTATCCTTAGCCTATCCCTATTGGTTAACCATAAAATACTTCATCACATCCTGGAAAAAATAAAACAAAGAAAGGGGTAAGCTCAGATTCTCATTAAGGATAAAAATATGACATAAAATTTCTTAAATAACCAAAAACATTCAAGGGAATGCATAAGACTAAAAGAAAAGTATTTTAAAATTGAACTTCATCATAATATAGAAAAGGAAAAATCAAATAATTATATTTACTTATTCACAGGGATATTCTACTAGTCTAATAATCACATGAAATATCAATAGAAACTTTTATAATGCTGGAATGCATAATGCTAGACTTCATAACCACATAGTCAAGGACTTATGCCTAGACTACAAATAAGATTTTGTCAAGGACTTGTGCCAAAACATTAGTTTGTCTCATGAGACCTACCGATGCATCGAGGAGCTATAGTAGGCTCCACCCATCACTTACTAATTCCAATGAATTCCTCGTATGAAAATGTTTAAACATAAAATAAACAATCGTTTTAAAATTAGCAAAAGAAATGTCAATAATTTATCCATAAAGTATGAATGGTATAAAAATAATATATCCACAGTCAAAGATATCATAAAAACATCAATACATTATGGAATATTTTTATCATAATAAACCAACCTTGATCAAGAATAACATCTAGTAAAGGATTTCGGCATAGTTGAAAATGATCAGTAAAAATATTTGAGAGAAATATCCCTTTTTCATGAAAACATTTAATATTCTCCCTATTTATTATAAAGCTGTTAAAAATAGATTTTTGAATCATATATTCCCATACCACATTGAAACATTTAAAATAAATTTAAATTTTTAAATATTAATGTCCATATAAATAAAACCTTAAAACTATTTTTAAAACATGGACATTAATGAGAAATATTTAGAAGGATAAATTTTTTAAACATTTAAAATTATATTTTAGTTAGAGTTCCTAACCAAATTAGATAATCTTGAATACAAATAATGGAGGTAATAAAAACTTTATAATATCATTAGAATAAAAGGATTAATGATATAGTATGTCAATTCATTGTATATACACCAAACAAAAGTGATTTGGAACACAACAATAAAGAATACTCGATGGAATGTATGTTGAGATGAAATACCATATAAAGACCGTATCCTTAGGTAAAGGATAAATCAATGACATAATTATGTGTGAAAAATATAAATACACTCAATATGATTGGATATTTATTGTAAATCAATCAGTGGACATTCACACAATTTTTTTTAAAAACAACACCAATGAATTGGATGTTTAATTTAATGAATGGATATTGAGTTAAAATTACTCTTATCAAGTTAATAATGATGACTTGAGAATTTATCAATGGATTGATTATGTTTATAAAACGTATATCCACAAATAGGTGAGTATAAATTACTATACCAATAATAAATAGTTATTCAACACATAATCAGGGCTTAAAATAATCAATGAATTATACATAAACCCCAATTAGTGGAAATCAAAATTTGAAATTCCCTTACCAATTTGGTAAAATAAAAAACATAAAAACCATGAAATAATAATCATACATTGAAGACGTAAATACCCATAAATTAAAGTATATTACACAAACAATACAATCATGTGCAATACATACACCACACAAAAGGAAATAGTTAAGAAATATCATGAATCTCACGGGAATAAGAAATGAGATGAAAATCCCTTACCTTTTACTTTTCCTTGGTCGAAGGTACGTTAATCTTCGTTATAATAGTTAAATAATAGTTATTAAATTATAATATTACTATGTATATAAATATGATATCGTATATGATCCTCTAATATTGCTTTGTTAATAATAATTTAGTAGTATCATCGTTTCAGATGTTAACTGATCCATTTTCCGTTATATTCTTGGTTAAGTAAGCCATGTTTGTTATGACTAGGATGTATTTTATTAATACCATGAATGATATTAATTCATTAAAATTATTTTTAATCATGAAATGAAAATTATTCTGGAATTATTACGATGGGGAATGAATCTCATCGCGTTCGTGGAGACGGAAATCCGTACGTACACAAGAGGGACAATATCATTATATTGACACTGAAATCGTATGTAATTGGATGAAATATCATACATACATAACAATTATCATGTTAAAATTATTATTTACATTAGATATTCTCATTATTATACCCATCCAAATAATTAAGTGTTTGAATAACAAATTACACCACGACGTGGAGACAGTAATCTGTACGTACGCATGTATGGTGACATTGTCATTTATCGGAAGGATTGAATGATTAATATGGTTGTACCATGTTTATAATAACATAAAGTTATATATAATATACTATATATATTATTTTATATTGTAAACAACAAAGAAAGATGAAGTGGAAGAATAAAAGAACTTGAAAGAGGTGATGAAATATTTACCTCTTTTTCAGGCTCTTCCTATTGATTTGATCAAAGGGATCCTTAGGAAGAAATTATGACCTAAGTAAGGCCTATATGAAAAAGGGAGTAAAGTTTTTAGGACATTTACCTAGGTTTTGTCGATACAAATGTCTTTGGAGGTGTGAAATTAAGAGAAGAAGAAGTGTCCTTTTATAAGAGAGGTGCGGGTCACATTATGAAATGCTTGAAATATAATTTTATAATAAAATTTTTATCAGTATTTAATGATTATAAAATGAATTATTGAAAGTATAATGTGGTTATGGGTCATAAACCTCTCATTCAATAGGTTTTAGACAAGTTTAGGTTACCATTTTTACCTTATCTTTTAGATTTAACTCTTAGTTAAATAGTTTAACTTTTATCATGTCATCTTTTATTTTTACAATATACTGTTAATAAACATACTCTAAACTTTCAAGAGAACCTAAATTGGTTCATTAATGACATATATAATATTATTTAATCCTTTTGGGAAAACCATATATTTTTAAGTATATTATATAAACCAATAATATAGTATTTGTTTTAAAAACTCAATTATGTCAATTTTGACACTATTTAGTATTTTATTTTATTGAAATATATTTAAACATTATCACATAGAATAAAATTTATTTATCCAAACATAACATGTCTTATAAACCTATAATATTTGTGTAATTCAACATAAGTCTCAATTTACATTTATTTGGATATATATAATATAAATTATTTGAATATTTCATTAATAAGGTAATTAATGCATCATCATTGTGTCATTAATAAATTAAATTATATAATATCTAAAAATTATAAATAAAATACGATTATGTAACAAATCTTTTTAGATTTATAATTAATATTTATTGTTGAATTTATATTATTTGTAACCCTTTATTAAAAATGGTTTTGTTATTATACTTTGAATTTAACTATTTTAAATCTTATTTAAATAAAATAATAATAAATGTCATAATCTAATCCAAGTAGACCAAACGAGGAAATATTTTATTCCTAAGGTACGTTTTGGTCAAATTATACTTATCCTATATAATTATTACATGTGTTATGATAATTATGATATCATTTTCACACTTAATTACAAAATTTACTTTTAACTGTGGTAAATAAAAGTCAAAATTTACTATTCACCGAAAATTATTTTCATCTTATTGAACCAAATTTAACTTACTGATATTAAACTTATCTCTTGAATTGTTTAAATTCAACTCAAAGAAGTGATAAAATTACGTTTTATGCAAATTTTCAAATGCTCCTATGAGGTGGCTAAAAGAAAGGAGAAATATCAATAAAATTTTATACGTCTAGTTTTATTATTAAATGTCTCAAATGAATTACATTGAACTAATATAGGTATTATATATCTTTTTTTAATTAAAATAAATTAAAATAGAAAACTCTATATTTATATAAAGGGTCAGTTTTTAAATAAAACACAGTGTTTTTCATTATTCATTAAAATTTGAATGTTTTTAGAAAAATACCAAAAACTCACCTAAAGATAATTTTGATATTGTGAATTCAAAAATTAATTCTATTTTACCAAATTAAAAATATATAAGTTGCATTAATAAATGTAAAATTAATTCTGGTTGTCAAAACCGTATAGGAGGTTTTAAAAAGATAATATTTATCAAAAGATTGACATCTGTTTATATCAAATTTAAATTTATAATTACTTATAATGATATAAATTGTATTAAATGATAAAAATATAATCTAATTATAATTAAAAACAATTAAAATACATAATTTAATATGATATATTATTTCGATTAAAAAAGTTTTTTTAAATTAACATTTCGTATTTTTCAGTATTCATCAAAATATGAAATTTACCAGAAAAGTACAAAAAATTTATCCAACTAAGTGTCAAATAATAATTTAATTTTAGTAAATTTAATATATATAAGTGTCAAATATTGGTTTTTAAAAAGGGTTTTCCATTAAAAGGTGGTAAAATTGCATTTTTTGAAAAATACTTCTTTCATCTAAAAAAATGAATTTGTTCTTATATTATGTATAAGAAACAACTAATATGTATTTTAAAAATATATGGATTATATAAAATTCAAAATTCAGTTAATACTATTCAAAATAGATTTTGAATGGCTAGTTCGGTAAGTCGGGGTGCGATCGAACTCAGTGTTGTGTGTAGCACAAGCTATTGAATTATTTCAAAAAAACTAACTTACTAGGAAATATTGGTGTGTTACCAAAAGGAATGAGAATACACATCAAGTAAATTATAAACTCGATATATGTTCATTTCATTGATTTTTCAGGGCCAATTCATGAAATTTATATTTTGAAGGATATATAATAAAAAGGAGGAAGGTTTTTCAGTGAAAACCAAACATCGGCATCTACACGATGTGTAAATGGTGTACATAATATGTAAATGTCATGTGAGTTGTGTTAATAAAAAATGAAGCATTATAGGGGGTTTCTCAAACCATAAACTCCCTCTAATTTTCTAGTGGCCATCCTATCCTCCCCTTGGGTTTTTTAGATTTTTGGTGGGAGTCAATCCTTGGGATTCTGTCATTGATCAATGGTGATCTGCATTGATCAATAATGCATTATTCTTTTTTTATTGTGGTTTCTCCAGGTATTATCTTGTTTCTTACCATTTATTCTTGTCATGCTATATAGTTTGATCTCTTAGGTTTCTAATGGGGTTTTACTGGTTGTTTTTGGTGAGTTTGTGTTACGGGGTCCTTGGATTAATGATGTTTTTACGGTAGAGGTGATCAGAGATCTTCCGCATGGGTTGTTCTCTTGTGAATAAAGTTGATACATTTGATGTAGAGGATTCATTTCTTCTCTAATATATTTTACAAGAAATATTAAATTGATCATACTTTATCCATTTGAATTGAAATGAAATTAACCTAAAAATTATTGAACAAGATTTAATAAATTTGTATGGATTGCATGATTTCTAGGTTTTTTCAAAATAACTAGATAGTGGTTTGATTCATGAGTTTACAAATAGTGTAAAATATATTCCTTATTTTTGAAAAAAATTGTTTTATAATGAATTATTAAATAACATAAAGCTATAAATTAATTGATCATTAATTGTTTAATGGGTAATTAAATATGTATGCTTATAATCTATTGGTTTTTTAATTTGATGATAATCAAATTGATCCCATTCTATTATTAATTAGAGTTGATTTTCAACTGAATTAATGGAATTGATAAATAATTTGAATCATGTTTCTTGATTTATGGTTATACTTTAAAAGGAATGTTAATTGATTCCTGTACTTATATTGGTTGGTTGGAAGCAGAATAAATTCTAAGAGAAAGCTTTTCATTGATAGCTCATTATAGCTTGATGCCTTAGGTTTCCCAAAGTTTGAACCTACTAATAAATGATATGTTACAAAATGTTTAAAAAGAACCATTTTTGTGATAAATATTCTTTTTAGGGGCTGATTTGACCATTTTATTAATGTCATGTTTCTTTCTTTGAGCATTGTGAGCTCATTTGAGAAATAAGGATAAATTGCATTTTTTGAGGGCCCAAAAATCCTGTTGATTGCTTCTTTGTTTCCTAATGCTATGTGATGTGAGACTGATATCTCTTGTCATGGAGGGATGGTGTTGTGATCTGTGGCAGGGAGTCCCTAATGTGTTGTGATCCTGATATGGCTGATCCTAGAGCGTTAGTGTTGTGAAATGGTGTGAGGAATCCCAAATGTGATGTGAGCCTGATATGGAGGAGCTCGTTGGGCCAGTGTTGATATATGTGGGAAGAAAATATGGGATAATGTGGCATTGATTGATTCCTATGATGGCGATATTCATCAATATAGGAATGTGGGTGTTGAGGATGGAATTAGAGGTAATTATTAGGTTTAATCTATGATTACCCATTGATGAGATGGAGGGAGATGGTATACATGCTTCTGTGCATTTAATAGTCATTTCTTGAGTTACTTATCTTATTTTAATTCCTTTCCACACTTCATGAGGTTTAATAAGGGGCTTGATTGTGTGTTTCCTCTTAGTGTTATCTTAAGATTGTTTTATTAGAGTACATTGATATTTTATAATACTTATAATGAATAATTAATTATTAACCCATGGGATTGGTTGATGATGGAGTAAAAATGTTTAAAAAGGTTAATCTTCTTAAACCAAGACCTTGTTGGGATTATACTTGGAGGTCAAGGATATTAATATGAAAATTAATGTAATTTTATGTGTAAATGTGTAAATGGTTAATTAATGGATAAAAAAATAATTTAATGACATAATTGATAAAATAATGTTATTAATTTAATGAAACTCCTTTATATTATTGGGTGCTTATAGGATATCTAGTCTTTGTAGTGGCGCCTAGGTGTCTGAGTGATGTTAGTTGTAGTTTATTCCAAGACCAGGTTATGCTGAAATTGTGGATCTGATCTATATTATATCATGCATATTCTACGATTTCAGAAGTTTCCCCACTCATGTTAGTTACAGAGCTAACTCGTAGTGGGCTATTGGAGGGTAATTTCCCAAACATCTTTTTGGGTGAATGGATAACTGACTACCCCCTCTTCCCCCAATCTCTTCTCTTTGTAGTTACTTGTGGTGGTATACATGTTAGTTAGTTTTTCTATGTATGTGTGAAGAGGGATGTACAGTCTTGTTATTATTTCCCACACATTTTTTATCGAATATTGTATCAAAGTGAATATTATAGGTATGATGTTTATAGATGGTGAGGGAATGAGGTACTTACTTGGTGTATGGGATGTAATGACTTGATGTATAATACCCGATGTAAGATATACATCATACTGAATATGGTGGAAACTGTAAACTATATGGTCACTATGTGGATATGTTTTTTTGGTATGTTGTGGTTATGTTTTTCCCTAGGTGAAAAAGGTGGTGCCCTGTAAAGGTATTTTTTTGGCATTCTTGCTTTTGGAGAGAGAGGGTCAAGATGTGCGACATTGGAGAAGAGTGGAAAACTCTTTGGGAAGTGAGAACATGATACCATTGATGTTTAATTATTATATCATATGATTTATATTATGTAATACATGGTGAGAGATATCTATGGTGAGGTTTGGAATATTATATACTTGTTTAGGTGATGAGTTAGTTTCACTATATTTTACCATGATTTTATTATATTTTGCATATGATTCTATGGGGAAGTTCATATTGAGTATAATATTATACTCACCATTTGTATATGTAAAATATTTTTAAGATTATTAAGAGAATATCAGTGATCAGGATGAATATTACTAGTACAACATGTAGTAAGATATGTTTGGGCTTCATGGGTTCTTCTATAATTACCAATTTGGATCTTTTTGTTTAAATTTTATTTTTTAATATTGTATTTTATGGCATGTTTTAACTCAGATTATATATATATTTCTATGTATGTGTTGGTTTTTTTATACTTCTTATCTCTGGCTTTTGTATGTTTCTCTTATAGGATAATTCCTCCCTTATGCACCTTTAATATACCCTCCATGACAGTCTCCAACCTGCAACCTATTAGAAAAAGGACTGGGGAAGTCACCATCTCCCTCCACTCACTATGTAATATTTTGTGGAGGAGTTCATGGTAAACTGGTATCAAATTCTAATTTTCTAGGGATATGATAGAGCTTGGATTTAGGAATATGTTAGGTTTCATCGGTTGGTATGGAAAGAGTGATAGCTACGTTTAGTAAGAGATGATAACATGAATGACATGATGAGAAATGGGTATCCCCCCCCCATAAAATCTAATTTATTGTCTTCTATGTCTGTTGAGAATAATAAAACTGTGATATTGGTTGAAGGTTGGGTATCTAGAAAGGTATCATGAATAATTCTACATTACTATTTCTTAAAATCAGTAGAATTTGGGAATGTTTAAAACGTAAAACAAGAAAATTAATTAAGTAATTAATTAATGTAAAATAGTTTATTATCTAGGATTTGGGGATATGAATATTTCTCAATTTCACACGCTTAGCTCTTGGTCGACATCCTCATTAGGTTCACTTGGAGGATGTTCACTAAGATATTCCAAAAGATTACTAAGTGGCCGATGACAAAGACACTTAGAGGAGGAAACACTAATAGTTTTAGTACTAGAGAATTTATAATTAGGAGGACATCATTTTAGATGCATTCAAATAGGATAGGTCAGAGGAGGTTTAGATAACTATTAGTTTGATCTATTCTCCGCATGATAAGTAGGGATTGATGATTGTGAAAATGTTGTACAAGGAAGTGATGTAGTGGTGGTTCTTGTTCCTTGGTGATCACGAGGAGTCATTAATCTCATTAATGAAGTTATAAGACTAGTTTAGAGTAGTGTATTGATCTTTGAACATGAAGGTGACCAATCACTAGGGGCATCATACCCATTGAAAGGAAATATATAGTGTGCAATAGTTTGAGATCTGTTTTAGGACCATTCAATGATATGCATCAGACCTGTTTCTATATGAGGAGGCAAGGGTGAGGCACTTAAAAGAGGATTTTAATCCATATATCTGGTGATAGGTCACCACGTTTTTGTTGAACACATATCTCGTTCTTTTGGAGAGAGAAATAGTTATATAGTTGAAACTGTCCAGAATTGGGTTGTAATTATAGGATAGTCATCAAGATTCTTCAAGAATTGGTATAGTGGTTTGAGGTTCTTTTTCAGAACATAATAGTTTCTAGTCAGCCATGGGTAGGTACCAACTTTCATCATCTTATTTATTTTGGGAAACAGTTTCTTAGATTTATACAATGAATCATACATTTATTTTTCTGATGGAGGCTGAAGCCATCATTGGTGGGAGTTCCCTACCATAATGCGAAGTTTGCATCTTCTGGTTCTTCCACTTTAGATTTTTCCACTAAGGATGTTTCATCCAAGGAAACATCAATAGGGTGGTATAGTTCTGGATCAATAGATAGAAAATTTGGTAGTTGGAGGACATCCTTGAGATTCTCCTCATCCTAATAGAAAAGTTTAGTCATGGATGTGGTCTTCATCAGGGTAATATAATTCATGGATCATGTCAATGGGAGATTCATGCTTTAGCATTTCCAACTCTAGACAGGCTAGACACTGTTCGAGGTAACATTTACATGTTTTCTTCTTGGTTGATTGCTTTGTTTTATTCCAGTTCAATGCACTTCTTTATATCACATTTCCTCATCAGTGCTTTGGGACATGAGGTGGAGTGGATTCAAGTGCCCATGGTGTTGACTATGCCAATTATACGTTGAGATGACATGTTTGAAGTATTTAGAGATTGTGAGGTAGTGTGAGGTAAGTAGTGATCTTGTGGATATTTTTCATGTTTATGGGTAAATCATTATTCCATCATCCTCATCACTGATTGGTTGAATTCAGTGAAAGATATCTTTGATTGATTCTAGAGGAAGGTTGTGTTCTATGATGTTGATGGATAGAAAATAGTGACTGTTGGTGAGTGATACCCTTAGATGGGTTAGAGCCATATTCTCTCTGTCTCATATTATTTGTAAAAGCTAATGATGATGTCATCAGAGGTTCATCGTTTGGTGTTTATAGGGCCATATAGGGAACCATGATGTCTTTCTAGAGGAGGGTGTATCATTTACCCCCTCATGGGATATTTATTTTGGGATCATGTTACCATATGAATTTTCACATTTATCATTGTATCTAAATAGGATGGAACATCTTGAGTTGACAGGTCTATGAGTTAAACATGATGATTTTTTTCACTGAGGTTTTGTTTGGTCAAGTGATTCACCTTGGGGTTCACTGATTTTCTTAGTGAAGAAGGCCGATTTCATTTCATGGATTTATATGTATTAACATTACATGAACCAAGTGACAGTGAAGAACCACTACCCAAATCCATGGATGTATGAAATATTATATTAGATGAACGAATTTGGTTGGTTCTTGAATATTGATTTATAGTATTTATTTCATCAGATGTGAGTGATGGTTGAGTATATTCTGAAGACCTCTTTTTGATGTCTTCATGGGTAGTATGAGTTTGCTTTGATGTCGTTTGATATGACTATAATACAACATATGTTCATGGGGTTTATGAATGTAGTGTTTATATATTTCATGGATACATTCATTGAGGAATTAATCAAAAAAATACTTGTGTCCTCCAGGTCAGATGAAGAGCATGTAAAGAATACGTGTTTCATTTTTTGGATTTCGTCATCATAAGAAACTATTTGTGATGTTTTTGAAGTGTGAGTTCAAGGAATAGAAATTCTATTTCTTATGGAATGTGGTCTGATAGTAGTGTGTAGATGTGGATCCTTTAAAGGTATATGTATATGTTACTTTTATAGACCCTAAGACAATGAAGGTTATATAGAGTTTCATTTATATTTCATACTATTACAAGATGTTTGAAGTGAATTTCTCTAGGGTTGTGTCTCCTCTAATATCTTTGAAAAAAATTATCATGTGTTATTCTAAAATGACATGTTTCATGATGATTTTGATTACCTAAAAGGGATATTATCCAATTATATAGTTAATTATTTTCCAACAGTGGGAGTTCAGTTTCAGGTCATTGATGATGCATTAAATCATGTATTTGGTTTTGTTCTCATGTTTTTGATATCATTTCATTCTTATACGTCTCTGAATTCTCATTTCTATGAGTGTAATTATTCACCCCATGATATTGAGTTGCCAGAAGTGGTTTTGTTCTTGATTATTTAGATAAATTCACTAGTTATATATTGTTTTTTTGTTTCTTCTAACCATATAATCATGAAGTTTGTATTCTCTCAACCTGACATTAATATTCACCATTGTTGGTGGATGGAATTGTTTTTGGGATCTTGATTTAGATATTTTTTATATTATAGGGAAGTAAAATCTTGTAGCTGATGAATTGAGAATTAATTTACATAGTGATTCCATGCATGAATACGGGGATTCCTAAAGTGTGATGGAATAACTCTAATTTATGCATCTAGATATGTGAGGGGTCTATGGAAGAGGTTGTATTTTATAGATGACAACTCTACCATATTTAGTTTATTATGTGGAGGAGTCCAAGTTGGAGGATACTAAGGTGGAGGTATTTAAAGTCCAATTTGTTTTTATTGATTCCCCTAATGGTTGGTATGTGGATGGAACACACCATGTGTTGTTTCATGGATGGATTTTTGTTCCTTTTATAATTTGGGAGATGTTTCATCAAGAGTTCTATACTTTTACTTTATGGTATTACCCGGTCTGAAAAAGGTGATCCGAGCATTGAGCTATCAGTTTTTGTGTCTTGTGATGAATCGCAGTGTTTGAGATTTTGTTTTGAATGCTTGTTCTATCATCAAGTGATGTTTGAACACTATGTTCCCAATGAGTTTCTGTTTCCATTATATATTTCCCAATGGAAGTGGGAGAACATCTCAATTGACATCGTTAACATATTTCCCCAAACATAGTGAGGATATGATGATTATATATGGATGATAGTGATAATTTTGGAAAAATAATCACACTTTATATAAATCAATGATTTGACCTCAGTAGAGTTTTTTTAGGTAGTATCTTAAGGAGTTATTGCGAATCCACAACTTCCCAATGATGATCATTCATTGTATATATTTATGTTTTAACTTCTTTGTGTGGATATGACTCCACCATGATTTCTATTCATAGTTATGCCTTAATAGTAATTTTCATCCACACATAGATGTTCAAAAATAGTAGACCCTCTTGAATAAGGAATACATATTGTGCTCTTGTGTCCAAAATTTTGGAGGTTCTTAACTGAGGCACCATCCATTAGTCATGCATTATTACCATAATTTTTTACACTCCACTTTTGGAATGGAACTGATTGAAGATTTATATGGTTTAAATTTCTATTATTCATTGTGTTGGACTATGGTAAGAGAGGTAACAATTCTATGGCTATAACTAGTATAGAATATGATATAGATGGTTCAAGTGATTCCTGATAGGATGCTAGAAGTGTAGGGTCATCATAAATCCTATGTCTGTCAATGGAGGAGACCTATGAAGCTCAATGTTGGAGTTCACATGTTCTTGAGGGAGAATAGTAATCATTGGAAGTGGAAGATTGGTCAAGGAGTTATGCATTATCCCTAGTTTGTTGGGATTTTTAGGTGTTGGATTTTGTTGGAGTTGTGGGGAATCAGATAGCACTTCCCCCATATATGAGTAGGATACACGATGTTTTTTAAATGTCTTATATCTATCATTATATTCATGATTACTCTCATGTTATCAATTGGGAAAAGACTGATGTTAGTGATGATGTTACATTCTAGGAGAGTCCTAGGGAGATTTGGGATTATAATGAGAAGGTGTTTACAAATAATTATATTACCTTTGTTCATGTATTATGATAGCTTAATGGAATGGGGGAGAGTACCTATGTTTCTGAGTCACACATGTGTGCTCAGTATCCCAATTTGACAGATGTTTAGATATTCTCTAGTAATGTTATTCATTTGTGGATGTTGATCATTTTGGGTTATGAGATGGTTCATCTTCGTTCTTATAGTCCCTTACGCTCATTTGATAGGATTCTCCCCTTTGATATTTTTAGAATATTTTTGTTCTTTTTTTAGTTTCATAATATTCCTCTGGTGAGGTGATTGATGTGCTATGGGAGAGATATCTTTGAGATGTATCTCATTAGGTGGATGTTTGGATAGGGCTTGTAATAATTTTGGAGGTCTTGGGTACTGAAAATAATAGAATCATGGAGAATACATGATGCTTAAATATTATATTTAGTGTATATACAGTTCATGTATATTGAGTGTCCAAGTTGTTGTGTGTAAAATATTAGGCATAAATTACAAATTGGTGATGTGTTTTTTTTGGTAAAAGTGACTCTTGATATTTACATGAAATGTAAATTAATTATAGGATATATAAATCCCATATATAGTGATTTAATAAAATGTAAATTTCGTGGGTTGTGGGGGGGGGGGGGGGGGGTCTCAAACCACATGATCCATTTCAATTTACACTATACATCAACAAACCCCCTTGTATTTTAAAGAGTCTTTTAGTGGTAATCAATAAATTGTCTTCCCTCTTTGATCTATAGTGATCTGTTTTGATCCAATGTGCATTCATATTTCATTGTATAATAGTTTATCCCAGTTTGATCTCATTTCCTACCATTAATTTTCATTGTACAATGATGTTTTATCTCCCACAATTTTAATGGGGGGTTGTCTTAGGTTTTGTTTCTGTGGTTGTGAAGTGACATCCAAGGATGGATGTTGTTCTTGCAGGAGAGGTGATTATAGTTTATCCATAATGTTATCATGTGAATAACATTCATTCTTTTAATCTAGAGGATTCAGTGATTCTTTTATATATTTTTCATGTAATCATAAATTTTTCCTGCTTTATCCCTTTGAACGACATTGAACAAAAACTAACCATTATTGAACAACATAAAATAAATTTGTTGTGATACCATGATACTGATGGTGTTGTTTTATACATTGATAGTTGTTTTACTCATGAATTTTTAGATAGTGTGATATCTATGAACTTCTTTTATATCATGTAATTCATTATGGAATTATTAATGAACATAAATCCTAAAATTAATTGATAATAATGTGGCTTAATAATAATTAATTATTCATGTATGTAATCAAGTGGTTATTGTAATTTGATGATAATAAAATTGATTCAATCCATATCTTAATTGGAATTAATCTTATATGAGACTAACATAAATGATAAATAATGAGAATCATGTCGTTTTATTATTGATAAGAATTAAAAATTCATGTAACTTGAGAATGTTACTTCTCTAGGATGGTTGAAAACATAATAAACTCTAAGATCAGGTTTTTCTTTAATATCTTATTATAGATTGATCCATTAAGTTTCCTATAGTTGAAACCTATTAATAACTAATTTTTTTGATTAAATATGGAATAATATTATGTTTTTTTGGTATTGATGATTCCTAGGGAATGAGTTTCCCATTTTCTTTTGGTTGAGTTCCATGTTTTGGATTTCTGAGAGCTTGTTTGGATTAGAAGGCTGAATCTATTTTAGGGGGCCCAGTTTCCCTATTGATTGCTTATTTATTTCATTATCCTATGTTATGTGAGATTGATATGGATTAACATGTAGATATGATGTTGTGATATGGGGTGAGGAATCCAAGATGTGATGTTATAATTCTATGGCTGATCCCAGAGGGCTGGTGTTGTGAAGTGGGGTGTGGAGGCCCAAATGTGACATAAGCATGATATGGTTAATCCATGAGGGATGGTGTTGTCATATTTGGGATGGAAATCCCATATTATGTGGAATATTATGACTCACATTATTATGATATGCATCATTATATTCATGTGGATGTTATGGATGGAACCAAATGAAATGAATGAGTTATATCTGGGCTTAACTATTGATGAGCTGTGTGTTGAGCCAGTATTCTCTCTTGAATTTGTTTTATGGTTATCGTCCAAGTTCTGTGTCTTATCCACACTTCTATTCCAACTAATTTATGCATCTAGATGTTAATGATTCCATTTTTACTCAAGGGGGTATCTTTGGATGGTTTTTATAAAGTACATGGTTATGGAATAATTCTTGTATTGAATAATTATTTCTCAACCCTTGGGGTTGGTTGATGATCGAGTGAAAATTATTAAAAGGTTTTATTATTTATATACCATGTCAATGGTTAGGATTATGCCTAAATAGAATGGAATTTACTTGAATAATTATTGTAATATTATGTAGAAAAGTGTAAATGGTTAATTATATCTAAATAATTAATTAATGGAAGGAACTAATAAAATAAAGTAATTAATTATTTTTTTTCTTTTATATTCTTCTATGTTTATAGGATATCGAGTCTTAATAGTGGAATATGGGAGTCTAAGTGAAATTAGTCACAATCGAGTCAATGACTAGATTTTTTCCATAGTTTGGATGTTATAGCAATTACATTATGTATATTCTGTTATTTCATATGCTTCCCCACTGATGTTATTTAGAGAAATTGATTCCATGCTGGCTCCCAGTGGGAATTAACCTCTACATTCCAATGAGAGGGTGGATGAAATACTACCCCCTATAGGGATGTTCTATTCTATTGGTAGTTACCTATGGTGGTATGCATGATGGTTAGTATGCACAAATATGTTTGTAAGGGCAGTGAGGGTTTTGGTTATTTCACACACATGTAAAATCAGATATAGTATCTAAAGGATTATTATATATTTGACATGTATATGTTGTGATGGATTGAGGTAGTTAATTTATGGAAGGGTTGTAATGGAATGAGGTATAATACTATATTTTTGATATACATCATATATGATATGGTGGATCTGAAAACCTAATATGTAACTATGTAGATATGTGTTGTGGGATAGTGTGATTATGTGATGCATGAGGTTCATATAGTGTAGCCATACTGAGATGTCTTTGGTATGGATTACATTTAGAGAGCGATGCTAAGGATGTGTGATGTTGTGGAAGAGTATAAAACTAGTGGGGAAGTTGGATTGGGGTAACCTTAATTTTTTATTATTATATTATATCATATATTTTAGGTGTTAATTTGTGAAAGATATCTATGTTGACGTTTGGAACATAATATACCTGTTTAGGTGATGAGTTAGTTTCACTATTGTTTATTTTTCTTTATTATGGTTTATTTATCTTTTTAACAAGAGGATCTAGGGAGGAACCTAATGGGTATACTATGATATTATATATATATATATATATATATATATATATATATATATTAATTTTTAGGTCATCTGGATCAGGCTGGTGATCGGGCTAGATATTACTAGCATGAGGTTTAGGAGGAGCTATTTGGGATTTCTTGGCACTGTTGTCAATACCATTTTTGTTTTTGTAGTTTTGATTTTAGTTTTTAGAACTGAATGAAATGGAATGTTTTTACCTGTGTTTATTATATATATATATATATGAGAATGTGGTTTCAGTTTTATCATTCGTATCTCAATCTTTTTCATGTTTCTCTTAGGGAATAATGCCTCACATATGAATTACTTACTGAACTATCAGGGCTATCATCCAACATGGGGATGACTGGGGGCATGACATGGGCAGTAACCATCTCCCTACCCTCATTGTTGTATCTTATGGGTAGGGGTTTGTGACACAGTAATTTTTTGAAATAAATTCTAGGGACTGAGAAAAAATGGGGGGGGGGTGATTTTCCCTTAATGATAAAACTATCCTTTTTCATTGAAACATAAAATTCATGATGATATATTTTATGCAAGAAAAAAATACATGTAATAATAAAAACAAACCAAAAATCCAACAATATTATATTAACAATGTAAAAAATAAAAATAACTTAAAAGAAAAAAGGGATACCAAGACCAAGAGCTATAAAACCATATACATTAATCTTTATGCTCCAACTCCACCTTCCATGCCCAAAGAATAACGATGCATCACAGGATAAGTTTTAAAAATTTTCCTTTACTATATTTTATTTTGTGACCTATACACACTCAATATTGTTCCCAAGAAAGGGGTGTCTAGAAACACAGTGCGATTTCCCCACAATGACTCCCCAATACACATTAGTAGGACAAAAATAGGTTATCAGATTTTTAAAAAATAGTTTAAAGAAGGTAAAATGGTTAATATCACAACAATAACATATTAAATTGGCAATAAGAAAAAGTATTCTATTTGTTTCTCATTATTTATCATTCACATTCATATATTCACACACACCCACACACAAAAACATGTGTTCATGAAAAGTATATGATACCTATTCATGATAGGTCTGATGTCAATCCCCAATATCGACACAGGGTGACCAATTTCCAAGTACCCTAATTTTACATTCCCCATATTCATTTTCAACTTTTCATACCATAAAGGTATATTCTATTTCTATTGGTAAAATTCAAAAGAAATGAACTAACATAAACATTTTATTCTAAATACCATATCAAAATATTTTTCATAAAACACAAATTTTTTTGAATTTTATTTCAAACACATTATGTATATTAAAACCATTAAATTATTCTAAAACAAGAAATTTAAAACATAAAAATTGGGGTTTGAAAATATCAACAAATTTTCCTAAAATATACAAATCCATAACTAATTAAGATTTTCATCAAGAAGAAAAATAGCATTTCACAAAAATTTCAATCAAATAATTAAATAAAAACTAAGACATAATGCTATGGAATGGAGAATATGAGAGATAATACACCTACCACTCAAAAAAAGGATAATGTAAGGAACAATGATAAGATATTATAGATTAAGCTTTGGATTATATTTCCTTCAATAAATTAAATCATATGACTTCATGACTCTGATAATAGAATTTTCAACTATCTATCATGATGTAGATGTATTATTCTAGTAGAGAAGAGGAGAATACATTATTGATAAACATGGAAGAATTAATAATTATTAGAAATTTTAAATCTCCAAAATAGTTCGATTCATGGAATAATTTCTCACATATTGAATGAAATGGTCTCTATAGCTGGGGCAGTGATATGAGTTAGTGACCCTAATATATTAGAAGATTTTTTAGGCTTAATGCTCTTAATTATTATGAGATACAATAATTTTAAGGAATTAAAAACATGTTTCACAGTTCAGATGCACGATTGTTCAATCCATGACCCAACAATAGATGATATACTAAAATAATTAAAATGGGAATGGTATGACCACCTGATTTAGCATTACCATTAGACAACCATGAAATGAAACTATCTCAAGGCATGTGACTCACACAGTTTTCCATAGTATCCAACAAGGACTAGAAAAACTATTCCCTAGTCATGTGGTGATACTATTAACTTTTAAATGGATTAACGATTTATTGGGGGGGAATGGTTTTTACTAACTATTTTCAAACATCGAACATACCATAACAACTTCAAAACATTCCCAAGAATATTTACAACCCCAAACACCGTACATGATCATTAAATATTCACAAATTAGATAAAAAAGGGTCATGTACCTAATATATTGGTGTTAAAATTACCATCATTAGGCCACACTGTGTGGAAAAATATGAATGTATTTCACTATGTGACATGTACATTAGAATGAGGAAAACCTATGAGGGTAAAAAAAATGGAATAGGGGAACATAGAACACCCAATATAGGTTAAAAATAAATTTAGTTTATACCAAATCCCAGTAAAGACATATGTTTATTAGGCGAGTAGTTAAATAACTAATGAATTACTCACTGTGCATTTCTATGGGTCTTCCCCTAGGCTAGACTATTGACTTTTGATGTTGATTAGCCATTATCTAGTGTTAGAAATACATGATGGTCAATTTGAGAGGGAGTCATATAAAATATCATAATGTGTATCAGGTCAGTGGATCTACTCTCTGTTGTTTTGGTTTATAGACTATGGAATATCTATTTTCATCATTCCATAAGGAGTGTGATAGGATGGTCTTGAACATCCTCCTAAGATAGAGGGTATTCCCAGAGGATCTCCACTATTCTCTATTAGCTATTTTCAAGATCTTAGTGTAGAAAACTAACTCAAAAGTTCACCTAATATTCCTCATTATATTATAATATAACATAATATTTTACCATACTATTAACCTTATCAATGTTCTAATTGCTGTTAGGATAAATATCTCAAGAGGACATCTGATTCTTGTGGTCTTTCTTTTCATATAGGTGTACACGCCTCTAAGAATGTCAAACTATAATTTCTTATCCTCTAAATAAATAACCTTATTGAATTTCGTAGAACTAGAATCTGATCCCTAATTATTAGGTGGGTCTATGGTGATAATATTCACCATGAAAGAGTTAAATGGTACAGTTTTTTTAGCATATATTGGTTGAAAATCATCAAGAATATTTCGTTTCATTAAGATAGGTATAAACTCTAAAGTGGTATACCACCTATGTACTACAATTTTATAATGGGGGAATGCCTCTTGAACATATTGGTGAAATACCATGATACCTTTAGTATACACATTTTCAAATATCCAGCTATATTCATAATAGTTATAATATTGAGCCTCTGGTAGTTTTAGGAGGTAGACCTGTTATAATGTTAATCAAAATATAAAATCTATTGAAGGCTTCAAGAAAGCTAAATTGATGGTCCTAATAGTGATTTAATTTCCATGCAATGTTTTTCAAATATTTAATATTTTATTTGTATTGATTGGTACATGAATGGAGGAATCAGGGTCACATGTAGCTAAAAACCTGACAGGAATCTCATCCATGGAAAAGACATCTCATAGGCTATCATCTTTCCCTACTTTTATCAAAAAGGGAAAATCTTCCATTTTTGTGAATAATTTATGGGAAATAACTAAAGGGTGTTAAAAATACCTCTATTTTGGTGGATCACTAGTCTAGAGTATTGTTATTAGATATAGTTTACTGCATGTTAAGAAGGTATCAATATAATCTAGATAAAGCTTCAATATCATACATATATTTTATGAGAGGACTGCATTACTATATTGATGGAAATCTTTAGGTATCATTAGACTGGGAAAATATTTCTCAATATCTAAGGGTGTCTAGTAATATTCAAATGGTTCACTTTTTAATAATTTAGTATTTATGATGAAACATTTTGATGGTTATATAGGTAGATACATGGATAGACATTAGTAAGATTCTTTGAAATCCTCCATATATAGGTCCTTATATATTTTATATAGGATATATTGAATTAAAAACCCAAGAATATGAATCATGAGTTGATGAATGATTTCCCCTAGGAGTTATATTAGGAGAGGTGGATACAAATCACATAAATCTATATAGATCTTGGATTTTTAAAGATAAATTCAACCGAGTGTTGGATCTTAATGTTATGAATTTAATACATATGAAAATATTCTCTGAGTGTGAGATTCACTATGTAACGAAGAGATTTCACATGTGAAATATTGTTTATGTCATTGGGATAAACTCTATAGTGACTGGTATCAACTCTGCACGTGGGATAAACATTATAGTGGTGGACTACATATAAACGAGGAGGTATCTCATGATGGCTAGTGGTGGATCCAACATCATGGATATCAAACCCAACATAACTAGTGGATAGTTAAGTAAATAATCCCATTTTTTTATGATTCTTTCATCCCCAATTGTCAATATTACTAGGTATTAAATAGTATCTATTGAAGTGGACTTCCATGAAGTGAGTTGAAACATATCCCAAATGTTAGAACCATGCAGTCTGAAAAGGGTCATATAGACTATGGGTAGGATTTATCATTCTAATTATAAGTATAGTTAAAATAAATTTAAATCATAGATGGTTGGAGATATCCATCCATATAAAATATCATGTTTCATATTTGGAATCTATCTCTTGGATGTCTATTAAATCCTAGATATAGGGTAATGTGTTATTAGGGCAACATGGTGGAAGTCTCTTGAAGTGGATGATAGTGCTGAGAGTCTTTGTTTCTCCCATTTTGTTTATCTATTTGTGGTGTTTTCAGTTTTGAATCATGTATTATAGATCATAAAAATCCATTTTTCAGGTCAGAATGACTTGTTGTCAATCATATATGTTTACAAGGTCAACATTGATCAATTATTATATGATCCGTGATGTGGAAAAGGTTAAAGGGTTTATATTATAATTGGGAAATGTGTTTCTATATTCTTGGTCATATGTGTAAAGGATCACCATATGTGGGAACTTACGAGAGTAATATCCATGTCATTAATTTCTCTTACACCCAATCCTATTGGAAGTGGTGGGAGAACCTCTCTTGGAATGTATTATTCCTCTTATTATGCATGATGTTTTAGCATATTCATAAGTACATATCAAATGATGATGATTCCCAACATAACCAACATTGGGGATATCTATTGAATATTAATTCTAATCATACTAGACCCTTATATATATAGAAATGGGATATACATCATGTTCAACATATTTCTTTTAAATCCCGTAAAAAACCTTATTTCTCACTAATCCCAAATTTAAGGGGAATGAATTCTTATTGGGATCACTAGTCTATTTTTAAATTCATTCCCCTAGGGATTCTATTTCATACTATACCCTTTATGGTGGTGATATGGGTCTGATATTAAATCTTTATAAAGGAAGGTGGAATGGAACCCCGAGGGTTGTAGTGTTATTCCCTTGATCAGAATAGGATCATCAACAATGTTTTCATATATTCATCTAAGTATTAATCATATGATCATAACAGATGAAAACATATTCTCATAAAATAATATATCATATGCTATTAACCTATGGAATCTTGTTCTCATCCTAAAATGACGATTATTATTATCGTAGAATGGTTCAATGTCTTATTACCTAAGGAATCACCTTCACATCACATGAGGAATAAAATGATCATCACAAAGGAACATTTGGATCAACACCTAAAAAGGTATGGTTATATGATACATAATCAGTTTGGTGTATCCTATTATTGGAACATATAAAATGATGTTCTCATTATATAATGAAGGGGGGGGGGGGGGTTCTCCCATGTTCTTTACATATGTGTGTTTGATCTTATTACACTATTAATACTAGGGGTGGTAATTAAATAAATTTGTGTGGATATAATCTGCAAATGATTGTCATGTAAGGCATGAAAATTTTATATTCTTATGGGAACAATCATTTTATATTGTCTTGTAATGGGTACTATTTTTTAGAGTCTCATAAATAAAACTCACTATTTAGAGTTGGGTGTATAATACATATGGTAAGAAAAATTTAGATGACACTAACAATTTAGAAACCCATATATGGAACTCCTGATTTAGCATATAGTGTATATTAATCCTAATATTATATTTAATTAGGGGTGGAATGTTTAAGAGTCTAGTGGGTATACTCTAGAAGGGTTGGTGGTATTAAAATAATTTATGGGTTTTACCATCTCTAAAAAGTGAGGTTGGATGATAATGTTATTTGGTTGTTATGATATTACATCAAGAAGAAATTGTGAATATATTATAATTATAGGAATCAAAATACACATAGATTGATTTTCATAGTTTAATATCTTGTGACAAGGCATGTCCATACAGTATAACATCACATGGTAAAGATGCTTTTGTCACAAAAGTGGCGACATTAAGGGATAAAGAGTGTATTATACATTTATCTTCTATGATAATTCTAGTATGTAGCATGGGAATTTTTAGGGAATATGTAGGTTCATGTGAAAATCATCATATTGTTAGGGATCAACCGACATGGAAACTTCATAGTCCATGCTTTGTGGAGTTGGAATGGGGGATAGAGTGCATGATACCAGTTGTATGTATGTTTATGTCACAAAAAAACTATATCATATGAATATGGTAACCATGTTCTATAAGTATTTGTAAAATCATGTTCTGTGAAAGGAGGACATCGAATTGGTGTCTATGTTATGGGTTTCGTATAGGTAAGGAATTGTGTGAAACCTAGAAATGAATGAAATTTTAACAATTAAATGAAATGTGTTCCTCCTTATAATAAGTTTCATGAGAACATATCAACCAAAAAATATACATTGAATGAATTATGTGATTTAATTGACCAAATATTTTCACCTAAAATAGTTTATGAATGGATGGATGGTCTCATAAAATATTTAAGTTAGCTTGGACAAGTAGAAAGATTCAACATCCCTAAAATCTGAAATTCCATCCATAGAACCCAAAAACAGTGAGTTATAGATAACTTATAATAATTTATCATATATAGAACATATAACTCATGGATGTTTTGTGGTCTATTGAATGTCTCGCATGCGAATGCGACCTTGTTCATGAATGATTTCATTAGTTATGAACTTGCAGAACCATTAGTTGAAAAAAATTATATAAAAATTATATATAATTTAATATCATATATATCATTAATTTTACATCATTATGGGATGGGTTTTTCATCACCAATTACTACGTCCATGATAAAATAATTTGGAATAAAAAATAGGGTATTTTGGATGGAAATTTTATATGAGAATAAATAAAATGAAGATGAAGAACACTTTTATAAACTAAGAATAATAATATGTTTCTACATTTAATTATGAATACATGAAAATATTTTATTAGAGAACCCATAATATTAAATTATAGATATAACATAAAAATCATTATGTGGATATAAATAGAGTAATTTTAATTATAGGTGATTATAAATTTATCATCATGTTAATACTTTCTTTCATCAACTCCTCAAATGATTCGTGCAATAACCATGGTCATATTACCCACAAAATATAGGTTTGGGTTTTAAAAACACCAAAGGTGAAACTTCAAGTCACCAACAACATGTGAAATGCTTTGATATTATTGTATCATAATTTGGAATATCTCTTACCACTATAAAAAAATTATTATCCTACCAACATGATGGAATGACCCTTAGTGTCGTAAAACATTCAAAAAACATACCTAATATCCAAATAATGGAATACATTCTCAATGAAAAACATAGAAAATAATTTTTCAATAGCTATATGAAATATGAATAAATATCAAAGACTTCAAAAACTCACAATAAATAAAAAATCTAAATGAATCATACAATAATACAATATACACATAAATGGAAGACCAAAAAAAGAATAAAGTACCAATTAGAGAAGATAAAATATGTGAAGACCCCATATGTAAAACTATGGATAACCATAATTTATCCTTTCCCAATTCCCATAAATGACTACAAAAAAAATTCTCAAACCACGATCTAGAAATCATTTGTATCTAGTTGCTATTTTAGTTATGACCAATAGAGCTACAAACAACACACCTTTAAAGGGTTCTCTAAAGTGACATAGATTAGGAAATATATTCATTAAGGTTTCTATATAGGTTGTCAAAATATATAATAAATTAGGATCCACCAATTTTTCCCCAAATAAACTGGTAATTTTACTAATATATACATGGTCATGTCTAATAATAATATATATATACATATAATAATACAGTTTCAAAAATCATAAAATATAAGGTTTCAAATTAGAAACAATAAAAATATAGGGAAACATCTATTAAAACTAATAACTCCTAATACATAGAGGTTATTGACCAAAAATACCTAATTCGAGACTTGAATAAAGATACAATAGGATAATAGGTGGCTATCAACTATGTTAAGATATATTTGTACCAAAAAATAACTCACACATGTACAAATATTCACCCACTCATATAATTATATTTCAAAAAAATATATCAGGGTTTGAGTGACCCATCCCTGGGAAATATTTTATAAATAATCAAGTAAATATTGTATCCCCTTATTCAGAAATTGGTAATGGGTATAATGAGTAAAGTAATTGAAAACCCATCTGATATCATAATCCAATATACCCATTCATGGTTTAATAATCAATATAATGAGTTTAATTTATACATAAATGGTTTTTTAACATACTCAATTAGTTTATAAAAAATTATTTTATATCCTAGAAATAAAATTTCTTCATATAAATAGAACAACCATCCGATATAATGTATTATTATATATGTTATAAAATATAAAAGAAGGAAATTCCCATCCCAATGTAATAATCCTTCTCTTCATCAAAGTAAATAAATGTCCTTGATGAATAAGTGGTAGGAACACATTATTACACAGATGTAATGAAACAAAATATAAATAATGAAATATATGGTTTCATACAAGAATGTGGAAAAACAGTGAACCACATATACAACCCAAATGGATAAAAATAGGTGAAAAAATAAACAGTACGAAGGAAATAAAATATTATTCTATGAATTTATCAAGTATGATGAGTAACCCAAAGGTTCAACCAATGAAATATTAGCAATGGGGTGTACAAATTTTATGACACACCCATACAATAAAGAAATAGGGGGTGTTTCTATATTAAATTAAATAAAATTATTATTAATTTAAATATAATTAATTGTATAGGGTTTCAATCTTAGTTGAATTTCTAGAATAACCATATTGAAAGTGTAAGGGGAAAAAAATATTCAAAAAATTATTAAAATTTTTATGTTAGTAAGACATATTATATGAAAAAACATTAATTAATAAAAAAATTACCCAGTGAGATGTTTCAAAAATTGCTAAAACCAATTAAAGGAACCCTTTATTTTAATTCGTTTTAAATCCCAAGAATTTATTGAAATGAAAAACCATAAAATATAGATAACCACATACAAGATTAATGGTTGATCCTTTTCATAAATCTCTTATATTCAACCAAAAGTTTTGTTTGAATCATTGAATTTTGAACCATTTACATTTATGAAAATGAGATGAGTTTAGATGGAAAGGTATTATTGAATCTAAAAAATTATTATTAAATATTTGGAATAATTTCCCAATTGAAACATGGTAGATAACCTATCACTATATTATGGTATACTAACCATATTCTATTACATTACACTTATGTGAAATAACTATCCATGGATTACTAATGATCCTCAATTCTTCGTAATATTGGGAATCAAATTCAATCTTTCCTAATAAATAACATGTATGGGAGAACAAAACCACTAAATAACGTGTGTATGTATAACATTTAATTTTATGTAAACCATTTCCAAAGTGAAGATATATACCATAAGAAATTATTTTATGAATATATATGAAGAGATTTATATTTAAATAACTGAATCATATGATTATTATAAAATAATATAAGCAATCATTTAATAATCATTAAAATTTACAATCTTGTATAAAAGTTGAATGAAGTTTTAAAAAGATGAATGGAAGAAATAAAAAACCATATTTATATGAAAAAACATAAGAAAATATTATGCAATTTATATCAAATTACTACTCAAACTAAATTAATTTATAATTATTATAGTATAATTTCAATCTATAACATTAAATTAATAAATCCTGTGGAATAAAAGTTCCAAGAATAGCATGAAAAAATAAGGAGGTTCAATAAAACCTATAATATACGGACTAAATTTATCAACCTCATAAAACATCATTTATAGTAAAAAACTAGTATGAATCGAAAAAAAAATTAAAAAAATTATAAAAAAAAAATGTCCAAATACAAGGGCGTCTTATCTCCACAATAGATTAAATTGAAAAATAACTCAAAAAATAACTCAAATATTATTTTAACAAAATTGATATTCTATTCTCTAATCAAAAACAAAAAAATCATATATTCGTTTTATTCAAAAATATGTTAATACAGAAAACATAATATTCCCTAATAACATTGAATTTAAAGAATCATATATAGTGAAAAAAATCATTACAAATTTTTTTAGAAAGTTAAGGTCAAATCCCTAATATATGAGGTTATTTCACCATTACATGGTGAATTCACATCACCAAATCACTAACCTAAATTGGAGTAGTAAATAAAGAACATGTTAGGAATGAATGAATAGAGAAAAGGTAATAGATTATAATTGATCAGTGAGAAAAACCTAGATTACACTAATATCAAGAGGAATGTGGAGGGGATGAAATAAATATAAAGGAGTTATAAGGGTGGATCTAGTATGTACTTATTAAATATGGTTTTAAGGACCCAAAAAAAGGAATCATAAAAGAAAATGAAAATTACAAAAATAAACTTTTTAAAACGAAAAATTATCTTGATCCTAGTAGATATCTATTATAGTGCCATTGAGTACCTGGTTTCACCCCTTGGATTAACGCTCCCCTGATAATCTCACTAATTACCCTGTGAGCCCTTAACATGTACTTAATGTCAAATTTAGTCAATAATTGAATGTTGAAAACCATTTTAGCCTACTAAAACTCAAAACTCAAGAATAGACCTCATCCAATATACAAAAAATATAAATAATGTATCTTCAAATAAACAAAATGAAATCGAAATTTTGAAATTAAACATGACCTCTATGAAAGAACCCAAAATTCAAACAAGTAACCATCTTTAAATAATTAAAAAAATATCAAGATTGAATAAAATTTATAATATTAGGGCATGGTTATTTACAACATCCCTAGTACAAAAATTTTCATCTTTAAAATGATAAACCAAAAATATATTAAAAAATTAAATAACCCTCGTGATCGTCAAAATATACCTTAACCCTAAGATATATCACCCAAAATACTTCCCATTATCATCATAAAAAGAAAAATAACTTTCATTACCATAAGATCTGATATTCCAAATTTTTTTTTATTCATATGGAATTGATAAACCTTGTAAACATTAATCCAATTCATGTCCAAAATATTGTTAAATTAAGATCACTATTGAATTAAATTGGATTATACTAACAAGAACTAATTTAACAAACACATATATTTATTCAATAAAGAATAATCCCATAAACCACACAAAATATTATTTTTCACCACATCATACAGTTTAATGGTATTTTCCTATGCCAATTTTCATCAAATTTAGACATACAAATAGTATTACATAATAATAAAACTTTTCATAGAAGTCAAATTTTAAATATCATATTGAGAGGAAAAATTCATCTCTATAACCTTTTCCAATCAGGAATACATTTATCTTTACACTAATATTTTAAACATAATTTTTCATAAAGGTGATTTATTTTGGTATGTTTTTTAAAAAATATTGTGAAAATTTAAAAACAACATATTAATTAAATGTTAAAATATACCACTTTCCAAAAATTGTATATTTGGAAAATAAATTTTAAAACATATCCTGTACTAAATTTACCTAAAAGATCCATTTATAAATATTTATCACATTACCAAACCACTTATCATTCGATGTATATGATAAAAAATGGGTGTTTTCTATTTTCATTGGAACCCTATAATGGGTCACTCAATCACTAATAAAAAATAATACCAGTTGGACACAATAAAAAAATTTAGACAATAAACCTGAAGGGCCATATTATTAATACCCAAAAATTAATTTACTATATAGGATACAATATATTGTATTTAAAAATAATATATCAAATATTTTTTAAAATAAAAAACAAAATGGAAAATTTATAAAAATTAACTATATAACTAAAAAATAAACAAACATGCTCAATAAATAATGATATCATTCATAGGAAAGAAAAATTACATTCTATATAATTAACAATTACCAAGACCAGTAATGGAATATAATCATACAATAATGACATGATAAGTAGTAAAATACCAGCTTGACATATTTTAAATTGAATGATTTTTTAGGATGATATAACCCTAATCGTCAGTATTATTAAAATTAGAAAAACTATTTATTTATCGATTTTTTTTTAATAAAAATGAAAAATTTATTTTAGATAAAATAAAATAAAACATAAACAAGTATAAGATGTGTGATGTAATTGAATATTTTACTATATATTGATTACACATATTATTCATGGAAGAAAAGTAGAAATAAGCTTAATCAATCCATGTATATATATTTAAAATTAACATAATACACCTAAAAACACCCATTTCAAATATTGTCATGTACTTATAATTCATTTTTTATACTCCCACAAATCCGAGGTAACTACGGGTTTAAATGTTTCTATCTCAGATAGAAATCACATTGTATACCCTCAAGAGTGCTGAAATCCAATATTCCATATATAATAAAAAATTATTAAAACAAAAATAAATTTTAAATAATTTTCTGATTCTAATTTTAAAAGAAGATGAATTTGTTACTGAAATTGTATTATGTTGGTTTAATAAAACACCCTAGGCACAAATCCTAGTTTGTTGAAGATGGAATAATATCATGTATTTGAGGGAAGAATATGAGTCCATCACCCCCCCAGAACAACAAAATTAACTAGTGGGATTAAATTATACAAATTTAAATTGGTTATTTAGATATTGAAACCATAAGCACAATCATCTACCATTAGAATACTTGTTCAACGAAAAAAACACGCCATAAAAATTACAATATCTATATAAAACAATCTTGTAGAACATCTTGTACAATGACATAAAAGAAGACTACAAGGTGTATATAACATACAAAAATAAAAAAACACATATATCAATATTACAAAATGTGTATAAGCAGAATAAATATAAGAGGATTCATGTGTAGAAACCCTATGAGAATAACTATAGAAAAACACATATATTCACTAAACAATACAATAAATGATTCCAAAAGAAATATTTATCCATGCTTCAGAGTTAAAATGCTTGTGACTCAAATGTCACTTAATTACAATATAGTGAAAAACAACCCACCAAAAAAGGGGTCTAGTAAATGAATTAAATAGAGTCGCATGACCTCCATGGTTTTCATGAACAGTGTGAGAATAAATACTCAATAAGGAAAAACCAATGGTCTACTAACTAACATAGTGATATATCCGAAGTAATCATGAACATGTACTTTCATTTATATATTTATATACTAAAATATTATTGGAAATAGCCAATATTGAGTAGTTCATATGTAAAAGAGAAAATCATATAAAAACATATACTAAATCAATTAAATCCTAAAAACCATATGGTCTATACCTAGACAACATAATTCAATCCATGACTATGGATATAAGAATAAAATATGAGGCCATATACTATAGAAATAAATATTTTTACTTTTTAATAAGTCATTCATGTATACATATAGAATAAAACATATGAGTATATATGAAAAAATTGGGTTCCATGTGACCCATCACTAGGAAATCATTGTACCAAAATTATTTTCTATAATTCTAGAGTACATTATAATCATTATAATTAGTAATGGTTTTGTTATCTTATCCCAAATAAATATCGTAGATACTCAATTAGAATATATTAATCCATCTGAAGTGTTTATCTTATAAATAATTAGTCATCAGGCCTAATCAAGTAGTCAATAAGAATAATTTCCTATATCCATGTAATTGACTTGATTATTATCAATGAAAAAACAATTCCATACCAAAGATATCGAATAATTCTATATAATATATTAGAATAAATTATCCATGTCAAACCCATAATCACCCTCTATATCAATGTAAATAACAATTTCTTATAATGAAAAGGTATTATGCATTATTTCTAGAAGGTAAAAAACCAAAATATATCTACAGAAATATGTGTTTCCATGATTTCCTATCATCAATAATCATAAAAAATATACAAATAATAGGAAATATTTGAATCAAAATTAAATAAGATGGAAGTCATGAAATGGTAGTCTCAAATTATCATGTTGTGTGAGAAACCAAGATATTATAGACATGTATTATTAGTGATGGGGTGTTACAGTATTATTCCAACCCTCAATTTATATTTATATGGGTTTATTTATACATTAGATTATATTAAATAACTAGTACATTGAAAATAACAAATCATACTGGGTTTCTATATTTAGTTTAACATCCTAAAAAATAAATTCATTATTTAAGGTAAATTATTGTTAGTACACTTTCTAAATATATATCATGTTAATAAATAATCCATTTTGATAACATTTTAAAGAATAATATTTTTACTAAAATATATGTATGGAGAAGTATTAATTCATATACAAGAAACATATTAAATTGAAATATTATAAAAATAAAATTTTTATAGAAAAACCAATCCATATCAATCAATGAACCCCAAATGCTTTTAAAGATGAATGAATTATTCCCACTCATCTAAAATAACTATCACCTTACAATTGATAAAATATCATAATAGTTTGTTATGTTTAGATCAATAACATAAGTGTTTTTTTAGGATTCTGTGGAATCATATTGTTTCACGTTGTTATGTATGGTAAAAGATCAAAACAATGGTTATTTATTTTATAAGAAAACCCAAAAGAATCATGAAACATAACAAAATTTGTATTTAAGGTATATTTCACGTCCCATGTCACATTAAACTCATGGGACATAATTAATCTAGTTATACCAACTATCCTCCTTATTATATGAAAATGTGGAAATATTTTCTCATCAATTATTCAAAGTAAACTCAAATATTAGATGATACTCCCCATTTTAAGTGTACATTACTTCACTTTTCTATTATTTCACTTATTTAAAATCGGATGAATCATACCTTATGAACATAATTAAATACAAAAAATGAAAGGTTTAATGTGTTAAAAAAATATTCTTACTATTAGAATACATAAAATATAAGCATTAATCTGATAAGATGACTAAAGTTATATAATGCATATGATATAAGATAAGTTTTTTAAAGATGCATGGATTTAATAAACACCAAAATATTATTTATATTAAATAAAAATAAGGAATTATTTAAAACATTTTATCAAAATACTATTCAAAATAAATTAACTCTTAAATAATAAGTTGAAATTCTTTTACATTAATATTAATTATGAAAAACTAGTTCTTGATTTTTTTATGAACATCCCAAAAAACACATAGTGGTTCAACACCACCTACCATATTAATGATAGAGTTTCAATAATATAATAACCAAAAAAGTCATATCCAATAACCATCATGTGACCAATATTATTAATTGAACACAATTCATTAAATTAACAATTTGAATTGTGAGGTCACCACATCTCTATTCCAGCTATAAACCAATGATAACCCAATATGATGGAAATAAATTTTAATCTAAAACCATTTAAAACCTAATATTTGATTAAAAACACAAATAAATATCTTTTTATCCCCCCATTATATAAAAATACCATGAAAATCACATTACATACTACCATATAATTTAGATAGCAATAAATTGTAGGAAAAAATAATTAACATTTCTTTTACATGTGGGAGATGATGGCCTTATGCTTAGAGGTTATTCGATTATGTTGTCGTGAAATCAAAAACTAAAATCCCTATCCTTAATAATAGAAATATTTTTCTAATTGGGGATAAGTAATGCGTTGGAGAAATGAGAATGTGATACATTATATTGACAGAAATAACTTATAAAATTGTTGTTTGACCAAGATGCGCAAGGATGGATGAAAGGAGTGCAAAGGTTTGACAATAGTAGACATTGAATGATATTATTAAATTGGGGTAAAATTAATATTAAAAGGGGACAATTGGATTCAATTTAAAATAATAATAATCCCATTAAAAAGGGATGATTTATTTTTATATACTGGATACCTTGTATAGTAAACCTATGTACTTGGTGGAACCTCTATGTTCCTCCACATATGATCAGATAATTTGTTACCTAATAATCCTCTATTAGTTACCTATAATACACTATAGTCTAGAAAATTATGTGGAAACACATTTTAAGAATCCTAAAAAATAAAATACCAAAAAAATCATCAAAATAAAAGAATAATAATAAAACAATTATTCTTCAAATAACGAAAATCAAAACAAAATTTCAAAAATAAATTAAACCTCCCAACTATAATTAAATATACAATCCCTAATACTTCGTAAAAAAATTCCTTGATATTAAAAAAACAAAAAATAACGAGACACAAACATTTAGGACACTTTCTACCTTTGGTCTATGAATCCACACTAAAACATTATATTATTTCCAATGGTATCTAATAAGTCAATGTGTCATATGGATCCTACACAGTATATAGGGAACTCAGACACCCTATACAAAAGAGCATTCTAATGGAAACTCAATCCATATATTCCACAAAATATAGTACAATGAACTAATATATTATCCATTACCCTATCAAAATAATCATAGTACTCAATAGAGACAATGTTTTCTCTTAACCCCATCTAATCATCCAATGAAAAAGATTATTTCCCTAAATAAGAGATATTTTGATATATAAATAATGAAATTTCACATGCATACAGGATATGTGGGAAGAAAAATAGTATTCTTACTTTTTGTCTAACGATATCGATAAGTTTATCAAGAAATATTCTATGTAGAACACAGTCCAAGAGATTGGGGGAGATAAAGAGTGTGTGGAATTGAGTATAAACCAATGGAGTTTGAAATTCACCCAAATATTCATAGATTATCATTACACATGATATGGAAAAATAATTGAGGAATTGTGAGGATGTATAAGACCATAAATATTAGATAATAATACTATATATCTTTATTGTACATCTTCACCGGAGTATCATATTGGATTTTACACACAATCTAGAATAATTTTCGTTCATTTTCATGCTTTATTCAGTATATCTCTACTCACATGGCTAAAATATTCACATTATTAGATAAAAATAATATTAGTAATTCATCAAGTGGGGGAGAGGATTGTTTTTTATGTTTAAATAAAATTGTTACTAGTTTTTACTGATGTTCTATTTCAATGAATGATTTATAGTTGAGTATTATAGTAATCAATTAGAATGTCATTGATTTTTTTTATTAGTAATCATTTGAACCCCTCTACTAAATAATCCCTAATAAAATGATTTTTTTTTAATTAGTGGTGATGTAATTAAAAATTTCATGAATATTAATTGAATGTAATATCACAATAACAGTTATTGTGAATTAACAACACTTGAGTGAGAGTTTAAAAAACAATATGATGATGATTCTCTTTATATTACCTATGCATATAATAAGGGGAATGACATATAATAATCATTGAAATAATCAAAATCACCAATGATAGAAACAAAATATGTTATGTTTGTGATCATGGACCTTGTATTAATAAATGTTAGTAGAAAATAATTTCAAATTAGAATGTATGATTAGATTGTATTGGTACTCCTATAATTAAATTATTCATGAATCCATCATTTTAGAGTATTTATATTTTATTACTATTCTTACATCCAATTTTATTACCAATATAATCTACAGTCACTATATTAATATATAACATTGTCATATAAATTCAATTTCACCCCTATAAATATATAATCACATTTCACCACTACAACAACGTTTATAATATATACATATTTTATCATACTCCCTAAAATAAGGCATATATCCATGAATCATAGTTGGGTTATTAGACTTTTCCATGGATTTTATAATTTTATTATATTCTTGTAATATATTATGATATAGAATCATGGGAGTGATCTTTTACATAGAGTGATAATCCACTCAATATTGATTTACCGACTGGCGGTGATCCTTATTTTTTAGAGTTATAATAAAATTCAATGATTATTATTTGACTTATTTATTTAACTTTTAAATGTGTGATTTATAGATGAGTTCAATAGAATTAACTAGTAATGTCATTATTCAATTATTACATATTCATATAGGGAATACATTTAAGGGATATCAATAATATAATTAAACTCTCTAATTAGTAAATCAAATAAGATGACTATAGGTTTTTGTTTTATTTTTCATTCTATTTTTTTTTTAATTAATGGGGTGTGTTTCAAAAAAAAATTATACTAAATGTAGATTATTTTTTCTCATTTTAAAAAATAGAATGTTAGAAAATGTGGATAGATAATATAAAGAATCTATCTTGGAATATGTGGCTCAAATGAAAAGGATTCATGTGAATAATGTTTCTTAAATAAATACATTGGTAAATTGGACTCAATTTCGAGTAACATTAATGCTAATAAAAAATATATCCTTAGAGAGACATCCTAAATGAAATTGTTATACAATATTAGAACTAGTTTTTAATGAGCATATGGTAATTGATAATGAAATTTCTCCGATATAACATGGAACATTGTGAGTGATTAAAAATATTGAATAAGAGTAAAACTTATATGAGGGATTTCAATCTAAATCAAGTTTCCATTTAATAGTTTTTAATAATAACATTTAGGGATTCCTATAAATATGAATTATTTAATTAGAAATAATATAGACTCATTAACTAATTTATATGAACATACATAACAAGGATAAAAAATAAAAAATAGGTGTCTGGTAGTAAAATGAGATGTCCTATTTAGGGAATTGTAAACTCAAATGAAGTAGGGGATGAAGATGTATAAGAATTTCATATAGTAATTATAATAGAGATTTGGAAATGAATATTTTTATAAAATATCATTTTATTTTTAAGAATTTGATTCAAAATAATTTTACTCACATATATTTCTTTAACCTATGTGAAGGTGTTGATTAGAATTACAACATATGTGAAACATGTTAAAAAGAAATTACTTGAGGAAAAATAGTTGTTCATGTGAGGTGGAATTAATTCATGAACTTTTTTCATTATTTTATTCCTATAAATAATTTATTTTATTCCCTTACAATTAAATCTCAAATTATTTTATTTATGTGTTGGAAATAACAAATAAATACATATGATTTCAGGAATATTGATTAATTCATCCATATTGAGAAATCAATTGATCAATAAATCATGGGGAATAAAATTATCGTAATTTTATATATAATTCATTTATTTTTATGTTTTATGAATAAATTTTATTAATAAAATGAATTTGGAGAAAAAGGGATTTAAAAACTTCTAAATCATTTTGAAAACATTTCCTAGAAACAATAATAGTATTGGAAAGACAAGACTATCTATATCAGGGTATATAGGTAAATCATAAGGCAAACATTGGTCATATCAAAATCTAAGAATGTATTCTATACTAATGAAACCACAATATTTAAACTTGAGAATTTTTCATATCCATGAAATTTTATGTAGATACTATATGGGACTACAACATCACAAATATAATTTTATATCAAAACATTAGGATGCATCGACAGCCAACTATCTATGCATCCAATGGAAGGTATGTCAATGAAAGTTCCAATAACATTAATTTAAATTCACATTGTTTACATATATTATATTCCATTTTCAATTTATTATGGATAAAACACCAAATATTACATTGGTGAGAGAATGTAACAAGTTTTACAAGGATATGGACGTTGATAATTTAAATATTCAAGTAAATAAGAATATATTAGACACTCAATGTTGAATCATACTAACTCTTTTAACTACACACACATTATAATTACTATGAATCCACTTTCTAACATTACATTGTGTATAATGGATTATTAGGGAACCACATAATATAATCCCCATAAAATTCATTTAGAATTTACATACACTATAATTAAGTTCATGTCAATGGAATCTCAATTATGGTTTCTACTCAGTATAGTCCCACAAATTAATGAACTATCCACCACACTGTTAATATAACCCCAGTGCTTAATGTATAAAACATAATTCTCTTAGTGTTTTATAGTCTTCTATTGAGGAATAAAATTATTGGCAAATAGGATAACATTAAATCTTCTATGAATAACATTTTTAAATTACTCAAATGTTACGTAGACTAAAATAATATTCATAGCTATTGTATTGCTAAATTAGTATATTGATAAATTAACTCATCATTTTTAGATTGATTATATAGAGAGGGGATTCATTTTATACCATGGGAATGTAGAATTTAATTGAGGTTTTATGAAAGATCTATACAATCTATGAAGATAAGATCGATGAAATAGAGAGGAATGAATAAGAATATGAAGAGAGGAAGGATTTTATAAATATTTCATGGCCATCGTAATTTGAGAGATTCATAATTTAATATATTCTACATAGGTTTCTTAACTTCCATTTTTTAATTTTATTCTACCAATATCCACTTCGATGGTTGTGATCATTTATATGGAATGATAAAACCCTCATTAGTAATTAATATAGTATGGGAGAGTCCTGTTTTTATTCAGTTACAACACAATTATTTTATTCATATTTTCATTTTTGGTTTTATTTTTGAGTTAACGTATTATAGTTGAGCATAATAGAAGTCAATTTGAATTTAATTAATCAGATACCTTTTTAAAACTATTTTACTCCCTATACTCACTTGTCTGTATATATAATGAATCATGTGTGATAGATTAGTGTTGTTAATTAATATTATTGTCACATTTTAGGAAGGAAAGAGCAGAGTAAACCATTTTATGGTTTTCCAAGTCCTATTCAAGAGTTCCTTGAAATATTAATTTCCAAATATTTATTTCAGGATTAGGCAATTTCCCTCCACTAACTATATCAATATAAGAAGGATGATAATCTTATGGGGATCATTTAAATATTAAAACTCACCAAATATTACACTCAATGATTACTTTTTATGATCATTTCCTTCCAATTAATCAATAGGTGAATGAAGTGTTCTTCCTCTTTGGAATTTTAAAATCAATGAATTTTTATTCACAACATTTTATCAATTACTAATCTATTATAAATTATTATATATTGTTTACTAATGTTTTTCTATCTCATGTTTTGAAAATGTTTTTAAATATTCCACTATTACTATATAAATCTGTGATATCCATGAAATTTCACTCAACCTTGGAGACAATCTATAGTCATTAATGCAAAAAAGTTTACACAATATTAATATTTTATTTGAATACTTCAATAAAATTATTCTTCCATGAATTAAATATTCTCCAAAAAAAGTTTAAAAAAATATTTTATTGGAATTTTTCAAAATTAATGTACAAAGTCCTATTTATTCCATCCCCAATAAATTTTATTATTTTTCACAACCAATATAAATAGTGGATCTTTTTTTTAAAACATTATATCAAATATTAATAGTGGAATATTCATTACAATATCTTAACTATCCTAACAAGAATGTTATATGTCATGTTTCAGTAGAAATATTGATATATATACAATTGTTTCATATATGAACCACATAATCTCCCACTATGTTCTTTATAACAAAACACATATATGATATATCAAACACAATAACTTTATTAATAACCTATGGATATGAAAAATAATAAAGGGGCATCTTAAGTACTTAGAAATGGTAAAATAGAAAGATATTATTGATCACATAAACATAAAATAAGAATTAGTGTATGATAAAATGAACACAACATTTTAAAACCTTACATTTAAAATCATAAATCACAACTTTTAGTCATATCATAATTTTTGAATGTTAATATTACATGAAACATTTAGTAATCAAAGAACACAATCCATGAAATAATAAAATTGGCATAAAACAATAGTGTATAGCCTGCACACAATAATAGAAAATCCTTTCTATAATAATAAATACATACTTTCAAGATAATAATAGTTTATTTGGATTACATTATATTCCACTATAGTCGAAAATATTCATTCCCAAGACTATTTTACTAGATAGAGTCTCTCACTGAACTAGGTTGACACCCCATTATAGTCATGTTTTTCAAATGAGATATCCATCTTTTCCAAATTCATTGGAGGAATATTTAATTCTGGGCCCATCCATAACTTATATAACATATATATATGTCTTAAATAAGATCATAAGTCATATATCATAACAAATACTTGAAATGGAAATGTTGTTAATAATCATTTTATCATTTCATCATAGAGTAACACATGGAAATGAAATTGGTTTCATTGCATAATAAACCCTTTAAAAATTAACGAGTTTCATATATTTATTCTTAAATTTATATCAACACAATCCATTTGTATAATTAACATGTAATGATTCATTGTAAAATATTACTAGTAAATCATTTATATAATCAAACTATTTAATATCAAGTAAAAATACATTCAAAATATATATTCATTATTTATTGAGTAAATAAATATTTTCATTTTGAAATCACATATAGAAATCTAAAATATTCCCAAATTTTAGGGAAATATTTTTCATTGAAAATAATCTTGTATATTTTTAATGAAATTTTAAAATAATAGAATATGCATGACAATAAAAAATTCCATTCATGAATTATATGATAAAACAATGATTACATTCATATTTTCAATAAGATGTCAAAATTTTCATAATTATGAAAATGATAATAATATTCCTATTAAAAAATTTCATAAAAAATCAAATATGGTAAAAAAATTAAAACTTCTTATTTGAATAGTGAATAATTCGAGAAAACCATTTATGGAAATCATATAATAGGATGAAAAATGATTTTTGACCCAAGAGATAATTAATGTTAATTTTAATCAAAACATTCATTTAGTATCATGAGTACACAAATATGGAAAAATGGTGGGAAAAAATTTATTATTCATTAATAAATATAGGAGGAGAAAATTTGTGAAATTCAAGATATATAGATCATTAAATTTTTCTTTGGTAATATTATAGAGAAAAATCCCTATAAAAAATGATATTGTAACAGGAAACCCATCCCTCTAGTTCCACATGAAAAAAAACTATAACCATATTAAAATAAGATATATATTTGTTATAATTATATACCCTAAAAATTTTCCTACTTAAATTATCATATATAATCTCTATTTCATATTTCAAAACCCATTTATTAGCTACTAATTACTAAGGAAAACGTTTATGGGTGTTAACTCTTTCATTTGTCCTGAAATTTGTGTTCTGAAAGTTCATATCATTGTATATTGATCTTATTTAAATATTATCAAAATTGATAATCACTATATAAATATGATATATATTCCTTATATACATATTTAAATTTATCCATAAAATTTAGATATTGAAAAATAAATTATATCATTCATGGAGACGGAACACCATACATAAATGTGGGAAATTTTTTCTTCAACAGGTGGAACACAAAAGGTAAATAATAATTCAACATTAACGAATAATTTTTATATCACACACATATATAATACATCATTATTTAATTTATCATTACAATTACCCTTGAAACATATATATGAAAAATAAATTTCATTTCTTCTTTGAGGTGGAAGTGCACACCTACACACAAGTCATTTACCATTTTCCAAAAATGTAATGTAAAAAGGTATATTTTATATTAAAATTATAGAGATATAATTACATCATATACAGAATATTTAATAATTATTCCCATCCAAAAAAATCATCCATTTTATATTGTGAGGTGAAATTAAATATATCACTATATGGATATTTTAAAACGTACGTATGAATGAGTGTTACTTTGACTTTCCATTTAATAAAAAAAGAGATTAATAATAGTGGTTTCATAATCATAATACCTAATATAAATTTTTAGTTTAAAAAGTAACTATTTTTTTATAAATATCATATATTAATATGTGGAAAAAGAATAAGTAAATATTGAAATTGTTCTGTTAAATAGATTAACACCTTTTTAGAAGAACTCCATTTTATAACCTCTTAAAGACAATATGGATAATACATTAGGGATACCAGAACCACTAGATTGTATCTAGGTATTGTGATAATATTATTTTAACGCTCATGGATAATATTGAAAATCAATGTTGTGAAATGAATTGAAAGGAGGTGTTTCCTTTTATAAGTGAGGGAGAGAACACACTTGGAATTTCATAACAGATTTTAAAATAATAATGTCATTATAAATAAAAAATAATAAAAATGGAAATTAATTTGAATAAAAAGATTATAGGGTAAAAATAAAATCATCTAATTAAATATAAACATGTTTTGGTTTAACATTAAAAAATTTATTTTTCATTATCCACTTCAGTTGTCATTTTTGACATTAACCATGGTGACAACTATTTCAATTTAAATGGTTTAAAAATGTTACCATAAATGGAAATATTAATAAAAAATTTATAAAAATTGATATTTTCAACTGTTTTCAATTAACTTGATCAAAGATAAGATGTTTATAAATATTAAATAATTTAATAAATATTTTTTATTAAAAAAAATTCCTTTCAAAAATTTTGGGAACTATTCATTTAATTTTATTTTAATGACACCATGAAAAAATTGAAACTAAACATACAATTTTAAACAAACATATTATGAAATAATTACCCAAAACTATTTGAACATATTTATTCATGTAAATTGATTTATGTTTAATATTTTTAAAATATTTAATTATTATTTTTATTAAATGAATAAATAATTTGTCAATGTTACTTATAAATTTAAGGTAATTATTCAATTTATAAAAAATATAAAAAATTTAAGATGATGAAAAAATAATTTCACTATTAAGTAATCATTAAAAACCAAAATTATCCACCTTTTATAATTTTATAAAAAGTATATAAAAATTTTACTCAAGAGAGTGTAATTTTGTATAATTATTTTCAAAAATAAATAAAACATTCATATTAAAATAAATTTATAAATAAGTGGTAATATATTAATTACATGTATGGAAATGGATTAACTATTCTAATACAATATAATAATTGAAATTTTAAAGCCTTATTATAATTTCTAAACCATATTTATCATATTTTACCATTACCAATGTGAAAGAAATATAATATGTTATCTATTAATATTGTAGAAAAAGTAAGCAACATATTTAACAAATTAAATCCTACTGGTTAAAAATATAGAATACATTTTTCAAGATTCAATTTCAAATACTGGATGAAATCAATATAACGTAATCATGAAAATTATGACGAAAATATATTTTTTAGAAAAGAAAATTTTTAAGCATAACACTAGATTTATTCAAATCCCATACCTAGAAATACAATATTATAAGAAAGTGAAAACATTTTATTAATCATATAATATATACATTTCATTAAAATAATTCACCTATATTAAGTGAATAAATTTTTTAAAATAAATTCACAATGTGGGCCTAAAAACGAAATTTTAAAACATTTTTTACTATAAATTAATTTTTTGTTTTTTATAATAAATTTATAAAAATCATTATTTATACCAGTTCAAAATATATATTTTTCATAATTTAGTTATATCCTTTTATCCCCTCTAATTAAAAATGTAGGTAATAATTGTATACTTTATAATGGTTTATTTAGACTATTTCTTGTGGGCATTGCATGATATCCAAAAAATTAAATTTGTTTTAAAAAGAAATTTATCATACAATCTCAAGGAGTTATATTGTACCCCCTATAATATAGATTTATACATTGGAAATATAAATCATTGTTGTAAAAAATGGGGATATCTATTTTTTATTAAATTATCAGTTTTCTATGGATAAAAAATGATTTTATTATTCCTCCACATAACTTTAACCAGTTGAGTAGTCTTGTTTCATAGAACTTTTTCCATATTGTCTGTGATTTCTATCATTTTTTATTCAATAAAAATTTCACGCCCCAACAGAACAATCCCTAAGTTTCATACATGTTAAGGAAAAAGTATTTACTTTCTCAGGATAGATACATGGAACCCCTAATGATATTGGGAGAGGTTTGATGGAAGAAAAAATATATAATCTGTCATCCCCACTCAATCATAAATCTCAAAGAGGAAAAATACATAGGGATAAAATGTCAATTATTTTTTATTCTAATAACCTTATTCCATTGAGAAATTCATTAGTGACAAATTTTCAGAAACATAAATCTCTATATATCACCCATGATTATCAGTATAACATTTTTCTAACCTTTAATATTTTTTATGTGCAAGTTAATTAATCGAACATTTTAGGATATTTTCCTAACTAGATAGGGTCCCACTAGCTTTCTTTCATTAAGTTCAACCCAACATGTTTTAATTCAACACCAATCTAAATATAGGGATACATAAGGATCCATATGATTGCTCAAGTGGAATCTAATGTTTCACGGATACTTAATTGGAGGAAGTGTATGATCCAAGTTGCCTTTAATAATCCATGTAACAAAATCTAAAAAAATCTCTTATGGTTTTAACAGATATATACGACTTACCATGTATTTGAGGATGATAAGATAAAGTAAGTCTTAAGTATTTATCCATAGCCTATGGCATTCATTACCCAAACATTAATTAAATACTTAGATCCTTACCATATGCTATATAATATTGTACTCCACACAACCCTATCACATGCATAATGTATATTACTGAAATATTTTAAAGAGATAAATATAAAATGATTTTAATTATGTGTGTGTAATTTTTAATGATTTTTACTAAAACATAAATTTTAATATGGAATTTTTAAATTTGGGTGAGTCTAAGGATAAAATCCATGATATTTTTATTCCATTTACATTCTCATATGCGTAATGGTGGTAAAATACCATTATACATATATCAGTCATCCTTATAATTTTGACATACCAGGCATCAAGATACCTACTCAACAATATCTATCCTCATGCATTATCAACTAAAATACACTTGTTTATATCTATACATCTTTATAATCCAAAGATGAATAGAAAACAATGATCTTAGAGCCACATCCAACATCACTTTATTTATACCAAGTATGGATAGAAAACATAAAAATATTCTAAACGTTATCATTCCATCATAATCCATGATGAATTGAGTAATATTCCTATAAATATTTTTTAGTTAAACATCTTACTTTTGTGCCTCTTTAATCCTCACATGGATAGATAGTGGAACACACCCTTATATAACTTATGATTTCTCACCTTCCTAAAAAATTTCTACATCCATCCTCCATAAAAATAGAATTATTGGGTAACTTTTTATCCTCATCATAGAGATTCTAGATTGATCATTTTGACCTAGAGAATCTACAACCTTAATCACAATCCCATGGTGGTAATGTAATGAGTTTTCAAAAAATTTATTCAAAATCACTAGTCTTATCAAGTTCATATTCATCTCTTTTTATGTGAATTTATAATTAAAAAATTTATTCTCATTATATATGTCATATATTTTCCAAAAAAATAATTCCTCAATATATTAAAAAAATTTGTCAAAAATAACTCTAAATCATTAATTTGGTAATTTTTATCATGTTCGATTAATTTTCCTGATGTATAAGATATTACCATATCATTCAACATGAAAATGAATCATAATCCCTTATTTAATTACTCACTAAACATTATAAAGACTTCTCCACTCCAAGGTAGTATAATCACAGGTGAAATTATAAACCATATATTTAGTTCCTTGAAATGTTACTCACATTCATCTATTTAAAGTAATGTGGCTCCCTTATGAATTAACTTGCTTACTGGATTAGGTATCCTTGAGAAATTGTTGTGAATTAATCATTAATATTAAACAAAATAAAGAGAAGTATGGATCTCAGTCATAATGGTTTATCTAACTGAATTTTCAATAACCTTGTTTTTTGATCAATCCATAGATATACCCTCTATTGTGATTTTATATGGAAAAAAATGAAACTTTTTGTAGTCAAAATTTATAATTAATAAATTTTTTTCATAAAAATTATCATTTCATAGGGACATTAATGAAATCCTTAATTATTTTTTATGATATTATATAAACGTTTAATTTATAATAATATCATATACAAATACTACAAAAAATTAATCAAGGTAATGACTATAGTCACAATTAATTAAATCCATGATGATTATGAGGGAATTAGTAAGGTTAAATGGAATCAATATATATTCATAGCTTCCATACCATGTATGAAATGATATATTTATTAAATACATCATATTTAACCTTAATTTATTATATCTAGAATGAACATACATATAGAAAAAGTATTTACCATCACATAGTTGATAAAAACCATCAATACAATGCATATGATACATATTTTTTTTATTTTGATCATGTTATATTTTTAGTAATCAATGTCAGGTTACATTGATATATATTTATTCTAAAAAATTAATAGGTTTACCCTAAGGTGATCTTATTGGAAAAATTAATCCCTTGTAAAAATTCATCATGATTTTATTCTTTAATTCCTATAACTCAATCAGGGCCATTCTATATGTAGACATTGAAATATTTATATCACTATGTTAGAGTTCTATTGGGAAATTTACATAAAGATTATATGGAAGAATATAAAACTCCATGGGAATGTATTCAAATATCTTCCTTACAATATATATATCAGAAATATTGTTTTTCTCCAAAAAAATGAGATAAAACCACATTTTTATTGGAAACAATACCCATATATGAGATTAAATTTTCATTGGATTTTTATATTTATCAGTAGAATGATAAAAGATCATAATTTGGTTCATTATATCAAACATGATTTCATTCCTAAGAAATTGATGTATAATTTATATAAATAATGACAATACAAGCCTAAAAACATATAATTAATCAATAAGGAGAATTAAATGATTTATTATAATCACATTCCAACAAACATTAATTAGAAAACAATCGTAGACTTATGATGCATTAATTATACAATTTGGGTTTTCAATGTTAGTTCAATATTTAACCATTGAGTATATTAAGGAATACACTTATATACTTTTCCAAATAATTAGGAATATCTTCAAAAAGGGTAAATCTATAATTTAGAATACCAATTTCAACCTCAACATCATTATTATATCATTAATCCCTTACTAAAAAATGGTCTGCATGATAATAAATTATCATTAATCTATGTGATCAATCATTCATAGGATGTATAAATAGCGACACACAATTTTAAATATATGACAAAAAACATTTAACCTTAATAATCCATTATCAATATCTATTCAAATACTAAAGAAGACTTTGTAATTAAAATTTGAATTAACCTAATTATATACTTCATGAGTTTCAAACTAGGTTCATAGTAAAGGAAAACTCACTATATTCTTGAATGATAGATTAGAAACACAAGACTGACAATTTTCACTATAATTACACAAAGATGAATTTATAAAAAAATTATGTCAGCATGTAGTATCCAGAAATTTTTGTTTTACTATGGAAACCATGCTCCTTTCATTATAATAAATTTGAATGTTATCTTATACATGGGATTATCTTAAGGGATATCACTATAGTTTTATAATTCAATTTTCAACAGGATTACGAAAATATTATAAAAAACTATAGAAACCCACACTTTTAATAGACACATATATAATATTAATAGATGAATCTTATTTACAAGAATATAATGATCCATGTATGAAAAATATATATATTATTTCATTGGAATCATGGATACCAAAATAAATTGTTCATATGTGGACCATGCCATTTCTGAAAAGTTTCATTGTAACTACCACCGTTCATTTAAATATCGATATAAATAATATTCTTCATAACCTATGGAAATGATACATAAGAAATGGTTATCACTAATTCTCTTTAATAGTAAAAACCAAAGACGTCAATGACCACATAAACATAACATGATCATAATGTAACATTAAAATTAAAATAACTTTTTAAAATCATACCATACTTATCATAGATCATAATAATGATTAATGTGAAAATTCATTGTAGTTCATAAGACATAAATCATAAAAGATTCATAGAACCTGAATCATGATATCATAATATTTAAATAAGATATATGTTTGTGACATTAATTTAATAATAGAAAATCATTTCTTTAGTAGTATAAGATTGCATCCAATACTATCATAGTGGAATAGGTTCACTCTCAATTCCATCATAGTATCTATGTTTAACTACCAGTACAATTTTAGTTGGTAGAGACCCTTCTTGAACAAGGCTCACTTCCCCATATAATATAACTTAACATACATGGAATCCATCTTTTAAAAATTACATTGGAAGGATATATAATTTCAAACCAACCTATCAATCAATGAAAATAATATATACATGTTCTATAAAATAATGAAATATTCATTAAACTATAGTCCATGAATAATAGCTGGGTGTCATAAAAATTCATAATTCCATCATAGCGTAACATGTGGCAAAAAAACTTGTTTTATAACATTATTAACACACTAAATCTAAATGAGTTTCATATATTCATTCTTAAATAGTCATAATAATAAGACATGCATTGAATGAAAATTTATGGAATCATTGGAACATATCCCCAATAAATAAAATGTAACCTAAAAGGATTTAATGTCAGATAAAAATACATATGAAAGGTATATGGAATATTTCTTCAGGAAGACAAACATTTCTTTTTTAAATAACTACTTTAAAAATATAAAAATTATGAAAATATTATGGAAATAATTTTATTTGAATGGAACCATAGAATCATGTTATGTAGGATTTATATCAATAAAAATTCATAATTACTATATTTATTTTCATGCCTTATACTTTTAAAGAAATATATATTTCACATTTTTAGTGAAAATAAATAAGTACCTCATTCGGAAAAAAACATGACGATATATTAAAAAAATTATAAGATTCATACTTAAGTAAAAAATAAATTAGAAATTTTTAGTATAATAATAAATCATTACTCAATTAATTTTACTAAAAACATGGCCCTTATGAAAAAATATTTTTTACCGAAGATAGGAATAAGATCGATTTTACTTAAAAAATTTATTTTAGTCTCTTGAGTATAAAAAGAGAAAAACATTTGAAAAAAATATATTATCTAGAAATAAGAAGAGGAGAATAAAAATAATGATATTATTGAGTGAAATATCATGATATTTAGTCATCATAGTAATATTCATAAATCATCGTTATAAATAATGAGATTGTAACATATAAACCAATCCTCGTGTTCCAATTGAATCAGAACCACTGTAACCACTTATAATGAAAATTTAAATGTATTAAAATTATAAAAATAAGTCATTAAAACACTTGTAATCTATTATATGATCCAATTTTAACATTTCTACACCAATTTATCTTTAATTCTATATTAAAACTATCATTTCAGGGTGTTAATAGTTTCATTCTTTTTGATAATTTCAATGTTAAAGTTCTGTTTCTTGTAATATGATCATTGTTCCATATAATATAAATTTCATATATATTAATTCTTGACATATTTATTGGCACACATAATATTTATATACATATATGACATCATTCAGGGAGACTTTACATCATACATATGCTTAAATGATGTTTCCATTGTTTAAAATGTTGAAAGAAATAAAGATAAATATTTAATTTACATTATAGAAAAATTAATAGAAAATATAGATAATGTGTTTTAGATAAATCTAACCTTATTATCATCCATTTAATATATAAATGAATAAAAACTCACATCACTTTGTGGTAGTGGTGGTGGTCCACACAAATATTTGTGAGACATTATCTTTTTCTAAAAGATTAGAAGGTACGAAATTTTATATGATATTCTAATTATAGATTTAAAAATATTAAATTAATATCATATATGAAAATTCTATCTTTCATAATAATAATAAATAGAATATGGTGATGGAAAAGGATATATATCACTATGTGGATATGGTAAGCTGAATGTATGCACAAAATATATTTTCTCTGCGCATTTTACCAATAGAGGGTGAATAATGCTGGTTTCATAATAATAAAAACATTTTGGGATATTGAGGATTTTGAAGTTAATATTTTATGGTATATACCACTTATATATAAAATCAAAATGAAGATTTAAAATATAAAGTGCTCACTTAAGGTGATTATATATTCCTTGAAAGTACACCCTTAGAATTCCTCTTAAAGACCATAGGCTTTGTCTTTTAGTGAAGATATCCTAAATAACATTTCCATATAAGTTATGAAGATAACTTTCAAGGTTTTTGCTCAATATAAAAGTGATAAGTGTCCAGAAAAGAAGATAAATAAGGGTTTTCTTTATGTAAGGGGGGAGATGGTACATTTAGAATTCCATAAGAAAATAAAATATAATAATGAAATTCAAAAGAAAATTTCTTCTAATTGTAAATGAATTAAATGAAAATCACTACATGGAAGAAGTAAGATCATCTAATTAAATTTATACTAGTTTTTTAATCATTTTAAACCTTATTATTCTGATTAAAACCTTCATTAATAAATTTTTACACTGACCCTGGTAACCCCTATTTCAGTATTAAGGGGTTAAGAAAGTTTTATAAAATAAAAAAAGTGACACATAAATAGACCATGGTTTATATTTTAAACCACATAATACTCACTAGGATAATACTAATACATTTATAAATTTAAATTAATTATATAATATATTATTTATTACAAAATATTATTAATATAATTTTTAGAACTACTAATTTAATTTGAATTTAATGAATCCAAGAAAAAGATGAAATTAAAATGAAATTATTTGGAAAATTCATATTATATACAATGTATCTAAATAATTCATAAAAAACATTAATTTACATAAAATTTTTAATTTTAAATATTTTTGAAAATATTTATAAATTTGTTTTATTAACTAAATAAATACTTTATCAGCATTGTGTAAGATTTTAGGATAATTATTAAATTAATAAAAATTATAAATAATTTAATATCCCAAAAAATAAATTTATCTTTTAAATAATAAATTTAAAATGAAAATATCATCATATTATCCTTTTATAAAAAATTTAGTTATTTTAATGCCAAGAGAGTGATATTTTCTTTTTATTATTTTCATAAATTAACATAATGGTCAAATTCAATTAAATATATTACCACATGGTATTGTATTTAAGACATAGATGGAAATGAATGAAATGAACACAACAAAATTAATAAATATAGGTTTTAGATAACATTAAAATTCATATGCAATATTTTTATAACTATTTTACAAATTTTAACCATTCCATGGTGATTTTGTTACTATGGTTACTACTCATATTAACCAAAAATTTAAGGGAACTATTTAACAAATATTATCCTAGTGATTCAAAATATGAAATCAATTTTCTAAATATTCAGTTTCTTTTAGTGATATAATTCCATTTCAAAATGAGCTTGAAAAATGAAACGAAACACGCTTTTAGATAAATTCATTTTCCAAAATAACATTAGATTTACTTTTCCCCATTGCATTAAAGAAATATTATATGGAATTTAAAACATTAGATTGAATATACAATATATAATTTTGTTTATAATTAATAACTAATATTGGTTAACTAAATTTATTAATTTAAAAATACATTATGCTCATAAAAATAAAGATGTTAGAAATAAATCCCATTCAACGTTATGATATTTCATTTTTTAGTTCTAATTAATTGGTAAAAAATTACATTATTTTATACATATTTACAACAAATATTTTTTATAATTTAATGATCAACATTTATAACTAAAAGTTTTATGGTTATATTGTAATAATATATTATATTACAGTTCATTTAGACTTAGTGTTGCAGGTATCATCAGATATTAAAAAACAATTATTTGAAAATAAATATATTATAAAATATCTCTCACGACTGGTCCTCGGGGCCCGTGCTGTGACTACCCCAAGCCCGCCTTCCATAGGCCAGGGGTTGGCGACTAGCACTAAGGCGTAAATCCCGGTAAAGGGACGACATTGCCTTTGTAAAGTAAACAAGCACCACAGAGTAAGCAAGAGGAAAAAGTAAACACTAAGTAAAAACTGGTACAACAGTAAGTGCGAAAAGTAAGTGGGCCAGAATACAAACCCAAACTGAAAGTAAAGTACAACTCGAAAGGGGAAAACAACAACTAAAAAGTAAAGTTGTAACGTCGAGCCATCCTCTAGAATTCCCACCTGAAGGGTGGGTACAGATAGCCTCCACAGCTCCTCGGTCCAGCCGTCCGCTACGAGTACACCCCGCCGAGTGGTCCACCTCCAGGTACCGTCCTACTCCGCAAGCCTCCACCACGATCAGCGTTGTCTGTCGTCTGCAACCAACACAACGTAGTGCGGGAATAGCCCGTGCAGAGGTGAGTATAAGCTACTCGAGACCCCCGAAGGTCTCCCATAATCCACAAAGGATAATCCACAAAGGAAAGACACAATCACAAAGTAACATCCGACATGGCTTCGGTATATGCCCATACATATACCTAATTCATCAATTCTTGCTCGTCTCCAACATCCGAGCTCAAGTACAACCCAATCCACACAGGAAAGAAAAACGTAAATCCACACAGGATAGCACAACACAAACCACAAAGGAAAGTAAATAGGATTCAGCTCACACAGGTATACTTCTTCGAATAGCGATAGAGATGATCACTGAACCATCTAAGTCGTCGGACCCACAAAGGATCAAATGGTACTAACCCCCGCAATGACCCACACAGTATCGGACCCACACACAATCGATAGGTAACTAACCCCCGCAAAGACCCACACAGGATCGGGCCCACACATGACCTGTAGGCGCTGGACCACAGACGACTGCTGAGCGCTGACCCACACAGGATTGGACCCACACAGGATCGGTAGCACTGACCCACAAAGGATCACTGAGTGATGTAGTCGTCGCCGTCGAATCCACTGAGGATCTCTGCACAGTCGTCATCGTCACAGTAGCAGTCGCAGCCAGCTCTAGGGTTCCCGCACACAGCAAGATCGTTTGGATGGGTCTGCTCCACGAGCCAAGAGGCTGATACATCAACTGACACCTAGTCCAGAGTTGATGTATCCAAGAGTTCCGTATCGTCAACAGGAACTCAAAGCAACAGACAGCGCGTCAATTGGATGCCCGATCTGAGAGATATTGGCTTTTTTGTCCCAGGGGCCCGGTTGGTTTTTAAGGAAAAACCAACCCGACCGTACTCCACCTACGTCCAAACCTCGGATGGAGTAAACCAAAAGATCCGTCTCACTTAGTGGAAAACAACAAAGTCGACGGCACTTCAATCGGACGTCTAAAGCTCAAGATATGAGCGTTTCAGTTCCGAGGGCCCGGTTGGTTTCGTGTACGAACCAATTCGGCTGAACAAAAATTATTCCAAAACCTTGAGTGTGATATAACTAAACGACCGCCTCAATCCAAGGATCGCATCTCCGCTGACGGCGCATCATTTGGAGGCCCTTAGCTCAAGTTATGAGCAAAAGACAGAAAAGGTCCGGAAACAGGGGGGTCTGGGCCCGGACCGACCCGGCCCAACCCCCCTGGGTCGGCCTGAACCGGGGCGACCCGAACCGGGTCCGGGTCCGATCTGGTTGGGCGCGACCCGGCCCGTCCAGGCAGCCCGGCCCGGCCTGGGCGCGACCCGGCCCGGCAGGTCGGCCCGGCTCGGCGCGGCCGAGCGGAGGAACCGTGGGGCGCGCTGCCCCGCGTGGGGCCACGCTTGGTCAGCGGACGCGGCATTGCCGAGTCCCGTGTGTCACCAGACCCGCGCTATCGCGGGTCTGGTCGGTCGTCGCCACCGCGCCGGCGACCCGCGCCGCTGGTGGATCCCGCGAGCCACCGGAGTTGCTCCGGTGGTCCGATTCCACTTCTGTTAGCACCGTGGCTCCTCCCGAGTCCCATTCTTCACTGTCAGGCCCTCAAATCGCCATTTCGGCCCCGTTTTTCATCGTCCGCCATTTGTCGCACCAAGAACAAAAAAGTGCGGTGGGTTTGGATTTGTTCGTTAGTCCGCACCCACCACGTTAGCAGTTAAAAAAAACATAAATCCCAGCAATTGATAAACCACGTCTCGCAATAATAATGGTCCACAAACCAACTTGTTAATTTGTTTGGTTCGCGTTCCTGCCTTGGAGGAAAACAACATGGTAAAAACATTTTCAAAACGACCCTTACCTCGTAGCTGTCGTCGGTCAAGAGTTTTTCACAGAATTGGCCATCGCTGTAGGAGGTGACAGTCGCGTCGAGGAAGGGCGTCGCGTCGTCGCGTTGACGATATCCGAGGGGTAAAGAAAGCACACGGATTTAATTTACACAAATTAAATTCATGTCAAGTATAAAAACCACAAAAAAATTTAAAAGATTTTAAATCTCCTACCTCAAGAAGATTTTCGAAGATTTGTCGCGGAAGAAGGGACGTCGCAGAAGAACGTAGCAGGAGGAGAATTGTTGGAGTCGCGGAACATGGAATTGTGTCGTCGATCTCAGAGGGTTTGGCATTCTTCATTGCCTTTCGTCAAAGGCCGGCATTCTTCGCGTTCTTCGCATTTTTCGCGTTCTTCGCGTTCTTTGCGAAGGAGGATGAATGACATAAGGTTTCTGTCAAATCCTCTCAACGAACAACACTCAAGAAGAAAAGTGTCAGTCTTATTTTATTACATGACAACAAACGAAAATAGGTTAAGAAACGAACAAAATTAATTCATAGAATTAATTCCAACGAATAACCTGCCCAATTAATAGGAGCGTTTAATTGTTTAAGAAAACACCCCAGTTGACTTTCGTTAAATAGGGGTTTTCCCGGGTGCGTTATTTAGCGGAAAAGAAACGGTGGGGCTCGTGCGGGCCCCACCTCACAAATATCCTACCAAGAGGGTAGGATATTTTGGGTTGCACCCTATCCGCATCAACTCAGCTTAAGCAGCTTGAAGTGGCTTTCAAGTGGCTTTAAGTGAAATAAAATAAAGTTTGTCTCACCACTTTATTTTATTTCTTAACTTAACCCCAAAATTTAAAAACCACACTCGAGCAAACGAAACATTGAAAGAGGCGTTTCTAAGAAAATATCGGCACTGCGATTCCATTGGTGCCCTTAGAATTTGATTCTGAGCACCGGTTCAAAAGATAGAAAAACCCGCTCGTTCGTTCACTGAACGTACCTGAGCCAAACTTCGGAAAATGATTCCGGGCACACCGAGCCTCGAAATCACGTGCTATCAGAAACTTACTTCATGTAAAATTACAAAGAAAATTAAAAAAAAATTCCTTGAAATTTACGGGTCTTTACATCACTCCCACCTCAAGGATTTATGTTCCCTTAAAGATACATCATAATCTAAGAAAAAAAATGTGGGTACTGGGCACGCATTTTGAGCCTCCCGCTCCCAAGTGCTCTCCTGGAGGTTCCCGTGCTGCCATCTGATGCGCACTAGAGGAATCGAACGTCCATGCAGGACTCACTCCTTTCGATCCTCGATCTCCACCGGGACCTCCGCAAAAGTCTCCCAATCATCAAAGTCCACCTCCCCATGGTCAATGATGTGCGTCGGGTCGTGCACGTATCTCCTCAGCTGAGATACGTGGAAGAATTCGTGCACCCGGTGCAACAGAGGTGGTAGAGCCAGGGGATAAGCCACCTCGCCGATCCTGATGAGGACCTGGAATGGTCCGATGAAGCGTGGAGACAACTTGCCGCCTCGGCCAAATCTCCGTAATCCATGTCGAGGTGAGACACGCAAGAAGACGTGGTCACCATCCTCGAACTCTAGTGGCCTCCACCTCCTGTCAGCATAAGACTTCTTCCGGCTCTGAGCTGTCCTCATCTACTCATGGATGACCTAGAAATTCTCTGTCGTGGCCCAGACCATCTCTGGTCCCACAAGTGCTGACTCCCCAGGGTCTGTCCAGCACAAAGTAGATATGCAAGGTCTGCCGTACAACGCCTCATATGGTGCCATCTCGATGGTGGAGTGGTATCTGTTATTGTACGCGAACTCCACCAAGGGTAGGTGGTCCTCCCAGCTGCGACCAAAGTCGAGGGCACATGCACGGAGCATGTCCTCGAGAGTCTGAATGGTCCTCTCCGTCTGACCATCCGTCTAAGGGTGAAAGGCGGTGCTCAGATGTAGCTGCGTCCCGAACGCCTCCTGCAATCCCTTCCAAAGCTGGGAAGTAAAGCGAGCATCTCGATTGGAGAAAATAGATGATGGCACACCGTGAATCTGTACAATCTCCTGAACGTAGAGATGCTCCATGCTCTCCACTGAGCCCTGCTCTCTGATGGGTAAGAAGTGAGCCGACTTGGTGAGTCGGTCGACAATCACCTAGATGGAGTCGTGACCTATGGAAGTGCATGGAAGACCAGTCACGAAGTCCATAAATATCCCATACCACATCCACTCCGGGACCTCCAAAGGCTATACCAAGCCTGCTAGTACCTAATGATTTTCCTTCACCTACTGGCAGGTGAGGCATCGTGAAATGAACTCTGCCACATCCTTCTTCATGCCTAGCCACTAGTGCTGTCGTCTGAGATCCTGGTACATCTTCGCCACTCCAGGATGTACCGTTAAGGGAGAAGTGTGAAACTCTCTCAGCACTTCCTCCCGTGAAGTGACTGGTATTAAGGTACGACCTCTGAAAAGGATGTCGTGATCTGATCCAAAGGAGAAACCATCAGGTGCCTGTCCTGAGGATATCTGTGCACGACGCGTCTCACAGTTAGTGTCCCATCGATGTGCCTCTCTGATCCGCTGCAGTAGTAGAGGAGTGACTGTGAGAGACTGAAGGAAGGATACTCCATCTCTATATACAAAGGATATCTGCAAAGCGACTAGCTGATCTGTCGCCTCCTCAAGTAGCTGAATGCCCGTCCTCCTACTGAGAGCATCGGCTACCACGTTCCCCTTCCCAGGAGTATAGACTATCTCAAAGTCATAGTCTTGGAAGAACTCGAGCCATCTTCGCTGTCTCAGGTTTAGGTCCTTCTGCGAGAAGATGTACCTGAGACTCTGGTGGTCAGAAAAGACTGTAAAGTGCTCGCCCATCAGATAGTGTCTCCATGTCATCAGTGCGAAGACCACTGCTGCTAACTCCAAGTCATGGTTAGCGTAGTTCTGCTCATGCGGCCTCAACTGACATGATCCATAGGTGATCACTGCCCGCTCCTGCATCAGGACACATCTGAGTCCGATCCCTGACGCATTGCAGTAGACTATATACCCTACTCCCTTCTCAGGCAACCTCAAGATAGGTGCGCTTTTCAATCTCTATCTCAGCTCTTGGAAGCTCTGCTAACATCTGTCTGACCACACGAAGGGTTTCCCCTTCTTTGTCAAAGATGAGAGTGGTGCCGCAACTCTAGAGAAGTCTGGCACAAATCTCCAATAGTATACAGCTTGTCCCAAGAAACACCGCAGCTCCATCATGCTCCTGGGTGGCTCCCAAGCTAGCACTTCCTCGAACTTTGCGGGATCCACCAGAACTCCCACCTCAGAAATGACGTGTCCCAAGAAGTGGACCTTACGTATCCAGAACTGACACTTCGAGAGCTTTCCATAAATCTAGTGCTCTCGGAGTGTGTCTAGTACAACTCGTAAGTGGTAGGCGTGCTCCTCCTCAGTCGTTGAGTATATCTAAATGTCATCGATGAAGACTACGAAAAATCGATCGAGGTATGGCTGAAAGATACTGTTCATGAGGCCCATGAACATTGCTGGAGCATTGGTTACACCGAATGGCATAACCAAGAACTCATAGTGGCCATACCGACTCCTGAAGGTCGTCTTCTGCACGTCCTCGTCTCGAACTCTGAGCTGATGATAGCCTGGCCTGAGGTCTATCTTCGAGAACCACCACGCTCCCTTGAGCTGATCGAAGAGGTCATCAATCCTCAGTAGCAGATACTTGTTCCTCACTGTCACCTGGTTCAGGCGACGATAGTCGATACAAAGTCTCAAGCTCTCGTCCGCCTTCTTGGCGAACAATATCAGGGATGCCCAGGGTGAAACACTGGGTCAGATGAATCCCTTGCCCTGCAAGTCCTCCAACTGTACCTGTAGCTCTTGAAGCTCAGTGGGGACTATCCGATATTCTCGAGTCAATATCGGGGTGGTCCCTGGGTACATGTCAATATAAAAGTCTACCTCTCTGCGTGGAGGTAGCCTTGGAACGTCATCGGGAAAGAGGTCTGCATACTGATCCACCACTGCAGGAAAACTAGGACTTCACACGTCAACTGCTCCTAGGATGAGGCTAGCCAACTGATGAATGATGGGATGTCCTCTCCTCTGCGGAAGTCCATCCTGTGCTGCGAAGGCTCCCTTCTCACTGGTGAAGGTGAACCTGCTCCCGTCAGTGCATACACATCGCACCTTGCGCCTAATACAGTCAATCTGTGCATGGACTGTAGATAACCAATCCATGCCCAAGATGACGTCGTATGGCCTCAACACCGCTACAAGAAGATCCCAGCCGAAGCTCTCGCCTCCTAGAGTAATCTCACACTGCCGGCACCAGTGCGTAATCGTCGAGTCTGCTCTCGTAAGAGTATCTAGCCATAAGGATCGAGCCAACGACTCTTTCAGAATCTCCGAGCTCCGAACAAGGTCAGCGGCTATGAAAGATTGAATCGCTCTTATGTCTATAAGAACTGCAGCAAGGGTGGAATAGACACAGATCCTACCTCGAATCATCTCGGGCGCACCGTGGTCGTAGGCCTCTTCTGCCTGGAGCTGTGTCTGTCTCTTCCCGCCAGCTCCCTGTGGTCGGGGGTGGACCTCCTTGTGGTGGTGGTGGTAGAGCCTCAAAGCGTCACCCACCACCTCCTGCTCAGCCAACTCCTCTGCCTCGTCCGCCTCCTCCATGAGAACCACCACGGTCGACCCTCTGCCTCTGCCTGGGTGGCCCCTCAACTGTCTGCTGCTCTCGGCACGGTGGGTCGGGCAATCACAAGCCATGTGGCCCTGCCCGCCGCATGTGTAGCACTGCCTGCCTCTCGAAAGACTGGCTCCACGCTATGTGCCCCGCACTACTGAGCCAGTGTCCTGAGGTCGTCTACGTGAGGGTTTGGTTTGCCTGGACCGCTGAGTCATCCGTCGACTGCCTGCTGCGGAAGACTCTGCTACGTGCCGCCTCGCGGTAGGTCTCTCTACTGGAGAAGTCTCAGCAAGAAAGATCTTGATCAAAAGGGATCGCTCTAGTACTCCTGACTGAGTCGGAATGCTGAGGGAGATCAGTGATGCCCTGATCTCATGTCTCAATCCCTGCTCGAAGGTCTGGGCCCGGAAGAATGGGTCCCATACCATGTCGGTCGAGTAGCGTGAGAGAGCGGTAAATCTCGCTGAGTACTGGGCGACCGTCAAGCTGCCCTGCCGCAGCTGAAGAAGCTCCTGGATGCGCACCGCACGGAGGGTGGCCAGGACGAACTCTGAGCGGTATAGGCTCTCAAAGTATGTCCAGATGAGAGATGCCTCATCATGCACCTGGAGTATCAAGCTCCACCATAGTCCCGCTGCTGTGTGCAGTAGGCTCACTGCGAGGATCACCATGAGGTCTGATGGTGTCATCACTGGCCTGAAAACTCGTACAACTGCCTCCAGCTAGTCCTCCGCTACCTGGGGGTCCGTCTCCCCACGGAACATGGGCGGTCTCTGGCGCTGGAACTCATGCAGTGCACTAAGGAATCGTGTATCGTCAACAGTTTTGGCTGGATGCATCGGTGGATCGGCGGGTAGAGGTACCGCCGATGTCTCTGCTATCAAAGGGCCCTGTACCGAGGCCTCGTCGCTCGGTGGGCTATCGTCACGTACAACTCTCAGAACCCCAGCTGGCTGCCGTCGTGGGGCCATCCTTAAAAGGAAACAGGTGCGCCACAGTCAGAACAGTATACCTGGTGAGCTGATACAAAGTAATCATAAAGAATACTTGAAACACACATGCAATCAATGTTTTTGTGCATTAAGTCAGAAATCAGAAGTCAGGGTCCTTGTGTACAGATACGTCGGCCGCCGCACCAACACTGGGCTCCCTAGACTGATAACCACACTCAATACGCTTAACATTATTGCTTCACATAGAAGAAAGATCAGAGTCTACGGTAGAACTGAACTCCTCTGATACAAATTTGTCACGACCCGTCCTCGGGGCCCGTGCCGTGACTACCCCAAGCCCGCCTTCCATAGGGCAGGGGCTGGAGACTAGCACCAAGGCGTAAATCCCGATAAAGGGAAGACATTTCCTTTGTAATGTAAACAAGCACCACAGAGTAAGAAAGTGGAAAAAGTAAACACTAAGTAAAAAATGGTACAACAGTAAGTGTGGAAAGTAAGTGGGCCAGAATACAAACCCAAACTGAATGTAAAGTACAACTCGAAAGGGGAAAACAACAACTAAAAAGTAAAGCCGCAACGTCGAGCCGTCCTCTGGAAGTCCCACCTGATGGGTGGGTACAGATAGCCTCCACATCTCCTCAGTCCAGCCGTCTGGTCCGAGTACACCCCGCCCAGTGGTCCACCTCCAGGTATCGTCCTGCTCCGCAAGCCTCCACCACGATCAGCGTTGTCCATCGTCTGCAACCAACACAACGTAGTGCGGGCATAGCCCGTGTAGGGGTGAGTATAAGCTACTCAGTAGGGACCCCGAGACCCCCGAAGGTCTCCCAGAATCCACAAAGGATAATCCACAAAGGAAAGATACAATCACGAAGTAACATCCGAAACAGCTTAGGTATATGCTCATACATATACCTAAGTCATCAATTCTCGCTCGACTCCAACATCCGAGCTCAAGTACAACCCAGTCCACACAGGAAATCAAAACGTAAATCCACAGAGGATAGCACAACACAAACCACAAAGGAAAGTAAACAGGATTCAGCTCACACAGGTATACTTCTTCGAATGATGATAGAGATGATCACTGATCCATCTAAGTCGTCGGACCCACAAAGGATCAAAAGGTACTAACCCCCGCAATGACCCACACAGGATCGGACACACACAGGATAGATAGGTAACTAACCCCCGCAAAGACCCACACATGATCGGGCCCACACATGACCTGTAGGCGCTAGCCCACACAGGACTGCTGAGCGCTGACCCACACAGGATCGGACACACACAGGATCAGTAGCACTTACCCACAAAGGATTGCTTAGTGCTGTAGTCGTCGCCGTCGAATCCACTGAGGATCTCTGCATAGTCGCCGTAGTCACAGTAGCAGTCGCAGCCAGCTGTAGGGTTCCCGCACACAACAAGCTCGTTTGGGAGGGTCCGCTCCACGAGCAGAGAGGCTGATACATCAACTGACACCTAGTCCGAATTTGATGTATCCAAAAGTTCTGTATCGTCAACAGGAACACAACACAACAGACGACGCGTCAATCAGATGCCCGGTCCGAGAGATATTGGCTATTTCGTCCCAGGGGCCCGGTTGGTTTTTAAGGCAAAACCAAACCGACCGTACTCCACTTGCATCCAAACCGTGGGCGGAGTAAGCCAAAAGATCCGTCTCACCTAAAGGAAAACAAAAAAGTCAACGGCACGTCAATGGGACGTCCGAAGCTCAAGATATGAGCGTTTCCGCTCCGAGGGCACAGTTGGTTTCGTGTACGAACCAATCCGGATGAACCAAAAGTATTCTGAAACCTTGATTGTGATATACCAAAACGACCGTCTCGATCCAAGGATCGCATCGCCACTGACGGTGCGTCGTTCGGAGGCCCGTAGCTGAAGTTATGAGCAAAAGAATGAAATGGTCTGGAAACGGGGGGGGGGGGGTCTGGACCCGGACCGACCCCCATGGGTCGGCCCAAACTGGGGCAACCCGACCCGGCTTCGAGTCCGACCCAGTTGGGCATGACCCAGCCCGGCCTGGGTGCGACCCGGCCTGGCGGGTCGGCCCGGCTCGGTGCGGCCGAGCAGCCGCGCGGAGAAAGCACGGGGTGTGTTGCCCCCGCGGGATGAGGTGACGCGGCCCCGTGTGGGGCCACGCTTGGTCCGCGGACGCAACATTGCCACGTCCCGTGTGTTACCGGACCTGCGCGGTTGTGGGTCTGGTCGGTCGCCGCCGCCGCACAGGTGGATCTCGCGGGTCGCCAGAGTTGCTCCGGTGGTCCGATGCCACTTCCGTCTGCGCCGTGGCTCCTCCCGGGTCCCATTCTTCACTGTCAGGCCCTCAAATCGCCATTGTGGTCCTGTTTGTCATCGTCCTCCGTTTCGCGCACCAAGAACAAAAATGTGCAGTGGGTTTGGATTTGTTCGTTAGTCCGCACCCACGTCGTTAGTGGTTTAAAAAAAACACAAATCCCAGCAATTGATAATCCACGTCCCGCAATAATAATGGTCTGCAAACCAACTTGTTAATTTGGTTGGTTCAAGTTCCTGCCTTGGAGAAAACAACATGGTAAAAATATTTTCAAAACAACCCCTACCTCGTATCTATCGTCGGACGAGAGTTCTTCGCGGAATTGACCGTCGCGGTAGGAGGTGATCGTCGCTTCGCGGAAGGGCGTCACGTCGTCGTGGAAGGGCGTCACGTCGACGATCTCTGAGGGGTAAAGAAAGCACACAGATTTAATTTACACGAATTAAATCCATGTCAAGTAAAAAACCACAAAGGGAATTTAAAAGATTTTAAATCTCCTACCTCAAGAAGATGTTCAAAGATTTGTCGCGGAAGAAGGGACGTCGCAGAAGAATGTCACAGGAGGAGAATCGTTGGCCTCGCGGAACACGGCGTCGCGTCATCGATCTCCGAGGGTTCATCGTTCTTCGTCGCCTTTCGTCGAAGGCCGACGTTCTTCGCGTTTTTCATGTTCTTCACGTTCTTCACGTTCTTCACGAAGGAGGATGAAGGACTTAAGGTTTCTGTCAAATCCTCTCAACGAACAACACTCAAGAAGAAAAGTGTGGGTCTTATTTTATTACATGCCAACAAACGAAAACAAGTTATGAAACGAACAAAATTAATTTATAGAATTAATTCCAACGAATAAACCACCCAATTAATAGGAGCATTTAATTGTTTAAGAAAACGCCCCAGTTGACATTCGTTTAATAGGGGTTTTCGCGGGTGCGTTACTTAGCGGAAAAGAAATGGTGGGGATCGTGCGGGCCCCACCTCACAAATATCCTACCAAGAGGGTAGGATATTTTGGGTTTCACCCTATCTGCATCAACTCAGCATAAGCAGCATTAAGTGGCTTTCAAGTGTCTTTAAGTGAAATAATATAAAGTTTGTTGCACCACTTTATTTTATTTCTTAACTTAACCCCAAAATTTAAAAACCACACTCGAGCAATAACAACTCCGGAAGAAGCGTTTCTAAGAAAATAACGGCACTGCGATTCCATCGGTGCCCAAAGAATTTGATTCCGAGCACTGGTTCAAAATATATAAAAACCCGCTCGTTCGTTCACTGAACGTACCTTAGCCAAACTTTGGAAAATGATTCCAGGCACACCGGGCCTCACAATCACGTGCTGTCAGAAACAGCGTTCTTGTAAAATTCCAAAAAAAATTAAGAAAAAAAAATTCCCATGAAATTTATGGGTCTTTACAATATCTGGGTGTTGAATTAACCATATTAGGCCCTGTCCTACAGAATAATTACCCAATGAATCTCATTTGACAAATCCACCCATGGTCAACCATAGTAGTTCCAATTAACCACCAATATCACATCAATTGTAGAAAATTTATTATCCAACATATACAAAATTAGTGAATTATCCTATCCAAAAAAGGAAGATAAACATTTGAAATCAATTCCCTACAAACCATATCTATATTCTGACTAGTTTTTAACATTATAGAATAAATTTTTATTTCACATTTTCATGTTTTTAATCCATAAATCATCATTATTAATACTAGAATAAAATCACATATCGAGATTTGACCATATATCATTTAATACCCCTCTATATGAGAGAGAGAGATTGAATAATTTAGTGTTTATGTCTATGTGTGTGTGTTTTTGTATTCTTACACACAAATATAAAAATATATATCATTGTATTAATCTAATTATTTATAATAATAATATAAACAAAATTAATTTTAATAATGATAATAATTAAAAAATATAGTGATAATATTTATAAGTAAAGTATATTATATAATAATTAATCATTATCAGTTAATAAACCATCATCGTGTAAAAAAGTAATAATTAAAAACACATATTTTTTAAACTATACAATAAATTTCAAATTAATACATCAATATCTTAAAGAAAATATCAGTTACATAAAATATAATTAATTACTTAAATAATGTTTATTAAATTGAATAAATGATTTTTTTTAATTTATTTATAAAAGCATCAATAATTTCTCTTACTAGTACCTCTCCTAAGCTGGATCCCAAGATAGGCCAGAACCCGGATGCCTTCCCCCAAAAGGGCATCAGTTGGTGACCAGCACATAAGTTATGTAATACCAACAAATATGGGAAATTTACCCCAATAATTATAGGAAATATAAAATAATAACCAATAAAAACCATTTTATTAATAAAGGATAAACTCCTAGTCAAAATTCACGAATGTTTTACAGTGTAAAAATCAAACATAAATAAAATGAAAACTAATAAATTGATAGTTACCATAATTTTATCTAATCTCTTGGGTGATCTCTTTGAGCTAGTAACATCCATATCCAACTCGAAAAATCACTTTTGGACCTGATATATCTATTTATAAAAACAAAAAAAACACATATATATATATATATATATTTAATTCACATATGTCCTTGTAGAACACAACACATGGAAGTAAAACTATAGTAATCATGAAGGAATACAGAAAAGTACACATATAATAACTATAACCATTACAGCTAGGATAGAAGTATATTTTATAAATATAGGATTCCATAACCTACATGTATTGTTATATCATAATAAAGGAAAATTACAACATTTATGATTACATAACATATAACATTAAGCCTCTATAGACTATATATGAATACATACATTCTATGTCATGAATTTGGAGAAATGTAGGAGAAGCAATCTACTTTCCAATACCTCTTTAAACAAGGTGTTGAAGAAACAAATGAAACTCAAGGCTAGAAATGGGTGTCTTCCACTCAAAATAAATCAGGTGGTGGAGTGTAAGAAAATTAAAAATAAATAATCATATAACCCTTATATGGGAAAAACTCTTATCCACGACTCCATCTACAAAAAATTCTTCACGAGACATCCTAGTTTCCATTACAAAATACTATGAAGGTAACCTCACAACATAAAATAATCTACATTCTTTATCATTTATCCATTTTCTAATAACCAATAATTTTATATTATCCCATTCTCAAATCAAAATAATCCAATAAACTTCTATTGAAAACTATCATTAAATAAATGTTCATATCCATACTCATTAAACAATTTATTACAAATAACATCACTTTAAAATTCATTATGAATATTAAAAATTACAATGTGATCTTTAGTAATATATCATCTAATTATCATCCATGATTTTAGGATCTAAAACTCTATTCCTAAATCTATAATAAATATTCCCAGTGAGGAAGATTAATATATAACATTCACAAATATAATCATGAAATAAATAATAAATTTTAATAACTAAATAAGACTCCCCACCTGATCCAACTATCCAACATATTATCAACACCTTTCCAATCATCCTGATAATTCCACCACAAACCATATTATTTCATCAATATAAATTAATATCATCATCATTCAACCCAAACTATATAAACAAAACATACCATGATTGTAATTTAAAAAAAAGTACATAGGGTTTTAGAGTCCATGATAAATCTATTACTGTAAGTAAAAATTATTTATAAATTAAAAATTAGAAGATAAGTAAGTATTATTCTATAAATATTTTGAAGCAATTAAAAAGTCTGGGTCTGAACTCATTTGGATATTATTATTTACTCCATAAATCACAAATTTACTCTTCCATTATCATTATCCATATAAATTATGTGAAAAATTTACAGAAATTAAATATAATATATCAATGCTAAAGTAGTAATAATTATATGAATATTAATATGGGAAAAAATAACAACTTTTAAAAATAGTTATGAAGAATGACAACTAAATATATTCGTATTCATTCCTATAATTAAAAATAAAATTTATTTATTCAGTTTAAATCACATATGATATGGGATTAAAGGTGAATATAATACAACTTAATAAATCCAAAATATTTTTAACGTGAGAAGAAAATGTGACATGAAAACCATGGAAATAGCACCACATAGCCTCAATAATATGATTAGCAATGTGCACACATAGTCCTGGATCATTTATGTTATTCATATATTATTGTATCAACTGGTTTAGTTTCTAGTATTTATTCAATGTAATATTAGTCATGATAGTTCATTAATTAAATATTCAAATTAAAGGGGAAATTTTTGGTTCTGTAACTATTTTTCAAATCATAATTGTTCGATGTGCAGTAATATGGAAGAAGATAGATGTTTGTAACATACTATGCAAAAACCATAGGGGGGTAAATGGTTATCAATGGCTATGAAATTTTTTGTAAATCCCATTAAATCCTATAATCAAAGTAGATGATCAAATATGTGACTGATAAGGGTTACTTTTATTACGAAAATGTGGTTTTTGTGTCATCTGGGATAAGAGGGAATTACAAGAGACATCATAAGGAGAGTTATTCTAAATTATGAATTGAAAAGACATATTTATGTGAACATATACCACAACTCTCAATCGAATGCATTTTGATTTTTAAAAACAAATTCACCCCTTTTTTATTTTAAATAGATATAGAATATCGTTTCATAACTCAGTAGTATGCTTTTTCATTTTAAAACCAAACATCTTCATTTATATTCCCATTTCAATCCATTCTTTGTATATTTCAACCCCTTGTTACATTTTAATTCCCTATATCACTACATTATACATATATGAAGATACATGTAACTACATTTGATTCCCATGAGTTATAGTAACCTAATAATTACTTTATTAATATTTATTCAATAAAATAGTTGTTGAATTGAGAAAGGTAAATATATAATAATCAGAAATAGAATATTAAAATCACACATTTCACTTAATTGTTTTCCTATTTAATATCAAAAAAAATAGTTTAAATACACAATGTTTCAAAATATAATGAATCATATAGGAAATATGAAATATTTATATATATACATGACACATAATAAATATCTATATATATAAAATTATATATATATATATATATATATTAATTGTGTAATATAAAATATTTAAAAAATTCATACATAATCAATTATTCAATGTATAAGAAACTATCTTTTGTACATAATATATTTTTCAGATGAAAATATATTAATTTAAATGAATAAAAAATATATTTTTTACATGTGATATAAAATTCATTTGTAATATAATATGAGTAAAATAAATTTAAACCTTGTCTTGGACTGAAAAAATATGGAATTACATAAAATTCTATATAAACCTACCCAAAACTCCAACACTAACATTTAATATCCTTGAAATCTCCCACCATCCAAAAATAAAATAGTAATTGTTTGGGAAATTCCAAGACCTTACATAAATTAAATTTCAATAATTTATCATCATCATGAATAAAAACCATACTCAATAAATGTAGAATAACATTGATAAACCCTCCACACGATTCATCCCAAATACATATCTTTAAATAAATATGATCATAAACAACTCATCAAAAGAAATTGAAAAATCCCACAACATCTTAAATCAACAAATGAATAATGTTATATTTATACATATCATTGAAACCAAATCATACATTAATAATTATGGGATATTAATCATTAATATTTGACTCACAAACCTACACACTCTCTTCCAAGACACAATGTCCCCAAATTACATGAACCAATAGAATAACAATCCTATGAAACCACATATCGTGATAAACCTATATGTCAATAGGTCTAGACTCAACTTTCACATTAAACTTATCATCCAATTTAGCCAATTTAATTACATTTCATTCCTTATGAATATACCTAAGATTCTATGATTTTCAAAATATTTCATCAATTCAATTAATATATGTAGTATTAATGATTAGTATTAAACTTCAATAACACACACTAACACATAAAAAAGTCTAAAAAATTCATGGGGAGAGGTAACTCTCATAACTAAATCTCATCATCTAATGATGAGGTGATACCATAAAAATTAAGTGTTATTCAATGTAAAAATCATGGGGTATCCTTCTTTGATCAGAATAATACTATGGATTATTTAGATAAACCTTCATCTTCTTCTAAATCACCTACAAAATATTTTTTTTCCCTACACCAATTCAAGGTTGAGAATTGATAACTCTCAAAAACTACATCAACCATAGTAGATGAAATTCATCGATATATAAATCTAAATCCCATTAATTAATATCAATTTTTTTGATATCTTCTGTCACACCCAATAGTGAACTAAAAAAACCATGATATATTTTAGGATAAAATGATAACATATAAATATCTACATTATAATGAATCCTTTGAATTTTTACATAAAAATATAGATAAAAATGCTATGGAAGTTATATATAAAGAACTATGATGAATGGTTTTCAGAAAAAATTCAATTATTATTTTCAAATAACAAATAAAATCATATTATACATAAGAATATATTTTAGTTAAAATTTACTAACTGTGCAATATTCATTTTCATATAACATGATAAAATAATGATTTTCATGAATTTTTTTTCTAATAAAGGAAATAATATAGGTATATATCTATCAATTAGTTAATAAAAGTAATGTAATTTATATATTTTATTCATAGAATAAATATTTTTTTTAAAAAATATACTCGTTATGCACAGGTATCTTAACATTAAATTTTCTCACTTTTAGGAATTGAATCTGATAAAATTATTTTCATAAGTCTAATTTTGATGATCAAATTAGGAAATGGGGTAGGAATCATATTTTGACATAGAATTATTTTATCGTGTTATCAGTTACCATTGTGGAATGTATATTTTTTAAATAGTGATAATTTTTTAAATATATTGTGTTTTAATTTCAATTAATCTATTTTGACATTAATACTACAATATGATATTTATAAATATATGAAAAAATAATTAATACCCATTAAATTATTAATAAATTGTAAATAAAATTTTTGACACTTAATGAATGAAGTAAAGTTTTTCTACAAAAGTGTTTTTTATACAAGTAATATGTTTTAATTTAAAAGTAGATATTTCAATAATGAAATATATACAATGGATTCAGAATTCATATTTTCAATATATAAATATAGTATGTAGTATTATCTAATATGTTTTGTAGAAAAAAAAATAAAATAATTTTTTTAAAATCATGATTAGTAAATAGTAAAATTAGTAATCTAATATGTCTCAAATTTTAGTATATTTAAATAAAACATAGAATATCATTAATAAATTTATTTGGTGGGAAATTATAACATATATTAATCAAAAAAATCCCTATAAAAATTTCACAACTCACATATAATTCCATTCATAGGAATTACCAATTATTGGTTTTTCAAGGATTTCCCCCTTCTACTATATACGGATCTAACTTACACTCACTTCAAGAATCACATCTATATTAAAAATTACATAAATTCAAAATATTTTACTTCTCCTCTATCTCTTTTCCATGTTTATAATACCCTAGACTTAACAAAATCCGGCATGTTGCAATGTCTTGTATTTTCGATGTATTATTTTAAAATATTTATATGAAGTTTTTAAAATTCCTAGCTTTGTGACGACGTGTGATTCTGATGCCTCGAGTTCCCAGAATAAATGTTTCAAATAAATTAAACATTTAATCAGCGTGTGTGACCGGTTTTCCTAAAAATGTGGAATAAATTTTAAACGGGTTCCCAAATCAGAAATTTGATGACACTATTGCATTTAGAGCAGCGAGATTACCTTTGGAGAGGTCAAACATCAATAGGTGTAGGTCAGCAGTAAAAGTTATTTTTTGGACGATTCAATGAAAATAGATTGAATTAATAAATTATTTTACTTTAAAAATTTCTATAATGTAATGACGCATTATTTTTTTTAAAGAGTAGGATTAATGGGGTAGGCTCATAACCCTATAGAACACCATGACATTCTCTTTATCTTTAGAGAGGAACCAACCTTAGATAATTCTAGATAAACACCAATGAAAGAAAAACACGCAGATCATCGCGCACTGAGATCGAATTACAGCCAATGACTGCTCTTCCTCTGCATTGATGATATAGGCATGGGTTGTTATTTCGATTATTCTTTTCCCCATCCTTGGATTAAACGACGAAGGTTGATAAAGCACAAATAGATTGACCTATGGATCATGCGTTCTTACAAGAGGGTTTTATGCGGTCATTTTTGGGGAATAAATCCTTGCTAGAAAAAATTCGTTTGTTGGATTTTCTCTGTTTGATCCTACTAATAGGAGTGGATCCACACCATGATGAACGACAGTAGAATTTCATTCCATGAATTACTTTTGGATTTCTTCTCCCCTTTTAACCCAACATTTTTCATGTTCCTCACGGGGCTATGAAAAATAGATCATTATGCGTTCGTTTCACAAAGTAGTGATTCCAAAATGGGGATCCAATATCATGACGACCCAATAGTGGTGTGACGACGATGGAGGAAGATGAATCGACATAGTTAAGATGAATTATTTATTCACATGGATGATCGAAATGATTTTTCGGGGCCAATCAAACCCCCGAATCTACCCAAAATGTTGCTGGTATAGTAGGGAGACCTCAGGCCTTGAGTTTATAGGTGATCATATGGCCAGATGAAATGCTATAGTTGAAACAGGGGCGTGGCAGTGATGAATGACGTTTCTAGAAAATACCGATCAACATGGCATGTGTTCAGAAGAACCCATCAAGTGTGGTCAGCATGATGGAAGCTAGGTATTCCGCACTGAACAAGGCTAATAACAAAACATGCTCGAGGGAGGACACTGTGTCTCGGCCCCACCCAGCAGTGGTTGGAGTTACGGGCAACGAGAAAAATATACGGGGCATGTGACCATTTTCACAAGACATGTGGGTCCTCACATGGAAATTGTGTGTATCTCGATAGATACTTAGGACTCGGGTGGAGTACACGACATGTACACCACCACACGACCAGACCTATCTGGATACACGGACCACCATGTGTAACAGTACATGGTTTGGGACACAGGGGTCGAACTCAGGTAGTTAAACATGGTCAACATACCCAGAGTGGACCCCATACAATTAGACACTACATGTGATCCTCCGACACAGTGAGTAAATTTGTGTTTACATTATATTCTCTCCAGACTCAGGCCATTGTACACAGGTAGTGCCCGTAGTCAAGGGAGATGGTGTGTGTCCCCTTCCACACACTATGTACCTTTCTAAACATGGCAAGATATTCTTTCCCATCATACCTTGGACAAGATTCATTTCAGTTAGCGCCTCATTGCTCGTTCCCTTGACGTTCAGGTATTGCTTCCCACCCAAGAGTATGATCCCTTTAGCGGGACTTTCCAAGATAGAATAAGGTATCCCTACGTGAGGCCCGAAGTGAGATCCTCTATCTATTATCAACGCTAGGTAGATTCAGGTATTGACATGAACAATGCAATAGTTTGCTAATCCTCTACTTAGTAGGTGGAATCCAGATGATTCGCAGTATCCTCCAATGCCTTCAAAGAGATCCTCATCCTTGTATTGTGACCTTTTCCAATATAGGAGTGCGTTCTACCAAAATGAGTGTATCTATTCTCTCTTCAGATCTATCAGTGAATCTGTCTCTCTCAAGGATTTTCATGATAAATAGTACTTCTCAAATTTATTTCATCAGAGCTAACATACTTGTGGAGTGAGTTCCCTCGGGCGAGTACGTCGTGGAATCATTTAACTGAATCCCTAGCATGGGTATATGGATGTTGTGACTAACCTCTAGACTATGGGTTTGGGTTCCAAGTATATCTGGATGGGTTTATCTTACGATATGTTCAGTTGAAATGTACTGTGTAGAGATTACTATAGATTTAATTTCTATACATAATTGTGGTTTTGGGGGTACCAAAATAAGTAATGTAATACTCACCCCTGCAAGGGCTTTGTCTGCACATGTCGTGTCTTGTGCAGATGGGTGGCCTTTTGATGAAGTCCAGGGTGGACCAAGACCATACCATGATTTCTGGGTTCCTTGTAGGCTGAGGTGTTCCAACAACTATGAGAATCAATCTTAGTACCTCTTTTTTCTAACAGGTTGGACATTGTAGTTTGTATATTCATTCTATTCATGGGCTTGTATTCTGTCCCAGTTTACTTTTTACACTAATTTTCTGTTGTACTCTATTGGTTGGGTCTAGTTGTATGCATGAATTTTTTTTCCTTTGTGGTTTTTTTACATTTCATTATTTGTGGCCTTGGGGATGCGTGTGTGTGTGTACAAGTACATAGGTAATGCTTCCCATGTTAATGATATGTCTACTTAGTGCTAGTCACCAGCCATTGGCTTAGTAGAGGCAGGCTTGGGGAGTCCCTGCATGGTCCCCATTAGGATGATTCATAGAAAAGTGTTTCAAAGGTGGCCAGTTTTACTATAGGACCAATAGTCTTTGGTATTGGTCTAGAGAAATAGTGTCTACTATTCCGAGTTCGGCTTTCAGGCCAAGGAAACTAGTATTGGTGCGGGCAGGTGATGTATCCATACACCAGGACTACGATAACCCTATTTTCGACTCGTTACATGAAAACACTAGTTGTGAGGAAAAAAATAATGTTACAAGAATCATATAGGAATGGGTTGTGTTTTCCATGTCATTTAGTGTCAGCTATCATGATGTACTATTGACCACAGTGCATCTTGTTTCTTTACAAGATTCCACCGTGACACATACCCATTTGGATTTTGCAGCATGATCATGAGTATGACCCCCTTAGTGAAGAGAATTAGATACATGGACTAGTTCCTTTGGAATTACCCCTGGTGGTGCACCTACAGTACCATCCCAAGTAGAGCAGCATGTGGTCCCTGCAATACCAACAGACGAGGAACGCATGCTGGGCATGCTCCATGATTTTCATAGACATAGACCCCTTAGGTTCTGAGGTGATCCTGAACCCTAGGTGGTTGAGGACTTTCATGAGGCGGTGACCAGAGTTCTTCATCTAGTAAGGATGATGGTAGATTGGACAATGATCCTTGGAGCGAGGCATCATTGGGGTTCGGTGGGAAATGGTGGATTTTGACCACCCAGATTCATGAAAAGAATAATATTTCATGGACAGTGTTCGAGTGACTCATTAGGGAGGATTTATATCAAGTTACATTTGGATAAGTATGTATCTAGTAGCTCCTTCAGCTCCAATAGGTCATTTTTATGGTGGCCAACTATTAATCAAGGTTAACCAATGCTTTATCCATAAGGTGAGATGTTTGGGGTGATGAAAAAAATGGTCTGACGAGCCTCCTCATTCCTATCATATTTTCAATATATTCCCACATCTAGTTCAAAATTTATTTTGTTCTGACCTGTTATACATTATTATACTTTAAAGGAGGAGTAGATTAATCACACTAGAACTTTTTAGTATACCACATATTTATTGAGAAGGAGGATCTACATTCATATGGTTCAAACGTGCAATTGCAAGTGGCTAAGTACTTGTGAAATAGGTCTTCCTAAGATATAACTTCATCAGATGATATACAATGAGTATATTCGTGGATATAGAAACACCCAATGACCATAGTATCTAGGATTCATGGACCTTCTTTCCAATGTAAGGTGCCCTTTGGTAGATTATTTGGCCAATGACACTTAAGGAATCCATTGTTTGAGAGGATGAGAACTCTGCCTCATCGCACCATTTTATGGTGAATTATTTCTTATTTTGGGACTCTCTTATAGATTTAAGTGGTGTTCATATGTTCGTGAATCCTTAGTTCATTCCCGAAAAGTCTGTTCATGGGATACCCCTAGTTTGTAAGATCATCATAGGCATACATGGATTGGATTCTATATATCTAATGATGAATTAAGCCATACAATATAGATTTATAGAGTTTATCATCATTCAGGAGGAATAGAAGGTGACTTGATGTCGGGATCAGACCCATACAATGTGTTTCATACAAATCCTATGGGAGGAATCAGAACCCACATAGTTCAGAATAACTGGGGCTTACGCCTGGAAGCTTCCCATTACAGGGGACGTGATTGGGTGGGCCCTTTGGGAAAATGCATCCTTTTGAGATCGGGCATTCAAACATGCATACTACATTTCCTGGTTTGATTAGGAATTAGAGTTCTCGTAGTTAAAAAATGCTTGGGCTTATGCTTGGAAGTTGCACATTTTAGGACATGATTTGGTGGACCCTTTTTGGAAAGGCACTATTTTCAACATTTCCCTTCATGAATGTGTCCTACGTATCCTGGTTTGATCAGGAATCCGTGTTTTCATAGTTTAGGAAAGCTAGGGATTTCATATGGAATCTTCCCATTTGAGGACATTATTTGGCGACCCCATTTCATAAATGAACCCTTTTGAGCCCAGGCCTTCAAGTATGAATTTTATGTATCCTAGTTTGATCTGGAATAAATGGTCTCATAGTTTAGAATTGTGTCTTTTTTTTAATTGTAACAAATCCTTATGCCAATGTGACTCATTCTCGGTGTGAGAAAAAAGATATTGTGGAAGGTCCAACCAACCACACACTCTCTCCCCTTTTGATGGGAGATGGTGGGCCTATGGAGGATGAGGTTGAGGTGACTGTGGGAGAGGTCATGAAGTGATGAACCATTTAATTTGGGATGTCATTAATGTTCATGCGGAAAGACCTTCAGAATATTGGGGACTTACCTCAATGGGAGTGCCTCAGAATGTGTTCCAGGAAAGGGGAGGAGTGTCGACCTCATCACAAGGAGAAGAGAATATTACTCCATTGAATAATCACTATTCATAATTTAATGGAAAATATAGTGATCACATTTAATCCCTAAAATAAGTTGGTTCACATTACCAACCCAATGTTGGACACCAGGTTTCCATGGTAATGTAGACTTACAAACATCCTTGGAGTCTAAACCGTTGTTTGGAGAGCCTTAATTGATGCACTTACCATGGGTGTGTAGACTCAAAGTGGCATGCTTATGTTCTTTATGATCTGATCGTACTAGTTTGGTGGATTTGGGGGAGGATTTGGCTTGATGTTGGGGGAGTAGATCATAGAGGGACTATGGAAGACTCAATGGTAATAGAGGGGTGATATTAGAACAAATTGAGGAATACTTGAAAGGGCCCCATTACGTGTACAATTTTATTTTGGGGGATGGGAAGAGATTTGCATACCATAGTGGTATGCGGGAAGAAATTTCATCTGCATACCAAAGCAGTACGCATGAAATGGCAGGGGTCACTATACACCACAATGGTATGCTAACTTGGATGTAGTTATCCATGCCGCTTCAGGTTCCATCTGTGTACTGATGTAGTACATGGAATTGGGTTGAATATGCATAGTCATGCACAATACTAAATCTATCCCATTGATGGTACATAGGTCACTTAAAACTCTTTGAAAATATTAATTCCTTCATGTTACATCAAAAGTATGCAACTCAATTTTAGTCTATTCACTCTATAAGACTTTTAAGAATTCTATCTTCCTTCTGAAAAGTGATTGTGGGAGTATTCTCTTCCCTTGTGGAAATTTTCCAGACCCCACAAATGCCCCCATCAGAATAGTGTCCGATCAGAACGAAAATTCGACTATTCCAATGTAGAAGTGGTTCTAAAATGAAATGGTTCATGGTAGAACAGATTGGTCTAGTATGAAGGGACCACACATATATATAGTGTTCTATCAAATTTTTCTTTCACCATTTATCGTCATGAAATGTTCTCTCGACTCTCCCTCTCCTTTCTCTTCCTTCGCATACCATTTCATTTGTGAAAAACATTCCCACAAACTTATTCATATGTGCTGCGAACCTTACTTTCAACCATTGAATTTCCCTTGAAAAAAATTTCAGGTTTCACAAATTGTTGCTGCAGAACATAAAACCATAATAAAGATTTCAACATAGGAGAACGCTACGGGTTTGTGTGTCCCGTACACCAAGTTTGAACTGGAGAACCAAACTTTAAGACTTAATAATAAAAACATAATCATTTTATTATGAAATTATGAATATGGGCTTGGCGAGGCCTTGATTCATGCTATCCACCTTTCATAAACCCTTCCATATGCGGGACAACCCTTCGTAGGCTAGCGCCCCATGGGAATTTCTCTTACCATATATGTACATTGTATAATGCTTCCATGTACCACAAAAGTATGTGGGGATTGATTCTATGTATCATGTAGAACATAGGATATGCCTATGGCATACCGTTTTTGGTAAAAAGATATTGATCCCTATTCATAAATAGTTTTAATTCCTTTATCCATTTTTCAGTGGCCTTAACCCAAGAATTTTTAAATTGGAATAACATTTTCATGGCTTTTGGATCTTCTTGTGCAGGCTACAATGTATCCTTCAAATGTTGTGATGAAATTGATGAGGATGAGGGTGGCCATGGTGGGGGATAGTGGGGACCATATTCAGTCCTACCTTGTTCCTCGTGACAGCTTCTTAAAAGTTCTCCTCCCACCATATCTCATAGCTTACCCTGTGTCCGTACAGTTGCCACCTTACGAATTTGGTCTTCTTGATGATGTTACTCTACCCTTTGTTGACCCCAATACCCCTTTTATTGTCATATAAGGTCCCAAAGACATGATCGAGCCACTCTTTCCCTAGTAAGAGAATTCATAGCTACTCAGATTCCAAAAAATGTGATCATATTAGAAGTATTGGTGAGGACTCAGGGCGATCTCAAGTGTCGTAACACTGCCTTGAGACTAGTCACCCAAGAATACCCATCTATTATCATCCTTTCCCGAGAGATCCCTAATGGTGGGTGGGGCACCTAGTGGGATCTTTGGGCTAGAGGCTGGTTCTCTGACGAATGGGTGGGGTCATTCTGGGTACACCAATCCTATTTGGATTCCCCTGACCAGTTGAATGTGGTGAACTTATATCAATCCACCTGGTATTATTATTTCTCAACCTTCTCCATAGGTGAAATACATCTGGAGATACTGATCTACTGGTGCTCAAGCACCACCACCTTCCATTTGTTTCATGGGGAAGTTAGGATCAGCTTATGAGACATCTACCAACTCAGATTAATCAAAATTATTGGAGAGATGTATGATGATCTTCTCTCAGAAACCACTACTTTGGATAATATTGACCATGTGTCCCTGTTGACAAGTAGATTACCGGTTATAATAGAGGTCTTACTAGATCATCCCCTCTAGGCTCTCTCTCTTATCTCATTCGATTCATATAGAGGTTTATTCTTGTAGGAGAATGAACATATTCCAAGATCATACCATAGTCGAACTCATCCATCTCATCAGTCTTTAAAGACTATAGGGTCATATTGCACTACCCTCGAAGCAGAACTCGGTACCACCTGGGTATGTGAGCTTCAACCGGACATATAACCAACACTTAGATTTGAAGTTTTCATTACCATATTTTTTTTGGATGCGTTTTCCCATCCTGCGACTTATATACTGGGGTTCGTGACTATACATTGATGATGGAGGCTCTGCTGGAAGAGGGTCGACCAATTAACTTGTCCTCTCCTACTCTCACCCGAATTTACAATATATTAGGATAGATAATGGAAGGTTGGCCTCCAAATCATTTTAGAAGACCATTTCAATTGTTATATGGGTGGATGTAAGAACACTTCAACTTCAATGAAGATTGAAACACTATAAAGGGTCCTCGTTCTAACTTCCAACCGACCCTTCTCAACATTTTTTCTATTCTCCCCATGACTTTAGGCATTAGTGATGCAGTTCGGTTGCGGAATAACGCTTCTCTATTTTTATTTTCACTGCATCCTACCCCTCAAGGGTCATTAATAGGTGAAATGGAAGGTTCTTTAAAATAACACTCACACATAATTTCACTTCAGGATGGGTTTCTCACTGCCCACATTGATAGAGTGGCCATTTGTGAGGCATACCTCCCTTACATGTTTTCCAGGAAATTTGGGTATCTTCCACAGACTGCGCCTCTTCCTAATTTTCAGTTAAGCGGAGAGTCTCATCCCACAATTCTTCACTAGTTATGGCTTATAATGATGTGGGAAGGTGATGCTATGGATGTTATCATCCCCAGCTTGATGGAATCAACTTTTCCATCACTAGAATATGCCCAACTATGGGTGGGATTTTATCCATATGGGGTGATGAGAAACCCAGTTCCGTGGGTCCAGAAGCCTCTAACGGTTCATTGCTCCAATCTAACCCTGACAACCATGCCACACATTTTTATTATATGATGAGTTTGATGGATACATCTTCGTCTACTATCCCAATAGTAAACACAATGAATATGCCACATATTCCACCCCATGTGGGATGAAGTCACTCGATTCTTTTCCATAATCATCTGGAAGGGGCTACATTAGTACAACATATCCCAGTGTGGAGTGATTAATACGGATACACTATTGTGGATACTACCCAAGATCCAAATGAGGTTTCCCCAAGTAGAGTACCAATAGACACCCTAGAAGTGGTGGCTTGTCCTCCACGTCCTACTCTAGAAGTCGAACCATCTGAGGGAATAGAGAGACCCCCATCTAGTGCAACCTATATTAAGTCCTTTCCCACTCGTTTTCTGTCACTTCCTACATATATAACAATTGCGGTCGGGGAAATCTTGATATTTGTGCCGTGGGGAGGAAATATGTAGTGTGTAAATAGTAATGACATCAGTTATATGTCGTTGTTACAGGAACACCAATAGGTAGATTTGATGATGAGACTGACAAAATTCAGAAGTTATTCAACGATCTGGGTTCAGGGTGATTATATTATTGAAAAAAACATCTTTTTATCTACAATATCATCATAACAGGGAAGGCCATACTTCTTGTGAGGAAAAGATGGCCAAATTCAATTCACCCCATCATCAGGTGATGACCTTTTGAGATGTTTCGGAGGAACTTGATCACTTAATGGCCAAATAGGCAAATGATCATGATTTGGTGATCACCTACAAGGACGAGTTGTGTGTGTGTGAGGCCTGAATATCAAGGTTGAGGGATCAACTAACCTCTTCATGTACCAATTCTGATGTGATGTAGAAGAGAGGGCAGGACCTTAAAGTCATTATGGAAAAATTGTGTCCAACATTCAAGGATGAAGTGGATGAGAGATCTTATGTAGAGAAAACTCTTGACAGCCGGTGGCTGTCACTCACCATTTTTTTGAAATGGATATCCAGGACTTATTATGAATTTCCTCAATTCAAGATGTGTATTATTTTTCTTTTTTGATACTTTAGAGAGACTCCAAACTGGAGATGCTCCTCTTTTTTTGGTGAACCCAATGAAACTATTTTACCTTAAAATGATTTTTCTTTGTCTTTTCCTATCATTTAAATTCATCAAAATCAATTATATAGACATTATTTTGATCAAGTATTAATTTTAAAATATGATCCAAAACACGTAATTGGAAACAATCAACTCGTGGTCCATTTTTTTCCTGAGTCATGGGAATTATTGAGCATAGTTTTACTATTACAAAAGTTTAATGATAAACCTCAGGAATTCTTGTGTCTTTTTCATTGTTACCCTAACTTTTCATAAGCCTAGTTGACCTAGGTTTAGTAGGTATAATCTAACTTTTCATAGGCTTCTCTTTGTGGGGTTTTGACCAAACCGGATTTACATCTCCTTTGATAACGTGAAAAAAAAATTCTTTTCTAAAACATACATTATGTTGGTTTAACGAGCTAATACTCGATTTTTCTCCAAAGATTCCCTTTGTGGATTTTCACACTGGTGATTATGAAATCTTTTTCGTAGGAAATTTTCAGTCCTTCTAATCAAACTTATTAATGAATTTTTAGGTTGAACCGCAATGAAAAATCTTGATGGGGGTAGATGCCCCAATTTAAAACTCATCATCTGAGAATGTCCTAAAAACAATCATACATGAATGAAGGATTTTTCGTAACCCCAAATTTGTGAATTTTATAATTTAATGATTCTTGAGATCTATTATAGGAATACAGAGGTAGGATAAGACTATCATGTGGACTAATTACCCATTTATTGATGAACATTTTGTTGGTTACTTATGTTGAGCCAATGTGGCATGATGTACATAGTCAAACATGTGTTTCTATGGGACAATAGCCTTCCTTTTCTGATGGAATGGGAGGATTTAAAACACATTTAATTTTTTTTGATGTTGGGAGCAACAATGGGTAGCCTATCTAATTGATGATGTCTTAATGTATTAGGTACATTCATATTGGATTTGAGTGTGTAACTATTCCCACATGATTCTTACCTGCATAAGGGGGAAATGGTGAATGGTTAGTTCAATTAGAATTTTTTTTCATGTAGGAGAATCCAAAGATGGGGATGATGTGTGAGCCATTATCCGAAGGGGTTTTCCAAATCCGGGGGGGTGGGGTTAGATGTGACATGGATGTCCTCTGAGAATATGGGAACTGAAAATAACTCACCTAAGGAATAATTTTCCTTTAATTGAAATATATTTTGAAGGAAATATATGCTGAGCCTCTGAGGCATGATGTGAATATATATATAAAGGTTTCTATAGGACACTGGCCTTCCATCACTGATGGATCTAAGGGATTTTGGAGATTGGGACCTTTTTGAATATGGATCATGACCTTTAAAAATGGGTTCACCTAAACAAAAAAAAGGGAATTTTCATTTACTTGTTCTTCTCTGGGAAACCTAGAAATAATTGGGGGTGTTTTCCCTGTTATACACAGATCGAATTAACACATATAGACAAATTATCTTCACTTTATAGAAAACTCAAGAGAGACTATAGATGAATTGGGCCAGAATGTTCTGATATATCCCAGATGTGGGTTGGAAGGACACTTTAAAGCAAGAATTTTAGGTCCCTTGAACCATGAGGGGTGTTACGAGGCTCAGAAGGTGTTGCGAATACTGAGAGATGAGAGAACTCTCTTGGGTAAAAAATTTTCTTTGATTGATGACTGTTTTGTAGGAGAAATATGCTAATCTATCAGGGAATGATGTGCATTTCCAAAAAAATGAGTCCACATGACACTGGACTTCCATCTCTAATAGACATGGATAGTTATGGGGATTCAGGATTACTCAATGCATAGAGATAGAGATATATAAGGAGTGTATCTAGATATATTAGAGATATTAAAGCTATGATTTTCTCATGGAATTAGGTATCCCTTATGTAGATCTGACTTATATATAGGGTGAGGCATTCATCCTATCGTTGGGGAACCCTATCATTTAACGTCGTAGGGTTAGGACGTGGGGTTTCATATGGGGAAGGTAACCATGACATGACATTTATGTTCATGCTACTATAAGAAAATTACTAGACCATTTTCCCATATTGTCATGGTTGATCTCTCTCTATGACCCCTAACATCACATGAGCCATGCTTAGTGTGAGAAAAAGGGTTTACAAGGATTCCATATCACTATATAGGAATAAAAGAATTTACATCAGAAATCACATTAGGATTAGACAAATTATATGTAATTTAATGTCATTCAACAAGGATGATTCTATCCTTCCAGTTTAACATCATGTCGTGAGGACATTAAACATTGTAGTTTATAGTAATGCAGTGAGGATATTATGTTATCACTAAGATCATTAATAACATTGATTTAGTCATGACTAGGGTGTTCTTGTGTTCTCTAGACGTGAGTGATGATAGAATTTGTAAACCATAGTCCCGATGTGAAACATGGATTAATAGGGATTAAATGGGGATTAAAAGCCATTTGGAATACTAAGATAGCAGAGGAATCTCCTAGGAACGAATTTTCCTTTGATTGATTGACTTTTTTTAGGAGACATACACACAACCACTGGGAATGATGTGCATAGCCCGACAAAGGTGTTTGGGGGACACTGTCCTTCTAAATTAGATGGCCATGAATTTGTATGGGGGTCTAAGTTATCTCAGAGTGTGGAGTTTGAGAAATGGGAATTATGTGTATGAGAATATAAGAAATACCCAGATTGTGATTAGCTCTGAATTACTAGAGGTTCCACATAGGTCTGACTCATATGTATACCGGGAAGCATGATCTTATGACTTCTTATCAATGGGAGCTTGTTTGAGATCATGTAATATTGAGAATTGGGCCACACATGACTCTTGAAAAATCTCATAGTTTATTGTCATGTGGTTAGAACCGTTCATGGACTCCTCGTACAAGTATGGACCACACATGAAGGAAGTGGAGTTTTTTTAAATGGTGGTTGGGCCAAGATGTCAGATCCAGTGATCACTACGTATCCTATAAAGGAAGGAATCATGTCGTATGTAGTTCTGCACATTCCCCAAATATGTTTGGACTCTGCATAGGGAAATTCAAGGGTATTTTTTTATTGGTGTCTAGTCCAAGATTACATATCTAGGTGTCACTACATATCCTTTAAGGGAAGGAGTCAAGCAATATGTAGTTCTGAATGATCCCTATACTGATCTGGCATGGAAATTGAGGTAGGGGAATTTTTGTTTCATCTGCTGAGGATGCCGGTTCTACCATATTACTCTATAGTTTGTTTACATAGGGGAATCCTTACCAGTGATCCTAATATCATTTGATTTATACTTGATGTGAGGAAAAAGGAGTGACCAGGGTTTCCCTCATAAATCTGGGGAGATAAAGGATCTGATATAGAAATTTTGTTTTGGGCTGGGGATGGTCCAAGGTCGACGATCGAGGCATCACTATGTATCCTGCTAATGAATGGGAATGAAGCCATATATAATTATCTAATAGATCATGAATTTTATCATTATGAGAATAGGCTGATCTATGCTATGAAATTTTATGTCTTGCAGATTAGACATTATGATATGCAGTTTTACTTCATGTAGTATCGGCATGGGTCACATATTAATTTCATGTTTCTAGGATGAGTTCTATATAGTTTAATGTCCAGCGGATTGGACTTCAACTCATATTTTAGGGTCATAGAGTTTGGACCGAAATGGGCGTTGTTTCTATGAAAAGTACTTCTTCAGAAACATTGCATATATAGGAGCCATGATGAGTTGTCCATCCATTGATATCAGAGAATATTATCCATTATAATAGATCCCATATATGAAATATGGTCACTTCCACTTTGGTTCATTCTTTGGGGGATTCTTCCTAAGTATCATTCAGTGTTCTGATGACTAACACCATATCTCCTTCAAATAAAAAATCGATGGAGAACCTTTTTGTTAAAGGCTCGTCCTATCTGATTTTGGTATATTTCCAACTGGTTCAAAGTCTGCAGCCTTTTTTCATCTCACTGCCCTAATTAATCAAACCGTCTTTGGGATTTCTAATCCATAGATAGTAGATCATAAATGGATATACGAAGTGATGAAACATGAATTTTGATAGGAAAATCCTCCTTTTCCTTATACACTAGTGAGGTTGGGGTCACCTAGGTGGAAATGTAGATAACGGTCCAGTATGTCCATAATGAAAGAATGAGATTGCCTGTCTATGATTTCTTATCATTATCTACCATATTTTGGAGTATGTTAAACATAGTCTGGTTAAAAGCCTATATCTGCCCATTGGCTGTTGTATGGTAGTGGGATGAACTATTAGCCTTTATTCCATACTCTTGGAATATTTTTTCCAATTTAGCAATGTAGAAGTTGGTTCCATTATCCATTAGTATTGTATGAGGGACACCAAATATAGTAAGGATATTGGAATTCACAAAGTTGTCAATTCTTTTGTCCCTTAATTCATTATGGGTTATGGCTTCCTCCCATTTATAAAATAAGTAGGTTTTTGTGAGTATGAAATTGAATTGTATGTCTATATTAGGGGGATATGGTCCCACAACATCCATCCCCCAGGGGGGAAATGGAAAGGAATAATTAGTTGTATGATGTAACTTTGGGGGTCGGTGAATAAACTTGGCATGAACTTGGTAATAATGGAACTTATTGGTTAATATGGAACATGCCTATATTATAGTGGGCCAATAATACCAAATCCTTCAAATTATATTAGAGATCATGGTAGCTGGTTAGTGTGTTCCACAAGCTCCAGTGTTAACTTCATTCATGAAAAAAAATATCTCTTCTCCATCAATTCACTTAAGAAGGACTCATTCAAGGACTCACTTGTAATAAAATATTCCTTGCATTACAGCATTGTACAAGAAAAAGTTTTCTTCCCACCTTCAGAACGGTTTCCTTCCATCATTATCTTGTAGGAGTTCCCCCATTTTAATGTAATATCCAATAGGCATCATATTGCCAGTGGTGTGAACATAAGGCTCAGAAATCTGGATAACTTCATCAATCTACTCTGTATTGTTCTGGATAAAGGGAAAACCATCTGGTGGTGGGAAATTCTATCCACTGTATCATCCTAGTATGGATGAACCAGTGTTGTGGATACATTTTCCGAAGCACAATCTTGAGAATTTTGTGAGTGAGGGACATATTTCAGCATTTTTTTAGGGAAATTCTACTATCAATTCTCAAAAATTGTAAATTAAGGGGAGAAATAACTCTTTATTAATGGAAGAGTAACCATTTCCCTATCTGATGACTATCTATGAATCAACATTTAGATTTAGGTGTTTGGATTGTGCATGGAGTGACAGCTCTATGGCCACAATGGGGGGTAGTTATTCTACTTTATTATTTGTACATCCCTTTGAAGGTATAAAGGAGTGAGGCTAGATGGTATTTTCGGGGGACACGAGTATAACTACCATTCCAAATTTGTCTAGATTGGTATCCTCCATCCTTTTCCATATCAGGCTTCTAGAATCACTATCAAAGTAAATTTCCCATATCTGGGGGTCCCCTTTGATGGAGAATACTTTTTCATTTGGATGATCATAATCCAATGGTGTTATTTCGTCTATGGAGTTCTCTTCCAGGAAGTCTGCTAACACCTGGCCATTGATGGACTTCTGTAGTACATACCGTATTTCAAACTATTGTAGGATGACCTACCTTTATGATAGAGATCCAGTTAGCATGGGACGATTGAGGTTATATTTGAGTGGGTTACAACATGATACCAGGTGAAAATCATGGTGTTGTAGGTAATGCCTGAGTTTCTGAATACTGAATATTAGGTCTAGGTAGATCTTCTCGATCATTGAATGATGAGTTTCACAATCAATAATTATTTGGATGAGGTATTAGAAGATGTTCCCACTATTGGAATCATTCTTCTGCACGAGGAAGTTGCCTAATGGCTATTACATACAAAATGAGTTGTCTCCCATCAACTAGAGGCATTATCACCGGAGGGCTTAGGAGATATCTTTTGATATCATCAAGCTCTTCTTGACAATCATCACCAAAATCATACGTAACCCCTTTCTTCATTAACCTGATGAGAGGTAAACATTTACTTTCCAGGTTGGATATGAAGTGTCGGATGTTGGACATGTTCCCTTGGATACCTATCAACTGAGTGTGGTTGCATGGTGGGGACATTTGAAGGATGGATTTGGTTTTCTCGTGGAAGAAATCAATGCATCGATGGCGTACGATGGATTTGTAGAATTTCCTAGAGGTACTGATGAAGTAAAACATTAGGGGAGTCATCGTTAAACTGTGTTTTTGAAGTGTGTTAAAAATAGTATAAAGATCAACCCTGTCATGATTTAGCCACTAGATCATTGACATAACACTAAGCAAATATTCCCTAGAAGGGATTGAAAGGGAAATGAATGGTGTGCTGATATGTAGTACCATTGTTTTTTTACTAAAGGGAATCACCTTATATAAAAACTCCCCGAGGGGCCCTAATTTTATTGTATTCTTCATATCCTTGGGCCATTCCAATCTGATTGTATCCAGAATGGTCACCCATTAAAAAATAGGCCTCATATATGGTGATTGCATCAATCAAAAAATTTGTGATCGGGACTGGGAAATCATCTTTCTGAAACTACTGATTAAGGTCCTTGAAGAAGATATAGATTATAATATGTTTCTTCTTCTTATTGACAATGACTATGTTTTCCAACAATATCAAATATTGGACTTCTCGTATGAAATTTTATTTGATCATATTGTCATCTTCAGCCTCTATTTTAGAAGCATGCATCAGGTGGGTCCATCTGGATTCCTGCTTATAGATATGATGATCTTATGGATGAGCCAGATGATTAGTGGTGACCTTATGATCAAGGCCTATCATTTCTTTGTAATTCTAGGCAATGAAATGTATATTAATCTTTATGAAGGAGGTATATATCTCTTGCATATCGATAGGCATAGGCACACAGAACTGTGTGGGATGGAGGTCTTCATCGGTGCCCATGTTTATCTCTTTAAGATCGTCAATTATGGAGGAGACACGTTCTTCGAATGAGGGAGGGGAATCATTGATATATTATTATTCTTCTTCTTCTTCTTTATTAGAGGAATCTCGAGAAGAACCCTCCAACTATGGGAGATGAATTGTATTTTAACTTAGTGAGTAATGTGGGGGAAACTTGAGGATCCTAGGATGGGTATAGAGAATCATGGGAAGGGTCTTTCCTGTCATCATAGGAGTCATCCAGTTCTTCCACATACTTGGACTTGGATGTCAAAAAATAAATCATGCTGAAAATTGAGTCTTTTTCTGGACTTGAACATTTGCATTCATCCTGGTTGACGAGTAGTACATACTCTTCCCTAAGCTATTGGATGGGGCATGCATGAACCATTTCCAATCCATTCTTGGCATAGATCCAATCAACATCATCACCCAATGATTGTTTCTCTTCTAGTTCATAGAACCGTGTAACAATGTAATGTGACTCACATGACTCAAATGGGGATTTATTGGTGTGTAATGACCCAGTTTTCAATTAGTTTAATATTTCAAGCACAGATGGTATGATGATAGGATTGTAGTGTGCTGATGCAGCTTGGGAATTCCTAATAGGATGTTGAAATCTTTACTTTGCTACAGTACTAGGAACTTAGAATCTGACATGAGGACTCCAAACCATGTCTTAAGCATGATTCTTCCCAACTAATTCTTCTCACTTTTCTCATATCCCAAAATATTTTTGGTGTAGGGATTTAAAATATCTTTATCATATCCCAGTCGACGAAGTGTTCTTAGGGGATGGAGGTGGACTACAAAGCTGTTGTCAATGAAAATCCTTCGGACATCAATGCCATTTATCATTCCAGACACATATAAGGGTTTGATGTACCCCTAAATGATGACATCCCCATCCTTATCTCTGATAGAGATGGCGGCATGGAACTATTCAAGAATGGTCTCTTTCTGATAGAATTCAGATACTTCTACTTCAGCTGTGAATTACTAGGGACATAGTAAGGATTCGATGAGCACCTATCCAAGGTATGCGAACACACTCAAAGCATCCACGATTGACCACTTTTATGTTACTAAATCCATCTTCTATAGAATATCATATTTCTTCCCAAAATTTCGGTGCCTCACAGCTCAAGGTTTTTAATACATAGATAATTTTAGGGCCAGAGCTTTGGACATAGATGGTTCAACATCTATGATAGGAGTTGGTAAAGATAAAATCCATTATGGGTTCAGTTGTATTGGTTCACTCGTATTATTTAGGAGGTTTTATATTTTATCCTTCCTTTGATAAATACTCCATGATAACTAGGCCCAAATTTCTTCCGGTAGGGGTGGAGGAACATTATGGTTCTCGTTGTGTCTACAGGAGGATCTTTCTGCAAGTTTCTGTGATGTTAAGGGTTTGAGTAAAAGCATGGCAAAAAACTCGACCCTTCCCATGATCATGCCGTCTAGGAAACCCTCAGCCTCTACGACCTCTTCCTCTATATCTCCGGTAGGGCACCAAAATTTCGGGTATGTGTCCATAGTCTAAATCAAATTCGGGGTTGATCAAGTAAATGTATTTAATGGAGATTAATATCAGTTCTGGATTTGACAATGTTTCTTTCTGACTGCATCCTTTTGATGGTGCCGTTTGGCGGGGCAGTTCCCATTGTACCATTTGGTGGGGTGATACCTGTTTTACGTTTTCCATTGAAATGATGATTGAACGTGTTAGGACTTTCATTGGCATTGGTTCCAACCCATCTTCCTGATCCTTCTTTCCTTTCTTCTGGCCCTTAGAGGGCTACAGGGCTAGTGATGATGGTCATGTTGAATCAGGACCTTTTGGGGGTATGGTTGGTTGCTTCAACTACACTTTGAGGATTTCATGAGCTCAGTCTATTGTTTTCGAAGTCATCCAACTATCCAAAATTTTCCCCATTTTCTGGTGACTTCTTCAAACACCTCTTCCCATCTTGGTTCTAAGGTGGATATATACACCACCTATACTGGGGGAAGATCCAACATGACATGTCCGGAATCCACCATAATTTGCATGAGATCCTTGAAGGCAAAGCTTATTGAGATTATTTGTCCGAGTATCTGCTGATATGGGTAATAATTTTGTCGCTCATTGATACCTACTTCATCAAATCGCTTTGGCTCTGGTTGCTGGAGAATGTTGAAATTCATGGAGGCTAGGAAATAGTTGTGGACCTGGTCATCTCAGAATGAGTAAAATTTATTTATTCACTCCTAGAACTAATTCCTTTTAGAAACCCTTCACTCAACTTCTTGAAGTGGGGTAGATGTTGGTGTTCAGGGGGTCTCGCATGATTTGGTGGAGGCCTCGCAACTGGGGTAAGTTCATGGGGTGGCCTAAGTGTGACAAAAGCCACATCAGCTTTCCCCTCTCTTTTCTTTGGGGCTGATGGGGACACTCAGAACATGAGACTATTCCACTCCAAGGAGTCTTCTATCCTTTAGAAAATGGCTGAGAAATCACCGAACCCACTCATGTATTACACCAGGTTGAGTAGTGTTCATAATTCATCATGAAGATTGTCGATGCTCATTGCATGTATTTCATCTTGTGGAGGCGTCCAGTTCAAGAAAGAAGTGTGGAATTTCTATTTGAAAATGAAATCTAAGATGAATTCATTATCTCACTACTTGCAGTTCATAAGACCACTGACAATTGTCTTACACAACATTGAACTTAACTAAAAGAGAAATTGTCATCAGAGATCTACCTAGATAGTGATTGAGTTAGTTGGCAAGATATTATTCAATACGATGGTATAACCCTGCAGGGTTCTCATGAAGGATATGAGTTTTACTGCTTCTTTCTACTCTAGAGATCCCATCATTGTTCACAGTAAGAGGCGTAGTGCATTAGTTGTAATTCTAAGTCTCTTGATCCATTGAACACTTGAAATATAGGGGTTTGAAAGCTCGATGGTGGCGGAACATTGTTCACCCAATCATGGTCAGTTTTTCACTCTCATAGTATCATAGTGTCTCGCCCCTCCCTGGATTCTAGTTGAGCTGTTAGTTTCTCGACAGTACTCATGATCCCTTGATGCATATCCTGTTGGGCCTGATCTATAGATGGTGTGATAACATCTAATGATGGGTGTACCGGCACTACTAGAATTTGGGGTGGGTACCAAGCCGGGGGTATCCTTTATTGGTTTATCAAAAAATACATTGGCTTCCTTCCGAGTGGGGGGACATCATGGTGTCCTTCTGAGGCTTGGTGTATATAGGTAGATGGTCCTGGTGCTGGATTGGATGGTCCTTCGTGCTTGACTTTGGTCACTAGGATGTGTACCGATGGCAAGGAAACATCCTCTATGAATACTTGGTGACGTTCGGTTGGGGGAAGGCATCAGGAAAGATAGTTCCCTCGATGCATCTCAACAAAAATTCATGAGAGATCTTTTATTTCATCCTCCTACTTAGATAATCTTTCCTCATGATCAAGAAAAAAATTATTATGGGGTGGATGAGGTTTTTCATAGATGACCTAGGATTTATTAATTTTTTTGGGGTTACGAGTGGGATGTAATGATGGACTAATTGAGGGGGCATCCATATTTAGGAATCCTCTCTAGTTCTGGGTATGCACACCATTATGCTAGGTGTGGGATTCCGATGTGAGGGAAAAATATTACCTTGTTTCCTCTCATTTTTTATCATTTCATATAAGATCTGTGCGGTTGACGTTTACCACATTCATTGATGCATACCACATTGGGGGTGGTGTACCTGGTGCCGAATGATAGGAATTCTTTCTATGTCATTTGCTGGACATTCTTCCTCCATTATGTGGTATTCTTCTAGTTTTAGGGAATCAATTGACACAAAGGGAGCCCTGACCTGACCCCGTAATTCACCTTTGTCTTGGATAGTGAGAACCATGAGACGGGGGGGGGATAGGTGACTCATCTACTGAACGTTCTACCTAGAAGGGAGAATACAAACATACATTATGTGTTGACATGGGGTAAAAATTCTCTCATCCATATGATCTAGGGTTTTTGATATTATTCATTTGATATGCTACATCCTTAATATGTTGGTCTTACATGGGCATTTTGAATTAAAAATTCCTTTATCCTTGTGGGATGGGGTTATTACTGCATTGTTGTCGTAGGCACCACTATTTCCACCTTTTTTATTTAACGTAATGTGTTCTGGGTGTGAGCTGAGTATGGAATTGGAATAACACAAGGTCTATGGTTTTTGAAGACATGAGCACTTCTTACTAGTTGACTTCCCTTAGGTGGGAAGCCTGCTGGTGTTCTTAGTTGCCTGGCTCAGAATCATTTCGAGTTCTTGTTCTCTTTGGTCCTGAAGCTTTTGAGACTTACTTCGGGCCTGGTTTTCTTGAGTATTCCATCTTTCTAGGGAACTGATTTCATTTTATTGTTGCCTTTTCATAATGACGTTTCAATATGTAATTTATAATGAGTTATACCAGACAAGATGATGTGTGAAGTTTATAGCTCCATGTTCTCCCCATACTCGAATATGATGTCCCGTCAGGGTGTCGCTGATGAGGTGACACAACGTGTATAGTGCATAAGGCATGATAGGTCAAGGTTTTCCTATTTACTTCTTGATCATGGATGCCATGTGGAATGGGGGGATTCAAGGACAATTAGATGCTGAAGCTCCCTTAAAAAGTGGATATGGTCCGGATACCCTTCAAAGGGTAGGAATTTTTCATTAAGATTGTAAATTTCATCCATATATTTGGTAGAATGTTATTCATAAATTCCATAGAAAACTCCCCTGGTATGTAGAAGTGAAAAGTTTAAATAGTCCAATACATCACTGGTATATTATCCCTAGCCATTTGTCTTCTTATAAGTATCATATCTTGCTGTTGTTCATCTAGGGGATCCTTTACTTGATACATCTATATTAAATGAATCATAATAATTTCAATCCATGTAGCTAGGCTTGTGGAAGCCTCATTGATATATTAACGATGTGTGGCTATCTCAAAAGATGATTTTGGCCTCATAATATCCTCTGGTTGAGAGGGGATATCACTCTTCGTAGATAGAGTTCTTGATAATTTTGACTCCATCTTTCTAAGAACCTTTTCCTAAGAGGGAAATCTCACATTTATTCTAGAAAGGGGAGTCCCTTCTTTTTTGTATGATTTTTTATTGTGTGAGGGAAATTTTTGATTGGTGCTGCAATGGAGAGGGCTATCATTGTAATGTGATTTCCCACTACAGGAAATTTTTATTACGACATATACCCTTGGTAGGACATTCTGGTCGGGCTATTGAGTGGGGAGGAACTTCATACATTTTAATTTCATTGAGAGGAGGTACTTTTTGATGAATTATATGAAGTCGAGGACTACTATCACAGCTTGATACCAATATTAAAGGAGAATATCTATAGTGAAAATCATGGGGAGGTCCTTCAAGAATTACTATACTGAGGGGAGGACCTTCTCATTTCTTGATGTTACTATGGAGAGGGCCTTCAAAACTACCTCTATTCAAGGAGGACCTTTGTAACGACTTTCATCATGCTGAGAAATACCATCATAAATAGACATCCAACTTTAGGGGTAATCGTATCTGTAGAATATACCTAGGGGTGGACCATCTGGCCAAACAATGACAAGAGGATAACCTTCTTACAATATGATCTTCAGGTCAAGGGGAGGGATACCCTGATGCACATCAGGATATAGCATCTCATGATTGAACATTACTTATATTTGAAGTGAGCCCCATGGCTGCTCTGGGGAGTACCTTCATAGCTACTGGTAGTGATATTATAGGGAAGGCATTCACAACTGCTATTTCCACTTTCATAATTTTGTAACGGACTGACATGGTCATCAGCCTTTACTGATATATGTTTGAGTGTGTTAAAAAACCTAGAATATAATAGAGTAGGATCATGTACGTGCTCTTTATTTTCTAGTTTTCATTGGCACATTTCATTGTTGAACTGAGGACATATGATATTGGTATCAACATTCACATATCGGTCCATGTATTTTCAGGTCCCTTGATGCCATTGGGATACACTGATGGGAACCTTTATTTTTGGAAGGAATATACACCTTCCCTGGAGTGGCCGAAATGTTGTACCGAAGTTACCTGGTTATAATTGGAACCCGTTCCCAATCTGGAAGTCTGTGTGTCACAACATATTGAAGTCGACCCTCTTGGAATAGATCAGGGATGCATAGCTGCTTCGATGTGACCGACCCATTTTGCGATTGAGTCATTCTGTTCTGGGAAACTGGATCGTGGGCCCAATTTCTCACCTTTTCCGCCTATGAAATGATTTCTTTTCATGTTTGGAGGATATAGTATGGAATTTATGCTTTATCGTCCATCATTTATAGGATGTGTTGAGATATATATTTGGATGGAATGGGTATGAAATCCCATTCTGATATTGAATTAGGAGTATTGTGCCTGCTCCAGTCCTCCTTGGGTTTCCAGTAGATACTGGATGATCCCCTATGCTGAGACAGAGGAATGAGCTTGCTCCCAGTTGTCGACTCTGATTTCCCAATTATTTGACTAATTGAAATCACATTCACGAGTGGGGATTTTCATCTTCTCACATGATGTTGTTTTTGTCTCATGAGCTTTTTATGCATCTATAGGATTTTGACTCTACTCATATTTTATTGTAGCCCTATTTATAAGATGGGTTTCTTATGCATAAAATGGAATTTTTTCCTATGTATAGAGTGGTGCCGCCACATTTAGTTGAGAGGATTTATATGTGTCACCAAGTATTTATACCTATGTATAGCTCATTCCCATCACATTTGGTTAATGGAGTTGATGTGCGTCGATAGATATCTACATCTTCTAATAATTTACCTCTCTGTCTGCACAGTGGGACAGTTGATCACTAATAGAAACTTGCACGTGCTCATATTGTTCTACCCTATTTTTATGGTGGGCTTGAGTGGAGGGGGAAAAGTCATACGTCTATCTGTTGAATACAACTGTGTGTGTATAATCTAGTTTCTCCTTAGGAACCAAGGTGATAGTGTGTTCTTGATTAGATACTCCCTTCCCTTGGTGGGAACCTTAAGGGGCTCAAGTCTCTTGGAATTCAGTAGGTTCCCTAGGCATAATGTGCTTCTTAGATTGAGGAGGCTTGGTCACCTGGTGTTGGTGACGAAACTCTCTAGCAGGGCCCTTGAGTAAGACCCCTATGAAGTTGAGATGAGGTTTTCATCATTGACTTCATGCACCTCCCTATTATAAGGGAGGTACACTTTGTCACATTTTGGTGACAATATCTCAAAATGGATTGATATGACCACTGGGGACACATTATGGTAGGGCTCCCGCCACAGATGAGGAGGAAACTAATGAGCCTTTGCAGATTGGAGGGCTTGTCTCATGGCCTCATCTATGGGGAGTGTTCTGTTTTGGTGGTACTATTTTATCCAAGTGTTGGATACCTAGCGTTGAAGACGCTGGGAAGGTTTGAGGGTCCTGATCTCATTTGGGGCCCTAGCCTCCTATGGGATCACTGATGCATGTGGTTTCATTGGTTGTTGGGATTTCATTTGGATCGACAGTTTCTCTGCGTGATCCCACAATATGAATATATATCATATAGACCTCAAAACCCCTCAAAGTAGCACACTTTTAAACATATTAATATTTGAAGATTTAGTTGGGACTCCTCCCTCTTTTTTTATTATCATGAAATGGGGCGTGAGAGGGGTGATACCACCACCTTACATAAGAATTTACATTGGGTTCACAAATATTTTTTCTACCCCGAGACGATGCGTCTAGGGTGATGAAAAACATGATCTGACAACTATCTTCATTCATATGTTATTATAGAGGCTATCTCACATCAATTTAACCATTTTGGTTTGAACTATTATACAACATTATCCATTAATGGAGTACAAGATTAATCCTTCTAGGATAGGGTAGTTTCCCCCTTCAATATTGCGAAGGTGGTTCAAAAGTCATATGGTCCCATCAGGAGATAACATGGGGTAAAATACTTGTGCAATCAGCCTTCCTAGGATACAACGTCATCTGATGGTCTCTAACAGGTTGATTAGAGGATCCAGAAACAACCAAAGGCCCTAGAATCTATGGTTCATGGACGTATATTCCATATTCAAGCACTTGTTGGATGATAATTTGGCCAACAACACTTGAGGTCTCCATTAGTCGAGATGATGGGATGTCGGGCTCATCAAAACCTTTTGTGGGGAATTATTTCCTATTCTGAGACTATATTATAGATTTAATTCCTGTTCATATGTTTATGAATTCATCGTTCATTCCCGAAGAGTGTATGGATGAGCTGCACATAGTTTTTTGGATCATCATATGCATACATGGATTGGATTCTATGGAGGTAATGCTGACATAAGCCAGAAAAATATGCCCAATGGAGTTTAACTTTATCCAGGGGTGGAAGGTGACTTGATTTCGGGATCATAACCATAGGATGGATTTTCTACGTATCCCTAGGAGAGGGTGTAACACCCCAAGATTTCATAGTGTGTTAGTTCTTCAAAATAATTCAATAACATTCACTACATGCAACACAAAGTTCAAGCACACCATGACTTACCAAACAAGCCGTTCAAAAGAGGTTATGAATAGTATTAGATAAATTTTAATGTTTATATAATCCTTATAATTTTAGAATCCATATTATGAGTTTCTTAGATATAATGCAAGAACAAATTCATTTTCAGTATTGCACTTTTATCAACTTCTAATAGTGAAACCTTTTTAAATACAATATTTTAAACTTTTTGACTAAATGGGGACATCAAAAATTTAAAATGAAACACCCCAAGCTTCCACGGTACGTTTCCCTTTGAATAATGTGATAGCGTGTGTTGTACGCAACACCGAGTTCTAACACACCATAACCAATCAAACTAGCCGTTATAAATAGTAATACCTACTATTTGAAAATATATATATTTTATATTTGAAAATGGACTTCATTTTTGGATTCGGAATATCGAATTTAGCCTAAGGTAAAATTTTGGTACATTTCGGATAACTTTCATATTTTGATGAATAGTGAAAATTACTAAGTTTTAATTAAAAACAACTTTTTTAATCAAAATAATTAATAGTGATAAATTATGAATTTGAGTGGTTTTAAAGTATATTTAGAATATATTTTTACCATTTAATATAATGTTGGTCATTGGACATAATTTTACAATTAAACCGAACATAAACGAGTGTCAATCTTTTGATAGTTATTATCTCTTAAAAACACGTTTTTTGTTTTGACAGCGGGAATTAATTTTAAATTAATTTCTGCCACTTCTGTGTTTTGAATTTAGGAAAATGGATTCCATATTTGGAATCAGGATGTTCAAATTGTGTAAATAGGTAACTTTTATTTTTAGACATTTTGAATAATTACTGCGGTAAATATTTTATTTACCATGGTTAAGGGTAAATCCAGTAAATAAGGGTTAAAAAATAATATTATAATAATACTAAATTACCCTAAAACGTGTCTTAACCCTATTGGTTGATAAATGGTCGACCATGGGAATCTTTGGGTCTATTTTGGGACCCCATGGATCCACTTGTAAGTGATAATGACACTTTATTTTAATTAAGTTAAAATGAATACAAAAATGACACAAGCATATATATTTTAGAAAAACAATTGTTACATAGGGTTATATATGTTGGATTTTAGATTATAAATATTCATTAGAAATATAATAAGATTTCCTACATAATAATATTTTATTTATAATTTTTAGACATTAAATAATTTATTTTATTTATGACACAATGATGATGCAGTAATTACTATAATAGTGAAAAATTAAAATAATTGATATTATAAATACCCAAATAAATATAATATGAAACTTTTAATGAATTAAACTAATTTTATAGGATAATATGATATATTAGGATTGATTTAATTGACTTTTTTCTAAGTAATAAATCTGTTATGAGTTTCACAAAAATCAACTATTGAATAGTGTCAAAATTGACATAAAAGAGTTCTTAAAACAAATATTATATTATTAATTGATATTAAATTCCTAAAAATCTAAGGTTCGGCCAAGGGACTTATATCATGATAGTTTCATCATTAATGGACCACTTGGGGGTCGCTTGGATGTATATAGTAAGTTTATTAACCATATTATATAACAATACAAAGAGACATTGTAAAAGTGAAACTAATTAACTTAGAGTTAATACTTATAGATAAGGTTAATATAAGTACCCAAACCTGTCTAAATTCTATTGGTTGAGTGGTTTTCGACCTATCCCCACCTTAACCTTTGAATAATCAACTTTGGAGCCATTAGAAACCGAATATGAATTTATTATAAATTAATATTTCTAGCTTTTCCAAAGGTGCCCCTCACCCCTCTTATAAAAGGGAACTCCTCCTTCTCATTTCTTCACACCATAAAAGCCTTTTGGTTCGGCCAAACTCTGACAAAATACTCTCCCAACATCCCTCACTACAACCTAGAGGCCTTAGTTTTATCAGAAAGCCAACCTAATGAGCCCTTTTGATCAAAACAAAAGGAAGAACCCGAAGAAGAGGTAATGATTTCACCACCCTTCTCCAAGTTCATTTCTTCTTCCACTTCTTCTTCCTTTGTTCTTACCATTCTAAAATAATAAATCCAGTATCTCACATATACTGTGATGTTATTATAAATATGGTACAACCATATACAGTATTCTATCCACCCTTTGAATAACATGTCACCATACGTGCGTACGTACAGACTACCGTCTCCACGTCGTGGTGTAATTGTTGTTCAATATAATATTATTTGGATGGGTATAATAATGATGTGTAACTCATGTAAATAATAAATATAACATGTTAATTATTCTGTATATATGATATACCATCCATTTATATATTATTTTAATATCAAAAGAATGATATTGTCGCTCGTGCGTACGTACGGACTACCGTCTCCACGAACGCGATGAGATTCATTCTCCATCGTAACCATTCAAGTATAATTATCATTTGATGATTTAAAAATGATTTTAAGGACTATATATCATTCTGGATATGAATAAGATATAACAAAAATGGCTTATGTAACAAAACATATAAATAAAATGAGTAAGTTAACACCCGAAACGACGATAATTCTAAGATATTATTAACAAATCAATGTTAAAAGATCATATATGATATCATATTAATATATATGATTCTTGTATAATTTAATAACAATTATTTCACCATTATACAGGAGGTTAACCTACCCCAACCAAGGAAAAGTACAAGGTATGGGTTTATTTCACAATCTCTTCATTATCCGAGGTTGTTTATACGTAATAATCTACTGCGATATCTTTATCATCCACATCCATGTTTCTTAAAAATGTATTTCAAAACATTTTTACTATTTACAAGAATATGGGTTAAAGTCATTTATACCCTTGTTTGACTTTTTATAAGAGGTTTATAAAGGAATCTTTCCGTCGTTTTCAAAACAAGGTCCTTTTTAACCTTTTCGACAGAATTGAGGTAAGAATGTTTTTTAACTTATACGGCGGGTGCGGTTATTTTACGCCGTTATAAAATCTTCAAAGCTTTCCTTACAAACTTATAAGAATATTTTCAAAGAAAATGTTTTATTTTATATGTATCTTAAATGATTTCAAAATAAAAGGAGATATTTCTTTAAAAAGAATTTTGATTTCATCTATGTCAACATCCTTTGATGGATTTTACGCTTATTTGAATTTGATCTATTGTGATACAAAACTTCTATATTGTATTGAAGGTTTTGTGATATGTTTGACTGTGGATGTGTTATTTTTATACCATTCATAGTTTATGGTGAAATTATTGACATTTCGTATGCTAGTTTTAATACGAATGTTTATGTTATGTTTAAACCTTTTCATATGGGAATGCATTGGACTTAGTAAGTGACGGGTGGAGCCCGCTATAGCTCCTCGATGCATTGGTAGGTCTAATGAGACAAACTAGTGTCTTGGCACAAGGCCTTGACAAAATATTATTTGTAGTCTTGGCACGAGGCCTTGACTATGTGGTTATGATAGTCTGGCATTATGCATTCCAACATTATGAAAGTGGTTATTGATTTTTGCATGTGATTATTCGATTAGTAGAATATCCATGTGAATAAGTAAATGGAATTATTTCATTTTATTTATGACATACCATGTTGAAAGTTCATGTTTGAAAGGCTTTTGTTTTAGTAATACATTGCCTTAAAAGTTTATTCTTATTTATGAAAGTTTCCGCTATTTTGTTATCCTTACTGGGCATTTGAGCTCACCCCTTTTATATGTTTTATTTTTCCCAGGAAGTGAAGAAGTAAATTATGAATGACCTGCAGGGATATTATGTGGGGATATGAGTGTGGATTATGGAGACATTATGTTGTTGTAGTAGTTTTTCATTTTATGATGTAATGTAAAACCTATGAATATATCTAGTGTTTCCAAGGATACTAAACCAATCGGTCTTTCGAGATTTGATCTTTCTTGTGATCATGCCAATGTTATGTAATAATGCACCGACTCTGGGTAGCTCGGGTCGGGGTGTTACAGTTGGTATCAGAGAAAGTTTAGTACAAACCTTGTAAGCTAGATTTAGATCAACTCTGATTAGAGCACGTAGACCTAAGATGAACTTTGAGGATTAGTATAGAAGAACTTCCTAGAATTTTTGTATTGTAGAGATTTTGTGAGTTTTCCGAGCAATACATCCCTGTCTGGATACGAGCAGGTAGAGGCGGCTCTGGCACAGATGTACCTAGGGGTAAAACCCGAAAACACCACTTTGAGCTAGACTCGAACGGGAACTAGTGCACGACAATGGGCCTTGCTGCACTCTTGGTTACGACACTCCCGGGGGATATGCTTAGGATAACTCTCATTTTCTTTACAAATCATTTTTAAGGGTTTATGAGTATATACTTCCTTAAAGAAAACATTATTATGATTATGGATTATATCCATAAATAGTTAAATTTATGTTAAGTGTTTTATAAGTATGGGATTATGTATTTTGATTCATAAACTGATCTAGTTTATGCCATTGTTTAGAAATGGCGCCCAGTAGAAGGAATGAGAACTCCGGAAATGCACATGATCCAAAGAGAAGGAAGGATCATATCTTTCATGGTTTTAAGCTAGAATTTATAAGAGAAATAGTCTCCCATGTATTATCATCATATGAAGAAATAATATCATGTGTTGATAAGATAAGTAAAGAGTTTATTGAGTCCTATGGCTTTGAAGGGAAGCAGGAGAAGAAAAGGATGGAAGAGAGAAAAATGGATAAAGGGAAGAGGGAAAAGAAGAATTTTCCCATATGCGGTAACTGTGGAAAGAAACACCCTGGAACTTGCCTTAAAGGAATGGGAGTTTGTTATAAGTGTGGAGGAAAAGGGCACAAAGTACGTGACTGCAAGGGTGAGAAAATGGTCTGAAATGTACAATGCTTCATTTGCAAGGAGTTTGGACACTACACGAACCTATGTCCCAGTCATCAGACAATGCCGCAAATGATGCTATTGGATAATAATCAAGTTATGATACTACCACAGATTAAGAGGAATGATTAGAGTTATTATGTTGATTATATCAATTGAGTGTTGTATCAACAATGTACTTGTTATAATAATTATGGAGTATATAAGGATTGTACTGCAGTACTATTTCATTAAGGACTTGAGATGGTGTGGAACAAAGAAAAGTGACTCAGTGGCAGGTTAAATGTTTGGAAAATATATGGTTGAGAGAAAGATAAACCATAATATGGTTCAGATACCGAGGTGGTGATTTTAGAATAATACATGATTGATTTGGATAAATTATATTGGATATTATTGACTACCTTGAAGCTAATTAATGATTTGTATATTCCATCATTGTTGGGTTTTAAAACATTTTTGGATTAATGAAGTATATCCAGCATTCTATATTGAATAAGGGAACATGAATGTAATCAATAAGGAATATGGTAATACATGATGAAGGTATTCATATGCTATTACGGGGTAAAAAGGATCTATATTATGTTTAACTTCCTTATAAATGTTGGACTGTGAGTTTGGATAGAAGTATTTTGGATAGTTCTAGTTTGGATTATTTTGGATTTCTATAAAAGGACAACCCGGAGGTCGGGCGGCAACCCGTCGCGTCCGGCAAGGCTGCAAGACTTGAACCCGCAACCGAAGGGTGACAAGGGTGTATCACCTACCACTGGCCCACGAGATGTCCTGGATTAAATAATGTAGTTTTTATTAAAAGATCTTGTTGATGAATTATAAATTCATTTATTTTGGAACCCTATACGAATAGTGTAAATAGAATTTTTTTACATTCTATTATCTTTTAGAGTGAAAGATGAGTTTGTGGTAGAAATTTATTAATGGATAAAACTCTAATTATAAAGTAAGTATATATCCTTATGATCTTAGCCAATCTCATAAATAAATTCCTCAATATTAAGAAAAGAAACTTAGAACAAAAATGTTTTCCTAGATGGTACCTTAAATCATCACTAATTTATGGCTTTGGGATTGTTGGCCTTTTCATAGCCATGTTCTCTACCACTCTCCATCAGATAATTGATGGTTAGATTTCTCTTCCATATCCATATTTTCCTACATGGAACCCTAGTATGTGTTATTTTCGGTAATCTTCATACTTTCCACTCTTTATTTTAAATAGAGGCCTCATTAATTCATTTTTCGATGTGGGATTTCAACTAAGATATTTTGAAACGTCAAAAATGTGTTATCCTAATACCCTATGTTTTGTTGAACCGATGGTATTTCAAATCATCATGGATTGATGAGTTTAAGGACCTCAATTTTATACTTGTTTGTGATTGATGACCTCAATCACTACCTATAAATATTTACGTTTTTCCTCCAATTATATGTCTCTAATTTCTACCAATGTTCTCCTAATCGAGATCATAATTTGGGGGTGACCCTTTAATTTCTCTTTTCCTCATATTAAGACTAAATTTTAGTAACCCAATTTCCAATGTGGGTTTTCCCACAAATATATTATATATTTTCATCCTTTTATTTTCGAAGAACAATTTCAAATTGCGAGGACGCAATTTATTGAAGGAGGGGAGAATGTAACACCCCAAGATTTCATAGTGTGTTAGTTCTTCAAAATAATTCAATAACTTTCACTACATGCAACAAAAAGTTCAATCACACCATGACTTACCAAACAAGCCATTCAAAAGAGGTTATGAATAGTATTAGATAAATTTTAATGTTTATATAATCCTTATAATTTTAGAATCCATATTATGAGTTTCTTAGATATAATGCAAGAGCAAATTCATTTTCAGTATTGCACTTTTATCAACTTCTAATAGTGAAACCATTTTAAATACAATATTTTAAACTTTTTGACTAAATGGGGACATCAAAAATTTAAAATGAAACACCGCAAGCTTCCACGGTACGTTTCCCTTTGATTAATGTGATAGCGTGTGTTGTACGCAACACCGAGTTCTAACACACCATAACCAATCAAACTAGCCGTTATAAATAGTAATACCTACTTTTTGAAAATATATATATTTTATATTTGAAAATGGACTTCATTTTTGGATTCGGAATATCGAATTTAGCCTAAGGTAAAATTTTGGTACATTTCGGATAACTTTCCTATTTTGATGAATAGTGAAAATTACTAAGTTTTAATTAAAAACAACTTTTATAATCAAAATAATTAATAGTAATAAATTATGAATTTGAGTGGTTTTAAAGTATATTTAAAATATATTTTTACCATTTAATATAATGTTGGTCATTGGACATAATTTTACAATTAAACCGAACCTAAACGAGTGTCAATCTTTTGATAGTTATTATCTCTTAAAAACACGCTTTTTGTTTTGACAGCGGGAATTAATTTTAAATTAATTTCTTCCACTTCTGTGTTTTGAATTTAGGAAAATGGATTCCATATTTGGAATCAGGATGTTCAAATTGTGTAAATGGGTAACTTTTATTTTTAGACATTTTGAATAATTACTGCGGTAAATATTTTATTTACCATGGTTAAGGGTAAATCCGGTAAATAAGGGTTAAAAAATAATATTATAATAATACTAAATTACCCTAAAATGTGTCTTAACCCTATTGGTTGATAAATGGTCGACCATGGGAATCTTTGGGTCTATTTTGGGACCCCATGGATCCACTTGTAAGTGATAATGACACTTTATTTTAATTAAGTTAAAATGAATACAAAAATGACACAAGCATATATCTTTTAGAAACACAATTGTTACATAGGGTTATATATGTTGGATTTTAGATTGTAAATATTCATTAGAAATCTAAAAAGATTTCCTAAATAATGATATTTTATTTATAATTTTTAGACATTAAATAATTTATTTTATTTATGACACAATGATGATGCAGTAATTACTATAATAGTAAAAAATTAAAATAATTGATATTATAAATACACAAATAAATATAATATGAAACTTTTAATGAATTAAACTAATTTTATAGGATAATATGATATATTAGTATTGATTTAATTGACTTTTTTTGAAGTAATCAATCTGTTATGAGTTTCACAAAAATCAACTATTGAATAGTGTCAAAATTGACATAAAAGAGTTCTTAAAACAAATATTATATTATTAATTGATATTAAATTCCTAAAATTCTTAGGTTCGGCCAAGAGACTTATATCATGATAGTTTCATCATTACTGGACCACTTGGGGGTTGCTTGGATGTATATAGTAAGTTTATTAACCATATTATATAAAAATACAAAGAGACATTGTAAAAGTGAAACTAATTAACTTAGAGTTAATACTTAAAGTAAAGGTTAATATAAGTACCCAAACCTGTCTAAATTATATTGGTTGAGTGGTTTTCGACCTATCCCCACCTTAACCTTTGAATAATCAACTTTGGAGCCATTAGAAACCGAATATGAATTTATTATAAATTAATATTTCTAGCTTTTCCAAAGGTTCCCCTCACCCCTCTTATAAAAGGGCACTCCTCCTTCTCATTTCTTCACACCTTCAAAGCCTTTTGGTTCGGCCAAACTCTGACCAAATACTCTCCAAAAATCCCTCACTACAACCTAGAGGCCTTAGTTTGATCAGAAAGCCAACCTATGGAGCCCTTTTGATAAAATCAAAACGAAGAACCCGAAGAAGAGGTAATGATTTCACCACCCTTCTCCAAGTTCATTTCTTCTTCCACTTCTTCTTCCTTTGTTCTTACCATTATAAAATAATAAATACAGTATCTCACATATACTGTGATGTTATTATAAATATGGTACAACCATATTCAGTATTCTATCCACCCTTTGAATAACATGTCACCATACGTGCGTACGTACGGACTACCGTCTCCACGTCGTGGTGTAATTGTTATTCAATATAATATTATTTGGATGGGTATAATAATGATGTGTAACTCATGTAAATAATAAATATAACATGTTAATGATTCTGTATATATGATATACCATCCATTTATATATTATTTTAATATCAAAAGAATGATATTGTCGCTCGTGCGTACGTACGGACTACCGTCTCCACGAACGCGATGAGATTCATTCTCCATCGTAACCATTCAAGTATAATTATCATTTGATGATTTAAAAATGATTTTAAGTACTATATATCATTCTGGATATGAATAAGATACAACAACAATGGCTTATGTAACAAAACATATAAATAAAATGAGTAAGTTAACACCCGAAACGACGATAATTCTAAGATATTATTAACAAATCAATGTTAAAAGATCATATATGATATCATATTAATATATATGATTCTTGTATAATTTAATAACAATTATTTCACCATTATACAGGAGGTTAACCTACCCCAACCAAGGAAAAGTACAAGGTAAGGGTTTATTTCACAATCTCTTCATTATCCGAGGTTGTTTATACGTAATAATCTACTGGGATATCTTTATCATCCACATCCATGTTTCTTAAAAATGTATTTCAAAACATTTTTACTATTTACAAGAATATGGGTTAAAGTCATTTATACCCTTTTTTGACTTTTTATAAGAGATTATAAAGGAATCTTTCCGTCATTTTCAAAACAAGGTCCTTTTTAACCTTTTCGACAGAATTGAGGTAAGAATGTTTTTTTTAACTTATACGGCGGGTGCGGTTATTTTACGCCGTTATAAAATCTTCAAAGCTTTCCTTACAAGCTTATAAGAATATTTTCAAATAAAATGTTTTATTTTATATTGATCTTAAATGATTTCAAAATAAAAGGAGATATTTCTTTAAAAAGAATTTTGATTTCATCTATGTCAACATCCTTTGATGGATTTTACGCTTATTTGAATTTGATCTATTGTGATACAAAACTTCTATATTGTATTGAAGGTTTTGTGATATGTTTGACTGTGGATGTGCTATTTTTATACCATTCATAGTTTATGGTGAAATTATTGACATTTCGTATGCTAGTTTTAATACGAATGTTTATGTTATGTTTAAACCTTTTCATATGGGAATGCATTGGACTTAGTAAGTGACGGGTGGAGCCTGCTATAGCTCCTCGATGCATCGGTAGGTCTCATGAGACAAACTAGTGTCTTGGAACAAGGCCTTGACAAAATATTATTTGTAGTCTTGGCACGAGGCCTTGACTATGTGGTTATGATAGTCTGGCATTATGCATTCCAACATTATGAAAGTGGTTATTGATTTTTGCATGTGATTATTCGATTAGTAGAATATCCATGTGAATAAGTAAATGGCATTATTTCATTTTATTTATGCCATACCATGTTGAAAGTTCATGTTTGAAAGGCTTTTGTTTTAGTAATACATTGCCTTAAAAGTTTATTCTTATTTATGAAAGTTTCCGCTATTTTGTTATCCTTACTGGGAATTTGAGCTCACCCCTTTTATATGTTTTATTTTTCCCAGGAAGTGAAGAAGTAAATTATGAATGACCTACAGGGATATTATGTGGGGATATGAGTGTGGATTATGGAGACATTATGTTGTTGTAGTAGTTTTTCATTTTATGATGTAATGTAAAACCTATGAATATATCTAGTGTTTCCAAGGCTACTAAACCAATCGGTCTTTAGAGATTTGATCTTTCTTGTGATCATGCCAATGTTATGTAAAAATGCACCGACTCTGGGTAGCTCGGGTCGGGGCGTTACAGAGGGATCGGAACCCACATAGTTCATAATAACTAGGGATTACACATGTAATCTTCCCATTTAAGGGGACATGATTGGGTGGAACCTTTTGGGAAAGGAACCCTTTTGAGATCGGGCCTTCATGAAGGTATACTATGTATCCTAGTTTGATCAAGAATCATAGTTATCGTAGTTCAAAAAGAGATGGGGTTTATTATTCGATGTGGCCCATTTGGGGACATGATTGGGTGGACCTTTTCTAGATTGGACACCTTTTGAGCTCAGTCCTTCAAGAAGGTTCTGGACGTATTTTAGTTTGATTAGAAATTAGAGTACTCATAGTTTAGAAAATATGGGGTTACTCTTGGAAGTTGTCCATTTGGGGACATGATTTGGTGGACTTTTTTGGGAAGGGCACCCTTTTGAGCATGGGCCTTCAACATGAGTACTACATATCCTGGTTTGATCAAGAGTAAGGAAACTCATAATTCATAATTGTAATGATGTTATAATTTTATGAAAATCGAATCCCATGTGAGTCACACTCAGTGTGAGAAACAAGAGAATGTGAGAGGTCCAACCAATCACACACTCTGTCCACTATTGATGGGAGTGGGCCGGCCTATGGCGGAAGAGGTTGCGACAAAGGTGGGTGAGGACCCAAAGCGATGAACCTTTTAATATGGTATGACATTAAAGGCCATTCATCTTTACCATTAGAATATTAGGGACATACCATAGTGGGAGTGCTTCGTAATGCATTTTGTGAAGGGTGGGTGCGTTTCAACCACTTCACAAAGAGAAGAAAACATAACTCCTTCAGATGATCATTATTTCTCATTGAATAGAAATGAATGTGATAACCCTTAATCCCTAGAACAGGGAGGTTCACATTATCATCCAAAGGTTGGACTCTAGGTTACCATGGTATGGTGGACTTACAAACATCCCTGTAGTCTGAACTGTTGTGGGGGGAGCCTTTGTGACATAGTTTACAATGGGTTGTAGACTCAAAGGGGCACGCAGATGTGCCCGATGATCTGATCGTGCAGGTACGATGGCTTTGGAGGAGGCTTTAGCCTGATGTGGGGGGACTTGTTTATGGAGGGAATATTGAAGAATGGATGGTCATAGAGGGGTGATATTGGAACCAAAAGGAAGAATACCCCAAAACACCCCAATTCATGTTCTGTTTTCTTGGGCAGGACGGAGGGAGCTCTGCATACTGTAGTGGTATGAATGAAGAAGGGTCATCTGCATACCGAAGTAGTATGCGTGCATGGGGATATATCACCATGAACCACAATGGTAAGTTGTCCTTGATTCTATCCATCACACCTCTTCGGGTTCTATCCGTGTACTAATTCATTATGTGGCGTCGGGTTGAATCCGCATTTTAAAGTACTACATGGAACACAATATCAAAAGAGGCTCTTGGGGACCATCATTTGCGAGAAGTTCATCCACGAGAAATATGTGGTTCATAATATCACTAATTATGTTTTAAACCCTCTTATTATTATTATTATAATCCATTATTTAATGGTTTGTAGCTGGTTTTAGCTATAGAAATTGTGGTTTTCCATTCAGGCATGGCTGATGATTCGTGTCAGAAGATGGAATCCTCTCTAAATTCTTTCTTCCAACCTGTGGGGTCCCCTTCATGATTTCTTCCTCCCTCCCCTAACAAATTCCATCTTTTATCCTTTTGTTGATAATTGGTAAAATCTTTTCTATGGGCATGATGCACTATTTGTGGAATTCCATGAAGAGTTATCTTGAACCATGAAAGACACGGTCAACAGGGGTTTTCAGTGGTTGGGGTTTGTGGGTCTGGGTTCGCGGAACCATATAGATTTTATTTGTCCATGAAATTATAAGATTGAGACATGGTATGAGGAAGACCATCACACGCACGATTCTATTTAAGGGCGCCTAGGTTTTCTAGCCAATGCTCTGTGGGCCCGTGCCTCACGGGTCATTCTGCGTACTAGAGGTTCGCGGTTCATTCAGTCTATGAACCATTCTTGATGATGGTATGTGGGTCACATAAAACTCTTTAAAAATATCAATTACTTCATGATTTATATAATTTTTTCAACTCAATTAGAGTCCATTCACTTTTATATACTTGGAAGAATTATTTACTCCTTCTGAAAAGTGATTATGGGAGTATTTTCATACCTTGGTGACATTTTCAAGACCCTACTATCAACCTCGCTATGTACTCAATGGATATGGTTAGGGATTAGTACTTTAGAGCTTATACCACTGGTTGAGGTCTATGATGGGACATCTGAGATAGTGTTGTGACCCTGTGCATTAAAACCTATGATAGAATGCTCGAGTAGGACTTGGTGATCGAGAGCTTCTTGGAGGATCAGAGGTAGTCAGTGGCATTCAGTATCTATTGGATTAGTGTAGAGACCTCAGAACTAGGAAGCCAATGTCATACATAGGGATAAGGACATGGAAGACGTCACAAGAGGACCTTGTATAAGGGATCGACAAATTGGGGCTCTTAGGCTGGATCCAGTCAACCGTTGGAGAGGTGATTCTACTAATGTGACAGTAGAGGAAATCTCGCTAGAGACCATGAAAACTGTCAACATAATGACAGGGAGGCAGTGGATGGACCACCAAGGCAGAGGAGGAGTGTGGATCAGGATTACCCCACAGGCGGAAGTCGTGGCAGAGGAGCATGGAGAGTAGCATGTGGTGGAAGATTCTTTGACCTACTTCCACCACCACCCCCAGGAGGTCTGCACCATGATCAAAGAGCTCGGGGGACATGGTCGGGGATCGCTTCTTGTGGTCTAGGCATACAACCCAGGGACTCAAAGAATGATCTTATGTACAATATGTGTCTTTTCTACCTCAGTTGTCATATTAATAGACATAATTTCGAATCTATCTATACTCTCTACATGTATTTTGAGAAACCTTTTGATTCCACAAGATTTGCTGTCTCAACACCTACGCTTGGAATAACCTATAGGAGGAGACTTGATGAACATGAATCATTGCAGATAGTGTGATCATTCCCCTGCCGGTCATAGTTTTAGTTAGAATCTCTTGGTGGAAGTTTTAAGGCCTTACGACGTCATTCTTGGTATGGATTGGTTATCTTTGGTCCATGCCCAGATTTACTACATTAGGTGAAGAGTGTGGTGTGTCCGCAATTATGGGACATGTTTTTACTTTTTTGGTGAAAAAGAAACCCATGCAGCACAGAATGGGCTCATGCATAGGAGGGTGCAGCTGATAAATCGTGATTTGACTAGACTTACCCTCAAACCAGTAGATGTTGTGAGCTTTCATTTCCCAGCAGTAATGGCGGAGTATGAGGAATTATTTCTAGAAGATATTCTAGTATTACCTCCATTTAGGAGATCAACTTTTTCATCGACATACACCCTGGAACATCAATAATATCCTCACCATTATATTGGATGTATCATGAAGAGCTTCATGAGCCGAGGTTGTAGTAAAAGGATTTGTAGATTAAGGGCTTGGTAAGACCCATAGTTTCACCCTTCATAGCCCCAGTTTTGTTTTCCAAGAAGGAGGACGAGAGTTTGACGTTGTGAATGGATTACCGACACCCAAGTCAGGTAATGTGGAAATGAAAGTATACACTACTAGGGATCGATGACCTCTTTGATCAACTGAGAGGGTAGAAATGGTTCTCGAAGGATGAACTTCAATCAGGTTATCACCAATTATGAGTACGAGAAAAGGATATACCAAAGATGTCTTTTCGATGCTGCTACAGTTAATACGAGTACATGTTGATGCCCTTCAGAATGAAAAACACCCCCGAAGTGTTTATGAGACTTATGAACATGATCTTCCAACCACACTTAGACTGGTTCGTAGTGGACTTCATTAAAGAAATCATTATGTACTCTCCCTTAGAATAAGATCACACGAGACACCTGTGGATGGTTCAATACATACTCCAAGAGAACCAATGTTATGGGAAGCTCTAAAAGTTCCAATTATGGATACATGATGTCTAGATTCTAGGACTTGTCATCATAGGAAGATGGAGTGGCAGTGGACCCAACCACGGTTGAGGCAGTGTTATAATGGGATCCACCTCAGAGTGTGAGTGAGGTGTGGATGTTCCTTGGGATAGTAAGATAATCTCAAAGATTTATCCATGAATTTTCTAGGTTATCAGCACCAATGATTTCCATGACCCAGAAAGGGATTCCACTTTTATAGAAGGAGAAGTTCAATTAGGCTTTCTATTAGTTGAGGTCAAGTTTGACGAGCAAACTGATCTTGAGATTGCCTGAAGGGGGTGTCGAGCACATAGTTTTCTATGAAGCATTAGGGATCAGACTTGGATGTGTCATGATGTAGAGGCAAATAGTGATTGATTATGGTTCCTGCTAGCTAAGTCCACACGAGGAGAACTACCTGACCCATGATCTTGAGTTATAAGTTGTAGTATTCACATTGAAGATGTAGTGATAGTACATGATGGGCCCAAGATTTTTCATCTACTCAGAACATAAAAGACTAAAGTACATCTTCTCATAGAAAGATATAAATATTTGGTTAAGGTGATAGCTATAGTTCAACCAGGATAATAACTTGAACATTGTCTATACTCCCTGGAAGGGGAACGTTGTGGAAGATTCTCTTAGGAGGAGATCGAGTTTGAAACATTTGAGTGAGGCGATAGATTAGTTGGCCTCACTATAGTAATCCTTTGTTGATAGAGATGATGTAACACATCTTCATTTTATGGTTTTGACCCCTCCACTCTTACAATGATTCAGGAAGGTACTACTAGGAGATGTCGACTATGAGTCATTATATGTTTAGTTATCTAGAGGACATGCTTTGTATGGATATTCACAAGGTGGGTTGCACATAGTCTTATTTAGAGGATGTAAAGTTGTACCAGTGGGGTTGTGGGAGGAGGTTCTGAGGGGGTTTCATATATCCGTCTTGGAAGTACATCCTGATGTAAAAAAATGTACCAGGATCTTAGGCATTAGTTTTGGTGGATAGGTATAAAGAAGGAAGTGGAAGAGTTCATTTTTTGATGCCTTACGTGCCAACATGTGGAGGATGAACACCAGGTTCTTGCAGTGTTATCAAACCCCTAGAGGTGCTAGAGTAGAAGTGGGATGGAATATCGATGGACTTCATTATGAGACTACCACATACATCTAATGGAAATAATTCCACTTTGGTGATCTTCAACCGACTCACCAATTGTGACCACTTTTTATCTATCAAGGAGTAGATTTCTGTAGATATCATGTGGTGCCTCTATGTATAGGAGATATTTCAGCGTCATGGAGTCCACTCAACGATAGTCTCATATCATGATGTTTTTTTACCATCCTGGTCGTGGACGGGGTTGTAGAAGTTTTTTGGGACCCAACTATGCTTGAGCATATCATTCCATCCCCAGAAATATGTTTTGACAGAGAGGGATATTCCTTTTCTAGAGGATATCTTATGGGCATGTATATTGGACTTGGGTCACAGTTGGGAGGACCACCTACCAATAGTTGAGTTTTCATACAATAAGAGCTACCACTCCACCATTGGAATGGCAACACCTGTGGCCTTATACGGGTGACCCTTTCAGTCAAAACTCTTCCGGACCGACCCCATAGACTTAACACTAAAGGGTACAAAGTAGGTGTGAGATACCACTAAGAAGGTATAAGTCATCTAGGAGAGGATTTATACTACATAGAGCTGGAATATGTCTTATGCTGATAGACAAAGGAGACCTTTGGAGTTCGAGGAGGGTGGTCATGTTTTCCTTCGGGTCTCACCTCGAAGAGGGTTACATAGATTTGGGTGGGCAGGCTAGTTTCCCTAGACGCCCATCAGCCCTTTTTAGATACTGCATAGAGTTGGAGAGGTGGAATACCACCTAGATATACCATTTTAGTGACATCATGAACATGACATCTTCCATGTATCAAAGTTGATTAGATACGTGAATGGACCAACACATGTCATCAACTGTGGCGAGCTAGAAAACATGTATGGAGTGACTTTCGTCAGGTACCTAGTTGAGATTGATGATCGATAGGAGAGGATCCTTAGTGGGTGATAGTTTCCCCTTGTTCATGTCTTGCGGTAGCATAAGAATCACCAAGAGTGTAAGTGAGATAGGGTGGCTAAGATTCATCATAATACCCTTATATTTTTTCATAACCCCCCTTTGCTTTGGATTTCTGGGACAAAAATCCCTAAGGTGGGAAGAATTTAATGTATCAAAATTTCCATGTATTATTTTCAAATATTATATAGTGTTATTACGAGTCTTGAGTTTGTGAAAACATATGATTTCAAGGATCAGGGTTCCCAGAATAAATATTTAAAATAAATTAATCATTTAAACATCACGCGAGTGCCATGTTCTGGAAAATGTTGAATAACATTTAAATGGGATCCCATATAAAAAATTCAAGGATAATGTTGTGTTTCAGGAAGAGAATTTACCTTAGGAAAGGCCTAACATTGACTAGTGCAGTTCAGAAAGAAATTTTTTTTTACATTTTAATGGAAATAAAATATTTTAATGAAATAATTTATTTTAATCATTTACAAAATGCAGTGACATGATATTTTTTTTAAAAAGGGCATGAGTCCAAGGATAGAATCATAAACATAGATAACTCCAAAAAATAATCCGGATCATTGCAGAGGAGACAAACTTGGAGAATTCTTGACGAACACCGACGAAGGAAAAACATGTGGATCGTTGTCAACGAGATCAAATTGTGGTTGATAACTGTTCTTCCTCTTCATTGACGATTGGGGTATGGGTTGTTATTTCATTTCTTATTTTTCCCCATTCATAGGTTAAATGAAAAACATAGATCAAGCAACAAAAATGTTGAATCGTGGATCGTGCATTCTTGTGGAAGGTTTTGTTGGGTTATTTTGTTGAATTAATAAATGCTAGACATAATTCGTTGTTTTGATTTGCTATGTTTGATCATACTAATGGGAGAAGATCGATTCTATGAAGAATGATGGTAGAGGTTTGTTCCATGACTTTATTTTGGATTTATTCTACCCTTTTTAACAACAGTTCTTATCGTTCATTATAGGGTTATGAATAAAAGACCATTACACATTCATTTATCAATGAAACTATCTAAAATTGGATATCTAACATCATGAAAACTCCACGGAGGTACGAATACTATTGTGGGAGATGAATCGTCACAGTTTGGAAGAAATTGTTCTTTGAATTTTCTTTGTGTGGATGATCAAAACATGTTTTGGGGCCATAAAACATATGGGTCCTCAAGAAATTTTGATGGTATTATCGAACGACATCAGATCTTGAGTTTCAAGGTTATCAGATGACCATATCAATGACCGAAGGAGAAACAAGGGTGCGGCGGTAATGAACTCCGATTCTGGAAAATGTCGATCAATGCGTAGTTTTTTCCAAAGAACATGCCGTGTGGGGTCTTCATGGATGAAGGTAGGGTTTCTAAACATCACAAGGATAAGAACATGGCTTGCTGTTTAGAGGACACATCGTGTTGGCCCCACCCTATGGAGGATAGAGTATCAGGTGATAGAAAGCATAGACACGGTGTGTGACCATTCTCAAACGACATGTGGGTCCTTACGCGGATTTTATGTGTATCTCAGGAGACACAAAAACATAGGATGGAGTATATGACATGTAATCCATCACACGAACTATAACATCCTGACCCGGCTCACCCCTGAACCGATGGCCAGAATGGTCGCCACATGACCTCAAGCACGTCTCCATGTATGCTAGAGGCCGCCGAATAATAGTGAGGGTATAGGGATAGTTAGTGGGGAGACTATACCCTAATATCATTTTTCAATAGTATAAAATAGAAAAAATAGTATATTTAGCCAAATAAAAGATAAATCTCTTAAAGGCATATTTTTATAAAACATGAACAAAACTGAGAATTGCTACTTTATACCATAGATGCATGCATGACATGCTAATGATAAAAAATGGAAAGCAGTAAACAAAACAACATGATTGTATTCCAATATAGAAACAAAGATAATACTCAAAGGAAAAGGCATGCTCCATTATCATCCTAAGCTCCAACACAATCCTTTTCTTTTAACTCGAGGTACAAGCATACAACAACAAGAAATGTCAAAGTTACATAGTCCTATGAACAAGAATTGTCTACTTGGGTACCCCAGTGTAGTGGCAGCCCGAGTAGGGTGTGAGATATACATCTCATAAGGCTAGAACCACTGGTGTCTATCCCAATTCGGATAATGAAATGTAAAATACAGGATGTAGTTTTAATGAGGTAACGACTGAATTGAGTAAATAAATTACAACCCTTCTATGTTCTTAAGGGGAACCAGATAGAGATACCTGCTTCGACTCATAGCCAGAAAAAAATAGTTCTGAATAAGAACAATAAATATATTAAATAAACTATTTAACACATTAATTGATATTCTTATTTAAATTCATAAATCCCACGGTCCTCCTAGGCACCCATATCCCAAAACCTACCTCAGTCATGTAGGGGTATAAACCATTTCCCATACTCAATTTACAAATAATTATCTCACAAAATCTTTCATTAACCATTTAATTCATTTAATGTATGACTAATTTGACCTACAATAAAATTTCAATTAATGGGTGTAGAACATCATATCCCACAACCTCGTGAGTATTTGGAGCATCAGTCCTTATCTCACAACAGATTGGTATTTGGAGCATCATTCCATGTCCTGTAAAAGAATATTTAAATGCTAGATTGGTGTAGAACGCGATCTCTAGCACCCTATGAGTATTTAGTTTCTTAGCTCGTATCTAAAAACCTATTTATCAAACATACATATATATTTATCATTGGTGTAGAACTCCATGTCTAACACCCCAAAACAATCGATTAATTAAATCATAAATTAATTTATCAAATCCATTAATTAATTGAATAACTTATTAACAACATAAATATCCCAAATAATAAATTATACAATTAATTAACCATTCATTATCTCAATTCATAATAAATAATTAACAGCTAGTCATTCTTGACCACAATCATGTCAACTAGATAATTAACTAAATATTTAATTATCCCAATTCCATTACTGAAAACATGATAATTAATTCACAAATAAATTATCCTTATTCCTTTAATAATGTAATAAATTTGTAAAATATACCCAATATACAAGTTAGACCAACAATTATCTGTGTACACACTACCATAAATTAATCAATCAATTAATTATTCAAAAAACACATCACATCCCATCATTAATTTTCTAAAATTAATTATCTCATTCTAAATATTAACTCTACATAATTAATTTATCACATAATTTCTATTTAATTAATTCAAAATTAATTAAATTGGTTCAACAAGGTCAACATCCCTTAATTAATTAAATAATTAATTAACACTATTCAAGATCTTCATCATCACATGATTAATTGAACAATCAAATATTCATTCTATGGCATCATCCCATTTTATATCAGTACTAACACAAAGATATATTGATAACTCAAATAACAAAAAAACATGATATAACACTACTGGTACTTTTTTGTTTGAAGGTAGAGAGCCTCGATTGAGGGGTTTATTACAAAAAAAAATGAAATTACTCATCACATAAATCACTTATGACAATTATCATTTTTAATCATTAAACACACAGAATTGATATTAAAAGACATTCAATATAAATACTTCACTATATGGATTTAATTTCTAATAAAAGTGTATTAAACAATTTATTAATTTTTTTTATAAAATTTTGGACATGGAAAGGGACCCTACCTCGTGGGGGAACCAAATTGACTATGCAGCCCCTTTGATTTACTTGGTAGAAACCAGTTGGAATTGGCACATAGTTTCACATACACACCTTTAACCGACACCCATAAATAGTGTGGCGAGGACCAACGTAAACCAAATATATTAACCAAAACACAAAATAACCATAAGAATATAAATCATGGGGTGAATAAAAAAATAAATGGTTTAAACCCTTACCCAAAAATGGCGACGAAGAACCAAAACCGAGCCTAAACTCTTTGCCATTGGTGATAGTAGTCAGAAAAATGACCAAAGGGTCTAGAGGAGCCCATTATAGAACCTAAGAACTGAAGAAACAAGAAATCCCAATTAAACATGTGCCTTAGGGTTTCAGATGAGAAAATAGGATGAAATAGGAGTCAAATGACAGATGCGAAACATGAAACATACACAAACAGAATCACATTGACGGGGGAAATGAGATTCGTAAAGACACCGAGAGGATTCGAGCATGCAAAGAATAGCCGACAAGAGGGGTGTAGTGTACCTCATAAGGGGGTGGGGGCCTGGTGCATGTCCCTACTCTTGTTGTGCGCCACCTCCTTCATTATCTCTCAATAATCTAGTTAACACCCAGTTAAACTAATATATATAATATATTAATAATATTATTTATTATTATCCTTTAATATAACTTTTCTTCATTAATTAAAATTTAAATAAATGTTTCATAACTAATTCTGAAATACCCCTTTAATCATCGAATTAAATTCTTGTAACATTTATTTAAATAAATATGTACAATGATAATAATAACATTATTATTATTATTATTATTATTAAAACATTATTTTATTTAAATTATATAAAAACACATTTTAAAAGTCGGGTAACTGTGCACTGACCAACACAATTTGTCTAACCATGTACATCCCGATATCTTCATTTCAAATGGTCCAAATGAAATTTTGAATTCAACATATCCATGAATTTAATGATATAAAAAACCCATTTCTCATCAATTAATGAAATTCATAATTACCTTAAATTTAATTTAATTAAACCCAACTCTACATTTATTCCTCATTTAATATTACCATTTAAATTTACCCTTTTTCGATAGCACCCAACTCCTCATTTCCATGTCTTTTAATATTACCCTTCATTGGTAACCACCAACTCCTCACTAACACATTATTTAATAAAATTCATTTAAAAACTCTAATTAACTAAATTCCCCACTTTGTGTTTTTTAATTAAATTTTATCAACAAAATTTAATTAAATTAAAAACTCCAACTCATTGTTATTTAATTAATAATATCAGCATGAATTAATTAAATAAAAACTCTATTTCATAGTGATTAATTAAATTCCAATTTATCATGAATTCAATTAAATGAAAACCCATAATATAAATTTAATTAAATTCATTTCCACCTCAAATTGAAAATGATGAAACCACCAAAAAAATGACAATAATTATTATTATCATAAAATAAAACACTTATTTGAAAAAATCACAAAATCCATTATTATTATTATTTATAATAATATAAACAAACATAATTAATAGTAATAATTATACGCATAAAACCATAATAACAATAATCAATTTATTTTTCTTAAACCATAGATAAAACCCAACATGTCCATTGAAAAAAAAACTTTTTTATTAATTCCAAAAAACATTATTTAGTTAAACACATCTTCCTTAAATCTAAAACTCCTCATAAAAAAAATTTATTTGAGATAACCAATAGCCACATTAATTTCACATAAATTTTACACCCCATTAATAATGAAATTACTATATTTCAACATAAATGTTACATGTCATTAATAATGCAATTAAAAATTTTTAACAACAAAATGATTTATTACACCATAATAATAATAGTAACATTAGTATTAATAACAAGTCATTCTAGTCCAACAAAAAACTCCCATTTAATATTTTTATATTAAAATAAATATATAATTAAACTTGATAAGCTGCCTAGGTTGGACCGCATCTGTGTGCAGCCCATACAGATCCATTAATGTGGACTTTTCTAGATCTGGTACTCTCAAGACATATCTGGACACCTTTGAAAATTATCAAGTTTTCACCCAAGTTAAAAAAACACCTTTAATTGTTCCAATACTTTGAATAATGTTCTGAAGATCGGTTTAAAAACCATACCATCAATAAATTGAATTTTTTTAACATTCTTATTGAAAACATGTTAAAAAATATGGGACATTACAATATAACAACCATAAAAACCTATCATCCCCTAGAATGCATCAAAAATGATACAAAATATAATAAGCTACCAAGGTAGAAAAAAAAAATTATGTCTGAATAACCACATTACGTTTCAAAACCTTAAGAACACTTTTAACTAAGAAAGAAGTCCAAATACTTAATTCATTAAAACCTAAGCCAAAGATCATTTTACCATTTAAACACTGAATCAGAGATAACATCTGTGGACATTACACAGACCTCATTAAAGAGAATGTTAGAGTCTCTATTCACCAATAGAAAATGGTTGTGCAAGATTTCTTCGATAGACATTATGGTCCAAAAACACATAGTCACCCTTAAACTGGAGGCATGACTTTTAAAATTATTACATCAAAAACCGCATGTACACCCAATTCCTTAACCAACCTCTGGTGAAATTACTAATTCAAGCCATCCCAAGGCTATTTAAAAATACTAACCTGTCCCAATATGAAAGAAGGTATTTCCCAAAAAAAACCATGCATTCCATGTATAACACAGATAACATCCACTCATCAAAACCAACATATTTTAAAACAATAGAATAGTGTCAGACTGACTCTATCTTAGGTCCTCCAAGATGCGTTCAGATATGGGAAATGCTCTTTGCATTTAGAAGAGCACAATAAGATAAAACCAATGTCATATAAAAGACCAGTCTAACTACTACGAGATGACTCTATTCAAAATGCCTTGTATCACCTGCTATCACAATTATCAAAATTTATGCAACACTAAGAACCTTAAGATTGTATATGACAGCACAATGAAAGATCATCCACTCACCAATGTTCTATTTAAGAACTCCTTAATTCATGTGTGTGATATTCCTCAAACCACGATCACCATGTAAAACATTGATCATAATTTCCGTAACATTAACCTATCAGCATGTCAAAAAAATTGAGTCCCAAAAAGTCATCCCAAGTAGTGGGATGAACATACCTTAATAGCCAAAAACATCTAAGAGTTCTACCTACCACTATTTATCCCCATAAAAAATATAAACGAAAACCCTCCCTCTTGATTAAGAAAAACTGAAATCACAACGTTTAAAATACCCTTTTTCATTTTATCAATTTTAATTAATTCATTTCAATATTTTATCATTTGAATAAATTTTAAAAATAGATAAGTAATTTTTCACAGCAAGTCACTTGGTTGCCAATCAATGCCCCAAAGACAAAACATACATTATATAACAAACATATTTTTTAAAATTTTGACATTTAGTGTTATTCAAATATATACATTGAATTTATCATATAAAATACTTTTACTGAAAGGTTAAAATCCAAAGGCACAATTTATTCAAGTTGGGATAATCAAAAAGCAACCCCACAACTTTTCATTATAATCAAAACTGATCAGTTTTACATTAATAACCATTTTCTAACATACTATGGTTATATGGTTCTGTCACATATACTTCCATCTACTGGTGGATAAGGAACCCATACACCTTAGCACTAGAATTTGGATCCCATTAAGAAAACATATTTTTATTTAACATTTTATTTTTACCATCCCTTTATAATTTTTAAAATATATGGGTTACCATTTTTTCCATTATAAGGTTCCCATAAACCATATAATTAAATTTTTTTTTCATCATAATTGCAACCAAATAAATTTATCCAAGGAAACCAACCATTTATCAGCTAGTTAACATGTCACCACATGTATCTTACAAATATCAACATTCTGATATCACTAAAACATGCTATAACACCGAAACATGGAACATAATAATTTCATATAATCACTAAATCATGTTAATTAGATCACCAAAACATACTATCGATAAAGGTGTTTTAAATAAGTACAAGATGTGACATATATGCAAGGCACACAATCCATATTAGCAGGCATGCTACTGAGGAAACTACATTTCATGGCTTGTATATATGGCATGTTAATCACTAAGTGCCTAACATGTTTCCTATAATGTAAATTAATGTCTATATCAGGCTAAGGTAAATTTTTCAAAATTTTCATATTCAATAATTATTGGAAAATACACGAGTCATTTAAGGTGTAATCAAATAAATTGTAACAGTTAACAACATTAACATCAATCCTAACACTAGACACTTGGTCATTTCTTGTATGTGGCTCGATCAGTCCCTAGAATGGATATTAACCCAAGAACTGACATATTCTTAGTCTCCTGTCTTCCAACCCCGTAACTGTAAGACAATGGAAAATAAGCCTCTGATAAAACATTGTAATATTTTGACCAAGCTCACCCTTGAACCAGTGACCAGACCAGTCAGTACACGACCTCAAGTGCGTCTCTATGTATGCCAAACGCTGCTGACTAGCAGAAAGGCTTTATAGATAGTCAGTGGGAAGACTATACCATCATATTAGAGTTCAATAATAGACAATGAAAATAATTAGCTGAAGTAGTATAATAAGTGATAATGCAGTGGAAGGAAGATTTTTATAAAACTTGAACAAAAGTGGAAAATACTAGTTTATAAAATAGATGCAAGAATTACTTTCTAATGATAACAAATGGAACATAGTAAACAAAACATCATGATTTAAATTCAAATACATAAAAAAGAGAAGAATAAACGACCCAAGGAAAAATCCATGAGTATCATGAGCTCTACCTCAGTCCTTTGCTCATAACTATCGTTACTAGCATACAACAAGAAGTAAGGTCCAAGGTATGTAGTCCTATAAACAAGAAAGTTCTACTCGGGTACACTAATGAAATGTCGTACCGATTAGGGTGTGAGATGTAAATCTCAAAATGCCGAAACCTCTAGTGTCTGTCCCTATATAGATAATTAAATGTATATAACATGATGCAGGTATAACAAGGTAACAACCAAATTCAATAAATAAATTAAAACCCGTACATGTTCCTATGGGACACCTGACAGGGATACCTTCTTCATCTCATAGCCAGAAAATAAGGGTTCTTAGTGGGTAATATAAATTGGTTAAATAAACTTTTCAACACATTAATTGATATTATTATTTAACTGCATAATTTCTCGAGTTCCCATTGACAACCGTATCAGAAAACCAACCTAGGGCATACAGGGGTTTGATCCATTTACCATATACAATTCACAAATCATTATGTCACAGCAGATTTCATTAACCATATAAATCATTTCATTTTTATCCAATTGAACCCACATTCAAATGTCAATTATTGGGTCTAGAATGTCCTGTCTATCACCCTCATGAGTATTTGGATAATCAGTCCTTCTCTCCCAACCCATGGATATTTAGAGCATCAGTCCCTATCCCATTAATGAATATTAAATGCAAGCTAGTGGTAGAATTCCATTTCTAGCACCCTATAAGTAATTAAAGCATCAATCCGAGTCTCACAACCCATTTATCAAACATACATATATATTTATCATTTGTGTAGAACATCATGTCTAACACCCCAAAACAATCCATAAATTAATTCATAAATTAATTAATCAAATCCATTAATTTAATCAAAAACTTAATAACCAATTAAATCTCTATTCAAATAATTCTACAATTAATTAACCATTCAACATATCAATAGTAAAAAATTAGTTAAGAATTAAAAATTCTTAACAAAAAGAAATTCAACTAGATAATTAACTCAAAATTTATTTATTCCATTTCAATTACAGAAAATAAGATAATTAATTCGCCAATCAATTATCCTTTTTCCAATACTAAAAGAATAAGTTAGTTAAATATACCAAATCTGTTATTTAACAAACCTATTATCTAATTACACAATGAAATTAATTAATTCATTAATTAATGAAACTTACAAACACATCACATCCAATAATTAGTTTTCCAGAATTAATTACCTCATTTAAAATCTCAACTCTCTATAATAAATTTATCACATCATTTACATTTAATTAATTCACAATTAATTAACATGGTTCAATAAGGACAACATCCTTTAATTAATTGAATAATTTATCTAAAATATTCAAGAAACTCATTATCCCATGATTAATTCAAAAATGAAATATTACTTTTGTGGCATCAACACATCATATATCAAGACTAACAAAAATATATATGGAAAACTAAAACCACAAGCAAAATGAGTGTAACACTACCACTAATTATTGGTTTGAAGGCCTTGCACCTCGATTGAGGGGTTTTAATACAAAAAAATATGATATTACCTATAAAAAAAATCACTTATATAATTCACCATTTTTAATCATTAAACATGCTAAATTAAAATTAAGAGGCATTCAAAATAAATAATTCATTATGTGGATTTCATTTCTAATAAAATTGAAATAAATTTTTTTAATGTATTTATAAAATTTACAACTTGGAATGTGACCCTAACTTAGGGTGGAAGCAGATTGAATAGACAACCTCTTTGATTTACATGGCCCTAACCAGTTGTAATTGGAACACATTCGAACATAAACACCATTTACCATCACCCATAAATAGGGAGGAAGGGACCAACCGACACCCAAAATATTAATCGAACACAAAATCACAATAAGCATCCAAATCATGTGGTGTGAAAATAATTAGTGGGTCTAAACCCATACCTAAAACATGTCAATGTAGAAATGAAACTGAGCCTGAAGACTTCGCATTTGGTGGTGGTAGTCTGAAAATGGACCAAAGAGTTCAGAGGAGCCCATTGCACAACCCTAGAATAGAAGAAATATGGAATCCCAATTAAACCCGAGCCTTAGGGTTTTGGAAAATAATGGTGATATATGAGTTGAACGACCAATGAGAATCACTAAACATATGCCGACAGACTCACAATAACAAGGCGGACAAGATTCCTGAAGACACTAAGAGGATTAGAGCGCCTGAAAAGGATCCAACAAGGGGGGTGTAGTTCGCCTCATAGGGGGTGGGGACCTAGTGTGTGTCGTTGGTCCTACAGTGTGCCTCATCCTTCATTCTCTATAAATAAACTAGTTAACACCCTATTATACTAATAGATAAATATAATAATAATAAATATTATTATTCTCATTTAATATAACGTTCCGTCAATATATAACCTTTAAATAAATGTTTCGTAATTATTTGTAAAATCATCCATTAATCATCCAATTAAACTCTTGTAACATTTATTTAATTAAATGAATAAGATAATAATAATATCATCCTTATTTTTTTATTATGAAATATTTCATTTATTTAATTAAATAAAAAAACATTTTAAAAATCAAGTAACTGAGCACGTCACCTGCCCAATTTGACTAACCTTGTACAACCCAATATATTCAATAAATTGGTCCCCAATCAATTTCTAATTCAACATTGTCAAGAATTTAACTAAATATGACTTCCATTTTTCATCAATTACTTAATTTCATCCTTACCTTTAATTTAATTAATTTAAATCCAACACCACATTTATTCCTCATTTAATATTACCATATAATATTACCCTTCTTTGATAACACCAAACCCCTAATTTTCATGTCATTTAATATTAACCTTTGTTCGTAACCACTTATTCCTCATTAACACATTATTTATCAAAATTTATTTACCAAAATTAAATAAATAAATCCCCACATTGTTTTATTTTATTAAATTCTATCAAAAAAAATTAATTAAATTAAAAACTCCAACTCATCATTATTTAATTAATTCTCTCAGCATGAAATAGTTAAATAAAAATTCTTATTCACAGTGATTTATTAAATTCTTATTGACCATAAATTTAATTAATTGAAACCCGACAAAACACATTTAATTAAATTCATTTCAACCTCAAATTAAAATGTGATGAAACCCCCATAACTATAACTATCATTATTATTATCATAAAATATAAAAATTATTTGATAAAATCCCAAAATACATTATAATTATTATTCATAATAATAATAACAACCAAAATTAATAGTAATCATTATACACATGAATCCATGATAACAATAATTGCATTATTATAAATATTAAACCTTAGATAAAACCCAACTTGTCTATTAAATAAAATTGTGTCATTATTAATTTCAAATCTCCTTATTTAATTAAATGCATCTTCATTAAATCTGAAACTCCTCATTTGAAAAGATGTTTTTTTGAGATAACAAAAGGCCACATTAATTTCACATAAATGTTGCACCCCATTAATCATGCAATTAAAATCTTTCAACATAAATGTTACACGTCATTAATCATTCAATTAAAATCATTGAATAACTAATAACTTATGACACCATAATAATAATAATAACATTATTATTATTAACACATTATTCTATTGAAAAAAAATCACCCATTTAATATTATTAAATTCAAATAAATATAATATTAATCTGGGTAAGTTGCATAGGTTGGACCACATCTGTGTGCAGCCTGTGCAGTTCCATTAATGTGGAATATTATGGATCCAGTGCTTCTGAGACATATTAGGACACCTTTAAAAATTATCAGGTTTTCACCCAAGTCAAAAAACAAATCCTTTATGTGTTCCAACACTTAGAATAATTTTCTAGATCTTGATTTAAAAACCAACCCATCGATAAACATATTTTTTTAAAACCTTGTTATTTAAACCCAGTTCAAAAACATGGTACTTTACAATATACCCACCGGAAAAACTTCTCATCCTCAAGAAGCCATCAAAAACTATAAAACATTTTATAAGCTACCAAGGTAGAGAAAAAAATTTTCTGTTTGAACAACCACGTTACATTTTCAAACATCAAACATACTTTTAACTAAAACCTATGTCCCACTACTTAATTCTTTAAAACCTGAGCCAAAGATGATATTACCATTTAAACACAAAATCTGATCTTACATCAGAAGCCATTATTTGGACCTTAGGGATGAAAAAGTTTGAATCTCTGTTAACCAGTAGAAATTGGCTGTGCAATATTTTCTTGAAAAACATTATAGTCCAAAAACTCACACTCACCCATAACCTAGAGACATGCCTTTTAAAATTATCACGTCACCAACCGTATGTACACCAAAGTCCTTAGCCTCCCTCTCGTGACATTAGCAATTCAATCCATCTCAAGTCTATTTTAAAAAACTAACATGCCCCAACATGAATGAAGGTGCAACACATATATGTATAACCCTGATAAAAACCACTCATCCCGACAAACAACATTTACAAAAGTTGAATGGCGTAAGACCAACTCTCTCTTATTGTATCCCTAATGAGGTCAAGACAGGGGACACACTCTTCATATTCAGAAGTGCACACTATGTGAAAACCAATGTCACTGAAAAGATCAATCGAACTACTACTGGATGAATCTATTTAAAATGCTTGGCATCACTTGCTATCACATTTATTGAAATTGATGCAACACTTCACACCTTAGGATTGTAAATGACATAACAAAAAATATCATCCGCTCACCGACACGCTATTTAAGATCACCTTAATGTATGCATGTGATGTTCATCAAACCATGACAACTAGGTCCGACATTGATAATAATGTTTGTAAAAAAACCAATTAGCATGTCAAAACATTTTAGTACCAAAAAGTTGTCTTGAGTAGTTGAACGAACATACCTTAACACCCAAAACATTCTATGGCTGCTATCTGACTTGAGTTATACCCTTATGAAACATAAACGACAACCCTCACTCTTGGTCAGGAAAAACATAAATCACAAGGTTCAAAATGATCTTTTTCATTTTGGCCATTATAATTAATTAATTTCAACCTTTTTGAATTGGAATGAATTTAAATAAACACACATGTAATTTTTCACAACAAATCAATAGGTTTTCAATAAACGCCCCACATACAAAATAGGTATACTATAACAGAAATACTTTTTAAAAATTTATCATTCATCATTATTCAAATATATACAGGAAATTTTCAATGTAAAATCCTTTTATCCAAAAGGCACACTCCAAATGTCCCATTAATTCAATCGGGGTTCTTAAAAAATCATCCCCAGAACCGTTCATTACAATCAAAACTCATCAATTTTACATTCACAACCATTTTCAAACATACTATGGAATTATAGTTCAATAACATGGATGTCCATCAACCCATTGATAATTCCCCCATACACCTTACTGCTGTAATTTGGATACCATTATGATAACATATTATTATTTAACATTTTTTCTTTAGCATTACTTTTTAATTGTTTGAATACATGGGGTACTATTTTTTGAAGATATAAGGCATCCATACACCATACAACTGAAAACTAGTTCCATGGTAATTGCAACCAAATAAATTTATCTTAGGAAACCAACTATTTATCATCATGTTAATATGTCACCACAAGTAGCTAACAATGGTCAACATGATGAAATCCCTAAAACATGATTTAACATGGTAGCATGGCATATAATCATTGCATATAACCACTCAAGTATGTTAATTATATAAAAAACATGCTATCTAAAAAATCATGATAAATAAGTACAAGACCTGACATATATTCAAGGAACAAATTCCATATTTGCAGGAATCCTACTAATGAAACAACATGTCAAGGATTATAAACATGGCTATATAATATCTAAGTGTTTAACATGATTCATGTAATGTAACTTCATTTCCATATCAGGCCAAGGTAAATTTTTCAAAATTTTCATATTCAATAAGTAGTGGAAAATACATCTGTCAGTCTAGGTGAAATATAATCAATTGTAAAAGTGAACTTCATTAAAATAAATCCAAAAACTAATAACTTGGTAATTTCATTTATGTGGGGTGATGTGTCCAGAGCATGGCTATTAATCCAAGCACTGACAGATTCCTAGTCTCCTTTCTTCCAACCACAAAAAGTAAGACAAATGAAATGATGCCTCTGATACCACTTTTTAATGTACCGACCCAGTACACCCTTGAACGAGTGACCAAACCAGTCTCCACAAGACCTCAAGCGCATCTACATTTACGCAAAAGGCTACTGAATAGCAGGGAGGGTATATGGATATTCAGTGGAGAGACTATACCCTAATATTAGAGTTTAATAATTGATTATGGAAATAAATAACAGAATTAGTCAAATAAGTGATAAATCAGTGGAAGAAATATTATTATAAAACATGAACAAAAGTGTATGATTCTAGTTTAGACAATAGATGCATACATGACCAGCTAATGATTCAAAATGGAATGATGTAAAGAAAACATCATGATTTACATTCCAATACTGAAAAAAAGAGAAGACTCAAATCCCCAAGGAAAACTCCATGAGCATCATGAGCTCCAGCTTAGTCCTTTTCTCCTACCTCCCAGTATTAGATTACAATAAGAATAATGGTTCATTATCTATAGTCCAACATACACGAAAGGTCTACTCAGGTACCCCAATGTAATGGAAGCCTGAGTAGGGTGTGAGATATACATATCAGAAGGCTGAAACAACCAGTGTCTAGACCTATCTAGAAAGTAAAATGTAAATAACAGGATGCATGTATAAAAAGGTAACAACTGAACTGAATAAATAAATTACAACCCATACAAGTTCCTAAGGGATACCTAACGAAGATACCTGCATCAACTCATAGCTGGATAATAAGAGTTTTCAATTGATAATATAAATTGATTAAATAAATAGATTAATATCTTAATTGATATTATTTTTTAAGAACTTAAATTTTGAGGTTCCTCTGGACACCTATATATCCAATCCTACCGAGTCCATGCGAAGGTCTAAACCATTTCACATATTCAGTTCACAAATCATTATGTCACAACGGATTTCATTACCCATTTAATTCATTTAATGTACTACCTATTGGACCCACATTCCAATGTAATTTAATGTGTGTAGAATGACACATCTAGGACCCTCATGAGTATTTTAGGCATCAGTACTTGTCTCAAAACCTAGGGAAATTTGGAGCATCATTCTCTATCCCATAAAAGAATATTTACATGCATACAGCATATAGAACACCAGGTCTAAAACCCTGTGAGTATTTGGAGCATTAGTCCAAGTCTCACAACCCATTTATGAAACATACATATTTATTTATCATTGGGGTAGAATACCATGTCTAACACCCCAAAACCATACCTTAATTAATTCATAAATTAATTAATCAAATCTATTAATTAATTCAACAACTAATAAACAACATATGTCTCTAGTAAAATAATTCTATAATTAATTAACCATTCAACATCTTAATAGTAAATAATTAATTAACAGTTAATTATTCTTAACCAAAATCTAGTAAACTAGATAATTAAATAATAATTTTATTATCCCAATTCCATTACTAAAAACATGATAATTAATTCACCAATCAATTATAATTTTTCACATAATAATCCAATAAATTAGTTAAATATACTAAATCTATTAATTAACGAAAAAATTATCTAATTATACTTTACCATTAATTAATCCATTAATTAATAAATCTACAAAACACATCACATCCCATAATTAATTTTCCCAAATTAATTATCTCATTCTAAATTTCAACTCTCCATAATTAATTTACCACTTCATTTCCATTTAATTAATTCACAATTAATTAACTTGGTCCAACAAGGTCAACATCCCTAAATTAATTGTATAATTAATTAACACTATTCAAGTACCTCATCATCCCACAGTTAATTCAACAATCAAATATTAATTATTTGGTGTCCAAACATCATATATCAGTACAAACAGAATGATATATGTAAAAATCAAACCACAAGAAAACATGGTATAACACCACCACTAATTTTTTGGTTTTAAGGAAGCACACCTTGATTGAGGGGTTTTAATAAAAAAAATTATATTACTTAACACACAAATCACATATGAGATTTAACATTTTAAATCATTAAACATTCTAAATTCACATTAAGAGGCATTTAATATAAATAAAAAACTTCATGGATTTAATTTCAAATAAAAGTGAAATAAATAATTTATTAATGTATTTATAAAATTTAGAAAATGGAAGGGGAACCTAAATAAGGGTAAAACAAGAATGAATATGCACACTCATTGATTTACATGGCATTAACTAGTTTCTATTAGAACGCTATTGCAGATACACACCGTTAACAGACACCCATAGATAGTGTGGAGGGGATCAATGTACACCCAAAATATTTACCACAACACGGAATCACTATAAGAATCCAAATCATCGGGTGTGAAACCAAATAGAGGGTTTAAATTTTTACCCGAAAAATGTCAGGGAAGAACATAAATTGGGCCTAAAGGCATCAGCCTTGGTGGCAATAGTCGGAAAACTGACAAACGGCTCTAGAGGGGCCCATTGCATAACCCTAAAACTGAAGGAAAAAAGGAAACCCAATTAAACCTAAGACTTAGGGTTTTGACCCATAAAATTGGGAGAGATAGGTGTCAAACAGCTACTACAAATGAATAAACTAATGCAGATAGGCTCACCTTGATGAGGCAGACAAGATTCATAAAGACACCAAGAGGATTAGAGCGCGTAAAGAGGATCCAACAAGGGGGTGTATCATACCTCATAGGGGGTGGGGGCCTAGTGGTGTCGCTGCTCCTATAGTGCTCATACTCCATAATTATCTCTAAATAAAATATTTAACATCCAATTAAACTAATATATATAAAATAATAATCATAAAATTTGTTATTCTCTTCTAATATAACGTTTCTTCATTAATTAACCTTTAGAAAATGTTTCATGAATAATTATGAAATCCTCTATTAATAATCCAATTAAATTTTTGTAACATTTATTTAATTAAATAAATAAAATAATAATAATAATAATAATATTATTATTATTAGTGTGAAATATTTCTCTTATTTAAATTAAATAAAAAATGAAAAAATTGGTAAACCGTGCAGCCGACTTACACATTGTGACTAATAGTGTACAATCCGATATTATCATTCAAAATGATCCCATTGTGATTTGAAATTCAACTTGACCATGGATTTAATCAATTGAAGCCTCCATTTCTCTTCAATTAATAAAATTCCTCATTACACTGATTTTAATTAAATTAAACCCACCTCCACATTTATTCCTTGTTCAATATTACAATTTAATATCACCCTTCTTCGATAATATCCATCTCCTCATTTACATGTATTTTAATATTACCCTTCCATGGTAACCACAAACTCCTCATAATCAAATTATTTAATAAAAAACATTCACAAAATTTAATGAAATAAATTCCCCTCTTTCTATTATTTAATTAAATTCCCTCTACACAATTTAATTAAATTTAAAACTTTATTTTTTAATTAATTCTCTTCAACATAAATCAATTAACTAAAACCTTCTCTTTACGGTGATTAATTAAATTTTGTTTGACCAAGAATTTAATTAAGTGAAATCCAAACAACTCATTTAATTTAATTCATTTCAACCTCCAATTAAAAAAGATGAAACTAACTTAATAATAAGCATCATTATTATTATCATCAAATAAAAAACTTCATTGATAAAATCTAGATATTCATTATTATTTTTCATCACAGTAATAATAATAACCATAATTAATAATAAATATTATACTCATAAAACTATAATAATAATCTCATTACTATTATTAATTATTAGATAAATCCTGACACATCTATTAAATAAAAACACTTATTTATTAATTCTGAAACTCCATATTTACTTAAAAAAATCGTCATTAAATTTGAAACCCCACATTTAGAAAAAATGTTTCTTTGAGATTCCCAAAGGCCATATTAATTTAACATAAATGATATACCCCATTAATCATGCAGTTCAAATCTTTTATAAGAAATTTTACAACTCATTTATCATGAAATTAAAATATTTTAGCAACCAAATAATTTATGACACCATAATAATAATAATAATAATATAAATATAAATATTAACACATTTTTCTTTTAAAACAAAAAGCTCACATTTAATATTTTTAAATTAAAATAAATAAAATGTTAAATCGGTTATGTTTCATGGGTTGGACCGCATCAATGTACAACCCGTGTAGATCAATGTAAGTTGAATGTTCCAAATCCAGTGCTCCCAAGACTTATCGAGACACTAGATAAGAAGATCAGGTTTTCACCCACATCCAAAAATAACACCTTTAAGTGTTCCAACACTCAGAATAAAGTTTCAGATCGTGGTTTAAAAACCAACATGTCGATAAACAGATTTTTTTGAAATCCTTCATATTTAAACCCGGTTCAAAACAGAAGACATTAAATGGATAGACCTGGCTGGATACGCGTACCACCCCATGTACAAATACAAAGTCTCAAAAACACGAGTTGAAGCCGTGTACGGGCCCATTACCAACATACATGGAGATGACCCAAGATACTTAGACTGAGCGTGTGATCATTCCTACACCCCATGTGTATTTGTTTTTACATGAAATGTTCCCCAAACTCATGTCATCATACACAGTTAGTACCCATAGTTGGGGGACATGGCATGTTTCCCCTTCTACACATTGTGTACCTTTCTATACATGTATTTACCTTCATTTCCAACATTTTTCAAACATGTTTTTTTGTGTAAGTGCCCCTTTTCTCATTACCATGAAGTTTAGTTATCGTTTCAAACTCAAGAGTATGATCCGTAAGTGGGTCCTTCTGAGATAGAGTTAGGTATCCCTCCAAGAGGTTTAGAGACAGATACAATTTCCTTTCTTGACCCATGGTAGAGTCAGGCATCGATGTGACCAATCCTACAGGACACCGATCCTCTACTAAAAAGATGGAATCCAGATGAGTCGTGGTATCCACCAAGGCCCTGGAAGTTCTCCTCATTTGGGTGTCATGATATTTTCCCACTAGGTAGTGTGTTCTCTAATAATGAGTGTATCTGTTCTCCCTTTAGATATATCAGTTCTTCTCTTACTATCATGGCTTTTCCTGATGAAAATTACTTCTCAGACAGATATCATCATAGCTAACAAACTCTTGGGGTGAGTTCTTCCGTACGAGTGCTCTATGAAATAATCTAAATAAATCCCTGTATCATGTATGTGGTCTTTAACACCCCATGATTTCATGATACATTTCTCTTTCAATAATTCAATAGCTTGCATTGTACGAATGTTCGAGATTCTAACACACCAAGACCAATCAATATAGCCGTTATGAAATAGTAATACCCACTTTTTGAAATTTTATAAATTTTATTATTCAAATTGGACTTTATTTTTGGATTCAGAATATTGAAATTATCCTAAGTTGAATTTTTGGTATTTTTCTATAAACTTCCAATTTTTGATGAATAGTAAAAAATACTAAACTTTAATTAAAAACAACTTTTTTTAATCAAAATAAATTGTAGTGATAAATTATACTATTGAGTTATTTTAATGTATAATTATAATATATTTTTACCATTTTATCCAATGGTGGTCATTAGAATTAATTTCAATTTGAAATTGGACATAAACCATTGTCAATCTTTTGATAGATATTGTTTCTTAAAAACACGTTATTTATTTGTACAGTGAGAATTGACTATATAATTTATTAATGAAAATTATTTGTTTTGAATTTTCTAAAATGGACATCATTTTTGAATTTGGAATATCAAATATAGCATAGGGTGAATTTTTGGTATTTTTCTAATAATGTTTATTTTTTAATGAATAGTGAAAATGCTGTATTTTAATTCAAAAATGACGTTTCATCCAATTTATTTATATAGTAATATTTTCATTTTAATTGGATTTAAACTATAATTGAATTATTTTTTTTATCACTTAATACAATTTTGTTTATTGGAAATAATTTGACTTTTCAATTGGATGTAAAAACAAGTCAATCTTTTGATAGATTTTACTTCTTAAAAACCCGTCTTTGGTTTTGACAACATGAATTATTTTTAAATTAATTACTGAAAATTCTGTGTTTGGAATTTGATAAAATATATTCCATATTTGGAATCATAAGGTCAAAATTACATAATTAAGACTCTTTTGTTTTGGGTCATTATGAATAGTAACGACGACAATTATCTTTAATTATAATGATTAATTTGTAATCGGGTAGTTATGGGTAATAAAATAATATCATAATAATATAAAATGACCCCAAAATGTGTTCTAATGTTATTTTTTGTGTCATGGCCGACCATGTGATGACTTTTTCCAAACATTAGGACCCCATGGAATGACTTTTGTGTGACAGTGACATTTTATCTTTTTATTTTTAATGAATGGAAAATATAATAAAAGTATGTAACACCCAATTAAATCATTTTTACATTTCTCTACATAAATGATATCTAATACTATAAATATTCATTGGAAATCTAAAAATATTTCCTACATTATAGATTTTTTTTATAATTTTTAGACATTATATAAATTAATTAATTTATGACACCATATTGATGAAGTGATTACCTCTTTAATGAGCGATTTAAATAAAATGAAAAGATAATGTAAAATATTAGACATAAACTTGTCAAAAACCTATTGGATGGGTGGATTTATTACCCATATCACCTTATCCTACAAATATATCATTGTTAGACCTTTAAAATAAGAAAATAATTTCATAATAAGGTAACATTTCAATCTTTCCAAAAGAGCCCATTCTCTCCTCTTATAAAAGGCCCCCACCTCTACCAACTTACCCACACCTCTCAATACATTGGATTGGCCAAATTGTACTCATTTTGTCTCTAAAAATCCATCTCTTCAACATATATGCCTTAGCTTAGGCATAAATCTCTTCAAGAAACCATTTTGTTTCAAACGAAGGGGAGTTACCCGATTTAAAGGTAATGTATTCTCTTTTGTTGTTTTGTTTTATTTTGCTTCTATAACCACATAAAATCTGTTTATTATTCTCTTTTGTAACAAAAAAAGTATCTTCAATATACTAGGATTTTGTTTATGAAAAGTATTTGGTTTACATTTACACACACCCACATCTAATGGTTAAAGAACATACTATTTCTGTGAGTGGAAAATTACAACCTCATGAAACATTGATTGTTCAATATTTTTTTAACACCTTTCATGGCGGCCATTAAGATGTCACTCTATTTATATATGATATATATTATATTTATGTTTTCCTCATTCTTCTGTATTTTTAATTGATGGAATACCTTTATAATTTCCACTATGGGTAAACGCGATATCTTCATGTTAGGAAGTGCAGACTACCGCCCCCTCAAAGTGATTTGAATCGTTAATTACATATGTAGGATGTATAAAGGATTGAGTTAATTATATTATATATGATATTATACTATAATTATAATACACCTTTATATAATTATGATTTCATCCCATTAAATATGAAATATAAATGAAAGTAGCGTTAATGCGTACGTACGGCTTACCGTCTCCATGAACGGTGCATTTCATTTCTTAGCTCTAAATGGTATGTAATATTATAAATGCATGTACATAATGGATATATATGATATATATGATATCTTTATCATGAATATAATTATGGAGATAATGGATATTTTACCACATGAACAACTTGTAATTATAAGAAGTTTGTTTTCTACTCAAGTTCCAAAGATCGACAAAACGACCGTTATTAACATAAATGACTACATAATTTTTATAACATGGTAATAAGTGATATAAAAGGAATAATGAACTTGCAATAGGTTCTTATTAAAGTAGATATTAACTCTAGTTTATTATTCATGAGATTAATGAACGATTGAGTCAAGTCGGACATGAGGTAAGGAGTTTTCATCTCAATCCTTATTTCCGTGAGATTAATTCCATATTGCCAATATTACCTTTTGTGTGGTGTATGTACTGCCCATAATTGTATTCTTTATGTAATAAACTTTAATTAATGTGTATTTACATATTCATTGTATGATACCTCTTTCATAGGGTTTATGTTTCGTAAGTTACCAAATTGGTGAGGGTTAATTTCACAATCTATTTATTATACGAGGTTGTTTTTACGTAAGTATCTACTGGGAAATATTTATTATCCATGTCCATGTTTTATGAAAGAGTTTTCAAAGGGATTATTTTAAGGGACATTTTACAAAAACATCATTTCAAATGTTTTAAATATTTATTCTTCTAAATATTTCTCATTAATGCCCATGTCCTCAAAATGGTTTTTAAGGATTTATTTATATAGACATGAATTTTTTTAAATTGTTAATTCCTTTCAAAAGTTTCAAATTGGTATGGGACACTTTGATTAAAAAATTTCTTTAAATGATTTCATTTCTAAATTTTATGACTTTTAAACATTTTCATGAAAAAGGTTTATTTCCCTCAAAGAGTTTTACAAATCAATTTCATCAATGTCAAAATCCATTAATGGTTTTTAAACTTGTTTGGAAGTTGATTTATCATGATAAAAATATTCCATATTGTGTTTAAGGGTTTGTGATATGTTTGACTATGGATGCGTTATTTTTATACCATTCATGGTTTATGGGTAAAGTATTTACATTTCATATACTAGTTTTAATAAGAATGTTTATGTTATGTTTAGACCTTTTCATATGAGGAATGCATTGGACATAGTAAGTGATGGGTGGTGCCTGCTATAGGTCCTCGATGCATCGGTATGTCTCATGAAAAAAATTAGTGTCTTGGCATGAGGCCTTGACCAAATCTTATTTTTAGTCTTGGCGTGTAGCCTTGGCTACGTGGTTATTATAGTATGGAATTATTCATTCCATCATTATGAAAGTGGTTATTGCTATTTCATGTGAGTATTCGACTAGTAGAATATCCATGTGAATAAGTAAATGACATTATTTCATTTTATTTTTGCCATATTATACTGAAGATCAAGTTTAAAAGGCTTTTGTTTTAGTTATACATTCCCTTAAATGATTATTTTTATTTATGAATGTTTCTGCTATGTTGTTATCCTTACTGAGCATTTGATCTCACCCCTTTCTAGGTTTTAATTTTTTCCAGGATGTGAAGATGTATTTTTTGAATGACCTACAGGGATTGTATGAGGGGATATGAAGACAAGATGTTGTTGTAGTTTTTTTTCACATTATGATATAATGTAAGACTTATGAATATATCTAGTGTTTCCAAGGATATTAAACTAATCTGTCTTTTGATACATGATATTTTGTGATCATGACAATATTATGTAATAATGCACTAACTTTGAGTAACTGGGGCCGAGGGTTACTGTTGGTATCAGATGTAGTTTAGTACGAACATTGGAAACTAGATTTAGGTAAACTCTAATTAGAGCACATAGCCCTAAGATAGACATTGAGGATTAGTATAGAAGAACATCCTAGAATTTTGTTAAAGTATAGATTTTGTGTATTTTCTGAATAATACATTACTGTCTGGATACAAGCAGGTAGAGGCGGCCCTGGAACAGATGTACCTAGGGGTAATACATAAAAACACTGCTTTGAGCCAGACTTGAACAGGAACTGGTGCACGATAACGAGCCTTGCTGCACTCTTGTTTACGCCACTCCCGTGGGATAGGCTTAGGATAATTCACGATTTCTTTACAAACCATTATGAAGGGTTTATGAGTAAATACTTCCTGAAAGAAAACATTTTTTTATGATTATAGATTATATCCATAAATAGTTCAATTTATGTTAAGTGTTTTACAAGTATGTAATTATGTATTTCGATTCATAAACTAATCTAGTTTATGACATTGTTTAGAAATGGTGCCTACTGGAATGAATAGAAACTGTATCAATGCACGCACTCCATGTAGGGATTTTGCTCCTACTCAAGATAATTATAATGGTGCTAGTGATACAACTGGTGCTGATCAGCATATCACCATAATGGGAAAACACACTCAGGTTATGAATAATATTCTTACTCGTACGGAGAACCCTGATCCGCAACGTGTATGATCAATGTTAGATCACTTCATGAGGAAACAACCACCAAAATTTAATGGGGGTACAAATCCATTAGTAGGTGGGTAATGGATAAATTCCATAGAGAAAATATTTCAGGCTTTAGGAAGTAGTGAAAGGGAAAAAGTTTTCATGGCAGTTTACCGCCTCACTAGAGATGCTGATCAATGGTGGTCATTGATTCAAAATAAAATGAAAGATGATGAAGTATCAATTTTGGAAGGGAGCGAGTTTAAAGAAATTTTCATAGAAAAATATTTTCCTCATAACCATCGATCGGATATGGAAATATAATTTCTCAGCGTGAGGCAAAAGGAAGATGATAATGCTGCAATGTATGAAGCTAACTTTACAAGGTTAGCGAGGCATGCAGATGATTATATACGTAACCCAATAAGTAAGATCGATCGTCTCTTTGATGGGTTAAAACCGTTTCTCCATCGTGCATTAGTATCACAATCTTTCTCAACGTACGAAGATATAGTATTGTGTTCTATCAAGACTGAAAAGGAATTCTCAAAATCTTATAACTATAATGTAAAGAAAGAGTAGAAGAGAATGGTGGAGCAAGAGACAGATAATGGGAGAGGGGGAAAAAGGATTTTCCATTATGTGATAACTGTGGTAAGAAAAACCCCGGTACATTCCTAAATGGAATGAGAGTTTGTTACAAATGTGGAGAAAAAGGTCACCAGACTCGTGATTGTAAGGGAAAAAAGAGGTTGTCAATGTTGAATGCTACAATTGTAGAGAAATGGGGCATAATGAAATGAATGCCCTAAAACCCAAGGAAATTTACCTCATAAAAGGCCAAGGGAGCAATTCCAAGATTATGTTGTTACTACAGATGAAGTTGAATAATTATTGTATTTGTGTTTTTAGACTCAATAACTATATTATGGTTATAAAAATAATGTGATATATATAAGGATTGTACTGCAGTACATGTTGTATTGATTAAGGTTTTAATATGATAAAGGTAATCATATTTTTAGTATGTGACAATAAGAGAAACTTCACTTTGTTTGGGGAATCTGATGTTACAATTGATTTTGGAATTTAGAGACCTATTAGAGAGAGTTTGGACTGAAATATTTTGGATAAATATAAAGGTTGGAATGGATTATATTTTACATTGGATACTATTGTTAAGGTTATTTTTGGATATTTATAAAAAGGACAATACAAAGACCGTGTGACAACTCATCACGTCGGACAAAGATGTGGGAATCGAACACACAACCATAGTGTGATTGGGATTTATCACCTACCACTAGACTACGTGAAGTACCTGTAGTGTATAATGTAGTTTTTTCAGTTCCCATAGATGAATTACAAATTTATTTTTTGGAACCCTGTACGGTTAGGATAAATAGAATATTTTTGATTTCTATTACCTGTTGGAGTGAAATATGGGTTTGTGGTAAAAATTTAGAAAGGATTGTATGTCTGCATGACAAGTAATTATATTTCCTTACGTTCTTAGTAAACCCCATAAATAAATTCTTCAAATTTATGAAAGGAAAATTAAAACAAAAATTTTGTCTGTTAACTTTTCCTACTAGGGAATCAAACACCATTTAACCAATCAAAAGATTGTGATTTTCTTGTAGTTAACTTTCTCATAATCCTATATTCTACAACTCTCCATCAGAACATGATGGTTTGTTTCTCCTTCATATCCATTTTTTTCGTAGAATCCTAGTATGGGCTATCTCGGGTGACCTTTGTACTTCTCTTTATTTTTTAAAAGTTATATTTTTATTAACCCTATTTCAGATATGGGTTTTCCACAAAGCTATTTTCTATTTTCAACCATTTATTTTCGAATTTTTTTTTCAAATTACGAGGATGCAATTTATTGAAGGAGGGGAGAATGTAACACCCCATGATTCCATGATACATTTCTCTTTCGATAATGCAATATCTTGCATTGTACACAAGTTCGTGATTCTAACACACCACGACCAATCAAAGTAGCCGTTATGAATAGTAATACCCGCTTTTTGAAAATTTTTAAATTTTATTATTCAAATTGGACTTTATTTTTGGATTCGGAATATCAAAATTATCCTAAGTTGAATATTTGGTATTTTTCTGAGAACTTCCAATTTTTGATGAATAGTGAAAAATACTAAACTTTAATTAAAAACAACATTTTTTATCAAAATAAATTTTAGTGATAAATTATACTATTGAGTGATTTTAAAGTATAATTATAATATATTTTTACCATTATATCTAATGGTGGTCATTACAATTAATTTCACATTGAAATTGGAAATAAACAATTCTTAATCTTTTGATATATATTGTTTCTTAAAACACTCTATTTGTTTGTACAGCGAGAATTGACTATATAATTTATTAATGAAACTTATATGCTTTGAATTTGATAAAATGGAAATCATTTTTTAATTTGGAATATCAAATATATCATAGGGTTAATTTTTGGTATTTTTCTGATAATGTTCATTTTTAAATGAATAATGAAAAATGCTGTATTTTAATTCAAAACTGCCTTTTCATCCAATTTATTTATATAGTTATATTTTTATATTAATTGGTTTTAAAGTATAATTGAAATATTTATTTATCACTTAATACAATTTTGTTCATTTGAAGTAATTTCACTTTTCAATTCGATGTAAAAACAAGTCAATATTTTGATAGATTTTACTTCTTAAAAACTCATCTTTGGTTTTGACAACAGGAATTATTTTTAAATTCATTACTGAAAATTCTGTGTTTTGAATTTGGTAAAATAGATTCCATATTTTGAATCAGAAGGTCCAAATTATGTAATTAAGACTCTTTTGTTTTTGGACATTATGAATAGTAACGACGACAATTATCTTTAATTATCATGATTAAATAGTAATTGGGAAGTTAAGGGAAATGAAATAATATCATAATAATATAAAATGACCCCAAAATTTGTCATAATATTATTTTTTGTGTCATGGAATACCATTGGATGACTTTTTCCAAACATTGGGACCCCATGGAATCACTTTTGTGTGATAGTGACATTTTATCTTTTTTTTTAAGAAAGGAAAATATAACAAAAGTATGTAACACCTAATTAAAACAGTTTTAATTTTATCAAAATAAATTATCTCTAAGACTATAACACGTCATTGGAAAGATAAAAATATTTCCTAAATCATTGTATTTTTTTATGATATTTAGACATTATATAAATTTATTTATTTACGACACCATAATGATGCAGTGATTATCTCATTAATGAACGATTTAAATAAAATGAAATGTTAATGTAAAATCTAAGCATTACACATGTCAAAAACCTATTTTATGGGTGTATATATAACCCTTATCACCTTATCCTGTAAATATATTATTGTAGTACCTTTAAAATCCTAAAATCATTTCATAATAATGTAACATTTCAATCTTTCCAAAAGAGCACCTCCTATCCTCTTTAAAAGGCCCCCACCTCTACAACTTTACCCACAACTCTCAAGCTATTGGTTCGGCCAAACTATGCTCATTTTATCTCTCCAAATCCCTCTTTTCGTCATATAAGCCTTACCTTAGGCAGAAACTTCTTCAAGAAAACATTTTGGTTCAGACGAAGGGGAGTTACCCGATTTAAAGGTAATGTCTTCTCTTATGTTGTTTTGTTTTATTTTGATTATACAACCACCTAAACTCTTATTATTCCTAACTGTTGTAACAAAAAATCATATTGAATATACTAGGATGTAGTTATGAGAAGTATTTGATTTACAATTACACACACCTACATCTAATGGTTAAAGAACATACTGTTTCTGTGAGTGGTGAATTACTGCCCATGAAATGATGATTGTTCAATCCTTTTTTAACACCTTTCATGGTGTACATTAAAATGTAACTCTATTTATATATGATATATATTATGTTTATGTTCTCCTTATTCTTCTATATTTTTCTTTGATGGAATACCTTTATATTTTCCATTATGGGTAAACGCGATATCTGTATTTTAGGAAGTGCGGACTACCGCCCCCTTAAAGTTATTTGAATCGTTAATGCCATATGTAGGATGTATTAAGGATGGAGTTAAAGATATTATATATTATATTATACTATAATTATAATATATCTTTATATTATTATGATTTCATCCCATTAAATATGAAATAGAAATGAAAGTAGCGTTCATGCGTACGTACAGCTTACCGTCTCTATGAACGGTGCATTTCATTTCTTACATCTAAATGTTATGTAATATTATAAATGTATTTATATACTGGATATATATGATATATATGATATATACATCATGAATATATTTCTGGAGATAATGGATATTTTACCACATGAACAACTTGTAATTATAAGAAGTTTATTTTCGACTCAAGTTCCAAAGGTCGACAAAACGACTGTTATTAACATAATTGACTACATAATTTTCATAACATGGTAATAAGTGATATAAAAGGAATAATGAAGATGAAAAATGTTCTTATGAAAGTTTATATTAACTCTAGTTTATTATTAATGAGATTAAAGAATGATCGAGTCAAGTCAGACACGAGCTAAGGGGGTTTCATCTCCCTCCTTATTTATGTGATATTCATGCCATATTGTTAGTATTACCTTTTGTGTGGTGTATGTACTGCCCATAATTGTATTATTTGCGTAATACACATTAATTTATGTTAATTTACATATTCATTTTATGATACCTCTTTCATGGGGTGTATGTTTTGTAAGTTGCCAAATTGTTAAGGGTTAATTTCACAATCTCTTTATTATCTGAGGATGTTTTTACGTAAGTATCTACTATGACATATTTATTATCCATGTACATGTTTTATGAAAGAGTTTTCAAAGATATTATTTTAAGGGACTTTCTAATAAAACATCACTTCAAATATTTTAAATATTTATTCTTCTAAATCATTCTCATTAATGTCCATGTCTTCAAAATGGGTTTTAAGGATTTATTTATATGGACATGAATGTTTTTAAAATGTTAATTCCTTTCAAAAATTTCAAAATGGTATAGGAAAATTTAATTAAATAATGTCTTTAAATGATTTCTTTTCCAAATTGTGTGACTTTTAAATGTTTTCATGGAAAATGGATATTTCTCTCAAAGAGTTTTACAAATTAATTTCATCAACATCAACATCATTTAATGGTTTTTAAACTTGTTTTGAAGTTGATTTATCATGATAAAAATCTTCCATATAGTGTTGAAGGGTTTGTGATATGTTTAAATATGGATGTGTTATTTTTATACAATTCATGGTTTATGGGTAAAGTATTGACATTTTGTATGCTAGTTTTAATACAAATGTTTATGTTATGTTTAGACCTTTCCATATGAGGCATGCATTGGACATAGTAAGTGACAGGTGGAGACCGCTATAGCTCCTAGATGCATCGGTAGGTCTAATGAGACATATTAGTGTCTTGGAATGAGGCCATGACAAAATATTATTTGTAGTCTTTCCACGAGGCATTGGCTACGTGGTTATAATAGTCTGGAATTATGCGTTCCATCATTATGAATGTGGTTATTGATATTGCATGTGATAATTAGACTAGTATAATATCCATGTGAATATGTAAATGGCATTATTTCATTTTATTTTTTCCATATTATGCTGAAGTTAAAGTTTAAAAGGCTTTTTTTTTGTTATACATTGCCTTAAATGTTTATTTTTATTTATGAAAGTTACCGCTATATTGTTATCCTTACTGAGCATCTGAGCTCAGCCCTTTCTATGTTTTAATTTTTCCTAGGATGTGAATAATTATTTTATAATGACCTGCATGGATAGTATGAGGGGATTTGAAGGTAATATTTTGTTGTAGTTTTTTCACTTTATGATGTAATGTAAGAATTATGCATATATCTAGTGTTTCCAAGGCTACTAAACTAATCGGGCTTTCGAGAATTGATATTTTTTGATCATGCCAATATTATGTAATAATTCATTGACTATCGGAAACTGGGGTCGGGGCACTACATGGTCATAGTAACTAACATGTATACTACATGTCTAGGTACCATATTTTTCTGAATGTATGTCTCTTACTATATGTTAAGTTGACATATACTATGTAGAGATGACTATACCTTTACATTGTGTATTGTTGTTGGGTTTTTAGGTTACCCTATTGAGTATTGTTATACTCACCCCTTTACATGATTTTCATTCATGTGTCATGTCTTGTGCAGATGAGTGACCATTTCATGGCATTTAGGGATGTCCAGGAATAGACAATGATTTTTGAGTTTCTTTTATGCAGAGGTGTTCCTATGGATACGTGAAATAGTCCCAGTGTATCTTTTTTGATTATAGGTTGGAATTTGTATTTTTTAGATTCTTTATTTTGGTGGGATTGAATAATGGATCTATTTACATTATGCACTTACCTTCCATTGTACTTTTTGGGTTGGTTTTAGTTGCATGCTTTCTTTATTTGTTCCTCAGTTGTTTGTTACTTTTCAGTATTTGTTGGCTTGGAGATGTGTGTGTGTACATGTACATAGGTATTTACTCCCATGTTAATGATATGATAACTCGGTGCTAGTCACCAGCCCCAGGACTATTAGAGGCGGGCTTGGAATGTTTTATAATGGGCCCCACTAGGACGGGTCATGACACAATTGCACTATTACCAAATGATACGTCATGAGAAGATCCAATCTCCTCACATGAGTAATATATGCCATTTAGATACCATACATTATCCTTCTCATCCACCCACCCCTAAAAAAATCAAAACATATGAATATAATGAATTTTTTATATAGAATATAATTAAATTTTTTTATATTTATTGTATATAATTTATATATTCCCCTCCTTTTCACATGTGTAAAATGAAATCATTTTTTTATGAACATGAAGACTACCACAACCCTGAATTAAAAGTATCATTTTATTTACCTCTATTTATGGATTTTCATATATATAACTTTATGTAATATATATGTTATATTTTCTTGATTTATATTTTGGAAATATATATTTGGAATTACATAAATCAAATTATAAATAAGAGATCATTGTAAAAATAATAGCCTGAAAGAGACATTCCATGAGTAAAAGTTAATTGTTTTTATAAGTAAAAACATATTTTTAATTTATACTATTCATATAAATATAAAAAATAGAATTAATCATGTTAAATGCATATAGATAATGTCATCATAGATATATGATAATGATATTATAATAGAATAATATGTTTCGAAGTAATAATCATGCACATATTGTAGAATGTTCTTCTTAGGGCATGTATAATCACATATAATAACAATTATACATATTTATATCCACTATAGGTATAAATAATATAATTTAATATTTATAATTAATCAATTATTTTTTCTATAATAGAAATATGAATCATTAATTTATTTATTTTGATAACACTTTTAGTTTGTTAAAAATCAGTGAAAGAATCCCCTCACCAATTTCTTATTCAAAAATAAATCTATATTGAAATTAAATTATGAATTTATAAATAATAATTTATCATATATTTTATTAACTTTAATTATTATGAAAAAATTTACATATCAACAAGAAAACCTACTAACACTATTATAAAAAAAAGTTGTCGAAAATGATCAAAATTACTAATCCCCAATATGAAAATATATACTAAAGAACAGATATAATTATATATAAAAATTATAAATGAATAGTATGAGTGGTTAAAGAATAAAAATAATTTATGATATAATTTATTAGGATATATATATATATATATATATATATAATGTTAGAGAACATCACATAATAAAACAAATAAAGGTTTGCATTCTTTGTCTCAATGTCCATTCCCTACAACATAAATCATCAAATGAACCAATTAATTTTTTCCTAAAGTAAATTGTTCCCCTTTTAAAACAAATTATATAAATTATTTTTTATAATTAGCTTCAGTTACATTAAAAACCTCACGAACCATGGAATTTAATTGATCTATTTCCCAAATTATATGGATTTCATAATCTCAATTTTGAATCTAAGAGAGATGTTATTTTATTCACCATTTTATTTTTATATGGTATTCATTTTCATTATGTAACTTGAAATTATTTTATTATATTTTTTATTTAATCAATAAAATACCAAAAATAATCGTGTCCCATTATTCATTAATATAACGATTCAATTTTTACCCACGTTGTAAGGGTATTTCATCACAATTTCCTTACATTAAGAAATGTTTTGTTTATTTACCTAATTTAATTTAAATTAAATATATACATCCCATACATATGTAATATAAAAAATTATCATTTTTTTATATTATTTTACATTCAATTTCCTTCTAACTATTTTGTGGGGTTTATAATAAATATTTTCTTATGCTACAAAGGATATTGATAAATAAAAATTCGTTCTTTAAGTAATAATATTTCATTTGGGAATTATTTCATTATTTATTGGATTTTTCCACTATACACCTATAATATTATTTTTTCTATTCATATATATATAATAGAATTTTTAATTCAATACACCTTCCATGATGAAATTATTCCCCTTAAAATTATTTTTTTGTTTAAAATATTTTACCTTTTTCCCATGTAAGAAAATTTTCTTCCAAATCCAAGTTTCATATTCATGTAAATGTTAAAAATTATATTTTTAAACATAATATTTTATTACTATTTTTTATATTATCATTTCCATTTTCCTATTTTCAAAATTATGTTCTATTTATAATATAAAAATGTGATATTTCAATAAATGTATGTTAGTATATTGTAAAGAATTTTGCAACCATTTTATTGTTTATTTTATTCATCTCTATATTTCCATAAGATAATTTTTGGGTATTTTTAGAGGATCAACAATTGAAAATTATTTTTAGAAGTTATTATTAAAATATAACTTTTTATTTTTTAAAATAACTTTGAAATGTTAGCCATAACAAAATCTTTTTATGATAATGTTTAATGAATTATTTTCTGAAATAACTTTTAGGGGTTTGAAATTTGAACACATTATATATCATTTTAAATAATTATTTCAAATGAATATCTCATTCCATTTGTTAAAATGGTATTCCAAATAAACCTAATTAATAATTATTATAACATAATATGGTTACTTCATCATAATTTTTATTGTGAATTAACCAATGATTTGGACTATTTATTTTCAATCTATATCAATATATTTTATTTATCAAATGATATTATATAACATTGCTGTAAACCTTATTTCAATTGATGACTTATTATCCTATTGTATATTATCTTGAAAACTATTTCATCCATCTGCTAATTATTCATTAATGAAATTATGTATGAATTCCTTATGTGGAACACATAAGAATATATATGTTAAAAATATGAAAGAGTTTTCCCAAATAGAACTCTAATACATTGGCTAATGAATTAATCTCTTGTGAAGAAATATTATGATAACTTGGATATATTCATTTCTAATGTTTTATGATACATTGGGTAACAAAAATTGTAATATAATTTTAAGAAAACATAGTGATGAGATTCAGTGACATGATGAAGAATTTTTCATGTTTATATAGTATTGAAACATCCATTTTATATATCACATTCCTATTTTCATATTAGGCCTTTTTTAAGTAAAAGTTCAATTTTATATGTTATTTTTTATATATGATTCCATGATATGTTGATATCTCACATTTTTATGATAAAATTTTTCAATGATTTTAGTATTAAGACTCTTTTAATCATATATTAAATTTTTGATCTTTCTATGTTAACATTTTACATTCTCATACACATACAATCATATTATACTCACTTTTTATATTTCATTGTCATTATTTATGCTTTCCCATTCTAAGAATTTTATCTCACTCATTCTTGTTTATTCATTTTCCCATTTTATAAAGAAAAGTAATACTATTGATTAGTTTTAAAGATTATCTTGTCAGTATAATTTATGAGAAATATTTAGTAATTAATATTTATTAAGAGGCTATTTACTATATTTAAAAAATATTAGGTAAGTAATAAATAATAGGGATTTAATATTTAATATTCATTCCTTATTCTCTAAAACTCTAAACTAAAATGGTCTTGAAATTTAATATAATATAAAATTTCTATTAAATCATGTAATTATGGGGTAGTTATGCCTTTTCAGTGATTATTGGAATCAGATCAAGGATTACATAAATTTAGTGGTTAGTATGTTATCATATGGGAATAATTTAAGTGTTATAAATGGAATCAAGGGTTGATATATTATGGTTAGTTATTGATTAAATGGAATAGAAAACCCTTTTGTTTAGATGAGGAAATATTGGATATTTTATGTTTTTTAGGAAATATGTTGGTAAAATCGTAGTGAAATAATATGAACAAGTCTATCATAAAATTTTGGAATTTATTGTTTATTTATCGTTATTATACAGGTAAGTGGATGTAGTTGTGAAATCTATTCACCATGTGGTAATAAACCTAAATTATTCTTCTTATCAATCAACTAAATCATTACCCAGAGTAAGCTATATGGTTCTATAATGGTAAACCAGACTAGAGACTCTAATGGGTGATGATATAGGTGATCATACTTTATTTACAAATAATTATGAGTAATTTATTTCCTATTTATTTTGAGGATTATTTTAAACAGTGTGATTGAACCAATCAAAAAACGTATGGAAATATAATTCAAATGAGAACATATATTCTACTATAATGGCATTATAGAATAGTTAATTCATAATACAAACTCTATGATGTCATTATGTATCACCCATGTTAAGACCTTTAGTTTTATTAATGGATTCATTTCTGGGGAATCGTGTTTATAATCTGTGTAATTTACATTGTGGTGGTTATATTAACATGTTACCAAATGGGATACAATATGGGGTGTGAAATCATGTTACAACTCCTGATATGATATCTCAAAATATGATTAAATGTGTAACCTAGTTAATATTCTAAAAGTTCTATAGAACATATGGATATAGTATCATAGATCTTCATGTGAAAATTGTAATGATGAAATTAAGGATCAGTTTAATCTATCTCCATAATGTGTAAATAATAATGATAGAAACTATCTAAAATGGGTTGATATGTTCCAAAAATGTTGTGATAAAGGACCTCAAGCACACATGTGTAAGAGAAATATTGAACCCATAAAAATTATTTGTTTCAATTAAATAGAATATTTTAAATATGAAAATCAATTTCCCAATGTATTAGTTGATGAGGGAAATAATGAGGAACAACCTCCTAGACCATAGGATCAAGGAAACCCCAGTATAAGAACAATAACTTATGTTGAATGATTTTTAACATATATCTATAAGTTTATTATATCATGTTTATTTTTAACAACAATAGCTATATAATATTAATTTATAAATAAAGACACATAGTGGTATGTTTATTGTATCTAAAGTATAATACTATTTATTATGGTTTGTGGGATAATAATCCATACAGATCTATCAATTATTCACTTAGTAAAATTATAAATCACATTAGGCATAATTTATGGAACATTTATATGGTCTCACACCAATTTTCATATAGGGAAATATGACATCATATAATCAATCAACCAATGATGACCAATAGTTTTATGGTTAACAATTAGCTCCTTATGGAAATTTAATCCCACAATAAAATTCTGAAAATTGAAAGGTAATAGATTATTTAAGGCACACAGTTTAACACGTTGAAATTTTGATATATATTTATTTAAATATGATAAATTTGTTTAATATATTCTAAAAGACACAACATATAACTTGAATGATCCATCATACATTTTAAGATAGAATTATAATTTTTAAATTTAACTCTTATAATGTAACCAATATAGTGTTGGGTATAAATAGTGGCAATCACATGATGATATAAAAACCTTTAAAGGAAAAAACTTTTAGTCAATTGATAAACTCAACAAGTATATCTTAACAAAAAAACCAATTTTATTAAAAAATAAATAAATTAAAACAAATTCCACTTTGTGAACTATGAATTCTTTCATATACTTAAACAATTATTTTATTTAAATTTTAGGACAATATATAAAATATGATAAAATAAAAAAAATCCTATATATAGTACTATTAATGTCAAAATATCATATTTTTCTTTTAAGATACATTTTTTAAATTGTTGTATGTGTTACGTACGCTCAAATTAAGAATAGTTTTTTTGACTTATATAAATTGAATTAGAAAAGCTGATATTAATATTTTTAATTAGAATTTTAAAATTACAGAATTTGGATAATTTAAATTTTATGTATAAAATTAATAAATGGAGTTAAATATAAGATAACACTGTAAAATGATTCTTTTTTTATAGAATAATGGTTTTATAAATATTGCAAGTATTTAAACTAAATTCATCCACATTAAACTTAATAATCTAATATTATGATAAAAATATTAATTTAGTTTGAAAATAATTTTAAAAAACCATATTAAATATAATTAAGAACTCATAATGATTAAAATGACATTTTTATAAAAAAATATTTCTTATATACATTATAATTTTTAACTTAAAGGTTATTTTTCAAAAATTAAATTAGATGAAATGGGGTGAAAATTAGAATTTAGAATATTTACCCAAGATTAATAAGTGTCTAAATGTGTAAGCTAATGTGGATTGAATTTCACAAAATCTACAAGGAATATAGACCTTATCGAATAAATTTTTTATTTTGAGAAGTAATACATTAATGTCTCACCAAATATTTCCCACCTAACTCACCTAAATTTTTTTAAATTTTATACATACCCCTTACCTAACATTCATTTCCAAATAATTTTTCCTCGGTTTCACCTATAAAAATAGTTCTATTACATCCATTTATAGATAGCCATATTATTCAAAATTACAATAAATATCATCCTATTTTATATTATCTAGATACCCTCAAAACCTTTGTTATACCCTACTCTATGAAAATATTCTCATGTCCTCCATTTTGAAACAATACATCAAGAGAATATCTAAACTATTAAAATCAATATTACATCCCCTTAGACATTAATTTTTTACCATTCTCACCCATCCCCTAAAAAAATATCCAGAACATAGGTATATAATTAATTAGTTATAAATTATGTAATTAAAATTAAATTAAATTCATTATATATACATTATATTTTACTCTCTCATTCAATCAAAAAAATGAAAACGGTTCTCATTCATATATGAAGACCACCACCTCTATGAATGACACATTTGGTTTTTCATCATTATCCTTCATAGATGCTTCACGAAATTACATTACGTAATAAATATATTACATATTTAATTTTTTATATATATTTTAAATATAATTATTTCATTCTATAAATAATATTATCTATAAGAGATTGTTGTGAAACTGCCTAAAACAAACATACGAAGAGAAAATGTGGATTATTTTTTCATATAACAACATTATTCTCATTTACCATATTCTTCTAACTAATCTCAATTCAGATTCATTTCATTAATACCATATAATAAATTTCATTGTTCTTTTTAAAATGAAATTTTATTGAATTAGTATCTTCCACAATTATACTCACATATAGATTATTGTATGTTCTTTTTGGTTCACTTTAAGAACCTATATGAACAATGCGGTAAATATTTCTACCAAAGATTGTTATTGATAATTATTATTAGATATTAATAAGTAAATAATGTTTTTTTTGGAATGTAAATATAGTCCTTTAAAAAATAACTAATATACCATCAATCCTTCAATAGAAACCAGAAAAACAATCTCCTCAATGACTTCTCCTTCAAACTAGAACCCGAATGAATTTATATTTAAAATTTATATAAAATCATTGAAAAAATATCCTTTTACATTAAATAATCTAGGAATTATTAACATTATAAAATTTATGCTGACCAATACAGTTACTTCAACAGAAGTAAAAAGTGATCAAAATATCAAACACCTCGAACGAAAATAGTTAAAAAATGATATAATTTTTTTGAATTATTGTAAGTTATGTGTACATAAGATAATAATTTGGAATATATTTCATAAATAAATAATTAATGTACATTTTTTTACTATAATTTAGGTTAGAGTGTGTCCAAAATAGTGGGAAAAAAAGGTAAGGTAATTTTTTCTCAAATTCCCTTCCTTGAGAAAAATATCATATAATGCACCAATTCCTTTTTAAATGGTGTAACTATTTCCCCGATTGACTTATGAATTATAAAAAGAATTTTTATTCATAATTTAAATTCCATTCACACCCTCCATTAATTCTCTTATATTTATCTATTTCTTAAAATGTAAGAATTTCATGGTCTCTATTCTAACACCTTAAGACATGTTATAATTTATTCATCATTAATCATTTTATATGGTATAATATTCATTTTATTGTCATTAAATTATTTTAATATATTTATAATGTATTTAATGAGATATAAGATTCCAAATATAGTATATTTCATTATTTGTATATCAATTCAATTGTTACCCCAACCATAATAAAATTTGTATCAATTTTCATTCTTTGATATGTGTTTTTTATACACTTAATTTAATTTAATTAATTCCTATACATATTATTGGATATATATAATGACATAATTTATATTTTACTCATGGTGTTGGAAGTTCAATTTCGGGACAACACTTTTAAAAGGATTAATATTAAAAAAAATTCTAATCCATAAACGATATGATAACTCAAAACTACATTCATTGAGTTATAATATTTGGTCTTGAACATCGTTCATTCATTTTTTTGTTACTCATCCATAAAATTATATAATATTGTAGTTCTTCTTAAACTCAGGTGAAAAATGTGTTTTTAAATCAAATATACTTCTCTAATGAATATAATTATCATATAATTATATTTTTATGAATAATACATATACATATAAAGTTATTTATTTTTATTCCATATCCATGGTTTATATTCCAACTAATCTTTTCCTTCATATTTGGATACACAAGTTTGTGTTATCTATTATGATATTCATATTTTCCTTTATTATTTTTTAAAATGTATGTTTTACTTCCTTTTATATTATTTTGGACCTAAATAATTGTATTTTAATAGATTCAAAATGGTTCTATATCATTTTACATTATATTATATTCCCCTATTCATTTACTTGAGAAAATATTTAGGTCTTTTTTAGATGCCCGCTTTAGAATGTTATTTTTAAAAGTAAATATTTTAAAATGTATTCACATAAACATTTGGAAAACTATTTTATGATCATGATCCATAACATTGTATATTTATAATATTTTATAAATTAATAATTTATAAATATATTTTGATGGTTTCCATTATAAACCCATTATTTCACCGTAATGATCATTCTTTTAAAAATTAATTCATTTCCTTTTTTAAAATGTTTTTCAAATAGTCCTAAATCTAAATTATTTTTTAAAAAAAATGGTATTTCATATTATTTTTAAATTGTATTCACTTGATGATATAGAAAATGTATTTTCTAATTATATAAACTTCCTAAATTCTTTCATTATATATATTATTATGATATTGTCCACCATATTTCTCTCGATAGAATAATATCATGATTTATATTACCTTGTAACCAATTTCCATCATTTATTAATTATTCATTGAAGAAATTATGAATTATTTTCTTATGTTGCACTAATAAGAAAGTATATGATCTGAAAATGCGGTTTTCACCCTAAGTGTAACATATTGTATCAGATATTCATGGATTTCAAACAATTATTTTGATTCCCTCATCTTTTGGGTGCATTTTAGGGATTCCAATAATGGAGAAACATTACAAGGTAAAATAACCTAATTATTAGGGATATTTTTTAATTAATGGAGTCTATGTTTGAATGTTTTAATGGATTTTTAGGGTTCTCCCTTAGTTTAGTGAACACCAAAGATGGTATGGATTAATTCTATATAATCTGAAGTATTTCATATCTATTTGATGTTTTTACAATGTGAATGGTTTACACAACTTGAAACCATTTTTTAGGAAATATATTATGAATTGTTTCATATACTGAATGTTTTAGATGATGTGAATTAGGATAAAATCATAAAATGGTTGATGTTGGGGTTTTTAATCCATGGAGGCACATGTTTATTTTAATTCGAATAGTTAAGAAATTCAAATTGTGAAATTATTTCTAGTCATGAATATTTTGTTATTATAGTTTCATTGGATTATTTGCGGGTGATTAATTTTTTCATTCATCATGAGGCTTCTATCATGAGAACATGGAGGTTTTACATGTAGTTTTGGGTATCTATTCTCTTTTTGAATAATTTTTTATGTGGTTGACCTACATGGTTATTGTGATGTGTGTCTCCAATTAAGATATCATTCAACTTATTCATTTTCATTGGTAATGGTAGCATATATTTTTTATATTTATGGATCTGTTGATATATTATGATAATATTATAGATTATTTATATATCTTTTTATGACAATATTTCTGAGGCTTTCCCTTGTGTTGGTTATGGTGCATCCTGAGAATTATTTAAGGTGTATAAAAATATTCCTTCTCAATTGATATTTTCTATTATTAAAATGATTCTTTGATATAAGGATTGATTCTCGGGACTTTATCATTGTATTTACATTATTTCATGGTGTTATACACTATTATAGTTATGTGTGACCCAGGTTTATTGTTAGTGGTTCCTTCTATTTCCCTTGTTGGATTAATAATATTTTCTTATATTTAATAAATTATTTTATATATTAATTTAAATTAATTATTTATGATGGTAGATATAATTTTTTTAAGAAAAAATATGGTTTCCCCCTTATGTTAGTAAATTAAAATGGTATTTTCAAGGCCTTGAGAAAAAGGTTTTTAATGTGGTTTTCAAATAATTGTTTGGGGAAGGTATCACATGGGAATACAAGGGTACTTATTTGGATGGTGTAGTAATAGGTCTCATCCATTGATCGTGTTGGGGAGGAGGGGTTCCACTTTTAGGGTGTTATTATGCTCCCTATGCCCTTTGTTCTAGTAACTTATTAGACCTGTTTGGTTGTTAACTCTCTTAGGTTTTTCCAACACTCTAAATTATATTCATATATCCAAAGGCATGATGTGAATGATTGTATATGATTAGGAATGATTGTCCTAGCCATCTTAACATGTTGTAATCCTTAGCAAGATGTTACAGGTTCTTGTTTTATGTTTAATATGATATGATATGCTATGAAATTATTTAATTTACAATATTGATATATGTGATTTTCCATGAAAATGTATTTTCTGGATTATTGGGAACTATAGAAAAATAGGGAAAATGAGTTATTATGATTTTGATATAGACCCTATTTAAGTATTAATGATGCATTATTTTCTTTAAATATATGTAATTTTGGATTGTTTTAAATATACTTGATATGGAACACCTTGGTGGGATCCTAAATATCCTTTATGATCACACCCTACAAACCCCTTCAAGGTTTCGTAGACCTTTGAATTTATTTCGATGAAAGGAAATAAAAGGTAACATAGAGAGGAATTGAGGTTTGTATAAACTAGGTACAGGTTGCTCATTGGGGGATTGCAGGGGTTTTCCTTTTTTATATCATGAAGTTGTTTTTTTAAGTTGAGTTGTACTTTGTTTTTATAATTTTATCTTAAATATTGTATACATACTTTAGAGATTTATTGGTTCTGTTGTCTCCTTTTTAAAATGAAATATATCTCATCTTCACTCATCCATTATTTCTTCCCATCATGTTTATACACATATGGCATGTTGTTTCATTCTTATTGGGAGAATTAATTACCTCTGGTTATTGTAAATTTCTGGTTTATAGTATTCCTCACATGGGGATTGGGAATTTCGTTTGGGTATGTGAAGTATTGGGGTGGGTACTTGTTTGAGTTGTAACCAGCTTTGGCTTATCATAGTTTGGTATTAGAGGGACCTATATTGATTGGTTTTGGGAAGCTAGTAGGCTATTGATAGGTCTATATTTATAGTATTGGAACATTGCGGTGATTGTATGGACAACTAATTCCAAAAAGAGACTCAAGATGGAATTTGATATTGGGATATTTTTATCTTGTTTTTAATTTTTGATCATAATATCATGTTTTTATTATAGTTTAATGGTTTTAAATAATATTATATTTTTATAATATTGTGTCTTTTGTTTCATTATATAATGGTATTCCCCTATGTCATCATCTACAAGAACCATAAATGGTTGTAGTGGAAGCTCCACAATAAAATATACCTTAAGATGAGAATCACATCGAGCGTATCATGAATGCATTTTGTGTTGTCAACCCAATCATACCATAATTCAATAACATTAATTTCTAGATATAGCTTGTAGTTATAAGATAAAGAGAATATCAATAGACTTTTTACATGAGAATACCCAATCCATTACTTTTGAAAAAGAAACTCAAGAGGACATATGATGGAAATAAAACATTGATTGGATCTTAAACATCTAGGATATAGATGAAAATATGAAGGTTATGTGTTTGGAATTCTAATATGAGGATCCTAGTATGGGATGATTGGATTCCATGTTACTAGTGTATAGCCATGTGGTTTTGGACTGGAAGGGTTTTAATAAAATCTAATTTCATATTTTTTGTTCATTATCTCTAAGGATAGAAAATTATATGGATTTACACTACATGGAGTATTATTAGTGTTCTATGTCATCTTATAATAATAGGTTTATAGAGATGGTTAGTTTCTCTCATGTTGTAGTAATGAATAAAAAATTATAGGATTAGAATTACCTAAAGGTAATACGGCCGTATATCATATCCTAGATATTTATGGTAAATCATTGAAATGATTCTGATACAATAGACAGGGCTATGATGGTAGAGATGGAAAGGGAATGAGTTTTTTTAATTCCACCCCTTCACTTCTACATAGTGGTAGATTTGGTATAACAATGTGAAAGAAGAGGATGTGTGATGATCATCATAGGAGTGTTTGGGTTCGTTCTCAGTAATGATCCTCCTCAGTAGCTTCAGTCATAACATTTATTGTGCCTCTATCATGCTGTTGGTGTGGAATTTTAGTGCACACATGAAATTTGTGTTTCATGTCTACAAATATGTGAACTACTTGTGGATGTTATGTTCATCTACATCATTTCAGTTAGGATATTTCTATACCACTTCATGACCAAGGATTGTTAGCACCAAAGGATACTCTATAATTTTATGATTCTTCAATGACATCAAGGATCCATCCACATGACTTAATAGTAAAACACCACTTCATAGTTCATGTGTTTTCAATGGTGGTGGATGTGGGACTGGTGAATGTGAGAGGTACCATATTTATTCCATCATGGATGTTATTGAATTATTTGATAGAGTTTCTTCCCACTCATTTTTACCTAGAAACGATTTTGATGAACATAATTATATAATGTTGATCATGAACTTTTTATGGATATAGAAACACATATTTGATAGAGGAAAGAGAATGGGTCTCATTATCCTTTTTATCATCCATTGATATCAAATGAATAGTTAGTTTATGATTTCATACTTATTGATATAGATATATATGACATCATCCAATAGATATATTAACATATTTAACCCTATACAGAGATTTATTTTCATCTTTAGAATGATTTTTTTCATTTCCTTTGATGGTATATCTCATGTACATTATAGAGAGTGGGATATGAGGCCCAGTTATGTGGGAACATCCCACCTAGATATTAGGATTTTTTTCTACTATAGAAGCTTACCCCAATGATGTGTCATCCATTTTTGATTACCCACAATTGTTCAAGATGTTCTATTCATTTCATATATGTTTTTTTGTAGTCTTCAACAAGAGAGGGAGTTAGAGTTTATGATTGACATAGTGTTGAGTACAAAAATTATTTTGATACACTATTATCGAATGAAACCAGAAAAGATAACAGATGTCAAGATTATATTGGATGATCTGACAGGGAAATGTTTTTTTCTCCCTCGTGTTTTTTCATAGGATTCCTTTTTGTTCTTTTCCAATAGTTCAGATAGCTTACTTTGATCTTTCCCATGCCTTTCTCGCATTTTCTTCACTCTGCTCTCGTGGCTGGAGACCTGGGCTGGACCTTGAAGGATGTTCCAACCACAGCAAAGGTGTTTCATCCGGATGCGCGGGGTGACTCTCGAACAGATCTCCGAGATCTGGTTTCGACGGTGGCCCCTTCAGATGTAGCCGTCAGACATCGGGTTGCAGGCCTCCCAGATCTGCCGTCGGCTTCGACGGGGGCTCCTGCAAGTGTTATTCATGCCTCAGTTGGCGATTCCAGATCTGGAGGCAGGGTTTTTTGTGTGAATCTGGGGGCCGGAGCAGTGCAGGACATGGCTTCGAATGGGTCTATGGTGAAGAGGGTGTTGCCGAAGAGTTTGGCCCCCACAATCATGCGTTCTGATCCTCTTGCGGTGAAGCTGAAAAATCCTTCATCGATAGCAGATGTCAATGAACAGAACCTGTGTGGTCAAGCGGGATGTCCTGCTTCATTGCCTGAATTTTCTTTATTTATTGATTCCCATTCAAATAGGATTCTTAGAAATGGGACAACGGCTCATGTTGATGTCAGTCCTGATATTTTTTAGGAAAGGATTCCAATTGGAAAGAACTCTCTAATTGCGCGCCTTGTTCTACCGAAGGGTGTGATTTCATGGAAGTTTGATGACCTTGTTTGACGGGTTTCATTTTTGTGGGGCTCATCTAATTGGCGGTGTGTTCTCTTGGTCGTGGATTCTTCTATTGCATTTTCCCAAAAAATGCTCTATGAGTACATGTGTGGAGCATTGGTTCCCTATCTTTGAAACCTGGCTGGCTCCATCTTCATGAATGGTCCTTGGATTTTAATGCCTCTCGTGCAAGGAATACTTTCTCTCAGGTCTGGGTTCGGTTTCATGGTCTTAAATGGATCCATTAGCATCCAAAGATTATTCATGACATTGTCATGGACATTGGGTCTCCTATTTTCCTTGACAAGGAAACTGAAGTTGTTCGATTTGGCCACTTTGCCAGAATGTTAGTGGAGGTTGATCTGAGCTCCACCTTAATTGATAAGGTAACTCTTTCCACTTCCACTAATAATATCAATATTGAGGTTTATTATGAAAGGAAGCCTCTCTTTTTTACTGAATGCATGATTGTTGGGCACTCGTTGGATTTATGTCAGAGGAAGATCTCTTGTGAGAGATGTGGGATGAAGGGTCATTCAGCTACTCTTTGTAGAAGGAAACTTGAGGGGAAGCATGTGGACTTGTCAACTCATGATAGAGACTTCCACAAGAATGTCTCTCAGGCTGAGATGGATTCAGGTAAATCTATTCCCTATATGCATGATTTGAATGGGAAAAAACCGATAGTGGACAAGTCTCCGATGAGTGGTCCCTCTAATGTTAGAGCAGATTTCTCTAAGGAGATTACACCCAAGGATGGTTGTGCTTTTATTACCACTGATTTTGTTGAGACTGGATTTACTCCTAGCCTCTCTACAGCTGGATCCCCTGCATGTGATGACCCTCCAGATATAAGTGTGCATGGTAGTCCTGATGCAGGCTTGACATGTGATTAGATTATTGAGCTGGCTCCTGAATCCGAGCCTCCACAAAATGTTGATTGTCATCAGGCAATTTAGCAACTTCCTTCTTGGATTTCTGGGAAGTGGGGTGACATTTCTGAGGAAGAAGAGATAGCGGCAGGTTGCGGCAGTCCTAGCACTTTCAAGGATGTGCTTCTCTCTAGGAAAGGGAAGGTTGATGAAGCCCTCACTCCTCCTCTATTGAAGCGATGACCAAGGAAGGATTATTCCAAAAAACCTCGGACTGTATCTACCCGATCTTCTAAGCTTACTGGTAAGTTCAATTCTGATATTCTTAAGATCCTCAATCAGGGTAATTCCATCTCTGAATGGGAAACTGCGGGTGACTCTGACTATGGTAATGACATGTCTTATTATGATCTGTAATGTTGTGTTTGACGGCTAAGGGCTTGTTCCTTTGTTTGACCCCACCCATCTCTTCTGTACCTTTTTATTTTATTTAATAAATTGTCAGAAGCTTAGCTTCTGGAGGATCTTGCTTTGCCTAGTTAGGTTATCATCATCTCATATTTCAAGAGTTTGATATACCAATGATAGTCTTCAGTAGTATGTATGTTCATTATGAAAATAATGTGATATCAACTGTTCTGAAATAAGCTCATGTAGTTTATATATATATATATTGAATTTGATATTCCATGTGTTTCTTGACACTTTTCTATGGTGTTTTTGGACGCTATATTGATTTATATGATATTTGAGGATGATCACCGTGACCATTTGTGTTTGGTTATGAAAATCCTGAGGTGTCACTATTTGTATGGAATGCTATTACAATGATGTTTTTGGAACAGTGAAATTATTTTCTTGGGGGAATTTAATTTCCATATTGGCTTATTCATTTGTTATTTAGAAGGTAAAGGTTTTATTTTAATGGGAAGATCCACATAGAATTTTTATATTCAAGTCCTCTATGTTCATGCTAGGTAATACTAACAGCTATTAAATAATTTTCCATTGTTGGTATCAAATTTGACTTCTATTACTAGAAATGTGGTAAAAATAATATGGGATATACTATGTAAGTATTCATTAAATGATATGAAATGTATTCTAACATCAAATCCAATTTTGATTTTTCTTGATCCAATAAAGGAATGTGGTTTTCTATGATGCTTCCGGTTCTATTTATGATTGAATTCACTTAAAGGATAATACGGGGGTTACTTATGTATCTCTCCAACTTCCACCACATTAAAAGAATTACCCCACTCGTGAATATAACCCTGTCATTTATATGAATGTGCTTAATTATTTTTGACACTATCTTTTTAGGGAGAGGGTCATTTTGTTTTCTGAAGATAAGAATATGATTTATACCTTTTCTCATAAATATATTATTCTCAAATAGAGGTAGTGTTTAGAAAACCATAGGATCATTCCATTGAAATTTCTTACACCCCATTTAGGGTAATTTCATTATAGATTCCCTCATAATGATAGTACCACCAAAGGCTATTCTGGAATTGAAGGGGGACTATAACCTTATGGTCCTTTTTTCTTAGTTACGCTTGGATTTTTCTAACAACATTTTATGTTTCGTTTTGAATAGTGTTCAATTATAATCATCAATATTTAAGTCTATTTTTGGTGTCCATATGGGGGGATGAATTAAGGGGATTTTGAGATAAAATATATAGTATGGAGACCATTTCTGGACAATCTCTCTCTTTAGTTGGTATACTCTTTTTGGGAATTGTTTTTTCATCCCATAATCTATGAGGAGAATAATTTTTTTAACTATAATTGTTTTTAATGTCTTATTTATCTTGGAACTACAATTATATGTTATTACTTGTGATGGAGATTATGGTGGTGATGTATGAAGAATGATATTGGAAATTATTTTTCACACAATTAACGATGCAAGTAGATATAAGAAGAATATTTGAAATCACCTTATTTTGTAGCATCTTTTGCTTCATGTTTAAAATGGGATGAGTCTTCCATGGACATTATTGATATATTCCCATGGACTATGAGAGGGAGTAAGAATATTTGGGTGGTTATTGATAGGTTTATAATGTTGGATCACTTAATAATGATTAGGGATACCACTAATTTTGATGTCCAATATATTTTGTATGTGTAATAGATTATGAGGTTTCATGGTGTTTCCTCTTCTATTGTTTTGGAAAGGAATACTAGGATTACCACATGATTCTTGAAGAGTCTCCTGGATGTGATGGGGGATCAGGTCAGGTTGAGTACAATATAACATCCCTAAAATGTAATCTATTCAATAATTCTTTTTAGATCCTAGAACTTATTCATTGTTCAAGTATCATGGATTTCAGTGGATCATGGGATATCCATCAAGTATTGGTTGATTATTCTGATTAAAATAGATAATAAAAGTGGATTATAATGGATTACTTCAACTATTTTTATGTCCACTGATGTAGGTTATAATTTATTTTGGGAAGAGGAGGTAAATGCCTCTTTGGTAGGGCCACACATCATTTAGAAGACATCAATGAGGTTTTATGATATGCATCACTATCTAGGGAATGTTTAGAGTTTTCAGAAATCGTATGTGGATTTTTAGAATCATCCTTTTATGTTTTTCATTCATTATAGGTTTTTTACTGAACATAATCCTTGGTTGGTTCATTGTAATCCTTGAAAATTGATAGTGTGGGTTCTGAGATTTGATAAATTATTTGATGTAACTATTCATCTAGGGTATCTATCATATCATTTGGATGTTCCTATTCAGTTGATAGAATTTGATGATTCTATCAACATATCTCATCACAAAATGTATAATAATTGTTCCATTAACATATTGAGTTTGGAAGAGATCATATAGAAGTCATATGTTACTATTTCAGATCATCTAGTTTAGATCATTGAATATCAGGTAATGGAATTGTGTGATAAGCCGATTAAATTGTTCAGAGTATTATATAGACATGAATCAGATTATCATGAGACTTGGGAGGACATGTCTTTAATTAAAGGCTAATGGTCTCACTGATTTATAGAATCCATTATTTGACATGAATTCCAATGGATTATATTTCTTATATTAGGGAGTTTTTAATATACTTTTACCCATTTACAGTTATTTCTCATTTATATTTTCATTTACCATTGTGTTTGGTTATGGTTTGGGGATTTTTGAGGAAGAGAATCATTATTTGGGAAAATCAAAAAATGTTTAGGGATGTATATTTGTTTGAATTAAAAGGGTATGGGTATAATTGTTTCAAAATATTTTTGGTTTTCTCATTGAATTTAGAGAACACTGGATATGGCCAGGATTTGTTCTGCAAAATTTGTACCATTGATGTCTAATAAAAATTTACATATCTTATACTATTTACATGATGTGATTTTTTTGGAAGATTTCATTAATTATTCAATTTATGAATTATTTTCATTCTATGATTTAGATTTTGGCCATGAAATGGTTGAATTTTTTATTTTTGCCCTTAGGTGATGCATTTTTTAGTGTCATTATATTACTTGAAAAATTCATGTGAAGAAACATTTTCATGTCATGAATGATTCCTGATAATTTGTTTTTATAAAATTATAAGGGTGATTGATGTCATCATTTTAATGATGACATTCAAAGATAAATTTATAAAACCCATTATATAGAGTATGGGGTAACCTCATCGTATCCCACAAGGAAACAGTATAGAGAGACTTAGTGGGATTTAAAAAAATAATTTTATGGTCTATATTTTGAAAAAACTAAACAAAAGCATTTGAAACTATGAGGAAAATTATAGTAGTATATGGATTAAATAGTGATAAACCAAATGAAATGCAGAGGAATAAAGAATAATAGGAGGAAACAAAAATGGAATAAACACACAGAAGAAAATTCATCAACAATTGGGAAAGATTCAGGTGGATCCATCATCAACCATTATTTACATATCTCTCGAAGAAAACCATCAGAAATAATATCCAATCAATGTATATGTGATAACATGGAACACAAACCACTTTAACCTCAAAATGTAAAATCAAAGTCTAATGATCTTCACCTCTTGAGCCTTCCTCCAGATTAATAAATGAATATCCCAATTGACTCATTCAATTTAGGAAGTCTCCCAAGCTAGAATAACCCAGTTGAGGTTTCTAGGTCACACAACCCAACTCATAATAGAAATTTGAGAAAAAGAAATTGGAATGTGAAAATAAATTAGGTGAGAAACTATAAAACTATTCTTGTGAAATGTTACACTATCACTCATCCTAATTCACAGTCGTAATCTGCTAGTGTGAAGAAGAATAAGATCATGGGTAATTTCAGATCTTTATGTAGCATCAGGTTTAACTTCGTAAATCAATCCCCAACAATTATATCCTCATTCCAAGATATATGAGATATCAACATGAAACTAATATTAACTTACAAAAAATAAAAATAACAATCACAAAAATAGAGATAGAAACATGTTATTTTTAGAGATGGGACTGAAATTAATGGACCAAAAAAATGGAATAAAAGAATGTGTTGGGTTCCCATCTCAGGTCTAAGATGGGTCTTGGGTCTAGGGGTTATAGTACAAGAGGGGAGGAATATATCCACTTATTAAAAAAACTAAACTGAAATGAAATTAAAATAAAATGGATAGTAGATCCACATGGTGACCCTTTATTAACATGTAATTAGACTTCCATGTACTCCAAGTGAATATATTTCATCCTCATGAAAATACATGTATATCCTCTTGCACATGGCCATGATACCTTCACCTTCAAACACTTCTCAAGATTATCTACAGAACTGACAAAAAAAGGAAAAGGGTGTTTGAAAATTTTCAAAACATGTCTATAATTATTATAACATATCAATACTATAAGTAGTATTTGAAAATATAAGAATATTTATAAAAATTACTCGTTATAATTATTAATCTATTAAAATTAAAATTAAAATTGATATATTTATTATTGTTAGATGTTATTATAATAATTATATTATTATATATTTTATAAATATAAGACATTTTGGAAGGTAATGTGGATAAAACGGGGAGGGGGGCTCTTGCTATGAGCACAATAAAAGGGGAGTTGGGGGCTTCATGTAACATCTCCAGAAGAAGAATTTGGGCTCAAGCAGTTCGGCCTCAGAAGTGTGGATGTGAATGAATTAGGTGGTTCTTCCAGTGATGCTCAATCTTTTATAGGTAGTTTGAGCTCAACAATGGCCTGGAAATAATGGATCAATAGTGTGTAGATTCTCAAGCCTTAGATTTTGTGATGACTATGAGCCTGGTGAGGGACATAAGCCAAGTTGTGGCCTTCCTCTACTTGTTTGGTTTTTAGATCCAATGTATGATTTGGTTTTCACAGGGTGTTTGTGGTGTTTTTAGTTCTCCATATGTGGTTCGTAGATGTTATTGAATTGTGGATATTACTTTTTGTAGTTTAATGTTTGAATATGTGGTTATTGGTTGTTTTATTGAGTGAATGTTGTTGTTTTTGTTCTATTTTGGTTGATATTATTCGGGTGGAGGGTGTGGTTTGGGCCAACGTTGAGTCATGGAGCCATCTTGGGTGGCTAGTTTTGTCATTGGTGGGTTCAGTAGGGGCGATAGTGGGTGAGATGGGTTACTGGAAGCGAGTTGGATAAAGGGTGACCATTGGTGGCGCAACAGTGTCTCTGGGGATTCATCATTGAAGGATTGTCAATAGTGCGTTGGGAATCACTATAAGTAATGTCAATGGTGGGACGGGACTCACTATTAAGTCATTTGGTGGTGGGTTGGGAGGAATTATTGGGTATGGTTCAATGGTGTGTAAAGGTAAGCAGTGGGTGAATGAGTCTCCGTTGACATCCACCTGTGGGAGAAAGTAAGCAGTGGGTGAAATGATGTTGTTTTCTATTGCTAGCAACCGACAGTGTGTGTGATAGTGACAACAACTAAATAAATAAAAAATCATATTAATGCAAAAAATTAATTCAATAAAATAATAAACTAAATAATTGAATTAAATAAAATTAAAAAAATAATTATTATCAAAACAATAAAATTCACATTTTAAATTATTAAAAACATAACTGAGTCGAATTTAATTATTCAAACATCAATTTAGTCTAGATTATATGTTTCTAACATATTTTAACATTAGAATAAAATAATTTCATCCCAATTAATTTGTTAAAAAATTATAATGTCAATTTTATTAAATTAATTAACTAATTAATTATTACAAAAACTTATTAAAATCAATGAATTGAATTATAATTAAATATTGATAATTAATTAATGAAAATACTTATATTTGTATAAATTATTTAATAATTTAATGATTCAAAAACAAAACAGAAATTTTTTTATTTAGAAATTAAAAATTATTAAATTGGTGAATTAATCAAAATGTAAGTAAAAACAAAGAAATAAAAAACACTAATTAAAGAAATAAGAAAAAAAATATATAATAAAGGGGTAAAATTTTAATATAAACTACCCCTAAAATATAAACCGTGGATGTAAAAATAATTTAAATTATTGATTTTAAAATTTTAAAAATTATTAAATTCATCAATAAATAAATAGTTTCACAAAAAATACTTTTTTATAAATTTCAAACAAAAATTACAACAGTTTATAATTAATATAATTAAAACATAATTTCAATATTAGACACTCAATTAATTCACTAAAAAAAATATGTGGCAATGTGGGAAAAACTGGCCACATTAAACATCACCACACTTAAATGTTTATTTTTCCTCTAACAAATGAAGGTTTTTTACATTATAAAATACAACGTATGATCTTCTTGAGCAAATTAAAAATGTGCATGTCTAAAATATTGAATTTATAAGAATATAATCATGTTATTATTTTCAAATCATGTGTTCAAAATTGGTGCTATCAAAATTTACACACTAGAAACCAATGTCAAACTAACTCATCTACTGAAAAAGATTTCATGCCTCCTATATGAAATCACCTAATTCCCTACATCAATTACACACCCTATTCCAATTATAAGATTTGTGGAATGTTTAGAAAAATTAAATTAAATACATTAAATGTATCCTTCACTTTTAATTTTTTAAAAGATTCAAAAAAATCCAAATTTTAATAAATTTATTGATTAAATTCAAATGATTTTTGTGTATGACAATTGTGTTATTATTAATCAATGTTCAAAATCCACCTCACCTTAATGAACTCAGTATTGAAAATATGGAACATTATTGTTATTTACCCATCCACATATGTGAAGAACACTACGAAAAAAACATTTATTTTATATGTACATTTGTATTACATAGAAACCCAATCCCAAGAGTGTTGAATGATAATTGTTGGATCACATATTTTTAATTTATTCTGGTTTAAAATGACTTATCATGTTTTCATTCCAATTGGATCCCTAAGGTGAGTAATTATTAAATGCTGAGTCCCCTAGTTAGTAATTCAAATTTATTGTTTCTAGTATATGGCCATATCCTTAAACCTTATTTAATCTTGAGTTATTACAAGACTACACATTGAGGATCCTTTCAGGTTTAGAGTTTTAGAGAATTAGATCATAAAACGTGCATTACATTCCACATTTAAACAAAGTGGTTACATAAAATATAGTATTCATTGTTCCCATCAATAGAAACATATTTAAAATAAAACATGTATTCTTTCATGACACTTCCTTGACACTTTCATCATATCATGTACATTTCCATTGACCTGTGAAAATCATTTCAAAAACATAGGATGAGCATAAAATGCTCTGTAAGGGTTATAAAAATATGGAAAGGAAACATGATTTCATATATACATAAGAATGAAATCATAATTTACCCATAAAACAAAGGCACTTTAACATACCTCATCAAATCGTGAATAAATCATATAAATCATAAGACATAAAAGTAACTTGAGGCATTCATAACATTCTTACGTAGGGAGTAACCCTCTTGATTACGTTTGGAATACCCATCACTGTATATTCCCTAAATTGCTTTGTATAAACCATAACGTTTAACTCTTTCGCATTACCCAATGCATTGGAGATCTATATCGGGATCACCCGCCCTTAGTTTATCACGGAACCACCTGTCTTCATAACAATGCCCAAGAACCATAACATAATCATATCACATAAAACATGCATAAAGGAAACATAACATTTCCACATTTCAATCACAAGATATCAATACAACAGATTTATATAATAAAAACATTATGAAACCCATTTTAAATACCAAAATAAATGAAAAGTAAAACATGGGATTTATTTTTCATTCAAACAAGGTTATGGCTTGTAGAGGAAGATGAAACTCAAATACTGGTCACGGCGGCGGAGAAGTCGTTGTCGCCGAATACGTACGACAAAAAACATTACTTTTGTCATTTAGTAAACGCTTTGTATAAAAAAATATTCCTTTTGAATAAGCGTAAAAGTCAAATGGGTTTATACACCGTATAAAAGAAAGTTGTGTATAAAACAAAATATGCCTCAATGAATGGAGATTGAGACGAAGTCCCATACCTCGTGTCCGACTTGAATCGATCGTTCTTTAATGTCCTGAATAATAAACTTGAGTTAATTTATACTTTCATAATAACCTTTGTCTAGTTCATTATTCTTTTATATCACTTATTACCATTTCATGAACACTATGTAATTATTTAAGTTAATAACGGTCAATTTATCGATCATTGGTACTTGAGTCAAAAATAAACTCATTATAATTACATGTTGTTCATGTATCCATTATATCCAAAGTTATAATCATCATTTATATATCATATATATCATATATATCCAGTATATACATTAATTTATAATATTACATAACGTTTAGAGGTAAGAAATGAAATGCACCGTTCATGGAGACGGTAAGCCGTACGTACGCATGAACGCTACTTTCAATTTTATTTCGTATTTTATGGAATGTAATCATAATGATATAAAGGTATATTATAATTACATTATAATATCATATATAATATCATTAATTACATCCTTTATACATCCCACATATAGAATTAAAGAATCAAATCACTTTGAGGGGGCGGTAGTCCGCACTTCCTAAAATAAAGATATCGCATTTACCCATAATGGAAACCATAAAGGTATGCCATAAATGAATAATATAGAAGCTTAAGTAAAACATAAACATATTATATATCATATATAAATACAGTTTCATCTTAATGGACACCTTTGAAGTTGTTAAAAGAATATTGAACAATCATCGTTTCGTGAGGCAGAAATTCTCCATCCACGGAAACAGTATGTTATTTAACCATTAAGATGTAGGTGTGTGTAATTTTTGCTCGAATAATTCTTATAAAAACATCCTAGTATATGGAAGATACTTTTTTAGTTACAAAAGAAATGAGTAAAAAGAGTTTAGGGGGTTGGAGAAGCAAAATAAAACATAAGAACACAAGAGAAGACACTACCTTTAAATCAGGTAACTCTTTTTGATATCAGCTCAAAGGCTTCCTTGGGAAGACTCATGCACAATGTGAGGCTTCTAAGAGTTATAGAGGGATGTGGAGAGACAAAATGGGCAGGTTTTGGCTGAGCCAAAGGCTTGAGAGGTGAGGGTAAGGTTGTAGAGGTGGGGGCCTTTTATAAGAGGAGAGGAGGGGCACTCTTGGAAAGGTATAAAATGTTACTTTATTTTCAAATGATTTTCGAATTTTAAAGGTCCCACATTGATTTATTTCGAGTATAAGGTGATAAGGGTTCTAAATATACTTATAAAATAGATTTTTGACATGTGTAGGTCTTATATGTTTCATTATATTTTCATTTTATTTAAATCGTTTAATAATGAGGTAATCGTTGCATCATCATGATGTCATAAATAATTTAATTTATTTAATGTCTAAAAATTATGAAAAAAATACTATGATGTAGGAAATATTTATAGATTTCCAATTAATATTTATAGTCCAAAATATAATTTATTTAGACAAAATTAAAAATGTTTTAATCAGGTGATACATTCTTTGTTATATTTAACTTTATTTAACACTAAAAAGATAAAAAGTCACTTTCACACAAAAGTGATTCCATGGGGTCCCCAAGTCTGGCACAAGGCATCCCATGGTTGGGCATGAGACAACCGGTAGCATTATGACACATTTTGGTGTCATTTTTTGTTATTATGATATTATTTTATTATCCTTAACTACCCGATTACTCATTAATCAAGATAATTAAAGATAATTACCGTCGTTACTTTTCATAATGTCCAAAAACAAAAGAGTCTAGATTACATAATTTGGACCTTCTGATTCCAAATATGTAATCCATTTTACCAAATTCCTAACACAGAAATTGCAATAATTTATTTAAAAATAATTCCTGTTGTCAAAAGAAATAGCTGGTTTTTTTGAAACAATATCTATGAAAAGTCTGGCATTAGTTTATGCCCAATTCCAAAGTGAAATTAATCCTAATGACCACCATTGGATTAAATGGTAAAGAATATATTCATATTACACATTAAGACAAATTATGAAGAAAATCTAACCATATAATTAAATTAGATGAAAAAGTAGGTTTGATGTAAAATGCAGTATTTTCACTATTCATTAAAAAATGAACATTGTATGAAAAATATCAAAAATTTATCCAATGTAAATTTCAATGTCCCAATAATAAATAATATTAATATTTTGAAAAATAGAGATTATGAAATTGTCAAAAGTTTGATTTAAAAATGTTTTTCCATCAAAAGGTAGTAAAACAATCTTTTAAAAATATTAGTGTATTTCATGCTTAAGATTGGATTTATTCTCATTTTAAGCATCTAAAACACAATCTAATTCATAAATAGACATATAAAAAAATATCTATTATTCATTACTTACTTGGGATGTTACATCCTTCCCCCCTTTAGAAAATTGCATCCCTGCAATTTATTTACTTATCGAATAAGTAGAGGTATTTATCCCTCATTGCATATTTAGATTCCCATGTCGCCTCTTCAATCATGTGGTTTTTCCACAAATGCTTTACCTCATGAATCACCTTATTCCTTAACACTTGCTTCCTATGGTCAAGAATCTGGACCGGTTGTTCCTCATAAGATAGGTTCTCTTCCAGCTGAACTACCTCAGGACTCAAAACATGAGATGGATATGGCATGTACTTCCTTAACATTGAAACATGAAAAACATTGTGTACCTGAGATAAACTTGGAGGTAAATCCACTCGGTAAGAAACTGATCCAACTCTTTCCAAAATTTCATATGATCCAATGAACCTTGGACTCAGCTTTCCATTCTTACAAAATTGCATCACACTTTTCCATGGTGATACTTTGAGAAAAACATGATCACCTACCTAAAAAGAGATATCCTTCCTTCTATTGTCCGGATAACTCTTCTGCCTTCTTTGAGCTGTTATCTTGTGTTTCTATATCAGCTGAACTTTTCTGCCAACTCTTCTACCACTTCTAGTCCCATCAACATCCATTCACCCACTTCATCCCAGAAAGCTGGAGTTCAACACCGCTTCCCATTTAACTCCGCAAATGGTGAAATTTGTATACTGGAATGAAAACTGTTATTATATGAAAACTCAACCAAAGAAAGATGGTGGTCCCAACTTCCCTGATAATCCATCGAACAAGCACGTAGCATATCTTCCAAAGTCTGAATTATTCATTTTGAATTCCCATTTGATTAAGGATGAAAAGCTGTACTAAAATTTAATTCAGTACCCAATGACTTCTGAAGGACTTTCTAAAATTTAGTTGTGAACCTGGGATCACTGTCAGATACAATGGAGAGATGAACACCATGTAACCTGACTATCACTTTAAGATACAAACAGGAAAGTTGATATAGGGAAAAAGTGTCTCGTATAGAAAGGAAATGAGCAGATTCAGTCAAGCGATCAACAATAAACCAGATTGCATTATTACCTTGAGATGTCTTTGGTAATACCACAACAAAGTCCATGGATATATCCTCCCATTTCCACTCTGGCACTAGTAAAGGCTGAAGCATCCCTTTTGGTAACTGCCGCTTTGCTTTAAACTGTTGAAATGTCAAACACTTCACAGAAAAATCAGCAATATCCCTTTTCATTCGGTCCCACTAGTAATACTCTTGAAGATCTCTATACATCATAGTACTGCCTGGATGAACTGAAAACGGAGAACTATAATCTTCACATAACAACTATCTCTTCAACTGTGAATTAAAAGGCACACACAATCTCTTCCCAAATCTCAAAACAAAATCATTATCAATTTTGAATTCAGGAAACTTATCCTTCTGAACCAGCTCTACCTTTTTCTACAACTCACTGTCTTGCTTCTGTGCTTGCTTGATTCTGTCTGATAGAGAAGATTTCACTGATACCTAAAACAAAACAGAAGGACATCCGACACCAACAACTTCTATGCCAAAGTTAATCAAATCCTTAACCAAAGGATCACGTTCCAAACACAACATTGTTAATGAAGCATTACTCTTTCGACTCAAAGCATCAACCACTTTATTTGCTTTTCTCGGATGGTAATGAATTGTATAATCATAATATTTGATTAATTCTAGCAATATCCTCTATCTCATGTTCAATTATTTCTGTGTGAATATATACTTTAAACTTTTTTGATCGGCATATATTTCACACTTTACTCCATACAAATGATGCCTCCAAATTTTTAAAGCGAAAATGATAGCAGCTAATTCCAAATCATGTGTAGGGTAATTTACCTCATGAGTTTTCAACTATCGTGAAGCATAATCAATTACCTGATCATTCTGCATTAGGACACAACCAAGTCCTTTAAATGAAGGATCACTGTAGATAACATACTCACCATTCCTGGAAGGTAGTGCCAAAACTAGAGCATTCACCAATCTTATTTTCAATTCCTGAAAACAATCATCACATTCTCTTGTCCAGATAAACTTAACACCCTTCCGAGTTTTCATAGTCATTGGACTAGATAATCGTGAAACATTTCTGACAAACCTTCGGTAATAGCATTCCAAACCAAGTAACTATGAATCTCAGTTACATTTGTGGGTCTTGGCCATTCTTCAACAACCTTTGTTTTTGCAGGATCAACAGTTATCCCATCTTTAGAAACAATATGACCAAGGAAAGAAATTTGTTGCAACCAAAAATCACACTTGCTTAATTTCCCATACAATTTCTTTTCATTTAAGGTTTGAAAAATAACACTTAATTTTCTTTCATGCTCCTCTTTAATTTTAGAAAACACTAAAATATCATCAATGAAAACCACCACAAACTTATGCAAGAACTCAGGGAAAATTCTATTCATTATGTCCATGAATATAGCATGTGCATTGGTTAGCCCAAAAGGCATTAATACAAATTCATAATGGCCATATCTTGTACGGAACACGGTCTTCAGAATATCTTCTTCCTTTACTTTCAACTGATGGTACCCCGATCTCAGGTAAATCTTTGAAAAATACTGAGCTCCCTGGAGCTGATCAAAAAAATCATTGATATGAGGCAAAGGATATTTGTTCTAAACAGTGATGTTATTCAAGGCTCTATAATCAATGCAAAGTCTCATATAACCATCTTTCTTTTTAACAAATAAAACAGGAGAACCCCATGGTGATGTGTTGGGTCGAATGAAACCTTTCTCTAATAAATCATTCAGTTTCTCCTTCAACTCTAAAAGTTAAGTTTGAGCCATTTGATAAGGGGGTTTTGAAATTAGCTTAGCTTCAGAAACCAAGTCAACAGTAAATTCAACTTCCTGATCAGGTATTATTCCATGGAACTCATCAGGAAAAACACCAGGATACTCATTTACCACTGGCACATCATTAATCTGAACAGTTCCTTTATTTTCAACTATGTGTGCAAGGTAACATTCATTTCCATCTTTTACAAGTTTCTCGGTCTCTTGATAAGTTATCAACAGTAAGGGTTCATTCTTGTACACAAACTAAAAGTCTTTCTGAAAAGAAACTTCTTTAGCTCTACACTAATTCATAGCATGGTAAATAAAGAACCAATCCATACCAGGATAACATCAAACATTACTAGAGTTAAAACAATAAGGTTCGCAAGTAGGTTCTTTCCACGGATAAGGATATGAAAATTCTTATAAATTCTTTTTTCCTCAACATTTACCCCAGGTGTTTTTACCACAAGTTCAGGAGTCATTTCTTGAGATGGTATTACCAATTTATGAGAAATGTTTTTAGAGATGAAAGAATGTGTAGACCCCAAATCAAACAACACACTGGCATAATCTGAAAAAAAACAAAAAAAGTACCCGATACAACATCATTTGATGGCCCGACATCTGCTGAAGTAGTTCCAAATGATTTCACCACCCCTTTCTGCTTGTAGTCTAACTAATTCCCATCACTCGAGCTCTTTTTCAGACACTCATTTGCATAGTGACCCATCTCATTGAACTTAAAACATTTCACTAACTACAAATCAAATTTGGTCTTAACATCACCTTGATCTTTTTCAGTGAAATCATGAGCCTTATGCCCCATATAACCACATCGGTATCACTTTCTAGAATTTAGAAGACATTCCCCAGCATGCCTTTTACCACATTTATCACAAACTGGAAACATAGTTTTATTACCGTCAGACCTTTTTGAATAATTCTTTCCTTTCTCCTGCCACCTCGGTCTCTTCTTCTGTTGGTTGTTATAGAAAACTTGATCATCGGAAAACTCCATTTCCACCTTCTCAGGACATCAAACAAGCTTTTCATAACTATTGAACTCACAAGAAGCTAATTCCCTTCGATATTTTGGCTTTAATCCTGAGTAAAACCAATTGATTTTAATATCAAAGTCTCAGATAAAATTTAGAGCATACCTTTCCAATCGAGTGAACCTTTCTTCATAGGCATCCACTGAGTCCCCCTCTTGCCTCAATTCCAGAAATTGTTTTTCCATCCTAAGTAAAACAGCCTTAGGAAAATACTTCTCAAGAAACATACCTTTGAATTCATCCCAGTAGAGAGCATCAATATCATCAGCGTCCCTGATATTTTTAACCATCAACCACCACTGATTTGCTTCACCCTCGAAACGGTAAATAGAAAGACGAACCTTTTGATTGTCTGAACACCCCATGACATCGAAAATCTTCTCCAGTGCTTTAATAAACCCTTCAGCTAGCACATGGTCAGATGATCCTCTGAATGATGGGGGACATTGCCTCATGAAATGTTCCACCACTGACATATTCCTCTGCGGTTGATCTGGCTGATCTCGTGCATGGATACATCCACCATTTATCGCTTGATTCAATTGCGCCATTACTGCAAAAAACTGTTCAGTTCCAATTCCAACCATCTCAGGATGCTGATTTGGAAGGTTATTTTCGTATGTATGCCTTTCTAGCACCGATTCCCTATTTCCTCTACGAAGAACCATTCTGAACAAAAATGTCTTAGATGAAGCAACATGGTAATCATCAAATGCTATATCATTTTCAATTTGACCATAAGAAAAATATTTCTGGATAATCATTTAATAAAATTCTAACTCTTAAAGTTATCTAAACCGACCTCTGATACCAACTATAAGACCCCAGCCTTAAACCTTACTTAATCTTGATTTATTACAAGATTACACATTAAAGATCTTTTCAGGTTTAGAGTTTTAGAGAATTAGATCATAAAACTTGCATTACATTCCACATTTAAACAAAGTGGTTACATAAAAGATAGTATTCATTTTTCCCATCAATGGAAACATATTTAAAATAAAACATGGAATCTTTCTTGACACTTCCTTGACACTATCATCAAATCATGTAACTTTCCCTTGACCTGTGAAAATCATTTCAAAAACATGGGATGAGCATAAAAATCTCAGTAAGGGTTATAAAAATATGGAAAGGAAACATGAGTTCATATATACATAATAATGAAATCATACTTTACCCATAAAACATAATCACTTTAACATACCTCATAAAATTATGAATAAATCATAGAAATCATAAGACATAAAGGTAACTTGAGGCATTCATAACATTATTACATATGGAGTAACCCTCTTGGTTACGTTTGGAATACCCATCACAATATATTCCCTAAATCTCATCAGAGAAACCTTAATGTTTAACTCCTTTGCGTTACCCAATGCATTAGATAGCTATATCGGGCTCACCCGCCCTTAGTTTATCACGAAACCACCCATCTTCATAACAATTCCCAAGAACCATAACATAATCATATCACATAAAACATGCATAAAGGAAACATAACATTTCCACATTTCAATCACAAGATATCAATACAACACATTGATATAATAAAAAAATTATGAAAACCATTTTCAATATAAAAATAAAAGAAAAGTAAAACATGAGATTTATTTTTTATTCAAAAAAGTTTATGGCTTGTAGAGGAATCCAAAACTAAAAAAATGGTCATGGCGGTGGAGAAGTCATTGTCGCCGCATACGTACGACAAAAAAACATTCCAGTTGTCATTTAGTAAACGCTTCGTATAAAAAAATATTCCTTTTGAATAAGTGTAAAAATCAAAGGGGTTTATACACCGTATAAAAGAATGTTTTGTATAAAATAAAATATGCCTCAATGAATGGATATTGAGACGAAGTCCCATACCTCGTGTCCGACTTGACTTGATCGTTCTTTAACGTCCTGAATAATAAACTTGAGTTAATTTATAATTTCTTAAGAACCTTTTTCTAGTTCATTAGTCCTTTTATATCACTTATTACTATTTCATGAACACTATGTAATTATTTAATTTAGTAACAGTCATTTTATCGATCATTGGTACTTGAGTCAAAAATAAACTATTTATAATTACAATTTGTTCATGTATCCATTATATTCATAGTTATAATCATGATGTAGATATCATATATATCATATATATCTAGTATATACATTCATTTATAATATTACATAACGTTTAGAGGTAAGAAATGAAATGTACCGTTCATGGAGACAGAAAGCCGTACGTAAGCATGAACGCTACTTTCATTTCTATTTTTTAATTTATGGAATGGAATCATAATGATATAAAGGTATATTATAATTCCATTATAATATCATATATAATATCATTAATTACATCCTTTATACATCCCAAATATGGAATTACCGAATCAAATCTCTTTGAGGGGGCGGTAGTCCGCACTTCCTAAAATGAAGATATCAAGTTTACCCATAATGGAAACCATAAAGGTATTCCATAAATGAGAAATACATAAGCTTATGTAAAAAATAAACATATTATATATCATATATAAATATATTGTCATATTAATGGCCACCTATGATGGGTTTAAATGAATATTGAACAATCATCATTTCCTGAGGCAGAAATTCTCCATCCACGGAAACAGTATGTTCTTTAACCATTAGATGTAGGTGTGTGTAAGTGTATCTAGAATAATTTTTATAACAACATCCTAGTATATGTAAGATACTGGTGTTGTTACAAAATAAATGAATAAAAATAGTTTAGGTGGTTGTATAAGAAAAATAAAACATAAGAACACAAGAGATGACACTACCTTTAAATCATGTAACTCTTTTTGATTTGAGCTCAAAGTCTTCCTTGGGAAGACTCCTGCCCAAAGTGAGGCTTCTAAGAGTAATAGAGGTATGTTTAGAGACAAAATGGGCAGGGTTTGGCTGGGACAAAGCCTTGAGAGATGTGTGTAAGGTGGTAGAGGTGGGGGCCTTTTATAAGAGGAGAGGAGGGGAACTCTTGGAAAGGTATAAAATGTTACTTTATTTTCAAATTCGTTTCGGATTTTAAAGGTCCCAAATTGATTTATTTCGAGGATAAGGTGATAAGGGTTCGAAATATACTCATCCAATAGGTTTTTTACGTGTGTAGGTCTTAGATTTTGCATTATCGTTTCATTTTATTTAAATCGTTAAATAACGAGGAAATCGCTACATCATCATGATGTCATAAATAATTTAATTTATTTAATTTCTAAAAATAATGAAAAAAGTACTATTATGTAGGAAATATTTTGATATTTCCAATGAATGTTTATAGTCCAAAATATCATTTATGTAGACAAAATTAAAAATGTTTTACTCAGGTGATACATTCTTTGTTATATTTAACTTTCTTTAACAATAAAAAGATAAAAAGTCACTTTCACACAAAACTTATTCCATGGGGTGCCCAAGTATGGAACAAGGAATTCCATGGTCGGAAATGAGACAACCAGTAGCATTAGGACACATTTTGGTGTCATTTATTATTATTATTAAATTATTTTATTATTCTTAACAACTCGATTACTCATTAATCATGATAATTAAAGATAATTACCGTCGTTACTATTCATAATGTCCAAAAAACAAAAGAGTCTTAATTACATAATTTGGACCTTATGATTCCAAATATGTAATCCATTTTACCAAATTCCAAACACAGAAATTGCAATAATTTATTAAAAAATAATTTCCATTGTCAAAACAAATAGCAGGTTTTTTAATCAATATCTATAAAAAGTTTGGCATTAGTTTATGCCCAATTCCAAAGTAAAATTAATCCTCATGACCACCATTGGATTAGATGGAAATAATATATTCAGATTACACTTTAAGACTAATTAAAAAGACAATCTAACCATATAAATAAATTAGATGAAAAAGCATTTTTGATGTAAAATGCAGTATTTTTCACTATTCATTAAAAAATGAACATTGTCAAAAAATACCAAAAATTTATCCAATGTAAATTTCAATGTCCCAATCATGAAGAATATGTTCATTTTGACAAATAGAGATTATAAAATTGTCAAAAGTTTGATTTAAAAATGGTTTGCCATCAAAAGTCAATAAAACAATCTTTTAAAAATATTAGTGTATTCCATGCTTAAGATTGGATTTATTCTCATTTTAAGCCTCTAAAACACTATCTAATTCATAAATAAACATAGATAAAAATATCTATTATTCATTACTTACTTGGGATGTTACACCTAGAGTTATGATCATGATTAAATAAATAAATTTCCTATCTCACTCCCTTCATTAGTACATAAATAGAAAATCCAAAGAAATAGTATGCAGAACCACTCATCAATCATTCATCCATAAAAATATCCAGATTAGTGCAACCCATAACAACTAAAAAGTTATTATCCTCCAGGAATGAAATAATATATTTGTAGATAGAATCCATAAAGCACAAATATTGTAAAATTTGTTAATAATATTTGAAATAATATTCAAATATATGAATCCTCATGAAAAAATTTTTTTCAAGAAAAATATGTGGGATTTAATGTGTCTAGAATTTAAACATAACTAATAACAGAAAGACCCCTATACAGAAAAATAAAAATCAATAATGGCACTATTGTTCAATATTAAGGCGTGATATGATAAATTTGATAAAATATGTGAAATCTAGAAATAAAATAATTGTGGTGGAATTATAGTAATGTAAACACATTCATCGTTACAAAAACACAAATAAAATAAAAAAGAAAAAAGCTAAAACAAAAGGCCACACTGGCCAGAAAAAAAGAATCACGTGATTTTGTTGAAATGTTCATGCTAAAAAATTTTATAAGGAGAAAAGTTATTTTTCATTTAATATAAAAAAATTTCATGATATGAAAATTTTCACTTCAGTAGTAAAATAATGTTGCATAGAGTGTGTTGAACATGGTTTCAAATTATAGTTTGATATAATTTTAAATTCGCTAGATTAAAGCTAGTTAATACCTAGTAATAAAAAAATTCCAATGAATAATTTTTTAGGGGGACACCCTGCACATAGAAACTGGAAATGGACAATAAAAATAAATGAAAATGTAAGAGTGAATGAAATAACTCCCCTAATGTGGAAGTTGTTTATTTTATTATTTTAATAAAGTCTCGAAAATGTCTTCTATGTGCATGAAAATTGGATGATCCATTAAAGTGACTAAAATATATAATAAGATAATAGTTATACTTTGATAATTAGAGATGAAAATGATAACAAACCAATTTTGAGATAAGAAATTCTATCTAATAAATCCAATGGTCTGTTTATTTTGGCCCCGATTGAATTCCACATGGAATTTTTTACATATTATTTTCCTACATGAAACTTGAAAATAAATTAAAAAAACAATAATGAATAAAATAAAACCTGAAAAAAATAATATAATATTGGGATAAACCACCAAAGGGTGTAGTATTTTGAAAGTCCACAATTGGAATGTTAGTGATCCACCAATTCTAATACAAGATGTGACTTATTGTATAAGAAAACGGGTGACTATTCATTCCAACATCAGAGTTTTTCCATATTTTTAGTACCCATTGTGTAACATCATGAAAGTCCATATCCTTAGTTTTGGACAACATCTAGAGTACTTACGGTTTAAATAAAATATAGGGGTAATTCCCCTCTTCTTTAGCTTGGGGTTGAGGATGCACAGGTTATGGATATTTAGCTATATTGTGATTTATTTTTAAATTTCAACTGAAAATAAAACATCCACACTGACTGTAGGAAATGTTCCCACATATTATGTAACAACCATGCACAACATGAAACAAAACTCTTCTTTTTTACGGGGGTTTCTTTCTAAATACTCTCTATGAAAGAATACAGATCAGTTGAATCTTCAAAAATTAAATAGGGAGAATCAAAATTAGACTGATTCACATAAAAAATAAAATCATATAAAATAAAATCCTCTTAAATATAGTGAAATTTTTCATGAGTTCGGATTGCTTGCTTATCTAAAATAGTAATCAGAGGTCCTGGGAGTATCTCTTAGACAAGATTGAGGTAGTCAAAATATTCCAACCTCCCTTTTAAACCATCCACATTGGGTGCAGTTTCGTACAAGGAAAAGGAAACATTTTCTTATATTTGATCGTCCTGTTGAAAAATTGAAAAATAATTAAACAATTCCTAACATAAAAATTCATCAAAGGATTTTTTTGAAATGAAATGATCTTCCCAATTGTGCCCAGTTTCTTTATTGTTTTCTTGTTTCATCTCCTATAATCCCTTGACAACATCCCCATAACGTGGATCTTTCCTCTCCAACCATGAATCTAGGGGTAGATCAATTATTAAATTTGAAGACTCCAATTATTTAATGTTGATATAATTGAATAAGAGATAAACATCTTTACATTCCTCAAATAAAGATTCTAGTTTTGTAGTCTTAGATGCTCTATAAATTCATCAATTAGATCTTTGAAATAATTTAAATTTAAAATGGGGAACTCTTACATAAGTATGTAAGAAATACACCTCGCATTATCCTTTTAGGTTTGCGCTGGTCGAATCATTCATTATTATTTTTTGGTTTATTTATAATTTTTGTTTTGTTTTCTATTAAAAAAAAGAAAATAAGATAAAACCAAATGTTTCTTCTAGTGAAATGATGTTGAAATATTGTATTTTCCTTTATATGAGTATGGTCAAAGATACATTTATAAATTACATGATATATCATAGTGGATAACCTCATGGTCTCTACCATGTAATCAATTTCAAGATCCTTAGTGGTTTTTCATTTTTTATGTTTTTTATATTTTTAAAATACTAAAAATATAGTAACAATAGTAAAGAAAATCACAAAAGAATAGGAATAAAAAATGATAAAATAAAAGAAAAATAAAGAAACATATAAAAAGAGGATGAAATAGAAAATAAATAAAGGTACAGAAGAAAATTTAGTAAGAACAATGCTAGATTCAGGTGGATCCACCCTCCACCAGTGTTCATAGGTCTGTTGGAGAATGGAATCAATAATAATATCCACTTAATTTATGACCGATGAATATTATCAAAAACCCCGATAACATAAATAATGAGCTGTAAAACACCGATGCATTTCCGTCCTAAATTTTATCCCATATTGAAAAATTAATCCCTCAACCAAACCATTCAATCTATGATGTCTCCCAAGCTATAATTATCATACTGAGGTTGTTATATCCCACAAACAAACTCATAACCTCAGTTCAAAAAATTATGAAAGGACATGGAAAATAAATGAGGTCTGAATGAAATAAACCATTTTATTTCATACTTGTTCTATCTCGCTCTCTACCTGATTAATATTTAAAATATACGACAATGAAGTATAATAATATCACAATGAAGATAAGATCTCTAGTAATAATTAGGTTTCACTAGCTAAATCAAGCACTAAAAATTAGTTCCCTATTTTTTGAGATTGGATATCACAACATAAAGAAAATAAAAATGAACCAAAAAAGACAATTGTAACAAAAAATAGCGACACTAAAAAGTTATTTATAGAGATGAAACAAAAATTAATGTAGTGAATAAAATGGAAGAGAAAAAGTGGTGGGGCTCCCGTTTCAGGTCTGATATAGTTCATGTTTTAGGGGGTTTCCAAAAAAAGAGGTAGATCATATCATATTACATGAAAATACAAACTAAACTGAAAATAAATGAAATATTAAAAGGAAACAAATACACTTGAAGACCATTTATGCATGTGTCACCATTTATTGGTGAAAACACATTAAATGTATTACATCCCCACACAAAAACCTACGTATCCCCTCACACATTCCCATGATCTCTTTATCTTTGAAAAGCACTCATGAATAGCTCTTGAACCTTCCAGAAAAAACAAAATCGAATTAGAAAATTAAAAAACAATTATAATTACTAATAGATATTAAAATTAATATTACTATTATAAATATATAATAATATATATAAAAAATACCTAATATAATTATTAATATATTAAAATTATAATTACTATTATAATATTTATAATTATTAACATATATTAAAATTTATTGTATATATAAGTGAAAATGGGGGCATGGTTGAGAACAGGAGGGGGTCTCATTTAAGTATAAGAAATTGGGAGAATGGTGGTAGAGCATCAGTATTGGAAGAAGAATAAGGGATCATGAGTTTTGACCTCTATGGTTTGGTATTGCAAGTGGATGATAGTTCTTCTTGTGATTATTCATCTTCTACAAGTGGTTTGGCCTCAACCATGTTAGTGGAAAGCAGGGATGGATTGTGTAGAAATGTCCCATATTCAAATTCAGTGGTGGAAAGGATCTCGGGGAGGCACAATATCTGAGGTGTATCATTTTTATCCTAGTTTGATTTTTAGATTTTGAGGCAGGTTTGGTTTGGTGGTGCGACTAAGGTGTTGGTTTTTTCCCAGATGTGGTTTTTTATTTTGTTGAATTATGGTGTTTTAAAATAGCAGTTTTCCGATTGAATCTATGGTGGTTAGTTGTTTGAATTATCCCTCACTGATGTTTCTATTCAATTGTAGTTGATAATAGGCTGTTTGAGTTTGTGGTTGAGGATGGATGTGAGTTACAAATCTGATAGTTGTGGCCTAGTGTGTCACCAATGTGTTGAGTAGGGTTGACGGTGGATGAGTAGGGATGCTATCAATGGGTTGGATGAAGGATGATGGTGGGTGGTGTAATGGTGATTCAAGGGAATCACTTTTGAAGGAGTCCTAAATTTTGGTTGGGTTGCACCATTGGATGTTTCTAACAGTGGGTGGGGACTCACAATTGGGTCCTCTAGTGATAGGTTTGAAGAAACTGTTGAGTATGGTCCAAATGAGGGTGATGGATAATAGTGGGTTAAGGGGTCACCATTGGCATCCAACTATGGGTGAAAGCTGGTGGTTGGTGGAATCCTTTATTTTTCTACCACAAGTGGCTAACGATAGGTGAGGTAGGTGTAACTCCTAAAAAAATAAAATAGTTTAAGTAAAAAATTATTGAAATAAATAAATTAAAATAAAAACATAATTAACCAAAATGAGAAGGGAAATCAATATGAATATTCAAATTTTAAAATATTAAATACCTATTTTACACCATTATAATTATTAAAAATAGATATTAATATAGATTACCAATTTATATCATGTTTTAACATTAGAATAAAAGAAATTCATAATAGTTAATTTGATAAAAAAATATATATATATATATATAAAAATTATAAAATTAAATAAATAAATAAATCATTAATGAAATAAATAAAATAAAATAATTTAATTGATATTAAATATTACATTTTATTTAATTAAAATCAATAAATTGTTAATTTTTTTAACACATTAAAATTTTCAGTAACAAAAATGTATAATTTATTTATTAACATATAAAAAATGTTTAAATTGATTAATTAATAAAAAAGTAAATAAAAGAGAATAAATGAAAAAAATATAGAAGTAATAATAGAAAAATAGTCAATAGGAAAAATGATAATCAAAACAAACATAAAATTATATAAAATGTAAGTAAAAAAATAGATTATATTAGTTAATTTAAAATTATTTAAAAATGAAAACAGTAAATAGTAAAATAAATTCTTTCAGAAATTTGTTTGTTTTTATAAATTTAATAAAAAAATGACAATAGTTTCAAATTATTCATGTAAAAATATCATTTCAACATAAAAAATTCAATGAATTCATCAAAAACATATTTGGTAATGTTTTTAAACAAAGGAAAGATTAGTGATTAATTTTTCATCAGGCATGTAGCTTCTATCTCAAGACATAGGAGATGTCATAGTGGATTTTAGGGATCTCTTCTCCTCCTATAAGTCTTTTTTAGCTACTTATCATAGTTGTTTTTGTGGTGTGTCTCTTCGGGTAAAATATAATTCTTTCTTGATTTATACTGATTATGGTAACACCATTGCGAAAATTTATGTATCCATTTAACAATGATGGTAGCCTTCATAATCCCATTGAGATCTATTCTCCGATCTTATTCCATTGGACAAACCTTGTGTTCCTGTTGGTGCGGTTTGAGCATTTATTGATGTATGTTATGATTTTCCTTCTATGCTGAATTTTTTTCCAATTGATGTGATTCTATGATGTAAGAAATTATTATAGGTATTCCTTCATTATTTTTATTAATTTTACTTTGTGTATCCTTTGAGGGTGTTTTCATCATGAGTTTCAAGCAGTTATATTCTTCACTTGAACATGTTGGATAAACTGCATTGCTCTTGTTTTTATATATTGTTTTAGAAATGAATGTCATGATATATTTTTATGGGTGGAAATAGTTCTTTGAGAATTATTGTTTCATCCCTAATATTCATAAAAGAAAATGTTATTTTTAAATCATTTTGAAAAGGTTTTATGAAATTGTATTCAAATCATGGTTTTTAATTAAAGGGTTTGCAAAAGATACCACATAAGAAGCCATGTATACTTAGGTGTAAGGTGTAGTAATATACCTCCACTTTTCATAATATTGGAGGGGGGGGGTCACTCATGGGGGATTCTTATTCACCCTTGGCCCATTATTCTAGTGACATGATATGCCTATTGGGAGGTTCAAATTCTAATGTGTTCCTCTACTCCATAGATTCAATGAATATTCCTAGATAATTGATCTGTGAGATTTTCTATGACTCAGTACGAGTGTCCTAAAAAGAATGGCCTATATTTATCCTTGGAAAGAGGTTATATATGATTTATATTTAATGGATTTGATATGATATGTGACACATCCTTTTAATTTAAAAAACTAATAAATATGATATGCTTTGAAAATGTTTTAAATTAGTTATATATAACTGTGGGAAAATGGTAAAATGCTTTACCATGATAATGATATAGAGAATTTTTAACTATTTATCATTCATTGTTTTCATTGAAGTTGATCATGTTCATATTTTTTTATAGAGACGTGATATGGAACAACTTTGTTGGATCCTACTGAGTCTATTTAACTCACACCTTGCGAACACCATCAATGATATATCGACCTTTTCATATCATTTGATGTTGGGAATAAATAGGCACCATGGCGAGTCATTGAGTTTTCTTTCAACTGTTTTTGGGTAGTTGGTGGTGATGTGGTGGGATTTCCACATGCTATCACATGAAGTATCTATTTTGGTTTTAGTTTTCCTTTTCTGTTGGAAATGTATCTTGGATATTGTCTAGATATTTTTGATTTGTATCACTTATGTGGTTTCCATATTGATATCATTCATATTTCTTTATTAATATTTCATTCATTATTACCATAGTGTATTTATAGGTGTATTTTTTCTACATGAGGTTGGTAGAAATCCTTACCTCTATTTTTTTTTGATTTCTTTGTGCTACTCGTCAGCCCATGGGTATCAAGAAATACCTTCAGTTATGCGACGACTCTAGTTGGGTTTTGATTTTATAGGGTATCAATATCAATATCACCACATTGATATATAACCATTACATTGGGAAATGAATTAAACTCTTGATAAGACTTATTTGTGATACCTTGGAAGCATGGCTTTCTAATTTTTTATGGCATCATGGTGAATAACCATGTTTATTATTTTCTATAACGCCTTATTGATGAAATTTGGTTTTATGATTATGAATTATTATATTAATATTGTATCCACACTTAATTTTAAATGTCTTATGTTCTTAAATTCATATTAACCATCTTGTACTTATGCTCACATTTCTATGTTATTATTTATGTTTTCCAATTATGTCATGATACAATGATATCTATTTCCTCAGGTTAAAATCATTAGTCAATGGTTCATGAAATATTAATTCATATTTTATTAGGCTTGAATCCTTTATAATGAGTTCATATTCGTTTTTTAATTTTTAATACCCATATGTTCATATTGTTCTCAATTATGATCTTTTATTTTTATATATTATGCTTACCATTACTGATCATTTGTGATTGACACTTCTTGTATTTATATTTCCCCACATAATGAAGATAAGAAATACATATTATATGTCCAAAAGAGTATATTATATAGATAATTTCGGTGATATATTGATGAAATATTATTGATTTAACATATCTTAGTATATTAAAAACTTTTCTACCAGATCATAAAAAATGATCTTTATTAGTTTAAAATTTATCCCCACTCTCCATAAGTTTAAGCATAAAAGTATATTGGAATGTACATAATTAAATATTTTCTAAAAATAATGTAATTATAGGAATGTTTTTTATCGGATATTATATAATATATCTTTATGTTCTTCTATAAAATACTTTTAATGGATATATATGAATGGTCGAGTGACGACTGTTACTATTGGAAAATTTAACAAGGGTAGTTGTTTCTTCCTGAAGCCTCTAGAATCTCTGTCCCATTATTAGAGCATCTCTCAAAGGCCTTGATATTCATTTTTATCAAAATGTACATTACCAGATGAGAAACTGTGGTGAGTTATATATGGAATTAAAAGCCTTCATATAGACATCTCTACATCATTGTGGTTAAATGGAGATCCTGATCATTGATAATAATAATTCAAACCCTAATAAGTATTATAATATCTTCCAAAAAATAACATGTTCATACATCAACCGAGATAGAATATTTTTCTACCATTATGTGGGATAAATTCCTAAAATTTTACATAATAATAAAAATGGCTGCATATCCACCCTAAGCTGAAGGAAACCCAGTTGTGAAGACCCTTGAGTTATCATCCAGCTTCCACTAAGGAATAACTAGTTGATGAAGAATACTACTCATAAACAGATGTTCATTCTTTACCATAGGTTAGACCATGATTCAATATAACATTTATATAACTAACCTATTGTTCCCTAAACACCTTAAATAAATCATTAAGGGATCATACATCATAACCACAAAAGAATTCATTTTTGATGGAGAGCTATGGAACTCATAAAGTACAACCTCACACAATGTAGACGAATAAAAATCCTCTCTCATAATGACGCCTAATGTTGTTAATCCTCATTCCATATTTAATGAATCACCCTAAACAAATATTTATCAATTAATGTAGAGATAAAATGACCCCTAATTCCTAGCACCATTAGGCCTTGGTATTGATGAGGGTATTAATATCTCATAAATAGGATGCATTTACCTCTATGAAATAAAATGGGGTCCAGATATAGGAGAACCAACCATAAGAAACACCACAACATAATATAAAAAGAAATATGAAATCTTCTAAAAATTAATATATAAAAAATAGGTATATATGTAATTCTATAAGGTAAATACCCAAAAGTAAAAGATAATTTTGTTACATAGGACCAATATAAGGGTCCAATCCACCAATGTCTATCCTGGTCCACATAGTCCTCCCAAAAAACAAAAAATAATTTTATATATATAGTGTGATCATAAACGTGTACTATGTAGGGAAACTGATCACTCTCAAATACTTTTGAAAAGAGAATAATAATGATAACATGAGTTTAAAACTGAAACATATAACATTTAATCATGTTAACTAACCAATCCAACTCATAATATAGAATTGAAACCAAATAACACCATCCAAGAATAGTAAAAAAATTGATTCATATTGATAAAGGGTACCACACAACACTTTCCCACTCATTTTACACTATTACATCCAAACATCATATTTCTTATAGCTTCCGTCTCTTCCTTATAATAACACATATCACAACTCCACAAAATGGACATAATGTCACATATATACCATAGAAAACAAGGCAATGACCTTACAATCTTAACCTAAATAGTAACAAAATTTGATTAATATTGATAAAGAGTATCCCGCACATCTTTTCCACTAGGATTCCACTCTCACATCCAAACATCATATTTCCCAGAGCATCCATCTCATCTGTATATCATTACATATCACTACCTCACAATATGGAAATCATGTCACTTATCTCCCATAGACACCAAGGTACTGAGATCATAATCAAAACAAAAATATTTCGGTATCAAGAATGTGAATGAAAAGAACCTAATTCATACCTCTTACCTTTCCGGACCCCCACCATAATCTATATCATCGGAGATCATCACCCCAAAACATGTCCATCACACCAAATATCACCTAAATAAATCCTTCCAGTCACAGAAAAACAAAAACCAAAGGATTAGGGTATTGTGAACATTAGTGAATAAACCTTGTTACCACAATCCAACATGCACAACCCCCACCATAATCTATCTCACCATAACTCAAAAACCCACATGTTGGCCATAACCCCTATTCTCACCCACGGAAAACTAGGCTATCACACTTCATCTCAGAATATGAAACCATTTACAACACCAATTTTACCATCAAACATTGATCCATAATATCTTGTTCATATCTACTCACCTATAAGGGAGTGCTAAATAGAGTGGGTATCCACTTATATATCCTCACCACTAGGATATTGGTAAAATAACCCTAATATATATATATATATATATATATATATTAATTTTGGAATGTTTATCTCGAGATCATTTAGGTTTATATTGAAATTATAAAAAATGTATAAATATATATAAAAATATATATAGTCTATAAATAATCCCTGTTAATGGGTACATGAAAATTACTAAAGAATAACAAGAACACCACCATTATCATAAGGCTGGCACATTACTTTCCATATCAAAATTCATCACAGTAGAAAATACACAATTGAGATCCCACATCACTGACCAATTTCTATTATCCATCCAATTAATTTCATTCATATTCTATTTTCATATTTCGGATTTTAATTGAACATTAATTAACTATTTATCCCATTCTGAAACATCATGAGATTTTATTATATTTATTTTTTAAATTAATTTTTTTGATATCCTTTATGGTAAAAAACACCATTTCTAGATTTTATTACATGCTAAAATTATTTCATTCAATATAATGCATGACACACAACACCATGATTTAGTGATCCATAAAATAATACTATTTTAATTTTGACCATCACAACCTAGCTGTTAAATATTTGGGTACAAATATTATTAACTAATTTTTTAAAAACACAAACACACACACAGACACACACAGACACACACACACATATATATATTAAACAGTCAATATAAATTTATTTATAAATTATTAGTAAATAATTAATAAATTTTTATTAAATTGATTACATTAATCAAATATAAGTTTTATTCAGAAAATGAAATAATATCTTTTTATGAAAAAATATTATAATTTATTTATTGATATTTCATATAAATTAAATGAAATTCATTCTGAAAATCATCATATTGAAATTTTCTTATTGGAAAATTTTGTTTTTTTTAAATATTTTTATTTTTCTGTTAATTATGAAAAATATTAACATTTGAAAAAATATCATCTCATGTCAATAAATTAAGAACCATAAATGACAAATTATCTTTTAATGTAACATAGGTTTCCCTAAAATATATTTAATATTTAAAAATACTTTTTTAACTTCCTTTATATATATATTTAGTCTATTTTTATTTTTGGGTTTAAAAACAGATATGTCTAAAAACTATTTAAAAATGTATAATTTTTCCCAATTTTAATAAATTAAAATAATCCAAAAGAATAAATAAATAAATTAAGTTGTCTAAATTTATATAAATCAAATTAATTTTACATTTATAGAGATATTATTAACTATATATATATATAATATAAAATCATCATTTTCATGGAAAATACATTTATCAAAATCCAACGTTTTTGTCACTTTTTTCAATTTGGTTTTAAATTAAATTTTTAGATATATCAATTGAATATTGAAAACTGGATTCATTAATTGGAATAAAATTAATTTATATTATCTAATAAGGTCAACTTATTTTTTTATTATAATGAGTATTGAAAATATTAAAAATGATTAATTGTGGTTAAGTTGAAAATGAGCTTTCCATGGGAGAATCTAAATTATTAAGTGGTAAATACCCTAAAATTATGAAACATAAATTAAATGGAAAAAATATACCTTATCACCGCTAATATTTATTAATGAACCATTTTGAATCTATTTTCCTCATAGAAAACATGTTTTCAACTTTTTCTTTTCCAAAATTATAAGTCTGACGCTCACATCACTTATAAAAGCCCACCCCTAATCTCTTTTCATTACACACCCAAAAGCAATTATATAGGAAAAGTACTATCATAATCCCATTAATAATTTCAGCCTCTAGTCCTAGAGGACTTATGTTTTTTCAAAAAAAGCAACTTAATAATTAGTTAGAAGGAATCCAAAAAAATGTTTTCTAATGAATGTGTATCATCCCAAAATGAAAAATTAATTTTATTTCATTCTCCACCTCCTTAATTTATAATAAAATCATGATTTAATAATAAAAATATAATAAAAAATATATTAAAGTGTTATTATGTAATTATAATGAACTACATCCATATCATATTCCCTTACAATTGAAACCAAAATGTCTATCATGTGTACGACAATATATCTCATCACAAACCAACATTGTTCATTTTTCATAAAAATTTCCCAAGTATTTTTATTATTATGGATTTATGGTATATATATATATATATATATATGATATTTTCATTATAATTATAAATTTCTTTTTTTAATATATAATAATAATTTTTTCATTTCATTCCATGAGTTATATGACAAGGTTGTTTGTGTGTGTTGTGGACTACCACCGCACAAAGCCATGTAATTAGTTATTCACATAATTTTTATGTAGATGTTAATATGGATAATTATAATTAATATATCTGATGTTTATGACCTAAAAATAATTTTTAAAAATTTAAAAGTAGATATAACTTCGTAACATATAACCCATAAAGATCACACAAATGTACTCGTGTATACAAGGAATAATGCCATGTGATCTGAATATTTATGATTTATATGAAATAATAACTATTATTTATTGGTGAAATATTATTGATATTTCGATTTTTTTCAATGAAAAAATTGAAATAATTCTCAGGCGTACTTATGGCCTACTGTCTCCATAAAAGATATAAATCTTTTAGATATCTAACTCTAATGGGTTACTATAAATTCATATACAATATTTATATCATACTTAAAATTATTTAATTTATAGAACCCAAATAAATGTAAAAAAGTACCTAAAACACAAATATAAAAAATATTGGAAAAGTGAAGCATTTATTAGCCGAAACGGCACTTTAATAAGGAATTGTTAATAATTGAGTAATAAAAGGGTATGAATATGTCACATGTGGTATTTTATAAATGAATACTGAATTTTAATATATGTATAATGATATTATATCTGTTATAAATTAGGGATGAATGTGTATGAATGATATTGAGATAGAAGGTAAGGGATTTCTATCTCACTTTTAGTTTTTGTGAGACAAATGCAATATTCACCAAATGATTATTTTATTTCGTTTATATATTAACCATTAATGTATTAAAAGATTATTCTTATGAAATTATGTGGGTTTTCACATAAATTTTAGAATCTCTATTCCATGGGGTTTATTATTCAAAATATTATAAAACATTAAGGTATCTCTTTCTTAGTTTCTCTTCATTGTGACATATATTATGTTATGCATCTATCTTCTTTTATGATGTGTATATACATACCCATTTACCTATAGTATAATTAACTTATTTATTATAATTATATTTTTAATTTAATTTAATGTTGTTACTTAATGGGTATTACAATTATATACTATTAAAGTGGTAAAAAAAATTCTAATAATCTCATCATTTTTCATGATTGATAATGATTATGTTTTTTTATAAAAAAAATATTATGATCGATCAATAATAAATTCAAAAATTTTATTATCTGATATTTATTCCATGAGAATACATGTTATTCCTTAATTTTTCTTTTTTCTATGTACTCATGATTTCAAAATATGTTTTTAATGGAAAATCATATTTAATTATATATTCGATCAAAAACCCATTTTCCTTCAAGAATTGTTTGTTGAAAAATTGTTTTTGAAAATATTTTTTAAATTATACAAATGATTTTTAAAATACATTTCACCCTTGTTTATATTTTTAGAACTTTTTTAATGGAATATTAGTGGCATATTTGAAAAAATTCAAATTGTTTTTTTTATATTTGAAAGGAACATAATTTTTTCTTGTGTATAGTGTAAATGGAACTATTCTCTGCTAAAACCAATAATTTCCTCAAATATTCTTTTATAATCATCAAGGGTAATTTTGAAATAAAATGTTTTTGAAAATGTTCTAATGTTTTTAAAAGTTTTTTCAATGATGAAATGATATTTTTGTTGATTAATGTTTTAAATTATTTTTAAATCACCATTTTTTTGATGTTGTTATCAATGAATATGATATGAAAAATATTTTATGAACTATTATTTTTATAACATGTTTTTAAATGAATAATTATTTACTTAAATTATTTTTCCAAATGATATTTCAAAATAATTTTCATTATAATATGTCATCCATTGAAGCTACTTTTGGTTTACTAGGGATATTTTTCAATAATTCCATTATTACTCATTCTCTATATAGTTTATGTTTGTAATGATATTATTTTTATGAATCCTATTTCACTACCAAAAATTATAACATGATAAAATTATTATGAAACATACTTGTTTTTTCAAGGGCTATTCTTTGATGAAATGATTAAATGAATATGAAACCACTTACTTTTCTACAAGTTACGATATAGTCAATGTTTTATAAATCCCAATTCATTTCAAGGATCAACATATAATTAATATATTATGATACTATGGAATAAACATATAATATTTATTATGTGATGGGGGAGACCTATATTTCCCCCAATGAATTGTGCAATGAATTATATCTCATTAGGTAAACATGATTGGAACATGGCATGAACTCAGTTGAGTAAGAGACTTTTCCTCCTAACATGGTCTATGGAGTGAACCGTGACCACTATCATGGTTTGGGGGAGTTAACCAATTACATTATGTTATGTGTCACAATTATCATTGAATTATAGGAAAATTAATGTATAAGATTATATTTATTACACAATTCCATTTTATGTTAATGTTATACTATCATAGCTTATTCTCCTTCATTAAAATATGTCGCATGTGTTATTAACTACAATGATTTTTTCCATTTCCAATGATTGTGATATTTCATAAGATAGTTATGGTTTTAAAATGCCAATAAATTATTCTCATACCCTTATGATCATTCCTTTCTTATTTGATCATTGATATATCAACTACATAGACCTACTGTGTATTTGAACTCACACTTTTGTATGTATCTTTTCCACAAATTATGATGAATGATTTTAAGTAAGGTGTGTTTCGAAAGAGTACCAAAGGGGAAAATATTCTTGGATTATTTTTAATATCATTCACCAAATAAGAATATTATGTTTATATTCTCAAAATAAATTAAACTATTATGGTCCTTGCGTAGGTACTTTTACAATGCATTGAATATTCATCTAAATTAATGGAATAATTATTTAATTAAATCATGGGATGTTAATGTTTTTATCATAAAATAGGATTACTCAAAATGTAAAAAACAATATGAGAAAACAATAGTGATATTTCTAGGGAAATTTATAGGTATACTCATAGTGATAAGTCTATGTATAAGTCAAATTATAGAAAATTGTGGTTGATTTTTTGTATAGGACAGAGTGAGTAGTTTCCATGAAATTTCATCATTTTCTAGATACTATAAAATTACATGGATATAGAATATATATACCCTGGTGTAATTGCTATAGAAAGGTTGAATTTAGCAGTAATCGGTCTTCAATAGGTGCACAACAATGAGCCTTACTGCCACAGGGTTCGACCCTTTCAGGGATATGATTTAGAAATTTCATTAACACATTATGAACCATAATTAATTATTTAAATAATGACCATGAATGAACGTATATATTCCATAGTGTCCATAAATTTAAAAAAGGTCTCATGATTAGTTATTTATATTAGTGATTTTTCATGATGATGTGGTTCCCCAGTATTATTATTATTTCTTCGACTATATTTTTTTAGTAAATGGTTTGAACAAGGAAGAACTAAATAAATATTAAATATGTTATAAAATGAGTTGATGAGAAACCAAATGGGTTTATAACTAGAGTGAATGATATTTTCATTATGCCAAATTATCTATCGTGATATATAATGAATAACATGCACATTAAGAAATTCCCAAAGTTACTAAAGAAGATAAATATAGTGATCGTTGAGATTTTGGTTGGTGGAGAACATATAAGAAAGAATATTTCTTTTACTATATGTCAATAATATGGGACGAAGTGAAGATTAAGAAACAGAGAAATTAATTTAATATTTAAAATAATTTTTTCAATTAATACAATGGATGAAAATAATCAGCTTTTTATGATATAATTGACTGTTTAATGTTTCAATTATGGAATGTAGGGATGTTATTAAAATATGTATACTCTAGGTAATAATAAAGAATTTAATCATCCAATTTTTACGAGTAATGATATTTCTATTGATGATGAAAAATCTATGAATGAAATATGAATTGAAGGAATTATAAATGAATAAGTTGATGAATCATAGTTAATGGATTAAGGATTAGGTGGAATAATTTAATGTTTTATATATTATAATTTCATAATTATGTTATATGAATCATAATATATATACAGATTTTTTTAGAATTTTTTCATTTAATATTTTCAAGAATATATGGAATGTTTATATTGACATAGAAAATTGATTTAACGTCAAGATGATATTTTATGTAAAACATATGGGGAGGAAAAGATAACTATTAATATTATCTTGATGTTGAATTAATTTTTGTTAGTTGGGATAAAGAGAATATTTAGATGGATAAAGTAAATTTGAAAGTATTTATATGTTTGAAACTAATTAGTGATTTTATAAAAATTGATTGTGTTTACAATATTTTGGATTCATTGTATATATTCAATAATATATGGTATTGTTTAAGGATTAAAGAGACATATAGTTTTTTAATGCATGCATGTTTTCATGAGGGATTTAGGGAAAATTATGTTTTTTTCATATTTCTCAAGAATATATGACCAATCTGTTGATATATATTGTAAGTGAAAATTTGGATCTACATAAAGATATTTAAAGTATTAATGTAAAATTTATATTGGGAAATTTATAGACCTTATTTATAAGTGTGGATTTTGGATGGGCTTTAAGTTAAATAATATTTAGAATAATTTATATTGATGTTTGGATGATATTTTAGAGATTAATGTATTACAACACCATGTAAAGGATCATTCATATTATATAACTTATTATAATTTTTTTTATGATGATAAAAATAGATACAAGGAATGAATTTTTATTCAATTATTGTGTTTGTGATATACTATAATTTTATTGAAACAAATCCATCATCATTTATAGAATTAAGAGATAATGTGGATATTTATTCACAAACAAAAAATGGATGATATTCTTCTTATTAAATAGAATGAAATAACATAAGGATATATTCTCATAAAAAAATTATCATCATTAAAAAATGGATATAAGGGAAAAAATTCATATTACCTTCATTGTTGATAGATCAATGGACTTTTTACAAATCACATATTTATGGATTTGTGGTGGTTAAATTTATTATATACTTGATCTCCATCACTCTCTATTTGTCATTGGAAGTTAGTTTTCTCTTATGTACATTAACATTACACCAATGTTATCCTTATGTGGAATCTACATTATGTGTTACATCTATTAACCTTTATATTTTCAAATTTACTTTTAAATGAATTAATATTTTTATTATATACTGTATGGGTTTCTATGATTGAATTTTCAAATATTTAACATTTGATGATCAAGACAAATTTTGAGACCAAAATTCAATTTATGGGGTTAAAATATAACGTCCTGATATTTTACAATATATAATTTTTTAAATTTATATATTTTTGATATCTTTAATTAAATGAATAACCATGTTTTTATTGAGTGACACACAACATTTATTTTCTTCCGTATCGAGCATGACAGATGAAATCAAGAGTTAGCGAGCAATGAAGTAATAATATTTTAAATATGACCATCAAAACCAGTTATTTTAATTGTGGGCTTGAATCACAGTAACAAATATATATAAATTTTTTTTCCCTAATCCATATAAATTTTATAGATGTTAATTTAATAATCAGTCATTTTCCAATGAATTATTTATATTCATCATAATATTTTTTTCTTCAAAATTAATTTAAAAGCATTTTATGAGAAACTAATATTATTAATTTATGGATATTTTAGAAATATTATTTTATAATATGAAATTAAATTTTTAAAAAAATCTTATATAAATTAAATTATCATAAAATATTTTAATTTTTCGATAATGAGTTATTTTTCATTGAATTGTAAAAAATAGTGATTTTTAAAACAATCATCCATTTTCAGTTAATTACTTAATTTAAACACCCCATTAAATTTTATTGTAAAAAATTTATTATTTAGTAATATTTATGGAAAATAATTACCTTATAATAAACATTATATATTATTTTATTATAAGTTTATTTTTATGTTTAAAAAATAAGGATTTTCCAATAACTAGTTTAAGATGCATAATATTTTACTATTTTAATTACAAAAATAAATTCATAATGAAGACTGGTTTAAATGATATTTATAAATTTTATATCAATAATTTTAATTTTAATTAAAATAAATATTATAATTATACATATTATTAATATGAAATATTAATGTTCTTCTAAAATACACAACTCATAAAACATGTTTCTCATCATGCATACAGAATTGGTTTTTAATTTAATTTTTACAATTATGTGAATTGAATTTCATAAAATTAATTTCATATATTTAATAAGAATAATTTATATTATCTAATAATTTTTAAATAATTTTTTACCATAATGAATAATAAAAATAGTAAATATTATTTAATATGGTTAAGGTGAAAATGGTGTTACTAGGGGTTAAACTAAACGGATAAGTTCTATAGTGATGTAGAAAATTTTAAAAACCCTATTTTATATCCATATTTTTGAATTATGACCTCAATTTTTAGAGAATGGAACATTTTGGAGCCTTTCAGATTGAAAAACATTTGGGTACAAATTTTTATTTTCAAATATTATATATGTGACACACACCACTCTTATAAAAGGCCACCCCAATCCTCTCTTATTAAAAAATCCGAAACCAATTGGTTTCGAAAATAATATCCCAAATAACATTATTAATTCCCTAATATCCTAATATATTCCTTACATTGGTCATAAATGTATCCAATGAATCCTTTTGGTTCAAACTAAAAGAACATTTTTTTGAAGAAGAGGTAGCATCCTTAACCGAGCATTTTATTTTATTTCATGTTCCACATATTTAAACTATCATAAACGATGATGATATATTAAAACATTTTATATAATATACATAGATTTTGTTATTTTAATCTCACGACCTAATTCCATCTCATTATCGCTCAAATGGGAAACAAAATCATCAATCGTGTGTATAGTAGACTATAGCCTTGCAAACCTCTGTACTTCATTTTACATTACCATTTCTAATGAATATTTATTATGATGGATTTAAAGTATATAGAATATATATTAAACATAATTATAATTATATAATTTTTATATCTCATATACCCAATGTATTTATATTCCATGAGGTATATAACAATGTTAGTCATGTGTACAGTGGATTACTGCCTCATGAAGTGATGTCATTTTTTCTTCACATACACTTTATGTAGTAGGTAATAAAGATATTGTTAATTAAAATTTTTGATATTTATGAACTATAAATACCTATTGAAATTTAATATCACATATTAATTATTTCCTTTCATCCCGTCATATACAATAGCTTCTCCCTTGTGTATGACAAACTACCTCCTCACGAACTGATGTGATGTGTTTTTCATTTCCATTTTACAGTGATAGTATTAAGGATAATTAATTAAATATATGATATATAATATATAATATTATATATTTATGATATTTTAAATTATTATAAATTTATAATGGTGATATATTTTTTAAAAAGCATATCTTTTCTCTGCTCATGAAATGAAAACAGTGTTCATGCGTACGTATGATGTACTCTATCCATAAATGGTGTAAATAATTTCTATATCTAAATATAAATGATTAATATATATATGAATCTGTAGAATATATGATATTTTTATCAAGTGTTAAATTATTTAAATGATATAACCTGGCTAATGTGAAAACATACTGAAAACATAAAACCAAAGCATACTTGAAAAATAATGTAATTCTTATATGAAACCTAACATTAACAAGGAACTAAATATAAATGGTTATTAAAAGGGTATATGTATATCATATATTCTATGGTATATATTAATATATTTCAATGATATATTAATAATAAACTTTTATCTATTATAAAATAGGTTCGATATTGTTTGATGGATGTTGATACATAATAGAAGGGATTTTTGTCTGATGCTTATTATCAGTGAAACACATGCTATATTCACGACATGATTATTTTATGTGGTTTATATACTATAAATGAATGTATTTTATATTTTAAATCCCAAAACATTTGTTTATTTACATATCCATTTGAGGATATATATTTTATGGGGTTTTTTCTTTAAACGATTCCAAAGTTGTAAGGGATTTTTGACTTATTTTGTACTCATTGAGACTTATGTTATGTTACACACATATCTTATTTTAGGAGGTGTATTTGAAGAAAATTTGACAAGTAGTATGATGAATTTTTTATTCTATTTTTATTTTAAGTTTTATATAATTATATTCTTTCATGGGGCTTATGATTTAAATATACCATTGTGTACATATTTTATATTAAAATCTCATTGTTTATCAGGATTGTTTATGATTGTGTTTATGATGATAAAATATTATGATCCATATCTATTGAAAATTATTAATTTATTATCCACTATTTTGGGAATGATAATTTATATTTTCCCTTTATTTTCCACTCTTTTTTTACACTATAGTGAAATGAAATATTTTTTTAAAAACTGTCTTTCATTCTCTCTTTAGTCAAAACCATATTTTTATTCCAAACCCATGAATTATAAAAACAAATCTCAAAAATTAATTTAAAATAAACATATTGATTTGTAAAAGATATTTTTACGATTGATTTAATTTTTTTATAAAATTTTAAAATAATATTTGGGTTGTTTTCCAAATAAATCTCATTTGGACATACCCAAAAATGTAGAAGTACTCATCAATTTAAGGTATAATACAAGAATAGAATTATCCACCATCATAGAAAATTATTTATTTGAAGATTACATTATAATTTTCTAGGAAAATTTTCAAAGAAATGGATTCTCTAAAATAATTATGTTTTAAAAAGTATTTTTCAAACCCTAAAGGATATTTTCATCAAGAATTATATTAAATGATTTGTAAAGTATCCTCTATAATTTATGATAGTTATTTTTAATGGAAGGAATTTCCAAAATATTTTATTAATGCTTTATTTTAAATAAATATTTTCAATGAATGGTTATTTTCCTAATTAAATTCTCCAAGTGATATTTTAAAATAAATTTCAATATTATATGATATCCTTTGATATAATTTACTATTTATAGGGGATATGATCTAAGGATACAATAATTCTTATTAATAGGTTTTTTTAATTATGTTGTAAGTCTGTTTAGAAAAATTATCTTCCATGATTTACACAATGATAAAAATCTCATGAAATCAACTTCTTTTGACACTAGATATAATTTTTTTTAAATGATGAAATGGTTATGAAACCAATTTATTTTCTACAGATTATGTTCTGATAAAATGTGTAAGAAACCCATTTGATCTCATGGGATATGATGTGAATAATATTTTTTTCAAAATGTTTCACACATTTGTATGATTTTATTATGTGACATTTGGAAAAAATATATCCATCCGATGCATTGGGTAATGATTTATATTTCATTAGATATCCTTAAAGGGAATAGGGAGTGAAATCAATACAGTAAGGGACGTTGTTTGTAATGATGATCTTTAGAGTGAACTTTTACTAATATGATGTTTTTTGGAGTGAACCCTTTCCAATATGATAGCCATGAATGTGATCCTTGGTAACTATGGAAATTAATTTCTATGCTTATCTGTATGAACAATTCGATGTCTTGTTCGTATATTATGAACTCATGGACTATATTTGTTGATTCCTTTATGATTTGTATGATATAAATTTCTATCATAAATATCATGAATCAGGATAATGATCTGTGATATGTATGATATGGGTTTAAAAATTAAGCTAAGGTTATTATAACCTTATACACATGTTATTTTTATTGGATCATCGACATCTCAAACAGTTACCCTTACTAAGAATTTGGGCTAAGAATTTCTTATAATTCCTCTCTAATTTTTTATGACTGGTGTTATATAGAGTATTTTTATGGGGATTAACAATGGGTAAGATACATATTGGAGATTTTTAAGATCGTTCACCCAATAAAATTATTGAGTTTTTAGTTTCTAATTACAGTAAACTATTATAGTCATTTAGAATGTAATTTTGTAATGTATTGAATATTAATCTAAAAATATGAAATATTTATGTATGAAATTTCTGGGTTGTTATACATTTGATTTCAATAATTTATAATAAACTCAATTTTTAATTGGGAAATAACCATAATAATTAACCACGTAAACAATCAAACATACCATCATCATTTGAAAGAATAAAATCCCAAACATACATAAAATTATTATGTATATCTATCACACACATTACCACCCCATAACATGGTAACATCTCAATTCATATTGACACCACATAACCTCAATCAATGATCACACCTCAACACACACCATCCCCACCCTAACGCACCACAAGGTCCCACAATTAGCACCAAACACCCCACACAAACCAAAACATAGTCACATAAAAACAAAACATTACACTAATAACATTACCAAACATTCGTTATGATTTTTAATAAAGGATCATTTTTATGACATTAAACATCATTACTTTTGGAATTCTCACAAAATCCATAATACAAGGGGAACCATTAAATTATCTAAATATAATTGTTCAACAAAGTTCCATTTTATGGTGATGCCAAAAAATTATAAATATTAAAGGGTTTCCAAACCCATTAAATATCAGTACATTTAATAAACCTAATAGAACACTTTTAATTAGGGAATTTAGTCCATATAATCTGATTAAAGGAAAAAATCCAGGATATAAAAAAATTAGAAACATCGAATTTTGAAATCGATTTCCATTAAACTGGTTTTTTATCTTAAATAAGTTTGGAAGAAACCATGCTTCCAAAGATAAAAAAGAGATATATCCTCTGAAGTGATAAATAGTTCTGTGAAAGAAGGGATTCCCTACCTCACAAAGACATTTCAGATCTCACTGCGCTCCATAGGAAGAAGAATTAGAACATGAAAATCACAACCGCAAGAAGAATCCATTGATCAGCATACACCGCATCAAGGGAAAGTAAAAAAATAAATCCCACAGACACCCAAAACCAAATATCCAACACTTTAATCAATCCTAGGAAGAAGAACTAAATGAAATTCATTTGTAAGATAGGTGGACATACCTCTCTCTCCATAATTCAAACACAAGAACATGTAAAAAGGGAGAATATGAGCAGGAATACCACCCAAAGGTTCATAGGGTTCCTCCAAAAAACTAGAGTGAGAATGTTCTAAATAAGGATAAAAATTTAATGACAAATATATAGAAATACATATAACTCTCTCTATCCACATTTCTAATTGTATTCATAACATGAATTACATAGGGTACTGTAGATTATATACCATGAATCCAATTTATTTCTGGAATTCCATATATATTCATTTTTTTGAAAATTATGTTTCCATAAAAAAGAATAATTACACATCATGAATTCATTTCATATATTACTACTAAAATTCAAACATATTTCATTAAATTGGTTGGCTACACAGTACATGAACCGGATAATAATGATGTAAATTCATTTCGCATCATGTATTACTTACTTCGTGACTCTTTCAACCTCAACCACAACAGAACCTCATAAAAACTCTTTAGATTATTTCCAACAACAAAAATGTCAATATAATAAGTTGGGATGGAACCCAATATTTACAACATATGTAAAGACCCGTAAAAACAAATTCAAGGTAAATTTATTCTTAATTTTCATTGGGATTTTACAAGAACGCAGTTTTTGACAGCACCTGATTCCAAGGCCCGGTGTTCCCAGAATCATTGTCCAAAATTTAGCTCAGGTACGTTCAGTGAACAAACAAGCGGGTTTTCAAAACTTTTGGACCAGTGATTGAAATCGAATTCCGAGGGTACCGATGGAATCACAACCCCGATAATTGCTTAAGAACACTCTTTTCGGAGTTGCGTTTTCTCTGGTAAGGTTATTAATTATTTGGGTTAACAAAAGAATAAAATAAAATATTGTGCAAAAGATTTTATTTTTATTCTATGTATTGTTAACCTAGGCGTGGTGGTTGGAGTGGGACCCATAGATATCCTAACTCCAAGGTAGGATATTAGTTAGGTGGGGCCTACATGAGCCCCACCCCCTTTATTTCCTTTTACCTCCCCCGTACATTTAATTTGGTAACTCGACCACAACCCCCTCTTTAATTCCACGTCAAATCACACGTTTAATTGCATTATTAAATGCCTCATTAATTGGTCAACTCTTGATAATTAAATCGTGATTTAATTTTGAATTTAAAAACAGATGGCATGAGTAATAAAATAAGGCAACACCATATTTTATTATGGTTGTTTCGTTGTGTGAGAGGGATTGGGAGAGGAATTACTCAAATCCTTGAATCTTCATCTTCTTCGTTGGAGAACACGAAGAACGAAGAAGAATGCCAGCCTCCGACGGAAGAAGATGAAGAACGCTAGTTCCCCAGAGATCGACGACGCGACACCATGTACCGCGACGCCGATGATCCTCCTTCCGCGACATCATCTACCATGACATCCCTTCCCCGCAACGAGCATTCGTTCAACAATGCTTGAGGTATGGTTTAATTACTTTTTGTTCGCGAAATATCCTTTTCAATTCTTCATCTTTATTTTTGGGCTGCTTGATATCAACTTATTGGGAGGAGGTCGGACCGCATGAACACGGCCGACTCTCTTTCCCCCCTTTTGTTGTTGCGTTGTTGTGGTTAGAAAGAAGACGGTGCAGTGCAACGACACCACACGGAATCATGGAGAAATGCGGCAAAGATGCGCGGCGCCAATGCGTTGCGCCGTTGAGGCCAAACGAAGCCGCATCCGGAGTCGGGCCGTAGTTAAGGGGCACGGCACCGTTGCGCCGCGCCGGCGAACCACGAAGACACCTTGACTGAAGCAGGGCTGCGGCGGAGGGGCGCAGTGCCGTTGCGCCGCGCAGGCCCGACAAGGCCGCATCTCGAAGCCACGACGGTGGAAGGCCGGGCGGCTGGAACCACCGGCCGTCAGCACTTCGGAGGGGCAGGACCCCAACGGTCCCGCAGAAGCAGCACCGGCCGGCCAGACCAGGCCGACCGGCTTCCAAGAAATAGGGGGTCGTAACCCCTGGCTGGCCGATGGAGCAGCACCCCACGTAGGGGCCGCAGTTACTCAAATAGGGGGCAGCCCCCCCCCCCTTCTGCTCAGCTCGGCGTGGCCGAGCTGGCCACGCGGACCACGCGCGCGCGCCAGGCCGGGTCGGGCCGTGACCAGACCAGGCCGGGCTGCACCGGTAGGGTCGGGTCATGCCCACTGGGCCGGGACACACCATAATGTGTCGGAACCAGACTCGGTTTGGGCCGACCCAGGGGGTCTCGGGCCTGGTCGGTCCGGGCCCAAAACCCCCTAAAACCAGACAGGTTCATTCTTTTGCCCATATCCTGGGCTACTGACCTCCGATCGACGCACTGTTAGTTTCGATGCGATCCTTGGATTGAAAAGGTCGTTTAGATATATTAAACTCAAGGTTTTGGAGAAATTTGGGTATGGTCGAGTCGGTTCGATCACAAAACTAAACCGGCACTCGGAATGAAGAAGCTTATTACTTGAGCTCTGGATGTCTGAGTGACGTGCCGTCGACTTTTATGGATTCCTCTTAGTGAGATGGACCTTTTGGATTACTCCGCTCGAGGTTTGGACACATTTGTAGTGCGTTCGGGTTGGTTTTGACTTAAAAACCAACCGGTCCCCTGGAACGAAAATGCCAATAACTCTCAGACCGGGCATTCGATTGACTCACCGTCTGTCACATTGAGTTCCTCTTGTCGATATGGAACTTTAAGATACATAAACTCCAGACTACGTGTCAGTTTATGTATCGACCCCTTGTCTCGAGGAGCGGACCCTCCCGGAACGAGCATGCTGTGTGTCGGAACCTAGAGCTGGCTGCGACTGCGACTATAAAGACTACAATGAAATCCTATGTGTGTTCGGCAACAATGAAGCCCATAGTGAAATCCTATGTGGGTTTGATGGCGATGAAGACTGCACTGAAATCCTATGTGGGTTCGGTAGTGATGAAGACCGTACTGAAATCCGATGTGGGTTCGATGGCGATGAAGACTTCACTGAAATCTTATGTGGGTTCGGCAGTGATAAAGACCGTACTGAAATCCTATGAGGGTTCGACGACAATGAAGACTGCACTGAAATCTGATGTGGGTTCGACAACGATGAAGACCATACTAAAATCCTATGTGGGTTCGACGGTGATAGAGACTGCACTGAAATCCTATGTGGGTTCGGCAGCGAGGAAGACCATACTGAAATCCTCCGTGGGTTCGACGACAATGAAGACTGCACTGAAATTCTATGTGGGTTTGGCAGCTTGGCTGGTTTATTATCCTATGTGGGTTTCAGCTTAGATGAATCAGTGGATATATCTAATCGTCTCAATCACTGATGAAGTATACCTGTGTGAGCTGAGTCTTGACTTCAATCAATATCTTCGATATGTTTTACTTACTATCCTGTGTGGTTTGGGTTGTACTTCTATGTGGACGTGATCGAACATGGGCTCGGATGCTGGAGCCAAACTAGAATTGATGACTTAGGTATATGTATGGGAATATATGTAATTAGTGTTGGATGTTACTTTGTGATTGTATCTTTATTTTAGGGATTACCCATTGTGGATTCTAGGAGACCTTCGGGGGTCTCGAAGTCCTTACTGAGTAGCATATACTCACCCCTGCACGGGATATGTCTGCACTACGTTGTGTTGGATGTAGATGACGGACAGTGCTGATTGTGGTTGGGGATTGGGGAGCAGGTCGGTACCTGGAGGTGGACCACTGGGTGAGATGTACACGGAGCGGACGATTGGACCTGAGGAGCGGTGGAGGCTATCTGTACCCACCCTTCAGGTGGGACTTCTAGTGGACGGCTCGACGTTGCTGCTTTACTTTCAGTTGATGTACTTTTTTTCCAGTTGTACTTTACGTTCATTTTGGGATTGTATTCTGGCCCACTTACTTTTCCGCACTACTTTTGTATCCATATTTACTTAGTGTTTACGTCTGCCTGCATACTCTGTGGTGTTTGTTTACTTTATAAAGGCAATTCCTTCCCCTTTTGTCGGGATTTAGGCCTTGGTGCTAGTCGCCAGCCCCTAGCCTATGGGAGGCAAGCTTGGGGTAGTCATGACACTGGCCCTAAGGATGGTTCGTGACATCATACTCATATCAAATGATTTTCAGCCTCAATAATTGAAAAAAACATAATAAAATATCGGTGGCTTAATTATCACCCCACATGATACCTCTCAATGACATTTTTATATCTCATCAACAATGTCAACCAAAAATCCAACCCAAAAATCCCACAACAAACATTTTAAAATCACCTTACTTAATATCTCGATGAAAACACCCCACATTCGACACCGTCCATAAATCCTAAAATTTTCATAGAACCACCTCACTCCCAAACCAACCACTTCTAAAATCAATTAGTAATGCCAAAAACATCACATATAAATTTGTCAATTTTATCTTCCATAAAATTTTATTATTCTTTTTGGGAAGCACTATATTTCCCACATAGTTTCAATCATGTTAAATTATATGTTTTCTTGATTAAGAATCTGGACCTCCTTATTTCAAATATCATAAGTTTTATCACACCTCATAGGACAATAAAAGATTCCATCTAATAAAGCATCTAGATCCATCATCACACAACAAATAAAAAACATACCAAATAAAAACTCAAAATCGCTCTGTGTAATATGCACACATTGACATCCATTACTCCGAACTAATCTCCTATAGTCCATCATTCCTTCAAAAAACATGAATAAATATAATGGTCCATCCAAATATAACATTATCTAAATTATCCATGATCTTTACTTGTTACTCCACAATTTTCATGTCATCCTCAATATACAATTATCACTATTAAATGATATGGGAGTCATTATGTACATAATGAAAAATTGATGAAACATGGAATAAATAGGGGATCCTCTCCAACCATAGTGGGAATTCCAACTAGTGTTCCGCCTTTCCAACAAATCCCAATAACTCGCATGGCTGAAAATACCTCAGAAAAAACATACTCTCTTTAACAAACATCTACAAACCACATCGAGGGGAGTCATTTAAGAATACATAGACACTAAAATAAAAACCCAATTCTCTTCCCCTATGATTTTCATAATACATCTGCAAGTCATGTTATACATTTTCCATCTCATGAACATGATACACCTTTTCTATCACTTTCTACCCCACATTCGGACTAAAAACACTTACCTCCACAACCAACATCCCACCCAATGCTGAATGATATGTTGTCCTATTAAAAGAATGAAATTTATGCATGATTATGGGTGAGTTGTATAGTTTTTTATAAAAGAACCCATGTAACAGAATGTTCCTTACAAGATATCCTCCATAATTCCTAATGCATGTCAACAAAATATCCTCTAGGTTATACTTATTTCATTCCATCTAACCATCCATCTGATTGTGGAATGTAGTGATATGGCGTACCTGAGTAGTAAACACATGTCGTAATCCACTCTAAACTCATAAGGTGAAATATAAATCACATTTTAGAATAATGTACATTGGGAATCCATGAAACCTCGCTACCACAACCACATTTCTTCTTTTAGAATGATTCATGGTATCCAACTAACAAATCACTATAAAGTGTGTAATTTTCATTAGTTGGTTCACAATTACCAAAACTGAATCACAACCACCTTAGTCTCAAGATATCCCTTTGAATATGTCCATTTATCTATCCTAACAATTCAATTTTAGAACATGTAAAGGCTATAAAATACTATTATGAAGTTAGTGACAACCCTTTACTTATTGAAAAACAAAACACTATGACACAAACATTACCACTGACCATGTAATCTATGTCTTCCAAAACTGTGTCCTCTAACAACTAAAAATATTTTTCACACTAGGATTTGACACAAAATATAAACAATGAACATCCTATAAGTCTCCTCTACACATCTCCAAAATATATAAAACTTCCCCTAAAGTGATTTTTGATTTAGACTACCCTCTATACATCCATCCAATGTGTTAGTATATCCAACATGATCATGCATCATCTCTATCTCCAAATATCCCTATAAATACTCATACACCTACTACAACAAGGATGAATCCATATTCATCTGATTAGGGAATGCTCAACCAATTCTCTCTACAAAATTTATATTCATCACTGAATGTCCTTGCATCACTTTCTATACATCAGTAGAATCCCTTGAAACATCTCATAGATAATTCTGAAAAGTAATATCTATAACAAAATTCCTCTATTTATGGGTATAAGGTACTTCAAAATAACAATCCAGAAGAAACACCATCCACGTATGTTGGTGTATATTTATATATCCTTCGGAAAAGACTTATTTCAAACACAAGTAGTCCATGAATGAAAATTACAATCCATTGATTTAAGGATTCCTTAACATAAAAAAAACATGACCACTTATCTCATGGGATCATTTATAGTTCATTTACTCTCACAAAGAGATAACTACCTAAAACCATAAGAGAACAGTACTCTCTCATGTGTCAACTCACAACCCGAGACTAGACATAAAGTGTCCCATATCACCAAAAAATACAAAATGAAATCCATGCTGCAGAACTAGATTACTAGTCAATTTTTTTTACGGAACTAAATTATGATAGACACAATTTAGTCCACACAAAATCCTGTTCCCTCTTGGTCAACGATTTATAAGAGGATACCACTAAAGAAAAATTATTGTCAAACCTATGATAATAGCCTTTAAAATGAAGAAAATTGTGACACTTTCCCTTGTTATTTTGTCATAGAGAATAAAAAAATCATAAAATTTGATGGGTCTGACTACCCACCATGGTAAGACAACACATTCTCATGGAAAAAAACCTACCACATCCAAAACATACAATTGGACAACTTTCCAGATAGCTGATAGTTCCAATGAACCTTTAAGATAGTTCTATGATTATGTTAATTCTCACCATATTAAATTTTTTTAGATTAATATTTCATCATTGAAAACATATATCAACTAGTTCATGAATTTATGGACCATAGATTTCATGATCCTATGAACACAACTAGTGAATTTGTGACACCGAACAACATTCTGATGACCTAAAAGTTCCCATTCCTAATTCAAAGGTAAGTTATCAAGATAAAATCTATTTTTACCCTCAAATTGGGATATCTATATAGTATATTGATCATGGATATCCAAATATATCCCTCATATATCAAAAAATCTAATCAATTTTCAGAATAGGATAACGAAACATAATTTTTAAATGGTTAATAGTATAGTGGTTTATACCCAACTATGGACAACCATATTCATTTTTGGTGAAGAACCCTGTAGCACAACAAGGTTGTAGACTGGGTTGGATTAAACCCTTTTATATTAAATAATATATCATAATATGCATGTACCACAAATCCTGTGGTGGCATCTAATATAGAACCATTGAAATTTGTGAGGCATGAGGCTCCAAGTCTGTCCCAAAATCGACATCGCATCAACGTGGTATCATCACAACATCCTCTCTAAAAAATTCACAAACTCTCTAAAAACATTGGTGTCTCCACTATCCTAGAGTCCACTAATTCCATAGAACACTCTTCCATCAATGAATGAATTTTTTATTCTTTTATACTACCCAACTAACAACTATGTTCACTAATGAAACTAATACATTTTACATTTACCTATATGTTCATGAATGTTGTCAGAAACTACATAATAATGTTATTTAAATAATAAAACTTTTCAATGATAATATTTATTCTGTATAATTTCATTTAATGTGAGAAACAATCTGTTGAGGGATGGCGAATCACCATAAACAGTGTGTAATCTAGACACACATCAAACAAGTTTGCATGGCCTCCAACTTGAATAGTCAACATAATTAGAATAAGAAGACTATTTTTATTTCTGGAGAACATACTAGACTATGTGTAATAAATGAGTGAAATGCTCCTAAATCAAAGAACTAAATGAAGGTTACGTGACAAGTTGATCATACATCAGACGATCTATTGTACATATTGTGCTTATGCATCCACTATATGAAGCTTGGCATGCCAAGAGATCCAACCTCTTAGTTTATTGACACCTCATTGACCATTCCTAGTTCGAGGACCCTAAACACGAGGAATATCCAAATGTTGGCCTCTTCTACATCATAAACATCCCACATAGCATAAACCTACTACACCTACTACTAAATTGGAATCCCTTGAAACTGATTATAAGGTTGATATTGAAACTGATCTCCTCCATCTATATTATCTTATAGAACTACAAGGAAATTGGTTTGGTGATTTCCTCAAACCCCACACACAAAATACACTGGATTTATGTCCCCATGAAATACCATTATCAACCACCCCTATATGGCTAGAAATTATGTTGTAGATGTTGACTCCCCACTAATGAAAACCTCCATGGACCTTTCACCTAAGACTAACCATTTAAATATCTCCTCACTGAGGAATCATTTTTTCCCTCTCATGGTAAAACTACTTGCATGTGCATCTACTCTATGATATTTAATATTTTTTAACCTCTAAATATGTCTGAAATGTAAAGTGAGTAACTACATAGTAGATTGAAGGATAAAATGCCCCCAAAACATGCCTCACATGAGAATCCATATCTAAAAAAGTTTAATTGAAAAAAAATTGGTTCATGAACATTAAAATAAGCTCCCACATATACATTATACCATGATAAAAAGATAAAAGATCATGATACTTCACTATATTCATGGTAAAAAAAGAAAATATTCATCAAAATATTTCAGAATGTAATCCCATTATCCATATTCCTCCTTCCTCTTACAAAGATACCACATCTGCACTGATGTGTATCTGCCTGTATCTAACAGACTAAAGCAGGACCTAGTACTCCATTGGGTATAAAATTTGTCTAATGATTGTCTATATCTCATTTAAATAACTCTCTATCTCCACATTATAAACACTAAAATTTATATTCCAATGTATTGATGCTAAAAAGTGAATAATGTCTTCTTCCACTGATCATACATCTCAACCAGATCAACCCTATAACGATCAATCAGATTATCCTTCTAAGAATCTATAACATGAACCACAAGCAGATTATATTCTGAGAAGAATTGTAAAAATGAATTTATTTAGCTAAATAGTATGAAATATTTTTCAAAATAAATTTTAATCATTTTATTTTTATTAACACCCAATAACCAAAACAACCCAATTAAAATAAAAACTCATGTTAGCCTTGATGTATGTTTGTCTCCCAGACCTCTACCCTACAGAAAAGTACACCTCACCTAGCAACTAAATAAGATTAGATTATTTGAACTTTATAATGAGGGGGCACTAAAATCCCATGTAGTAGCCACTGTCCTCACCTATGTCATACACCATGATTAAATGACATTATTTACATACCAAATCATGAAATCCTCACTATCCCTAACCCAAAACTCTATTTCATCCTTAAAAATTTACCATTTAATCAACTATTTTGTGAACCCCCACCCCAAATATGACTCAATGTATGGAGAGAGGTAATGACCCATGAGACTCAGATAAATTACGAATTGGGTTAGTAACTAGTAACGAGGGTATACAAATCTCATAAATGTGATTGTATAACCTCTATCATACAAAATATGATAAGGATATAAGAACAATCCTCATTAAGAAAATCCATAAAACAATATAAAATTAATACCAAAACCAACCGATAATTAATTAATAAATAATATAGGTATAAATAAATGTCTATGTGCAAAATAACCAAATAAAAAATCTAAAAAAGATAAATAGAAAAAGAAAAGGGTCAAAGCTGGGAATGTCTTGAATAGTCCTCGTGGTCCTCCTAGAAACCTAAAAAGGCATTTATAATTTCATGGTGAGCATTCAAGTGTACCTAGTATAAAATAATTTTGGACAAGTATAATAAAATAATTCCAATCATATCAATTAATGGGACCATAATATACATTCCCACTATGATGACTCTCTATCACCCTAATTCTTCACATCCTGAATCCTCTATTTCTTCCATATGACATCACATCTCTCCACCCAATAGCATGACTATTGTGTCACATATCATTTGAGGAAACATGGAACATAACAAAAAAATATAACCAGAGTAGTAGGAAATCATGATAATTTGGGATATAAACCTCATTAACACCACCTAACATGAGCAAACCCCATTATATTCCAACTCATCACATATCAATGTCACACAACCCAACCATCACACCACATATTTCCGAAAGACACATGGGACATCTCAATACAACCAAAATAGGTGTTTTAAAGTATCATGAACCTAAAGGACATAGAAAATGTTCCCACAACCTAGGATGCATGATCGAAACCTTAATCATTCTCATAATGTATCATTTCCCCAAAGTATGACCATTACAGAATATCTCCCCCTAAATACCATTCATCCATCACACAAAATCTCTTCCAAAGATACCTAGTCCATCACCTAGTGAACTATCTAACCTCTGGTGACCATATTTTATGCATATCAACTCTCCATTAAGAGAGACCAGGAGTGAACAGGTAGCCAAAAATATATCCTCATTATAATGATGTGGAAATAATATAGCCAAATATAAATAATTGAGTATCAGCGTGTGGTGATTGATGTGTATGGCATGTGTATAGAAATAAATACTATATATATATATACCTTTAATCCTTATATATTACGAACCTATAGGTTCAAAAAAATTCACCAACCAACTCACAACAACACCATCGAACCACAAAAAGCTTGCACTTTCACTACAACCTTTAAATGTATAACAAAACATATCCCAGAAGTCACATCATATGTTGATGATAAATTTCATTTATCAGGAGAATACATTAAATTCATAAACCAATTTATCATTTCCTAGCTAAATTTAAGAGTTATTATCCATTTTTTCATATTCTATTTCAATCATTATTAATTAACTCAATTACTGCTGGAGAAACTAGAAAATCACATATAGCCTACAAAAAAACAAACATCACATCATAATTTTCATTCCAAAAAACACATACAAACACTAATTTCTCATCCATATCTAAAAACAAACATTACATTTATGTTTGAACATGTATCATAACCACACCACCCAAAAACATAGTCACACCTCAACACCACATCACCCCATAGAATGGTCCCACAAAAATAACCCATAACTCCCCACAATTCCACACAAGATGTTCACATAAAAAAAATTAATGCATATCACATTTCAACACATTAAATCACATTTAAAATTAATGGTATTTTTTTGCATCATACTAATTTAATTAGGAAATTCTCAAACCAGCCATAATATATTGGTTTCTATTTTATTAAATGAATATAATTGGTTATAAATTTCCATTATTGGGTGATGGAAAATAAATCACAAAAATAAAGGGTTACATAAGTTATGCCAAATTAGTGAAAAAGAATCCCCCAACAACCAAAATGTTTAGAATGATATTTATACTATACAAGCACAACATTGAAAGAATAATATCAGTGATGTAAAAACATGACAACCAGTAGCTTAACCCATAAATCTATATTACACTAGTTCTTTATATTTATTAATCTGATGAAAAATATAGTCTCAAATATATAAAAGATCAATCCCCTCCATCATGAGACACGATAATAAAAAAATAAGGGCATATCTACTTTAATCAGATCATTCTAATCTCATAGTTCACTACAAGGTAAAGAAGAAATGCATGTAATAACAACTACATAGAAATCCCAAACTCAAGGAATACCTCATCAAGGGGATTAAAAAACCTTATCCCATTGACACTGAAAATGAAAGAAAATCTCCATAGTGAATACCTATAATAATAATGCTAACAAAATCATGGGGAAGAGAGTATAATATAAATAAATCTATAATTCTCTACCACTATACGCCATAGATCAATGCATGAGAATAATGGAAAGAAATATCCCAAAGGCACATAGGTTTTATAAAAAAACAAGAAGAATAATGTTTCCTAATAGCATGAAAATATATATCAAATGAGATATATAAGCATGGAACCCACCCATTTGATGTGATGAATCATATTCATTCAATTAATTCCATGGTGTACCATGGGATATAATAAGTGGCTTCTATTTATGATTTGTAAACTGCATATCATGGGATTTCCCTAAAAAATAAATCCTAAAAATTGAATTATTTTACATTTTGAATTCACATTTCATGATTCTAATTCATTTCATAGATTAAAAATCTACTACACACCATATTTGAGAATATATCCCTCTAGAAATGTCATTATAACAACCCAAGTCTTAATTTAACACTTAAACATAATTTATTACATAAAATATTCACTTGGTACAACATAAAAGATCTACAGGTTTAATTTATTTGGGGTTTAATAAAATTGCATAACAAATTAATACGTTAAATAGATATCTTTATTGAATTTTTTTTACCTGACCACACATATTCCTTCGTATTTTCATTTCATGGGACAACCTGAGGACATGAATATAAAAATGGGGAGCTATAAATCCCAGTAAGGGATTAAACATGGAATAACATGAAGAATAAAGTATATGTTATTCAATAGGCATAGTAGTTTAGAACAGTTGAAACATAAACCTAAAGGCACGATATAGCCTGATTATCATAACATGGAAATGTGGCAACAACATTTGCCAAGATATTAGCGTGAGAAAAGGATCATTGAATGTGGATGATGTGAAAAACCTCATTGCACTTGAATTAGAATCAGTAAACCCTCAATTCAAATGAAGTATCATGATACTAATCTTTACCCAGAGCATTGGAGTGTTATCAGGGTTAAACCTTTATAAACATTTCATTTCATGCATAAGTTTTCCACAAGGAACATAAATCATGGATTCATTAAACATTATAATTTATTCCATGAATAAGATATGTGTAATAAATAAATTTAAGTCTTCGATAAACATATACATGTTCATTATGCTGAATACCCTTGATAGTTAAATGGGTATAGTAATCACTTACACAATGAATTTGGAATGGGAAAATTCGTTGTAACATGGAAGTATAACAACTTCAAATAGAAATCAAAAAATGTGTAGATGAGGAAGAAAGGTGTATCTCACCAGTTATACCCAAAATGGAATGTAAGGCATTCATTGAACATAGTTTCACAAAATAAGCAATTTAATTTAGATAAATAATATAAAATAATCGATTGAATGCAAATGGGGGGAGAGAAATCCCTTATAGAATTTCGACATGCTAACAGGTGTACAAAGGAGAAATTAAGGAGAGGGAAAGAGGAATCTAATCATTCAAACATTATACGTAAAGTATGGTGGAGGTGAAAAATCGTACAACAACATATTTAATAGAAAATTAAAAGGGTTTAATAATATAATGAAACATGGATAAAAATGAGAAAGGAAGAAATCCCTTACCGAATTTCAGCATGGTAACAGGTGTACATGGGATGAATTAATGTGAGAGAAAGGGGTATATCATTATTAATACATAAGGATCAATGTATGGGGGAGGTTTGAAATCATACCCCAACAATTTCAATTTAAAAAAATGATATAACAACATAATGTAATTTAGGCAAAAATGAGAAAACAAAAAATCCCTTACTTGGAAATGTGATCCCAAAGGCATGAAAGAGGCTTGAGAGAGACTTATTGGGAGATTGGGGTGCCTTGGGAGGATTCTAGAAAAATAAGGGTATATTTCAGTTGTTCTCCCAAGTATTTGAGTGAATTTGATGTGGGATCTTGGGTGGGTTTATAAAGAAAAATAGAGGGAATTCATTGTTATTTAGGTTTTGGACACTACACATTAACCTAATTAAAACAAAAAACCAACCCACAGTTTTTGCCCATTGTTTTTCTAAAGGAGCGTGTAAAACATTATTTTATATGCATAATGGCCGAAATTATTAAAATATTATGGTTTCTTATATGGAGGTGAGTCACACTCTCAAGGAAATAATTTTATAATGTTAAAATGTTTTATAAGTCTTGGAGGGTCCACTAAATGTTTTTAAAAGAAATAAAACAATAAAAAATCGGATTATATTATTGTTAATAGATATATTGGCCAATAAACCTATTTATAGTATTTTAATACATCACTATCGGGTCATTATGATGTCATAAAATACATTACATAAAAAAATTATATTTAAATTTTACCGAAAAATTCGACTATCTTGGAAAATTATGAAAAATTTACCGTTCAATAATTTCAATGTTTGGATTCCAAAAATAATATTCATTTTATCTAAATAATCTTTTAAATATATGAATTTTTACATTGAAAATAAAAACTGGCATTTATTGAAAATTTGTGGGTTTTGGAGAGAAACGACTTTCAAACCTTAAAAAAATAACAATTGTATTATTATAAATGAAGTGATATTTTAATAAAATGTAATTTAGGAATAATTTTTTCATTAAAATATTGTTTAATTAAAAAATCCTTTAATTCATTAAAATATATTTATTAATTGAATATTAACTAAAAACATTATTTGTGGTATAAAAAATATTTACAAAGTAACAATAATAAAAATAATATATATTCTGTATTCTATACAAAAATAATTATCATAATTGTAGTGCTAGTGACATGATACATAACTCAATATAACATCCAGATATGAACTAAGGGTAAGGTGTGCGATGGTGACAGACATTGGGGTGGCTCAGATAACATTGCTTATGTGGTAATCTCTATCAACTTCCACTTCTCCACTAGGTTGTTCTATTCGAGCTTAACATGTTGAAGCTCTGATATGGATTGGTCAAGAGAGAAGCCTAATGGTTCCCCCTCCTTTCAGAGCTCTAAAAATTGTGCTTTGTATGGAGTAATTTTACTGGATGAGGCCATCGCTTGCATTATCTTCGTAAATCGGATTTGTAAAAGCTCTATATTTATACTAATCAATAGATCACTATTGAACAACTATATAAGAAACTGTAACAACACATAACAGTGTTTTGAATTCCATAAAACAATAAAACAAATAAGTGAATATGTTATATAACCATTTTATATAATAATACATTTAATTAGATCAAGAGGATATTTCATAGATGAATGTTTGGGTCACTACAATTTCCCCCCCCGTTAAGAAATTCCTCCATCTAAATTTCCTTTTCCCACAATAAAAAAGATGAGGGTAACTCTGCTCCATCTCTTCCTCTAGTTCACACATTGCTTCTTCAAACTTGTACTTGTGCCACAAGACCTTGATGAAGGGAATTTTCATATTTATTTAATTTTTTTTCCTATGATCTTAGATCTTAATTAGGTTCTTTTCATACCAGAGGCCATTCAAAAATGGCACCACCTTTGGATTGAGTACATGAAATGGGCCAGGTATGTACATATGCAAGGGTGATATATGGAATAAATGATGTACTTGAGACAGGTTCGGTGGGGGTGCTAGTTAATAGGCCACTGCTCCAATGCAATCGAGGATCTCAAAAGGGACAATGTGCCTTGGACTAAGCTTTCCTTTCTCCCAAAATCTCATAACTATCTTCCAAATTGATATGTAGAAGAATACCATGCCTCTGACATCTAACTCTTGGTCTCATTTATGATTATTAGCATAGCTCTTTTGTCGACTTTGAGAAGCATTAAAGTGTTGCTGGATAGTTTTATCCTTATCCACCATTTCTTTGACAATTTCGCGACCTAGGATTTTTCGCTCCCCAACATCAACCCGACATGTTGATGTTTTGCACCTCTTCCCATAAAAGGCTTCATAAGTAGCCTTTTTTATACTTGAGTGGAAACTGTTAACATAATGGAACTCAACCACATGATGGTGTTGATCTCATCCTCCATTGAAGACCATTGATCATGCTCTCAACATGTCCTCATGTGTTTGAATAGTCTTCTCTGATTGGCAATCAATTTGAGGAAGATAAGACCTACTGATGTTCAACTATGTATTTAGAGCATGTTCTAGACATTTCCAATAAATAGAGGTGAATATGGGATATTGATTAGATACTATAGATAGTGGTACCCCATGAATTCATACCGCTTCTCTGATGTATATTTGTACCAGTTGATCCAATAATAAGTCCTCAAAAATTGCAATTAAGTTTGTAGTATTAGTAAGAATATCCATAACAACCTAGATAGTATTTCTTCCATTGTATGTCTTCGGAAGTCCAGTGATGAATTCCATAGTGATGTTCTCCCATTTCCATGCTATTATGGAAAATGGTTTCATCATCTTAGTAGACATATGCCTCCAATCCTTCACTTACTGACATACCAGGCACTTTGATGTATACTTGGTAATAGTCATCTTCATGTTATCCCACTAATAATGCCCTCTGAGATCTTAATACATCTTTTTGTTTCCTGGGAAAATGGAAAAATTTGAACTTTTTTTCATCTCCAAAAGTTCTTTCTTTAACTCAGGATTTTATAGAACACATAGTCGTGACTCTAATATCAAAATTCCTTCTTTATTAACATTGAAATATAAGGATTTCCCCCTTTTGATAGTTTCCACTTTATTCTGAATTCCCACATGATCCTTTTGAGCATTCTGTATCCTTTCTGAAAGGGACGGTTGGGACATCATTTGTGAACAGATTTATTATGTTTCCTTCTTTATGATTCACATGTTTATCTTATTCAAATCAATGAAAAGAGGATCCTTTTCAATTATCGTCATTGATAGAATCGTTGGGTCCTTTCTACATAGAATATCTTCCACCTTGTTTTCTTTTATAGGGTGGTAATGAAATGAGAATTCATAGTATTTGATCTACTCAAGACATATTTATTGGCACATATTGAACACTTTCTTAGTGAATATATACTTAATGCTTCAGCGATGTGTGTATATTTCACACTTCTCCCCAAAGATGTAATGTGGCCAAATTTTTAATGTGAAGATTACTGCATCCAACTCTAGATTATGTTTTGGATTGTTTTTTCTATTTAACATTCAATTTCCTTGAAGCAGATGCAATTACATTATCATATTGCATCAATAGACATTCCCAGAACATCTTAAAAGCATCGTTGAATACCACATTAATTTCTCCACTTGTGGGTAGGGTGAGTATATGCACAATGATAAGAATCATTTTTAACTCCTTAAAACACTCTTCAAATTCATCACTCCATGAAAACATTACCCAATTCATGGTTATATTGTTAAGGGGGTTGGACAATCATGATAAATTTCTCAAAAATCCGTTATAATATCCATATTACCCTTCAATGCTGTGGATATCAATTAACAATGTTGGCCTCATCCATCCCTCGATTGTAGTTATCTTAAAGGGATCCATAGATATCCCATTGCTTGTGATGATATATACCCATGAATGATACCTCCTTCAACCAGAACTCACACTTTTATACTTTTCATAGATCTTATCCTTTTAAAGGTCCTTAGTATTTTTATTATATGCTCTTCATGATTCCTCCTTTGTTTTGATGTATATTAGAATATCTTCTATAAAGATACCAAAACATTATCAAGTTAATCTCTAATGAATTTATTCATCATGTCCATAATTATTTCTAGTGCTTCTGATCATCGAAAATTCATTAATAGGAATTCATAGTTCCTGTAGCTTGTAGGAAAATAATTCTTGGGGATATCCACATTCTTCACCCTTAAATTATAATATCCCAATCGGAGATCCACCTTAGAGAAGTATTGTTCTCATTGTAGCTGATCAAATAAGTCATCAATTAGTGGCATGGGATACTTTTTTTTATCATGATTTGTTTGAGCTCACGATAATCAATGCAGAGGCACATTGACCCATACTTATTCTTGAAGAAGAGGACTAGTGCACCCCATGGTGAATCTATTGGGAATATAAACCCTTTACCTAGATTTTCTTTTAGTTGTTTCTTCAGCTCATCAAGATCCAAAACAACCATTATATAAAGAGTCATAGATATTGGAAACACCCTAGGTATACGATCAATTGAGAATTCAACATCTCTTCAAAGATGAAGAATAGACAATTAATCAATAAACACTTCTGTAAATTCCCTCACAATAGGTATGTCATCAAGGATGGTTGCTTCCTTAGACTCAATCATGTAAGAAAGATATGCATTCTCATAGGGTAATATTATCCATGCACAAGATGATGGTGCTAAAAAATATTCATCATCCTCCTTGCACTTGTAAAGAATCAGGGGGTTGATTCACCTTATGGAGAGTGATTCCCCCTTTATGGAAATTTATGTTGGCTCTATATAAGAAATTGCAATCCATTCCATGAATAGAATAAAATTCCACTAGATGGAGAATGAAGAGTTTTTCCAGGGATATCATTCCAAAAATTATGATAAGGAGGAGTTATATTCAAGGGATGAAATTATTTCCCCATTTTCCATTCTCATCTACATCTTTAAATTCCATATCTTGTTGTGGTGTTTGGATTGTTGTACTAAACTTTCAGGATATAAAATAATGCGTAGAACTAGAATAAAAAAGTGTGTTCTCTATTATTGATTGAATAACTAGCGTACATGTCACCAATTTTTTGTTTGGGTTCACTTTAATGGTAGTGATGGAAAATCTCTCCTTGCTGCCTTGGAAGCTGTTAGTTGCCTTCAAAAACCATTGTATTATGGAACTAGTTTGCAAAGTATCATCGTTCATTGTAGTTGATGCAATGAAAAAATTGTTGAGGGTCAAACAGATAGTTTCTATCCTCTATCACAGCTGAAAGTTTTTCTGTTCAGTAGTTAATAGCCATGTTACCTTTATTTCATTGCCTAAAACATTTCCTTGTCCCCTTCAGGAAAATTTCCAGGATACTTATTTTCCCATCGCTGGCAAGTGGGTGCTGGATTTTCTTAGCACAGTTGGATTTATCAATCAGACTGTTATATTTAAATTCCAACATATTATTAATATCCCCATAATTCCCCTGAGATTCTCCGATCTCCATTTCATCCTTGAGGTAATATCGTACAATTTCCCCATAGCTATCAAAGTAATGGATCACTAGGGATTTCTGTATGCTAGTTTTTTGGTCACCCAAAGAAGAAGTGAATCGTGCATTCGGGGTAACGACAAAGTCAGAGGCATATCATGAATGCCTTGTCTTGTTTTCCTCATATGCTTTGATGGAGTCGTTGCCTTTTTTCTAGAGGAAATGAGTGTCCCTTTCTATCTTATGTTAGTGGGTGTGCAAAAATACTTATCAAAAAATATTTTCTGAAAATCCTTCCATTCTAATTCCTCGATCTCCTCCCCTAGCTTCGTATTTTTTTATCATATTCCATCATTGATAAGATTCACCTTCCATATGATAAGCATCCAAAAGAACCTTCTCTTATTTCGAACATTGAAGGATGGAGACAATATTTTCATTGGAGTTAATCCATTGTTCGTATATTAATGGATCAAGTGATCCAATAAAAGTAGGATGCATTTGTCTCAGAAAACTATCGATTGGGACTTGTTCTTTGGGGGGGGGGTTGAATATTCCTCTTGACACATGTTTCTATTTAAAACATGAGTTAGCTGGGAGAGTATCTAGACAAATTTCATGATACCTGCTCCCATCAGATTGGTAATCCTATTAGAATAGTCATCACATTGATCTTCACATCGGTTGTCAGCCCAAGCCCTCCAATTACTGTCCATTGGATAGAATAACAGGAAAGTTAGGGGTAACACATAAAGGTAATACAAAGAAAAAAATGAATGAATTATAAATTAATTTTATTTCATTAATTTATGTATTTCTTGGACTCTATCTATGTTATCCATGATCTACTTCCTAACATATATTCTTGGGGGAATTTTTTTATTCCCTTAATAATGGTTCATACTAAGATTATAAATTTATGAAAGCATATCAACTAGGAGTTTCATTACCAAGAGTGCAGCAAGATCCCTTTTTTGCACCAGTTCCTGTTAGATTCTAGATTAAATTGATGTTTTCAGGTTTTACCCCTAGATACATCAGTTCCATATCCACCTCTACCTGCTCGTATCCTGTTAGAGATGTATTTTCTTGATAAACCACAAACTCAATACTCATCTAAATTCAGGGATGTTTTTATTACACTTAGTCTTATCCCTAAGGATTTCACTAGGGTTTACTAATCCTAATTTCAAAAATAACTAAACCTCCAACTGATACCAACTATAACAACAATGCTCTTTATTTGACACATAAACATAATTTATTACATAAAATCCTCACTTCATTCAACATACATGATTGAGATGTATAGTTTCCTTTTGGTATTAGGAACATTACATAACAACTTAATACATGAAATACACATCTTTATTGAATACTTCTTTTACAAGACCACAAACATTACTTCGTATTTAGCATTGCATTTGTTTACCCAAGGACATGCATAAGAACAGGGTGAGCTATAAATCCTGGTAAGGGTGTAAACAAATAATAACATGAAGAATACAATATATGTTAGGAAATAGGAATATAAATAGATAAAAAGAGAAAAATGAACATAATGAAATGATTTACCATGATTATCATAACATTGAAATGTGGTAAGAACATTTCATATGATATTAGAATGAGCCAAGGACCATTGCACATGATGAAGTTGTAAACCCTAATTGCACTTGAATTAGCAAGATTAAAAGCTCATTTCACTTGATGTATCATGATACAAATCTTTACCCAGTGAATTGTAGTGCAATCAGGGCACACCCTTTATAAAAATTTCATTTCATTAATAAGTGTCCCACATTGATCATACAACCTGGATTCATTAAACATCATAATTTAGTCGATGAATAAGAGATGTGGAATACATAAATGTATGTTCTCAACCAAAAAGTACATTTTCATAGTATTTAATACCATTAATATATAAATGGGTACGTTATTCATTTACACGTTGATTTTTTCATGGGAAATTTCGGTGTGACTTCTACAACATAATGACGTAAAATAGAAATCGTAAAATGGGTTGATGAGAGATAAAGGGGTATCTATTCATTTATACATGAAATGGAAGGTAATGGGGTTGTTGAACATAATATCCCAACATATGTAATGGAATTGAGTTATCTAATATAAATGAATGGAATGAATGTAAATGAGTAGAGAGAAATCCCTTATGGAATTTTGGCATGGTAAAAGGTGTACACGAGAGCCATTAATAATAAGGAAATGGGTCTATCATCATTAAAAAATAATTTGGGAAGTATGGGGGAGGGATAAAATCATACCACAATATTGGTAATTGAAATTTAAAGGGTATAAGAATATAATGAATCTTGGAAAAAATGAGAAAGGATGAAATCCTTTACAGAAGTTCGGCATGGTAACATGTGTACATGTGAGGAATTAATGAGAGATAAAGGGGTATATTATTACTAAAACATAATGAGGGATGTATAGGTGATGTGAAAAATAATACCCCAACAACTTCAATTGAAAATAAAATTTTATAACAACATAAATAAATTTGGAGAAAATGAGAAAGGATGAAATCCCGTACGTGGAAGTGTGATCCGAAAGTGATGGGAGATGGTTGAGAGTGGTTTTATGGGAGCTAGGGGAACCATGAGATGATTCAATGGAGGGGAGGTCAGAGTAAAGTTGATATTTAAAGGATTTAAGTGATGTGGAATAGGGAGCTTGTGTGGGATTACATAGGAGACGAGAAGTAATGATTTATTATTTAGGTTTTGGACACTACACATTAAACTAATCAAAAATGTAACACCCGAGACTTTTATGTTATATAAATCATCAAAGGAATCTTTTTCTACACAACACTTTCTTGTCTTGATTTACAGGAAATCGCGACCTTCCTCGATAGCTTGCGTCGTACGCAATACCAAGTTTCACTAAACAATGATATGCTCTTAAAATATTATTAAAACAAGCTGTTATGAATAGTAAGAACCACTTTTTAAAATTTTATAAATTTTGTTTTTCAAAATGGACTTCATTTTTTGATTCGGAATATCAAAATTAGCCTAGGGTGGAATTTTGGTATTTTTCTGAAAACTTTCAATTTTTGATGAATAGTGAAACCACTAAGTGGTAGTTAAAAAAACTGAATTTTTCATAAAACATAATTTTACCGCTTCAGTGAGTGGAATTTCGAAAATCCGAGAAACGCGGTTGATGTCAGTAAGTAAAATGTGGTTCAATGAGATGAAAATAATTTTTTGGTGAATAGTAACTTTTTTCTTTTTTTACCACGGTTAAAAGTAAATAGGGTAATTAAGGGTAAAAATGATATTATTATTACCCTAACACATGTCCTAATTCTATTGGACAAGTTTAATTCGACCAAAAACAACCTTAAGAATAAAATATGACCAGTTAGGCCCACTTGGATTAGATTAGGACATTTATTATTAATTTATTTAAAGAAGGGTTAAAATAGTTAAAATCAAAGTTTAATAAGTAAATCATATTTAATATGGGGTTATACATAAGATAAATTCGACTATAAATATTAATTAGAAAGATAAAAATATTTCCAACATAATGGTATTTTATTTGTAATTATTAGACATTAAATAATTTAATTTATTTATGACACAAAGATGATGTAGTAATTATCTTATTAATGAAATATTGACATAATTGATGTTATAAACACCAAAATAAATGTAATTTGAGACTTTTTATTTTCTAGGATAATATGACATGTTAGTATTGGTTTAATTGACCTTGTTCGAACTAATCATTCTGTTTTGATTTTCACAAAAATCAATTACTAAATAGTGTCAAAATTGACATAAAATAGTTTTTTTAAAAAATATTATATTAGTAATTGTTATTTTATTCCTAAAAATCTATGGTTCAGAAAAATGACTTATATAAGGTTATATATATTAATAATATACAACTTGGGGTTCGTTTCGCTCCTTATATTAAGTTTATTAATATTATAGTATAAGAACACAAGAAGACACGGTAAAAGTAAAATTATTTAACTTAATGTTAAATATAAATGATATGGTTAAAATAGGAACCTAAACTTGTCTAAATTCTATTGGATGAGAGAATTTCGAACCATCCCCACCTTAGCCTCGAAATAAATCAATTTGGAGCTATTTAAAACCGAATTTGACTTTATAATAAAATAATATTGTTAGTTATTCCAAATGTTCCCCTCTCCTCCCTTATAGAAGGGCACCTCCTCCCTCTCTTCCTCACACCACATTGAGCCTTCAAGCTCGGCCAACCCCTGACACTTTCTCCTCTCCACTTTCCTAGAGACATCCTAGAGGTCCTGGTCTTCTTCAAAGACCAATTATAGTGCCCTAAAAGAAGGTCTCAAAAAAGAACTTCAAAGAAGAGGTAATGTCCATTACCGATTCTTTCATCTTTATTTCTTCTTCCACTTCTTATTCTTTAGTTGTTTCATTATGAAGTAATAACATCTGTATCACTCATATACTGAAATGTTATTATAAGTATTAAACAACTCTACTTCACCATCTATCCATCCTACGGAAAAAGAAATCACCGCGCGTGCGTACGTACGGAATACCGTCTCCACACCGTGGTGTAATCTATTTTCCACCACAACCTTACTTGGATGGGTATAATGGTATAAATAATGACTATATATTACTATTATAGATTAATATTGATTCTGAAATAGTATACATACACTCCAATACAATTCCACAATAATGGGATCGATATCATCGCTCGTGCGTACGTACGGAATACCGTCTCCACGATGTGATGCGATTATTTCTACATGATATTCATTGAATAATGATTATATTAATGAATTTAATGAATAAATATGATATATAGTACATTAATACCATTATGGAAATGATGTATCTATAACCTAAAGAGAAGAATAAGAATTTATTCGACAAACCACGCATAAGAAGAAAAAGTTATAAACACCTGAATAACAAGTAGCAATGAAATATTACTACCAAGAAACTAAGAATATGACCATATATGATATCATAAAAATAATTATGATTCTTCAATAAGTCAATAACATTATTTAAATCATTATACAGGAGGTTCAGACACTTACGAGGCAAATCGGACCTAAGGTAAGGGAAATATCACAATCTCATTTTTATCCGAGACTGTTTATACTTTGAAATTTACTGGGGTGTATTTTATCATCCACATCCATGTTTCCTCAATATGTAATATTATTCCCATCCACCTACAATTGTTTAAATCCAATTTTACCTTTCGGTGAGTTTTGAGTAAAATATATGAAAGGAATCTTTTTTCGTTTTTCGTACGAGGTACTTTTTTACTTTTCCGAAAAAAGTACGGGAAGAATGTTGTTTTAACTTATACGGCATGAATGGATTTTAAAAACATTATTTACAAGAAGCTTCCTTTAAAAGTTTTCAAGTTTATTTTTAATCAACTTCTTTTAGTTAGAATTTTATCACATGTTAAGAAAGGAAAAGTGTTTTTGAAGTAGAAAGGATATTTTCCTCAAGAATGGAGTTCAAGTGTTTTATAAAAATTATTTTCCATATAAGATAATAAAGGGTTCTGTTTCTATCCCTATTATTACATTGATTTTATTATGTTGTGATGGAATTATTTTTATGAATTTCTTTATCTTATATGAGTTGTTTTATGATGTCACGATGTTTAAGATTCCCATTTTTACTAAATGGGTTATGCAATGATGTATGATTTATGATTTTGTGGCACACATAAGAATTGTATCAATATGAGATGGGTGGGACCTATATCTCATTCCAATGCATTGGGTAAAGATTTTATATCCCATGAGATAGACGTGGCTGGAACGGTAAGTTATACCGGTTCAGTGAAACAGGACTGAAACGAGGAGTGAACTCGGTTCAGAAATGGACTTTGTCCACTAATATAGTCTTGGCAATGAGTCCTGACTAATAAGAAATGATTCTCTATGATTATGTGTGTATGCCACAGAGTTTGATGTTTTAAGTTATGATTATTGGGATTACATTTCACTACTATGATTTATCCCATGTTATGAGATTATGATCTCTTTTACAGGTTACGATTTTCAAAGGTTATGTGCTTATGTATATGATGTGACAGATATTTCTTTTGTTTACCCTTACTGAGCATTTGAGCTCACCCTTTTTTATGTTTTATTTCCCCAGGTCAGGAAGAAGGTTATTAAGTAGAATATGCCAAAAAGGGACTCTAGATATGATGAAATAAATGGGAGGCAAAGTAGATGCTTTATGAACTAGTTGTTTATGCTTTCCAGTTTTTAAAGACACTATACCTATACGGTCCTTTCATGGTTTTGTTATATGTTGTAATAAGTGTTCATTAATTTTGAAGTAAAAAAAAATATATGTAAAGTATGGGTCGTTATAAAAACCACAAACCAACCCATCTTTTTTTACCATTGATTTTTTCAAAGGGTAGTAAAATAATAATTATATAAGGAAAATGGCCAACCTTATTAAAATTTTAGGCTTTCTTATGTGGAGGTGAGTCACACTCTCAAGGAAATTATTTTAAAAAGATAAAATGATTTATAAGTATATGATGGTCCACTAATTCTTCTTAAAATAAATTAAACAAATCCAAAATCACATTATTTTAATCGTATAAAATATATTGGACAAAAAAACCATTTATAGTATTTTATTAAATCACTATTTGGTCATAATGATGTCATAAAACACATTATATAATTAAACGATATTTTAATTTTACCCAAAAATTCGCCTGTCTCAGAAATTTATAAAAAATTCACCATTGGAAAATATTGACTTCCAGATTCCAAAACTAATAATCATTTTATCTAAATAATTTTCAAAATATATGGATTTTTTACTTTTAAAATAGAAACAGACATTTATTAAAAATTCATGGGTTTTAATAGAAACAATTTTCAAACCATAATAAAAATAAAAATTTTATTCATAAAAATTATTTGACATTTTAATAAAAATTAATTTTTTAATAATTATTTATTAAAATATTATTTAAAAAAAATCCATTGATTCATATAAATATATTTATTAATTTAATTTTAAATAAAAATACTATTTGTTCATTAAAAACTATTTACAAATTAACAATAATAAAATGAATTTATATTCATTATTCTATAAAAAATAATGCTCATAATCATAGAGCTATGGTATTTTTACAAAACCACTTATCACACCTACATATGACCTAAAGTTAAGGTGTGCAATGGTGATAGACTCTTGGGGTGGCTCGGATAACATCGCCCGGGTGGTAATCTCTATCAACTTCCACTTCTCTCGTAGGCTTCTCTGTTTAAGTTTAACATGTAGAATCTCATCTTGGGATTGGTCAAGAGCGAATCCATATGATGACACCTCCTTTACGAGCTCCAAAAAATGGGCTTTGTTTGGGGAAATTCAACTAGATGTGGCCATCAATTCCTTTTTCTACGTAAATTGGATTTATTAAAGCCCTATATTTATAATAATTAATTGATCACTATTAAACATCTATATTAGCAATGGTAACAATTCATAAAGGTATTTTTAAATCCATAGAATATAAAAAAAATGAAGTGAATATGATATATAAACATTTTACATAATAATCCATTTAATTAGATCAAGAGGAATTTTCATTGATAAAATTTTGGGTCATTATAGTCATGAAATGCAGAATCATAACATGATTATATTTTATGTTTTTATTTACTTTATGCAACATTCATGTATTCCCAACCCCTATAAAAATTAATTAGGTCTCCTCTAGACCACCTCCAACACCAAAAATGGAGATTTAATAGGTCAGTAAGACATAAGCCATTATAGAATCCATCTGGAGTATCATTGAAACCATAAAACTTCAAGAAACCATTACCATATATTCTTAAAACTATGATTATTCATTTTTTTTAATATTTAGAAATAATTATTCATCTTGTAGAGATATTTTCTCTCATTTATTTATCTTGTATAGAGGTATAATACTACAACATCCTCCATCACAGTACAAGCATCTATAGACTATCAAATAGGGCCTTTATATAAATATATACATTCTATTTCCACAATAATGTGCCACTTCCATGAGGTACATAAAATATTGAAGTCATAAAACTAATAAAATTACATCCAAAATTGTTTTCAAAAATAAAATTGACCATGGGATATGATATATATTAAATAATTATGATTTTCGAAGATCACAATATCAGTCACGAATGAGATAATTTCTCAAAAAATTAAAAGGAAATAAAATTGAATAATGATTAATATTGTTTGAATCATGTTAATTTGGTTGTAAAATCTTGGACCATAGAAAGTTACTACTCATAGATTCAACATCACCGAACACAACAGAAGGAAAAAAGAATCATAAAAACCCACAAACAAACACCTTCCTATAAAGGTGGAGAATAAGAGCACTGGAATAAATCTCCATCAAATAATAAATTGTATTATAGTCACAAGAAATTATATCCATAATCATGATTATCCCATATCAAGTATGATAGTGGTTTCATAAACCCATAGGATTCGGGCATGAATATCCCATAACAACACACAATGAAAAGGAATCTGCAAACATTTACAATGTTCATGAGGGATACTAAAGAAACAAAAACATTGGTATAAGATAGATCTACAAATAAAACATATTGATACACACCTTGTCTAATGAAATGAACCTTATGGATATAGAATATAAACATCAGTAGCATCTCAAGTAATTCATATTATTAGGGAACCTCTTATGTTGATGCAAAATTATCTTTATTTTTATCCATAAATGATAAATATATAAGTATATAATCAATGAACAAAACCAAAATCCAATATTGGAACTCTAAAATAAATGATTTTAAAATTACCAAGAAATTGGATAGTGGATCCATGACACTTAGGGAATTACCTTGAATTAATATATTTTATAATGTTATTTTAAGGAAAACAGTGACATATCTTCATCCTACTCCTAGATATAAAGATATTCAGACCTTATATTGATCATTAAATCCATATATATCTATTTTAATTATAAAATATATCATTATAAATTAAGATGGGATATTATTACATCAATTTCACCCGATTCAAGCGATGAATATCTATAATGAGACATAGAATTCCATCACCATTCTTTACAAACAAGATTTATTACCCCAAGTTAATAAAATAGTCCAAATAAAACTATAGTGAATACAATCTTCAATATGAATTTGTAGACCTCAAAATTCAAAGGGAACCATCCTATATAGTGGAATTGAAATTGTAGATTAATTCAACAATAACTCAACTATAAGGTCGATCTCTTTGAAAGTGGGGACCAATATACGTGAATCAGAAAAAACACATTTAGTATTCTATAACCTACATAAACAAACAATTTTCAATCCTATAATATTCATTGAATCAACTCATCTATTACAGATGATAAGGAATCAGTACACATTAGACCCATTAGATAGTCTCTCTTTCGAATGAAAAAGAATTCTCCCGAGCATCATTAATGAATATAACTATAATTATAATGAAATAATATATATATGCTACAAAATATGGACAATTTGTGGTGGGGTTGATTTTATATGGCCATATACATAAAATGTAACTTTTATAAATACTGATGATTCCCTAACATCAACTCACTATCTATATATATCATAAAATATAACCCTACCTCTAACTGGTTTAGTCATCACCGAGGATATTGGAAGCATTTACACACAATTTATATGATCTGGGACTAGGTATGGATAATTTAATGAGTGCATAGGTCCTGAGTCAAATATGGAATACAACACAATAGAATATACATAGATGATACGTCACACACCGTCTCAATACCTTTTAACTGAAATCTCCATGGAATGAATCAAAAAACATACTACTCCATAGACTCTATTGATTTTAAGTTCATCATATCCATGGAGTCACATCACAGTATAAGAAAAATGGAAAGAATAGGGCTTTAGATGACACCCGATACCCATTTATTATAGAGTATAATAGGAGCACCATCATACTACATTTTCTTTAGTAGATACTACTTTAATGGCTGAGCCTATAGTGGGCCACTAGAAAAACACTGACTACTAAATATGGTTGGATGGAAATATGTATATATTTTAAAAGGATAGACATTATTATATAGAATATGAGATACTCATCTACCAGATTAGACGAGTAATGAAATATTATTATTTAAATATAACTATATTGGCCAGGCCAATCAATTGGAAGGTATATATATGATTATATAATTTTTTAAAAACATATTAAAGTTCTAATCAATATTCATTTACTGAGTAATTCTTAAGAGAATGGTTTTTTAAAAACAATATTTTCATCAATGTTATATTTTTTAAATGTTTGTCTCTAATTTATTTCTATATGAAATTAATATAATTAATTTCTCAAATTTGAATAATGTTATTTTGTGTAATATTATTTATTTTTGGAATCAAAGTATCCAAATTATCTAATGGTGAAATTTGGATATCCGTGTAAAAGTATTTTTTTCAAGAAATAGTAAAAAAATATGGATTTTTATTGAATTTAATTGATTCATTTTATGTATTTGAAAAGTAAATTTATAATATGTATTATTTTATAAATTTAATTAAATCCCCTTTAGTTTAAGATAAAATAATTATTTTTTTTGAAAAATATATTCAATGATTTAGTGTAAACACATTTTATAATTAGAAAGATCATCTTTATAAAAAATGTATTTCATTTTTTTTAGGAATTTAAGATAAAATTAGTTATTCACACTTATTCAAAATGAATTTAATTAAATGGAATACATTTTTAGATTCAGGACGTCAAATTTATCCTTGGATGATTTTGGATTTTTGTCTATTTTCTTAAATGGTTGAAAATACAGTTATTATGAAATATGTTATCTTTTTTGATATCATCAAGAAATAATTATTATATAAATTTTATTAATCTTTTAAAATGAATCATATTTTTTATTATAATATCAATATCATTTGAAAAAATATATCATAACATGTAAAGTAAAATTTATTTCTACATAAAAATGAAAATCATTTTCCTGGATGACGTAGTTCATACGCCACAATGGAAAAGTATAATTTAGTGTCTTATATAAAATAATGGAGAGATAATGTAGAATCCCCTATCCAATTATCCAACATAATAGTGCTATCAGGTAGGGTTCCCCTGCACATAGGCGCATCTTCCCAAATTCCAAAGGCTAACGACTATACATGAGTGCATAAAAAGAGAATATTGGGGAGGCTATACACATAAGGGATGACATAATATTGGTCTAAGTACATATATTAACATGCACTAGAAATAAAGACTCATCATACTAGAACCTGACCCACCTATGTTATCAGAATTATGAATTATATAAAATAGTGGACGCAATATACAACATCAGTAATGGAAATAAATAAATAATATGACATACTATTTTATCCACTAAAACACACCTTGATTCAAATATATGTCATGCATTATAATAAATAGAAAATGGTTGAGAAGGGCTGACCATATTGTATACATAATAGAGGAGCATGATAATTCATAATTGAAAATGAAATAGTCACTCCAGTTGAGGTAGGATCCTTAAGGCCCCATGCCAACATCCCCTGAAAAATACCCACTATGATCCAAATCCAGAGGTAGAACCTTTACCCGAGTGAAATAAAATAAAGTATACATGAATCTCAAAGTTCCAGTGTAGGGTGTGAGAATGTCTCTGAATAGGATACCACAATGTCTGAATACCCAAGATAAGTGTTTATGAAAGTGTGAAATATATTAAATAAATATAAAACACGTGAAAAGTAAACTGAGACTTCCCAGGTGCTACAAATCCACAAGGAAGTCATCACCTACCAAAGACTGTTCTAGAATCATAAATGAGGATAGGATCCTTAGCCCATGGCCTAAGTAATCCACTAATTTCTAAAAGCCTAGGTGAACCCTTATGTTCAACCTCCATGTAATAAACCTACCACATCATGCCTCTTAACACCTCGTGTCTCAAAAAAATCACCAACATCCACAAAGACACTCCCATGAAAAGGCAACTTGGTCCCTTAGACCCCTTCTCGATGGAACCCATCGAATCGAAGCCCAATGTCCTAAGGCATATCAATATTTATACTCAAATAAAATATCCATCTTTTCATAGCATTAATTACTAGGTAATAACTATATCCAACCTACCATGAAAATTTATGTCCAACGACCTCTATATGGTTCAACTCATCCCAACTGATAGCCTCACCACTATCATCTGAATCCTCCTCACCTTCCCCATGGATTTATACAAGAAGAACACCCCTAAAATTTCTTAATCTGCAATACTAGGGGCCTATACCCATAATAGTTGTCATATTCACATCGTCACTATGTCAACCGTTGTGAACATGATTCCAATTAGTGCATTTTCCATATTAGAAGCGTGAAAATCCCCAATTTATTGCATAAGCCACACCAGTATGCACCACGTGCCCTTGCTACCATGTCACTGAATTTTTTTGGTAATGCCATCAAAATATCGTAGGCCATGACAACAACCTTATGGCATTTCCACCTCAAATGAATTTCCATGACACCAATCCAGTGATCAAATCACCCATGTATCGCAGACCAAGACCATCTAGATGACCAACATTGAATCAATCCTGATGAACATGCCACCCCAATCCCTTGTACAAGACAATCATTATCCCATGTATCTCATGTTAAAAACTTCAAGCAATTAATTTATAAAATTTTATTTAATTTAATTAAATAAATCAATTAACATAATAAATATAGGTAAAATACTATCCAAGGTGGTCCATAGTCTCTAAAATAACTACATCTGAGTGAACCAAGTTTGGGAATGCCCAATGACATCCAATAAGGTCACGTGGTGAATTTTTTTTAAAATAAAATCAAATTAAAAGGTGTATCACTCAACTAACCAATTTTCTTCTAAAATATATTACCCCCAAAAATCTTGAAAACATGATGAAATGTATGCCCCACCTAGCTTGGATTCATAGATGTTGGAAAGTCTGGTATTATCCTATTACTCAAAGTAGTTTTAGAAAATCAATAATTCCATCGAATGCCAGGAAAATATGGAAAATATATCCAAATGATTTAGTTATCCATGATGCAAAGGAAAATATTACAAGATTCATGGGGGTGTAGAGTCTTACTGAGACTTCAACAACATAACTGTTGTATTGATGAATATTGTTTTGATGAGGGTGATATCTCACACCCTAGGAGGAGAAGAGGAGCATCCCACAACATGTCGTGAATAGGAAAACACATGAGGGAGAAAGAGAAAGAAATTTTATTGAAGATGGGATGGGTATTTTTGTAATTTAATCCCTTTAATGAGGCAACATAGTTATTCAGAAGATTTTGGAAAAATGTGCACCAACTATGTTATTCGAACTATCCAAAGCACCATGTCACACGTCCTCCCAGTATGATTTTCCAAACAATTTGTAAACCATTCATGGAACCCTTTAAAAAACTAAATACATAGCTGCACAACCATGTAACATTCCCTGTATGATTTACCAGACCATTCTCAATGGAAAAAAGGGCACATTGTTAGGTAAAAGGGGTCACAAGGTTTACCCCAAATCGTGTTCCTTGACCGTGAACACACAAAACATCCCATTAGGACTCAAACTCATCCAAAACCCTTAAAAACACCAAATGGACTCTCAAGGACTCTAAAACCATCCAAAAATGTTATTGGGTTGATGTAATACACATAATTTGGTACTGATAATCAATATTAAATTTGGCACACTATATAATTCAAAAATTGAAAACGGGAGTGGTTTTTGAGCCGTTTCAAAACCACTGAACATTATAATATATCTACCTTAACATAACTCACCCCCAACTATAAATAATACCAAATTTGGTTTTTTAAATACACACAGTAGTAAAATTATCCCAGACTATCCCAGTCAGAATAGAATGTGTTTACTACCTCAAGGGGGATCCCCACGTTAGGTTAACCTACCCGAGTAAGAACCAACCCCATAACCCAAAAAAATGGTCCATCCAAAAATTATCTATATCCAAGTCCCCATATGATTAATGAATACTCTTGAAACTAATTAGGTGCTCTCATGTCATACCAAAAACCCATTATCATCCCACACCACATTAGAGTCCTCCTCGAGGCTATGTCACAAATGGAACCAACGAGGTCCTTCATCTACAAAAATGATCAAAAAAACATGGAGACTATCACCTCAATCAAGTCCCACATATAATAGTTCCAGAATTTTAACACAACTCATGTAAAACACCTCTCCATAATGAACCAATGCCAAACACCTCAGAAATATCACACCCAACGGTGATGACATCGAAAAAAATAACACACACCTTATATATAAATATGTATATATATAACACATCTGATATGATGAATACCTACTAAAAGTCATCCAGTTAGTACATAATTACATATTGTGCACCCTGTTCACCCAAAGAATACATTCCTCAATAGAATATTCCAAAGAAAAAAATAACATCAGTCACACCCATTGTGTAACTATGACGTTGATCATCTCGCTAGCCCACTCATCCCCTACCAGGATCATGGTATGCACCTAACCTGAAGCCTGACTTCCTGAAGCCTAACCTCCAAAAGATGATAAAATAGACACAATATGATAACCCCACTATGGTGTCCTATTTTATTTTCCAAACCATCTACGTATAGGTGATTCCCAACTACTATCACCTGGTACCACTCCTGATCCAATATCGAAACCCTGGGTCATCTCCAATCCCTGACTAATGGTTTTCGGAGACGTCTTCCTGTAGAACCTTTTGAGATGCCTGACCATTCCATATACCTAGAACACATTTGGAGGCTTCTCATACAGATTCAAAACATGTCCTTTCCCCCACACTTATAGAAACCCATAGAGTATCCACTCTAATGTGGCCTTCTAGAGTCAGTGGCCTGACTAAGCTAGTCGAACTCATTTGTTCCTCACTTCTAGCAATCCAATGTGTCTCTACTTAAATAACCTGACTCATCTATCCATCTTGAGTATGACATATCCAATAGGTTACCATCAGTTATTAGTTCTTATATCATTACCTCTATGAATGAGTCAATACTAAACATTTTTTTCTTGTACAATAATAGAATTCCATAAACAATCCTCGATGTGGCACACCCTCGAGGTGTCATCGCCTACAATGTTGGGTGAAATGCTAAAAAATTCAATGATCATAGCTACATAGTCTATAACTGAAATGGTGCCCTAATAAAGGGTAAAAATATCCAAATCTTGTTTCTCCCTATGCTTCTCTGGGATGAAATTCTTGAAGAACCCATCCTCAACATACTTCTAGGATAGTCCCTAATGTCTTCCTACATACACATACATGTCCCACCACTGCATAGCCAGTTATCTATGAATATACTTTTAAATTTTCTCCTTTTTTCTCAAGAGGATTCACTATATGATTATAGATCATCTGCATTGTCTCAATCCAATTCTCATCCGCCTTTGGGAAACCATAACCCAGGAAACATGGTAGGTACTGTTACTGGAACACTTGAGTAATATATTCTATCAAATTATATACTCCTTAATCCCCTTGTAAATATCCATGATAACCCTATCTAGCCTTAATATGAGCATCTTGTCAAGCCATTCCCAAAATCTATCATGTTTGGATGCCTCCCTACCTACACTAGATTATGAACCTACACATGTACCTATAAATGTACATGCAAATCATACTCTACCTGAACCCATGAGGCCTCAACCTTATCTTTATCTAGAGGCACCAGGCCATCACCCATATGATTCTCCATCTGTGCCCTCTAATAGGAACACACCAAATACCTTCACATGTTCATACATGCCCAATATATATATATTATTATGGTAAGTAACAACAAACATTGAATCCTCACTACACTTACCTATTCTTATCACAACCGAACACATAACATCCTGGAAGAATGGCTGATTTACCTATGGTCAACAAATATATGTATCAAAATCCCCTGGTCTATGCTAATTCTGAAAAGAAACAATACCTAAAACTAATGACCTGATTTCCCAACCTAGTGATCAACATCATGCCATGTCGTAGTGTTTTCTTTCTCAAATAAGAGCTAGAACCATATCACATATCACATAGAATATATATAAACAAAAATAACATGGAATAACTCATTTAACATACCAATTAACCTATTGGCCATTATTATATACAATTGAAACATCATATCATGTACCTATTAAAAATATTATACATCAATCGTAAACACACCTTGCCTCATCAAGCCAAGGTTCTAATCATCCTTGCTTACAAAACCTAGTCATGGATCACAGTACATATATCATAAAAGCTAACAACTGACATTACAAGTTCCCCACATGAGGTGGAAACCATATAAATTGAACAATGAGAGAAATCGAACAATATTTTCCACCCCTTGTAACCTGGTCTATCCCTCATGCATGGAGCTGCAGGAACCCATGCACAAGTTCTAAGCCTAGTTGTGAAAATATCCTAATCTATATTATACCATAACCCAAATTGTAATACCAATAAAATAGGTAAAAGAAAATCCTTTGATACCACTTGTAGTATCCCCAATCTGATTATCCAACATTGATTTGTTATCAGGTTGGGTTCCACTGGCCTTAGGTGAACCTACCCAAATGCCAAAGGCTACTAACTAGTAGTAGGGGTGTAAAAAGGGAATAGTTGGGTGTACATACCCCTATTAGAGGATATAATATTTGCATCATTACACATATATACAACATGCAGTTGAAATATGGATCAACATCTCGAACAATATCCACAAAATGTGGAAGCACAATCAATAATAGACAATAGCAGATGATACGTAACACCCCGACCAAATTTACATAGTAATTAATTATATTATAGTTTTATTATAATTCAAAACAAATTAAGAAATGTTTTTAAAAAAAATTTATATTTCATATACATTGAATTTGAAGGTAATTGTATATATATATATATATATATGAATATTGTTTTTAATAATAAATAGAAATATATAGTAATAAAAAATTTATAAATAATTATTTCATAATATTTAATAGTAATATATGTTATAATTATAATATATATAGTATGAGATTATGATACAAATAAAAAATGATTTTACCAAAATCACATTAATCTAAAGAAAATATATTATATATAAAATTTTAATTATGAAAATAAAAAAAATTAAATTTGAGTATTCATTAATATGAATACGTATATTTTATTAAAAAATATATACTTTAAAAAAATAGAAATTTCATGTAAACAAAATAAATAATTTTTATATAGTATATGTTGTGTTTAATATTAATTATTAATGGTATTATATATACATATATTAATTATATTAATCTTTATATATGAATATAATTTTACTAATGAATGTTAAGGAAATGTAATTTCTTATGATAAAGAAATAATTATTTATGAATTTGTTTTATAAAATATGAAATACGATAAATAAAATTTTAATTAAGGTTAACTAAATTGAATAAATAATAATAATGATCAGTTTAAACCAAAAGTGGAAAATTGATATTAAATATAAAATAAAAAACTATTATAGGGGAATGATTCGGGGGAAATCATAAAGAGGGTTTGTGATAAATCCATGAGACAAAGACCATAGGGAAACCTGACGACTTTGAGTAGCTACATTCAAGCATGGACATGAGGATGCAAATTGAGTTCTACCAAAGATGAAGTGCTTCAGTTCACTGAATTTGAATGTGGAGGAGGTAGATTCGAGTATGATGATTCACTTTGGAATATTAAATTTGGACTAAAGGAAAACCCGAACTAAATTGAATTTAGGTCTTATGTCTTTGATGAGGTAGGCTTATCGTGTTTCTGTGTTCAGACCTACAAGTATGTATATGTTTAAAGATCGAATCTTAGGAAAATTGGCTCAATGGTTCCATGTATGGTTAATTTATTTGTTTTCCTTCTTGATGTCAACGTCCTCCTATCATGGATTTTCCACATTGGATTAGTTTATTTAATTCATGATATCTAAATTAGATATGTTTAGAAATTTATTGATCTACCTTTTTTTCCTCTTCTCCCATTTTCTCCCCCAAATGATGATGGAAGTCATTTTCATATATATGTGTTTTGATTATTTCAATGTATTAGTTGAGTTATTCGGTCAGATTTGAACAAAATATTAAATTTATTTGGTTTGAAGTATTCAAGTGATTTATTATTTTTGTATGATTAGATTATAAAATATTAATATAGGATTTCTCTACAAGAGTTACATTAGAACCAAAAATTGGAGGGAATAGAATCATGTCTATATTTTCTTTTCACTTTAAGATAGTGATGTAGTGAGTATTAAATTTAAATTATGCATAATTGTACATCTACAACATTATAGAACCACCTATCAGAATATTAAGCAAAAATTGTCAAAACGAAAATGAAAAACTAATCATAAATAATTGAATAATATAAAACTACTCATTTTAAATTACCAAATTGAATATTTCAAAAAATAAGAATATATATCAAAAGCTAAGTGTATTTAGGAGAATCATGTTTCAAAGCAGAGGGTGAAGTCCTATTTTCTTTCTTTTCTACTAGCACATGGAGTGGTGTTTAATATTCTATCAATAAAAGATGAATATTTTTTAGAGATAAAATAGGTAAGGGACATACTCTAACTAATTTCTTTTTTTCAAAATTATAATATATAATTTTTTTATTTTGTAAAGGAATATCAAATTTAAAATACATGGAATATCAATTTTATTTTTTAAGGGAGTTTAATTTTTATCCAAAATTTATTTTAATGTCATTTTTAATTATAATTCAAATTTTCAAATAGTGAAAAACTTTTTTTGGTTTATCATATATGAAACTTGTTTTCAGTTTTGAAATGTTTTCTCGACAATTTTATAAATAATAAAGGGATTATTTAATATTGAGATATTTATTTATAGATTGTTGAAACTAATATTTTAGATGTTATATGTAAGGAATGTTTGTTTTACAACTTATTTCAGGTTTAATCTATAAATATATATATGAATTAATCATATTAAAAGTGGTTATTTTATAATAATTTTTTATTGATAAATTTTGAAGCTGTTTATATATTTTAGTATGCTGAATTTCTTAAAACATTATTTTATCAAGGAGTCATGCATATTAGAGGATTGTCTATATCAGATAATTTTATATGTCATTTAAGAAATTGTTTAATTTCATGCTTATGCTTATGCTTTCTTGTTTTATACATTTATGAAATCTAAGTCCATATTTTTAATTATGGAATTGAATAAGTGTGTTTTTGTTGAATTTTTATGTTCATTCTTTATATACACCAACACCCACATATATATAGATATATGTATATAAATATTTTTGATTCTATATAAATATTTATTGATAATAACATTTCACACTTTGAATAAATTATGTACGTTTATTATATGGTGGTAAAACACATGGGTACATATTAATCAAACACCAAAATAATTTATTTGACCTTTGATATCATTGAATTAAATTTTCCCTTATGATTAAATATATATGAATATATATTTTTACGTCATAAATTTTAGATCTTTAAAAATTATGTATATATAACTACATAAAAGGATTAATGTATAATAAACGCTACATTGATAATTTCATTTATGGCACACAATTATATATTGCTTGTGATTATTATTGTTATTACATTATACTGTTATGTAATTATTTCATGCATAAAAATAATTAAAAAAATATGGATTTTATATTTTTATTAAACATTGAGTTTTCATAATGGTTGAAGTTTTAACAATATGTAAAAATGTATTTCATAAATATTTAGGTAAATAGATGCTTATGAAAAGTCTATTGGAAAGAGTTTTGGTTGGAACCAAAAAATGAATTTTATATGCAATGGAAGTTCTCATATATATATATACATACTCATATATACGAATATAACTGTAATGAGTATATTAATGCAGCGACATGTTTTCAAAATCGAAAACTCCTGTGAATGTATATATAAGTAAAGAAAGCATACAAATATTTTCTAAAAATCCAAGACACGAATGTTGTAAATATAGTAGGGAATTATAGAGGGAACCCAACCCTCATTAATTGGGTATACATAAGATATCATTCAATATTTGAAGTTTCCACAACATTTTTAAATAAAAAAGATTCTTGAATGTTTCATAAAAATCACTGGATTATATTTAATGTGATTTTTCAACATAAGTAATTACAAATGTGATATAGTGTTATAATGATTAAATGATTCGACATATATTTTTAGAAGGTATTTCAAAAATTATATTTATGTTATTATTTGAATAATTTTTTAAATCCTTTATAAAAGTTTGTTTCAGGAAAATATTTTCTAAAAATTATTTCAAAAATATCAAAAAACATCATTGGGAAATTGACGGCTCAACCTTTATATTAGAATGATAGTCATATGTAACTTAGAAGTCTAAATTCCGATGTCACTACTTCTAGAGTTACCATGTGTGGAAGTGTAGTGGGCCTATATTTTACTTTTTGTTCAATTCAAATAAATGTAATTTGTTGGCTAATTCTCAAAAACCTATAGCAGTAAAAGGTACTTCTTTGAATTTAGTGTCGTGTAATTGTTTAGTTACTTTTATAAAAAAAGAAATAGTATTTATATGATTGGAGTCCGGAAGAGTGAGCTCAAGGAATTAAAATTGGTATAAGTGGAATGTTTTATACCATTTTGGTGATTAAATGTTGTCTTTTGGGAAAAATATCTATGTGATATTTGTTTCTTTGGATAATAAAGTCCACTAATGAATTCTTTAATTCTTAATATAGAAATTCATAATTTTCATAAGCCTGATAAATGAATTGTGAGGGCACAGTTCATTTAAGAAGGGGAGAATATAACACCCTATTAAAATTTAAATAGTAATTTAATATATAATAATTTTCTTATAATTAAAAATTAACTAATAAATGATTTAATAGAATAGTTTTATAATTTATATACATTGATTTTTCAAGGTAATTGTAAATATATATATATATATGTATATGAATATTATATTTAAAAATAAACAGAAATAAATATTTCATAAAATTATTTTAAATAATTATTTCATAATATTTTACCACAATAAATTTTGTAATTATAAATTATAATATAAGTACTCTAGGATTATTTTACCATTAACAAACGATTTTAGGAAAATAACTTCATTCTAAAAAAATATATTATATATATAATTTTAATTATTAAAATATTGTCAATTTTTTTTTGAATTCATAATTGTGAATATGAATATTTTATTAGAAAATATACACTTTTAATGAAATGAAAAAATATGAATTTCTTAAATACAAAATAAATAGTTTATAATTCATATATGTCGTGTTTACTTTTAATTAGTAAATTTATTATATATATATTTATATATATTATGTTATTCTTGATATATGAATATAACTTTATCAACAAAATATAAGGTTTTGTAATTTCTTATAATAAGGAAATAAATAAGTATGCTTTTATTATTAAAAGTATAAAATATTTTTTAAAAATTTATAATTATTATAATATAAATTAAGTATATAATAATAATAATAAATTTAAAAAAAATAAAAACCATTGATATTATAAAAAAAGGGAAATGAGAACAATTTGGGGGAATCCAAATAGAGGGTTTGTGGGAACACCAGGAGACGAGGAATGTAGGAAACCTTGAGGTCTTTGAGTAGCGACATTCTAGAACTGAGCTAAGGATAAAGATCGAGTTCTACCGAAGCTGAAGACCGGATATAAAATGATTTTTGGGTTTTGTCCTTTGACGAGGTAGGACTATGTTGGTTCTTTTGTTTAGATCTGTGATTATTTATATGTTTAATGACTAGATTATAGGAAAATCAGCTCAATGGTGCCATGTTTTTTTAATTTCATAGCTTTTATTCTTGAATTGAACATCCTCCAATCATCAATTTTCCACTTCGGTTTAGTTTATTTAAATCATGATATTTGATTCTAAACTATTGAGTGACTTCACGATTTATCAGTTTTTTCTCCTATCCCATTTTCTCCCTTGAATAATTTTGGAAGCCATTTTCATGTACGTTCATTTATAATCATTCATTTTATAAGTTGAGTATTATATTCATAATTGAACTAAACATTCAATGTTTTTGGCATGAATTATTCATGTAATTTATTATGTTGGTTAAATTGGAATATAAAATATGCTTACAATATTTGGTTAAAATCATTACTTTGTAATCAAAAATTAGAGGAAAATAAAATCATTTGATGATTTTCTTTTCTCTATTAACAATCATGTAGCGAAAATTAAATTTATATTTATAATCGCTAAAAATATACAGCAATATGAAACCACCTATCAAAATTTTAAGCCATAATTTTCAAAATTAGAATGATAAAATTCATCCTAAATAATGGAATAATATAAAACAACTCCATTTAATATTACATAATATAATTTGGGTATAAATATGAATATATATCAGGAGTTTATTATAATTTTGAGAATCATGTAGCAGTTTAGTGGGTGAATCCCTATATTATTTCATTATTATAAGCATAAAAAGTGGTGTTTAATCTTCTATCAAGAAATGATGAATATTTTTCATAGATAAGATAGGTATGGGACACAATCCTATTCATTTATTTATTTTTTCAAAATTAAAATCTGTAATTTTTTTTGTTTTTCCATAGAGATTAACTATAATAAAATACATTCAATTTCCATTTTATTTTCATATATGAGTTTTGTTTTTATGAACATTTTTGCATTCAATGTCATTTTCTTTTGAATTAATTTTTTTGAAAGGTGCATACACTTTTTTAGATAATCCTAAATCAAAGTTATTTTAAAATTTGAAATGGTGTCTCAGTAATTTGATAAATAATTAAGGGATTATATAATACTAATCTTAATATTTTTATATGGATGAAACTAATATTTTTAATGTTCTATGTAATGGATATTTGTTTTCAAATATATTTTAGTTTCAATATATATATATATATATTTGAATTAATCATATTAAAAGTAGTTATTTTATAGTAAATTGTTCTTGTTAAATTTTAAAGCTGTTGTTTTATTTTAGAAAGATTAATTTATTCAAACATCATTTTATTTAGAAGTCATGCATATTAGAGGAATATACATATCTGATAATTGAATATGTCGTTTAAGAAATTTCTAAATTTTACATTTATTATTATTCTGGAATGTTATATACTTATATGAAATCCAAGTCCATATTTTTATTTCGTGAATTTAATATGTGTATTCTGGTTTAATTTTTATTTTCAGGCTTTATGTATATATATATATATTAGTGTGTGTGTGTTGATGAATTACCTTTATCACTTTGAATAATGTATGTCAGTATCATACATGCGTGTAGGGAAAATGGGTCCATATTAATCAAAAACAAAGATTATTTACTTGACATTCAACATCATTGAATTAAAATTTCTATTATTATAAGGTAAATATGAATATATATATATATATATATATTTACTTATTGATTTTATGATCTTGAAAAAAATATATATATATATCCATTAAAAGTTTAATTTATAAGAAATGATACATCGATATTTTCATGTGCGACACACAATTATCTATTGCTTATGATTATTGTTGTTTTCACATTATACAATTATGAAATTATTTCTTTCATGCAAAAATAAACCAAATATTTCTTTGAAATTTTTATTCAATATCATATTCTTAAAATGTTTGCAGTTATAACAATATGTAAACAAGTATTTTATAAAATATTGTGTACATGGGTTATTATGAAACGTCTATATGGAAAGAGTTTTGGATAGAACCAAACATGCAAGTGATATGTAATGAAAGTTCATTTATTTATATATATATAATCATATATATAAATATAAGTGTAATATTTATTTTAATGTAGTGACATGTTTTCAAAATAAAACACTCCAATGAATGTAAATATAAGTAAAGAAATATTAGAAATTTTTCTAGAAAACATCACACTTAAATGTTGTAAATATAATAGGGAATTGGGGAGTGAACTCAACCATCATTCAGTGGTTAGTCCCAAGATAGACATTAATATTTACTGTTTCTACAACATTTTTTTTTCAATAGCTTTTGTAATTTTTCCTTAAAATAAATGGATTATATTAGGACTACTCCTTGAATGTAAGTAATTTAAAAAGTGATATAATATTTTAAAGCATAAATGATACCAATTATACATTATAATGGTATTTCAAAAAGTATTTTAATGTTATTATTTAAATAATTATTTAAATCATTAATCAATGTTATTTTCAATAAAATATTTTCTAAAAATTATTTTGATTATATTAAAACCCCTCATTGGGAAATTGAATGCACACCCTCTATTTTAAAATTATTTTTTACAAGTATCTTAGAAGTTCAAATTGAAATGTCATCACCTTTGGAGTTAGTTCCTCTAAAAACATAGTAAGTGGGTGTTTTATTTTTTTTCAACTCTCATAAATATAATGTGTTGGATAATCCTCAAGAACCTAGACCAGTAAAAGTTCATCATTTGTAATTAGTGTTATGAAATTGTTCATTTACATTTATAAAAAAATTCAGTGTATTTATATGTTTAGATTCCAAAAGTGTGGGCTGAGGGTGATATATTAAATATAAAAAATCCTTAATTAAAATATAAATCAATAAGACAAATTATTTAATCCAGTGAAACCTAGAATATATTCAATAAAATTAATAAATTATAATATAAATGAAAGGCTCACCATGGGTTTAAAATAGTTTATATATAATGGAGTAGCATGATAATACAAAAAGGAAAATAAAACAGTCACTCTAGCTGAAGAAGGAATATCATGGTCTAATGAAAAAAATCATATGCCAATCAGCCTCAATGATCTAGATCACAAGGATGAACCTTTACATAAGTGAAAATGAATAATGTCTATTGGCATCTTAAAGGGTCCATCTAGGGTGTGAGAATCTATGTCAGTAGAATGCAACATAGGCAGGAGTAACTGACATATGTATTTATGTAGGTATGAAATATAATAAATAAGTAAAAAAACATGCGTAAAGTAAACAAAAACATCCCTAGTTCTCAACATCGACTAAGAAGTCATCATCAACCTCATCAAATGCCTAAATGCCCAGAGAGGATAGGATCCTTAGCCCTTGGACCTAGGTATCCCTTGATGTTTGACATGCCAAGTGAACCATATCCTTCCACCTACATGTATGCATCCCATCGCCTCAAGCCTCCCGACACCTTGTGTCTTAAACAAATCACTAATTTATCGAAGGAATTCACCTGAAATGTAACCTATCCCCTCAGAAACCTGCTCAAAAGAAACCATTGGCATGAATCCTGATGCCTGGAGGAATAATAATATATGTCCTCAAATAAAATCACCATTGAATGATAACACAAAATCCTATGTAATAATGATTCCTATCCTCCTAAAATATATGGGCCTAACTGCATCAATATGTTGATCCTCATCATGAACCAATAGCCTCAACTCTGTAATCAAAGGAATCCCCTCCATCCCCATCAATTCCTATAGAAAACACCCCCAACACAATTTCCTAAGCCGCACTTCCATGGGCCTCCTGCCACATGAGTTGTCAATACCACCTTTTCGCTAAGTCAACCTCTCTGAACACAACTCCAATAATTTATTTATCCATCACATTGGAGAGAAAAATAGAAATTTATTGCCTAATACACCCCAAATAGAACATCATGGCCCATCATCTATGTTTCTCAAAACCGATGGACAAACCATCCCAATAACCTGGTCAATGACTACCGCCTAATGTCATCATCACCTCAAAGAAAAATCCATGACACCCATCTGGTGATCACATCACCCATGTATCTCAGTCCAATCCAAACAAAATGAAAAATGTCACATCAATTTCGATCTCTGTGCCACCTCAATTTCCATTCCAACCCATTAAGATCCATTGGATCCCATGTCATGAAATTCAATAAATTTATTTTATTTTACATAAAACAGTTCAATTATAATACAAAACACACTATGAAATCTACTCAAGGGGGTCTATGACTTCTAACCTAGCCTTGTATGGGTGATCATGGTTTGGGAGTTCCTGATGGAATCCCACAAGGTCACACGATTAATTTAGCATCATATAATCCAATTAAAATGGGTCTCTCTAAACTACCCAATGATGCACTAAAATCTTCACCTCTAAAAATATTTAAAACATGATGAATGAGATAAAAATCCTAACATAGACTCATTGATATAGGCCCGTCCAATATTAGCCTTTTAATTGACGTGATCCAGAAGAAATTGATGATTCTATCAAACAAACTAAAAATAAGAAAAAAAACTAAAAATTATTTACAATTTCATAGGGAAAAGTAATAGAAGATTATAGGAATGGGTGAGGATAGAAATATTGACATGGATCCAACACAACTGACTGATCAATGATTAAAAGTTGTTTGAGAGAGATATTTAACACCCAAGGAGGAGAGGAGGAGAACCCCATGATTGAATGAAAGGAATACAATGCATGGGAGGATAAATAAGTGAAAATTAGATTAAAGGAGGTAGGATCACTTTGGTAATTTTATTACTCTAATGAGGCCACATGGATAGCCTCTACAATTAGGAAAACTATGCAGCATCCATGTGGCACCCATTATCCCAATCTCTAGGACACATGGTGTTCTCAATCTATTTTCCAAACGGTGTACAAAAATTGCAATATGCCTTAATAAAAATTGCAGACAGGGCCCTATAATAGTGTGCAATTAGTAAAAAAAAATTCCAGACTATACATAGGAAAAAACAGTGTCTATGTTTAGCAATAAGAGGTTGCACAGTTTACCCCAAATAGTACGTCTTGACCTCAACTCCCAAAATAGTCCTTCAGGCCTCCAACACACCCGAAATCCTTCTGAATACCTGAGGAACTCTCGATTACACTGAACCCATAGAAAAAAATAATATTAGGTTGACTAAAGACCCATAATCTGGTTTGGATAATTGAATGAGAATTTGGTATACCCACTAATTTAAATATTCAAAATGAGAGAGGTTTAAAAAATGATTAAAAATCACAGGAAGTTACATATGACAATTATTTGAATAAATTTATTATTTTATATCATATATAAATGATTATTTTTTCTAATAATTTTTTTGTAGTTATATAATAAGAATCTTATCTAAATTTGTTATAATACTTTCATAAGGCTAAATAAGTGAAAATAAAATATTAAATAATCTGTATTGACATGGATATGAGTAAATATACATACTAAAATATTATAAACTAATATGGTGATCATAATAAATTTATTTTTATGATTTATTTTTTCTTTTGAAATAATCATTGTAAATGCTTATGAAACACAAATGTATTATGTGTACAAGAAGAATAAAAATCATTAAAATTATTTTAAAAACTAAAAAAATAATATTATGGGGGTAAAAAAATGACCCTAACACTTTATGAAATTTTATTGTGTAATTATATTTCATCCATAATATTATAATGTTAAATTTGACGTCATTTTTTTTAGATTTATTTTATTATGTACTCGATAATATTTTATTCTCAGAAACATATAAATGGAACACTCTAGATTTTAATAAGTGTAATATTTTCAATATGATGTATTATAGAATATTTATTTCCGAGAAAATTGTCTATAAAAATATAAATTATTTATCTCTATCATGGTAATTTATTGGTAACATATAAGGAATAAATTACTACCTTAAATTACTAAACAATGTTTATGGAGTCTATATTCATTTAATGAGAAAGTTAAATAAATTATATTATAAATATTGAAATAAATATAATTTGCGATAATTAACTAGAACCCTAAATTTTGTTGATTAATATGACATATTAGGGAAGTCTTAAAATACATTTCTCAAAATTATATTAATTATTTATTATATATAAAGTCAATGTAATAAATAATGTCAAAATATATAGTAATGATATTTGATGGGGCTAATATAATTTTATATTACTAAAAAATAATTAAAATATTATGTATTAAGGAAGAGATAAAACATTTCCTAAACCTTCCTCCCATATTAATTTATAATACATTTTGAATCATTTGGATATATAATAGGCTTAAAATATATAAATATTTTGATAAATTAAAATGGATCCCCTATCCTATATAATATAAGGGTATCTCCTCCATCATTTCATTACACTACATTGATATTTATAGCTACACAATACCCAAAAATATTATATTCTAAAATTCCTTATAAGCATTTTTGGGTTTCTAATCTTCTCAAAATACCAAATCTTGAGACCATTAGGGGAGATATAATTTAGCCATTTGATGAATAGTTAATATCTATAACTAATCACTTTCTTTTTATACTGTCACTACCTGTCCCCCGGGGCCCATGCCGTGACTACCCAAAGCCCACCTTCCATAGGTCAGGGGCAGGCAACTAGAACCAAAGGCGAAAATCCCAAAAAGTGGGAAAGAATTGCTATTGTAAAGTGTAAACACACACAACATAGTACAATTTGGAAGTAATACACTAAGAAAAACTGTATACAAAAGAGTTATGAAAAGTAAAAGGGCCCAGAAATAAAATCCCAATAGGAAAGTACAAGTACAACTAATTAAAAAGTACAATTGAAGAAAAGGTAAAGCAGCTACTAGATCGTCTTCTAGTAATTCCTACCTGATGGGTAGGTAGAGATATCTTCCTTAGCACTCCACGTCCGTCAGTCTCCTCTACGTACCAAATCGTCATAAGGTACACCTCCAGGTACCATCCAGTCCTGCTACTCTGATCCTCAGTCAACGATGTCCGTCATCTACAACCAACACAATGAGGTGCAGTCATAGCCCGCGTAGAGGTGAGTAATACTATACTTAATAGGGAAAACGAGACCCTCAAGGTCTCAAAAAAATCCAACAAGGATAATCAAAAAATTATGAAATCAATGGATAACCATTACGTATGTATATGCCCATACATAAACCTACATTATCAAGTAACCCATCTTAATCATGAGGAAAACACAGACGTCACTGACTCAGCTCACACAGGTATACAACTTATATATAGAGATATAAATGATCAGATATAGTCACTGATTCATCTAAGCTATCAGACCCACACAGGATCCAAGACCGGATAAGTTTTCGGACTAACACAGGATCCAGGACCAGCTATTTTGTCGGACCCAAACAGGATCGAGGAACATATGTCAGAACTCTTGGACCCTCACAGGATCCAGGAACAATCATCGTAGTTGTTGGAACCACACAAGATCTAGGACCAGCTAAGCCGTTGGACCCACACAGGATCCATGACCCGCTATTATGTCGGACCCACACAGGATCCAAGAACAGAAGTCAGAGCACAACCAGCCGCATGGTTTCATCAAATCGTGCTTGATTCTGGGAGGGTTTGATCCTCAAGCCATGAGTCGATTCATCAACATCCATAAGTTTCACGAAGAAGTTCCTTAAAGGTCTACCTCATCAAAAGGGCATCAATACAAAAAATGGCGCATCAATCGGATGCCTAGTCTGTTAGTTATTGGCATTTCCCATCCAAGGCCCCGGTTAGATTTAGGTTCAATCCAACCCAACCATACACCAACTGCATCCTAACATCATGTGGGGTATGTGAAAAGAATTTCCTCACTCCAATATTTTTTTCTCCGTAAACGGTTCGCCAAATGGACGTCCGGTGAAAAAGATATGGCCAAAGAAATTACATGTTTCAGTAGTGGGCCCGGGTCAGGTCCGACCCAGTCGAACAGACTTAGCCCAAACCAGTCTTGGCCGACCAAGTTTGGGTCGACCCACTGGGTCTGACCAAACCCATTGGGCATGTCAGCCTGCTAGATTCATCCTGGTCTATTGGGCACAACCAAGAAGACTACGGGTGTGATTCGGCCCGGTGGTTGCCGCATAGGTGGCTCAGACCGGAGTCCGAGGGCCGATTCGGCCAATACCGCGATGGGCCCGGCTTAGGCCACTCAACCCGAAAGGCCAATCTGGTTTAGCCAACAACTCCATGATGGACGTCGCGGGCTGGCTCGGTTGGACGGCGTGGCTCAAATGGAAGTCGAGGCATGGGAAGGCTGACGGGGTGCCAGGAAGCATGCGGGCAGGCCACAAGGCACTAGCACGGCGCAGGCAGTCCGGCGGGGCGCCCGGGCAGCGCACGGGGATGCCACAGGGTGCACGTGCAGGTTGGCTGGGCGCCATGCAGTTCGAGGTCAGGCCACCGGGTTCCTATAGGGTGCGGGCAGGATGGAGGGAAGCCTGGGCAGCATGCCGGCTGGCCGCGGGGCGTGCGAGCGGGGCGCAGGTGGCGGGCGGGGCACCAGGCAGGGTGTCAGGTAGGCCGCAGGGCGCGGGCTGGCCGCAGGGCACCAACGGGGTGGGGTATAGCAACCCTACCTTTTATCACATTACTATTAAATCATTTTAAAGATAAACGACATAATATTATTACACATAGAGGATCCAATGGTTTAGTGTCTTGGGAAAACTAGGACCATACATAGGAATTACAACATCAATCATAAACATTAACTTAATTTCTTCTTCTCTAGGATCTTATTTCCACTTTTCCTCTCCATAGTATATGTAGCCACCTAAGGATATACATCAAAAAGGGTGAGCTAGAAGCCCAGTAAGTGGATAGATAGGTACAATATAGCATGGGGTGAGCATAATCATAACATGGGAAAAAGATCATAGACATGAGAGGAAGCATAAATATAAGATTTCAAATGTGTCAATGCATTAAAATGAAACATCATGTCTTAGTGGTTAAATACCACATATAATATAGAACCAAGATAGAATCTTTTTCACACATATTTCACATTTACTCATGAAATTCATCACTTTACCCAATGAATTGGAGCAGGGTATAATTCCGGGAGCACCCGTCACATTTAATCATTCATATTGCGCTATTCAATTCTAGACGCACCCGTCACATCATAACATTATCATTTATCATGCATGACACAATGAACATAGAGCATAACTAACCCATTAAAATTAATGTGATTCATATCATAAGAACACATTCATACACTTTCGGTTGCCAAAATAAAGATGGAATAACATACAAGAACCATAAATATTGAATGAGAAGTAAAAGGAGTGTTCTTGAAAGAAGAGTTCTTTTGGAAAACATTTTTTTGACATATACAATATTGGTAAACCTTTATATCCTAGAAAAGGAAATATAATGATGAAAAAATGATTTTTAAGGAGTAATCATATCAATGTGGAGTGAAAGAGGGAGAACCCAAACTAAGAAAATTGAGTTCGAGATTTTCCCCTTACCTTGTACCCGAATGATTCCTTCTATTTAATGTCTAATATAATTACATTATATTCATTAATTTGAAATCATGAACCTTGTGTACATTAATATGGTTCATTATGGGTTCATTAAGTGATTTTACGTGCCTTGGGATGAGTTATAGTGTTTAAAAACATTATTCGGGAATGCTTGTTTTGATGGTTTTCTCGAGTGGTTCACTTGTATTCTTAAATTGATGTTTGGGTAGAATATGGGTAAACATCCAAAACTGATATTACATGATATTAATGAAATTATATAAGTTATAATGATCTTATAATGGATCACACTATATCCATGTGGATGAATCATTAGATAAGAAATAAAAGACGATTGTTTGGGTTAATTTGAGCGATTTTTCGATCATAATGAACTTGTTTTAATTTATCATGAGTAATATGGTCATAAGTTAGTTACAGAACTATAAATAGAAGATAATAAATATAAAAACTTCTTTTTCAACCATAAAAATGGTTTCATGACCAGATCTGATGGTAGAAATGGAAGAAGACAACATGTTGTTCTTGAAGGTGATAAGTTAACACCACAAGCACAACGTTCTATTTAATAAAACAAAAGGAAGAGGAAAGGGGGTTGGATGATATAATATCCCATTAAAATCATAAAATTACAGTATATGTATAATACTGAAGTTTCAATACAATTTAGATGATGATTGGTGGGGAGAGATCAAGAAATGAACTTGAACATGACAGAAGATTAAAGGTGAAGAGGGAGAGAAATTACCTCTTGAATTCTCCTATTGAGATCATACTTAAGGCCCTAAGAATGGTCACTTGATGATACAAAAACTCTTGGACGTGGGGGAGGAGCTAGGGAAGTGTTTTGGGTAGTGTTTAGAGAAGGATTGGAGCTTGAGAGGTGTGAAGAAATATGGGTGTGTAGGGTGGCTTTTATAATGGACGGGAGAGGGGTTTCCTAAAAATAAAATTCATTAGTTTATTAATTTCCCTCTAAGACAAGGAATAGTGAGTCATCCTTGACCAAGAATAGTAAATAAGGAATTTGTGTTATATATTTCGGTGCTTACATCACTTTTGATGTTAGGAATAGTGGGGTTTAATTATAATGTATTTATACGGTAAATTAATGTATTTTACTATTCTCAAAAAATTCATGTATTTCAGAAAAATATCAAAATTTTACCCCAACCATTTTTCGATGAGTAGAATCTAAAAATGTCGTCCATTGTTCAAAAATCATTTTCTAAATATTATTAATTTAATATTTAATTAAAATCATAATTTAATTTAATAAAACTGTTTTTTAAAATTAAAACTGATTTTATAGTGCTTTAAAAAATTATTTAGGGTCTTAGAAAATTCTCTAAAAACTATAATAAATTGTTTCAATAATTAATGAAGACATTTTAGCAAATAATGTATCTTTTAAATTAATTAACTAATTATAATTAATTATTTATGACTTAAAAAATACCAAAACCTTTACTAAGGTCAAATTGTCACTTTCTATGATGTTTGAATTTTATTTAATTATTCATGGTAAGGATACTCTTATGTTGGGTGATTTACTATTATTAAGGGTCAATTTACTATTCATATGTGTATGATACTATTCATAAGGGTAGGTTATTATTCACCAAAATGTAAATTTGTTATATTAGACTCCAAAAACCATCTTGATCACAACCGAGGATGTTAGATTTTCAAAATTCAATACATATTCGTGACAAAATAATGTTTTGAGGTCACTTAGCACATTTTTTTAAAGAAAACGTTGATTAATGTCGAAAATCAGTGGACTTAAAAATGCAAAGCCATGAAGGGAAAATGTCCAGCCAGATCTGGTCAACATCATAGGGTCCTGACGCTGCAAGCTGATGAGAAACATTGTTTCATTCTTGTTTAGTAAAGGAGAAAGTGCAGATTGAGAAGCCTTGACGGATAGACAGGATTTGCCGAACGAGGAATCCAAAAGATTGGAGGCCACTGACGTTGGAGTTGAGAGCATTGATAATGGTGAGAGAGTCTGATTCAAGGTTGATTTTATCCCAACCGCGGTCCATGGAGAGTATATCACCTGCATGTATGGCAGTAGACTCAGCCACCACAGGTTCCCAGAAAGCGTTGTGTGCTTCATGTTTGGCAGCCACAATTTTCCCCTGATGATTCCGGGCCAGGATGCCAAGGCCGACATTCCCATCCTTGTGGAGAGATTCATCCACATTAATCTTAAGAACACCTTCTCTTGGTGTACACCAGTGGGAGGGAAAGGATGGGGGACCCACAGGCTTTTTGTGGCCATTGTGGTCCTTCCATCCCTCAACCCACGAAGAGGCCCGTTTGGTCCAAAAAAAGGTGGGTCTGTGAACGTGGATAAAAATTTCCTCATTGCGACGGGCCCAAATTCTCCATGCCAAGGTGCAATGTGAACTTGCTTTAGCTAGTGGGAAGGAGGAGCACCATCTCAACAGGAAGGATGGGAGGTCAGGGGCCATGGCCAATGAAGTGTCAGCAGTAGTGCCCCATAAATCCCAAATTTCCTTAGCCCCTGAGGACTGGATGATGGCATGCAAGGGAGATTCTTGGATGTTCGGGCAGAAAGGGAAAGAATCCTCACTTTTCATATGTCTGAAGACAAGAAGTCTCATGGTAGGAAGGGTACCAGTGAAAAACATCCACCAAAGGTGACATATTTTTGGAGGAATGTTGAGTTTCCAAATTGACTTCCAGGGTTCCCCATCCCAGTCGACTGATTGATGGCCACTGGCGAGCCAAAATCTGGATTTCACCGTGTAGGCTCCCAAAAGGTCGTATGTCCAGAAGATATGGTCGGGGCCAGCATCAGGGACCTAGGGGGTACTTAGGAGGATTCTTTTATCTCTTTCATTGAACCATGTGTGGATCTTCTCAATGCACCATCCTGGACCCTGGTCAGAAAAGAGGCATCTGACAGTGGCATCTTCAAAACATGGTTGGGCAGGGGATGAGGCTCGCGTTCTATCCTAATCAATCAACTAGGGATCGGTCCAAATATTAACAGATTGTCCATTTCTAATCCTCCAGCCCAACCCTTTTTCTAGGAGACCTCGGGTCCCCCAAATGCTTGTCTAGAGAAAGCTTGGATGGGGGCCAAGAGAGGAGACATGGAAGTCCTTGTGGGGAAAATATTTGGCTCAAAGAACACATGCGCAGAGTGATGATGGATGGTTAACTAGGCACCAACCGTGCTTAGCCAGCATAGCATCATTGAAAAGAAAGATATTTCGGAATCTGATGCCTCCCCCAGGCTTCGGTTTGCATAGATTCTTTCAGGCCATCCAGTGGGTTCTATTTATTCCATCATTCTTCCCCCACTAGAAGTTGGATATTCATGAATGGATCTGATTGACAACGGCCACCAGAAGCTTAAACAGGGACATAAAATAGCTGGGGATAGACTGGATGACTGCTTTAACAAGGATCTATTTGCCTTCATTGGAAATTTTTTTGGGAGTCCATCCGTGAATTTTCTTCTCAATCCTGTCTAGAAAGGATGCAATAATTTATTTTTTAGAGCAGCCAAAAACCGTGGGGAGCCTGAGGTACTTCTGGTTCTTTTCAACCAGATGGATTCCAAAAAATTCACAGAGTTCTTCTTTCTTGGTAGGAGGTACCCCGACACTCATGAATATTTTCGACTTTCCATGATTTATTGACTGATCAGACGCCCTCTTGTACTGTTGGATTTCCTGGATGACAACCCGACATTCATTAGTGGTTTCTCTAGAGAAAAGGAGGCAGTCATCAGTGAAGAAGTGGTGCGAAACCGGTGGGCTTTCACGGAAAACATTTTCTCTGTGAATGGTGCTAGAGGATGTAGCCCTAGAGATAAGCTTAGAGAAAACATCATCCACAAAGATAAAAAGGAAGGGGGAGAGAGGTTCTCCCTGGGGAAGGCCCTAGTATGGGACAATTCCTTATGTGAGCTCCCCATTGACCTTGATTCAGAACGAGATGGTCGAGACACAGTTCATAACATGATCAAACCATTTAGAGAAGAAGCCAATTTTCATCATAATGACTCTAAAAAAGTACCTTTCCACTTTATCATAGGCCTTAGTCATATCCATTTTCCAGGTCATGGTTCTTCTTTTCATGGTGGAACATGTTTTTATAGAGTGAAACACTTCATGGGCCACAATTGAATTATCAGAAATCACTCTCTTTGCCACAAAGGCACTCTCATTTTCCGATATGGTGTCAGATACCCAAGGGAACATTTGATTGACTAATATCTTTGATAAGATCCTGTAAGAGACATTGCATAGACTGAGAGATATGACGTCAGGGGCTGCCAAAGGTCTCCTCATTTTGGGAATGAGAATGAGGACAGTTTCATTTATGGAGAAAATGCTCGTTTTCCGAGCCCATATATTTCTCATCATTTTGTAGATGTCAGGACCGATGATGTGCCAGTATTTTTTGAAGAAGAGGGTGTGGAAACCGTCTGGGCCCAGGGCCTTAGTAGGGTGAATATGTTTCAAAGAACGACGGATCTCCTCGTCCATAACATCTTTTGAAAGTTGTTGATTGATCTCATCGGTGATCACTGGTCTAATACAATCTTCCAATTCAGCAGAAATGAGAGGAGTACCTGCAGAGAAAAGGTTCTAGAAAAAACCAATCAAAACATCGTGAATACCATTGGTGTCATTGATTTTACTACCATCTGGTTTAGAGATGCAAGTAATAGAATTCTTCTGGTGCCTAGCCAATGCTTTCCGGTGAAAATACTTTGAATTAGCGTCTCCTTCACTTATGTGGGTGTCCCACGCCAGCATAGCCCAGAAGCATTCCATGAAACAGTGGGCCGTGTCTAGATCTTTTTGAGTGGAACTGATAGAAGAGAGGTTGCAGTCTGACGAGGGTTGCTTGAGTGGGTTATGAAATTTTCTTTCTAGGAAATCACAGTTCTTATTGGGGTGGCGGAACTTTTTGTTGCTCCTTGACCTCAGATTGGATGCGACCTATTGGAGATTGATTCAAATGTATGTTTGGGTACTCTTACATCTTGATCGGACAACATCTTTGCATTCCTGTTCTTTTGACCAGAAGCTTTCAAATCTAAAAGGACTATAGGGTTGCTTGTTCCATTTTCCGTGACTGCAATAAATGACTATTGGACAGTGGTCTGAGCAGTTGAGCATCAAGTGGCCGATGAGGAATATACTGAAGATATTTTCCCAATCTGTAGATCCCAGAAACTTGTCAAGTCACTCAGCAATGCGATTTCAATCTGAGTTACCCTGAAACCATGTAAAAGAATCACCCGCATAGCCCAGGTCAATCAGGTCCGCCGTTGAGAATGAATCCTTGAAGTTCGTCATCGACGAGGATGTTCAGGCGGATCCGCCTCTTTTTTCCTTATGATACATAATCTCATTGAAATCCCCCCCAAAGAGAATAGGTCTTGGGAGGTCATGACGAAGCTTGTAGAGGAGGTCCCACGATTTCCACTTCTCATTATGGACTGACCAACCATAAAATCCCACGAAAGTCCATGGCGGGGTGTGGTTCCCATGAATAGCCGCAGCCACATGGTGTGAGGAGAAGGAAAAGATCTTGAAGTCAAAAAAATCCTTCCAGAGGAGATAGATACCTCCGGAGTAGCCTTGTCAGGGAACCGGTAGGCAGCCTTGGAAGCCGCATTTCAGAGCGATGCTTGTGGTGTCCTTGTCTTCCAGTATGGTCTCGGACAGGAAAACCATATTGGGGATACTTTTGGCACAATTGCTCTAAAGCATGTGAACTGTGTGTGGGTTGCCAAGCCCACGATAGTTCCAGCATAAGACGATCATTGATCTAGGTGGGGCAGGGTCTGGCCCGCCTCCACCTTTGAGTCTTCCATACTTGTTTTTCTGCCCATTATATTCAATCTTTTAGGGGATTCCCCTACTAACCAGCTTGTTTCACATCATCTTTTCACTCCTCTGAGTTTTGGATCTTCTAGTTTACCATATATTACTTCTTGTTGCACATGTTTCCATGTTAGAAAAGTGATTGGGCCTGGTGGCGAAGTTTCTATCATTATTTCGTTATCCTGAGTTAGGCTGTCTATCATAGTTTTTCCAGGATCAGGTTCATGATCTTGTGGTTCAGTTTGCATCTGCTTTGGTCTCGAGCTTTGTTCTGAAATAATATGTAGGTTATTATCTGCCTTTGTAAAAGTTGAGACGGTGTCTTTCTAGAGGGAAGGATGTATGCTAATTTCCTTATGAGTGGTTGATTTCTCTATAGGTAAGTCTGGTGTCCCAAGCATGATGATTGTTCCCTGTTCAGTTTCCGCCCATCTTGTGTGGGCCAACGTGAGCTGTTGGCGGTCGTTTTGTTTTTACGACTCAGTGATGGAGGAATATCTAACCATTTTGGATCGAACCCGTGGGCCATATTGTAGTATTATATTACATTTTACCTTATCTTTCTTTGATACACATGCTCTTTCTAGGTGTCCGATGCATCCACAAAATAAGAAAAAGATTAGGTGTTTCTTGAATTCGAATGAGATCCCATTGTTTGCGCCATCGAGTTTCAAAAACATGCCCCTCATCAGTGGTTCTGATACCTCAACATTGGCTCTAATCCGGACCTTGTGTCTCCATTGGATAGGGTCTGAGCAGTCCCATTCAATGAATTGGCCAATGCAATCCCCAATTTCACTTATGACCCATTCCATTCGCGCATGAAATGGGATTCCTTTGATATGTATCCAGAAAGGGGATTAGGTGAACTTAATGTGCTGGATGTCATCCCCCTCTTTGAATTATTCCATGAGGAGGAGTTTATTGTCGAAAGACCATGGCCTAACTTTTTGGATTTTATTTCTATCACTCTCATTGAAGAACTCAAATACTATGCGCCTCTTTCCTGCTTCTCTAATGGCTACTCCTACTTCCAATTTCCAGAGGATCTAGAGGTTGTTTTTGATGGCCCCCTAGTTGAATGAGATATTTTCCACAAACATGCCAATGACTAGTAGAGACATGTGTTTTTTCAAGAGTAAACTTTCAGTTCTGTGAGCCTCGATAGTCGCCTTCTCTTTATCTATCAAAGACATCTTCTTTCAAAGGTTCACCAAATCTGCTGCCATTAAAAACATCCTCGCGAGAAGGGGAAGGCGTCAACCCAAGCCTGGTGATCTTCCCTCAAGGGTCAAAACACATGTAGTCTAATGCCTCACTTGTCCTGTTTCACCACAGTTCCAACCTCACTTACAAGGAACCACCATAGGGAAACACAACACGCATCAGGGTCGCAAATCAAAAACAAGGCCTGGCCCAGCCCAAAAACCCCCGGTCACGACCCTTTTCAGCAAGGCCCCCGGCGCCAGACCCCCACTTCGCGGCCTCCTCCCAGGGATTTTCTTCGCGATAAAATTGCACATAAAGGGTCCCCCGAGAATGCTTCGTGACCCGTGCTTCTGTGGCCCCCTCTCTCTCAGCTCGAGGTCGCCGTGAATCAGATTCACCTTTGCAGTAGGGTTCACCATGATAGAGCTTCACGATCTCCCTTCGTGGAATAATCTCGCTGTACACTGAGAGTTTTCCATCGTTTCAGGGGCACCACGAACCTGGTCTTCACTCCTAGGGCCCCCGCGAACCAGGTCCTTGCGAACCAAGTCAACACTCCACTCACCGTGGAGCACTTCGTGGCATGGTCTTCACGATTCGCGCACACCGCTCACTGATGCTTTTCAATCATACCCATGGTTATCTCGACCGAGAAACTCTTGCACCACCCCTGTTTCAAGTCCACCTTCGTCCAGATCTGGGATCAAAAAAGGAAGACTTTAGAAAGAAGGCCTTCAGGACTCCGCGCGAGATCAGGTGATGCTTAATTTCAGAAATTAGGAGCAAATCCGAACCTTAGAGAACCATTTCCCTCTATACAGCAGGTGACAGGACATCCTTGCCATTGACAAGCCGTCGATGGACCACGAACCACCGTTATGAAGTACGACTCGCCGAGGAAGGCCGAGTTTGCTTGAAGGCTGAATGTTCAGGGATCCCCCACCGTCGTGAGCTGTACGAGATGGGGGAAACTAAAAACCCTAGGAAGTACCAAGAGTAAATGTTCTGAGCGGGAGAGACTTTTTAGGAAGTGTTATTCACTTAGCACTTAGTATTTCATTATGTTTTGTTTTCATGTGATTTTTATTACATAATTATAAGAAGGTAATTTCCATTGAAAAACTCTGGGTCCTTACATTCTTCCTCCCTTAAAAAATTTCACCCCTGAAATTTCACTTTACACAAATAGGTGAGGGTAGTTCTTCTTCATTTCCTCTTCTGGTTCCCAAGCTTCTTCGTCAAACTTATGGTTCCTCCACAACACTTTGACAAGATGGGTTGTCTTATTGTGTAGAACCTTATCTCTCCAATCCAGAATCTTTACTGGCTTCTCCTCATTGGAGAGATCGTCTTCCAGCAGCACCACCTCTGAGTTTAGTACATGTGAGGGGTCTGATATGTACTTCCTTAGTAGTGATATATGAAACACATCATGAACATGAGCTATATTTGGTGGAAGTGCAAGACGATAGGACACGAATCCTATGTGGTCAAGGATCTCTAATGGGACAATATACCTTGGGCTTAGCTTTCCTTTATTCCTAAATCACATGACTCTCTTACATGGAGATATTTAAAGTACGATTTTATCTCCAACATCGAACTCTATGTCCCTTCGACGGTTTTCAACATAGAACTTTTTCCGACTTTCAGTAGCATTGATGTGTTTCTAGATGACTTGAACCTTCTATGTCATCTCTTGAACAAGATCATATCCAAGTAGCTTTCTTTCTCCAACTTCATCCCAACAGGTTGGACTTCTACATAGCTTTCCATAGAGAGCTTCATATGGAGCCATCAGAATAATCGAGTGGAAGCTATTTTGTATGATAACTCAACCAATGGGAGATGATGATCCCATCCACCTTTGAATTATAGAGAGAATGATCTTAGCATATCTTCAAGAATATGAATTGTTATTTTAGACTGGCCATCAGTTTGGGGGTGATAGGCCATGCAGAAATTCAATTCAGTACTCAAAGCATGTTGAAGGCTCCCCTAGTATTTAGATGTGAACCTTGGTTCACGGTCATCGACAATTGAGAGTGGAACACCATGAAGTCTCAAGACTTCCTTCACATATATCTTTGCAAGTTGGTAAAGTGATAGGTCTTCCCTAATAGTGATAAAATGGGTTGTCTTTGTGAGCCGGTCAAGAAAAACCTATATCGCATTATTTCCCTTTGACGTCTTTGGGAGACCCGTGACAAAGTCCATAGTAACATTTTCCCATTTCCACATGGGTTTAGGCAATGAATGCATCATACCTTTGTGATTTTGTCACTCATCTTTAACTTGCCAACAAACCAAGCACCTTGATATATATTCCACAATCTCCTTCTTCATGTTATCCCACCAGAAGTGTTCTCAAAGGTCACGGTACATCATTTTACTCGAAGGATTGATAGAGAATGTTGAGCTATGTGCATTTTCAAATAGCTCTTTCTTTATCTCGGGAGATGAAGGCACACAAAGCCGCGTTCCAAACCGAATCACACCATCATCGTCAAATGGAACTCTTGCAGGTTCCCTTCTTTTTCTGCATTCTCCCTCTTTTGTATCTCCACATCATCACTTTCCACTTCATTAATTTTCTCCTAGATGGATGGTTTCACAATAATTTGGGCAAGGTAGGTTGTATCCCCTGCCCTTAGGATTTCCAAATCCATTCATTGAATATCCAGGAAGATAGGGTCTTTCTCAATCAGCAACATGGATGGAGTAGCCGTTTCTTTTCTTCTTAGAGCATCAGCTACCTTGATGTCCTTTCCAGGATGATAGTAGGTAGAGAAATCATAATCCTTTATTAGCTCTAACCATATCCTTTGATGAATTTTGAGCTCCTTTTGTGTGAATATGTACTTTAGGCTCTTATGGTCGGTGTATATGTCACACTTCTCGCCGTAAAGGTAGTGCCGCCATATTTTCAAGGCCAAAATCATGGCTGCCAGCTCTAGATCATGCATTAGGTTGTTCTGCTCATGGATATTCAACTGTCGTGAGGCATAGGCTATCACATTATAATATTGCATGAGTACACAACCCAAGATTTTCATTGAAGCATCACTCTATACCACCAAACTTTCTCCACTTTTCAGTAGTGTGAGTACATGTGCAGTGATCAGCCATCTCTTTTGCTTCTTTAAGCTTCCATCACATTCTTCCATCTAGACATACATTACCCCTTTCCGTGTTTACTTATATTGTGGGATTTAAAATCATGATAAGTTTCTCACAAAACGTCGGTAGTACCCAGCTAATCCAAGAAAACTCCAAATTTCATTGACACTAGAGGGCCTGAGCCATTCCTCAATCGCCTTTATTTTTGAAGGATCCATAGAAATTCCCTCACTTGTGATCACATGACCCAAGAACGTGACTTTCTTAATCCAAAAGTCACACTTGATAAACATGGCTTACAACCTCTCCTTTGTTAATGTCGCCAAAACAAGTCTTATAAGTTCTTCATGTTCCTCCTTACTCTTGGAGTATATGATAATATCATCAATAAAGACTACCACAAATTTGTCAAGGTAATGTCTAAAGACTCTATTCATCAAATCCATGAAGATATTAGGGGCATTAGTAAGTCCGAAGGGCATCACCAAAAACTCATAGTTCCCATACCTTGTACAGAAGGAAGTCTTCTGAATATCTTCCCTCTTCACCTTTACCTGATGATATCCAGAATGAAGATCCACAATTGAGAAGTATTGAGCTCCTATTAACAGATCGAACAAGTCATCAATTCTTGGGAAAGGATACTTGTTCTTTATGGTTATATTGTTGTGTTCCCGATAATCAATACACAGCCACATTGTTCCATCCTTTTTCTTCATAAAGAGCACTGGGGCACCCCAAGGTGATGCACTAGGGCGTATGAACCCTTTGTCTAGATGCTCTTGTAGCTACTTCTTTAACTCCTCCAGTTTGATAGGATCCATCCTATAGTGACACTTAGAGAGAGGAGTAGCTCCATGTATGAGTTAAATTGAGAACTCTACCTCATGATCTGGGGGAATTCTAGATAACTCTTCAAGAAATATGTCTTTATATTCCCTTATGATGGGAATTTCTGCAAGGTTGGCACTTTCCTTTGACTCAACCATTTGGGCGAGATATGCTTCTTCATAAGGATTCAACACCCAAACCATTGAAGGAATTTTCAAAGGAGATTCATGGCCTTCCTTTCATTTGTACTAGAGCATGGGATGGTTCAGAATATGAAAAGATATTTCCTTTTCCTGATAGTTGATATGTTCTCTATATAACGAGAGCCAATAAAATTTCCATTATAGCATCAAATTCCACAAAGGGAAGTGTTATGAGATTTTCCAGAAGAATCTTCCCACAGAAGCCAACATGAGAAGAGTCAAACACTTAGGTTGCAATGAATTAACCCCTTGTTTTTTTATAGATATCTCTACTCCAAGGTTTCGGAGCTTCAATTCTATATTTCTAGCAAACTTGAAAGATATAAAGGAATGCGTAGAACTAGAATTAAATAAGGCTTCTTCCATTATTGAGTGAATTGTAAGTGTACCTTGTACGACTTCATTATCTTGCTGCACTTCCGTAGTAGTGATCGAATAAGCCTTCCCTTTTTCTTTTGGATTCAGTGGTTTCTGACGCAGATTAGCCTCGAGAGATTGAGGTTTAGTGCACTGGTTTGCATAGTTCCCTAGATCCCTACAATTTTAGCATTGAACCATGAGTTGTTCTCTCTATTCATCAGCTACATTCTCCTTCCTTTTCATGTATTTTCGACACTCTTGAGCATGGTGTCCTTCTTTCCCACAATTGAAGCACTTCCCCATCCCTTTGAGGTAGTTCTCATGGTGCAGCTTCCCACATTTTTGGCATGTGGGTCGTTGTGTTTTCTTCCCACTTTTGTCATTAGATCCACCAGCTTGAAACTCCAATTTTCGTTTCTTATCTCCATAGCCATGGTACCATTCCCCAAACTCCATATCCACTTTGAGAGTACATATAACAAATTCTTTATGACTCCCAACGTCTCTAATTTCAAGATCCTTTCAAAGGATTGGTTTCCATCCACTAAAAAATATATCATTTTTTCTATCATTATTTATAACAAAACCCGAAACGTACCTTGCAAGCCTTGTGAAATTTTTTTTATAGGTTGTGACAGATTCTCCTCCTTTTTTCATGAGCTCTATGAATTCTCTCTCCATCTTCGTGGGAAGAGTTCATGGGAAATACTTGTTAAGAAACATCATCTTAAAGTCTTCCATTTCCATCTCTTCAATTTCAATCCTTGGCTTGATGTTATTAATCAAAGACCACCATTGATCGACTTATCCATCTAGATAATAAGTTCCTAGTGTCACCACTTATGTCCCAGAACAGTGAAGAAAAAAAAAGATCTTCTCCATGGAGTTGACCCACTGTTCCGCAACTAGTGGATCAGATGATCCACAGAACGTCGGTGGTCGTTGCCACATAAAACATTCGATAGCCATTTGCTCTCTCTTTGGCGAAGGAGGATGTTTCCCATTATTTCGGTTATTGTTCATAACGTAAGATAATTTGTTAAGAATCGTCATGATGTTTTGAACACCACCTCATAAATGATTGGGGATGTTGTTCGGGCAATCGTTGCATTGGCCCTAACACGAGTTGTTTGCCTGATCTCTCCTGGTTCCCACCATTTTCTAAAATAGAAAAGGATAGAACAAAACATAAGTAAACAACTCATTAATAAATTTTTCATTTATACAATTTATACCAAAAACATAACATATGGGCTCCATATGTAAATATTCTTTTGCGCATATTTGTACTTAGTCTCATGCTTGAGGTTTTCTCTAGGGTTCACTAATCCTAATTCTCAAATTAACTAAACCTTTCCTCTGATACCAACTATAGTGACCCTAACTTTTATTACATTACTATTACATCATTTTAAAGATAAAAAAAAATCATATTATTACACATAGAGGATCCAACGGTTTTGTGTCTTGGGAAAACTAGGACCATACATAGAAATTAAAACATCAAGCATAAACATTAATTTAATTTTTTCTTCTCTAGCTTCTTATTGGCACTTGTCCTCTCCTTAGTACATGTAGCCACCTGAAGATATACATAAAAATGGGTGAGATAGAATCCCAGTAAGAGGATAGATAAGAACAATATATCACAGGGTGATCATAATCATAACATGGGAAAAAATCATGGACATGATAGGAAGCATAAATATAAGATTGAAATGTGGAAATACATAAAAATGAAACATCATGTCTTAGTGGTTAACTACCAAACATAATTTTTATCCAAGATAGCATCTTGTTCACACATATTTCACATTTAATAATGAGATTAATCACATTACCCAATGCATTGGATCGCTGTATAATTCTAGTCACACCCATCACATTTAATCATTCATACTGCGCTATATAATTCCGGGCGCACCTGTCACATCATAACATTATCATTGATCATTAATTCCACAATAAAAATATAGAATAAATAACCCCTGAAATGGAATGGGTTTAATATCATAATAACACATTCATATACATTGGGTTCCCAAAAGAAAGATGGAATAACATACAAGAACCATAAATCTTGATTGAGAAGTAAAAGGTGTGTTCTTGAAAAAACAGTTTTTTTGAAAAACATTTTGTGAGACAAATAAAATAGTTTTAAACATGTATATCCTAGAAAATGAATGATAATTATGAAAAATGGTTTTTTTAGGTTTAATCATATCAAAATGGACTGAAAGTGGGAGAACCCGAAGGAAGAAAATTGAGTTTTAGATTTTCCCCATACCGAGTACCCGAATGCTTCCTTCTCTTTGAGGTCCTGTATAATAAAATTATATTCATTAACTATAAATAAATAATCTTTTCTGAATTAATATGGTTTATCATGGGTTCATTAAGTGATTTTAGGTTCCTTGGGATGAGTTATAGAGTTTAAAAACACTATTTGGGAATATTTGTTTTGATGGTTTTCTTGAGTGGTTCACTTGTATTCTTAAATTGATGTTTGGGTAGAACATGGGTAAACATCCAGAACATATATTACATGTTATTAATTATATTACAAATGTTTTAATGATCTTATAATGAATCATTCTATATCCATGTGAATGAATCATTAGATATTAATTAAAAGATGATTGTTTGGGTTAATTTGAGCGATCTTTCGATCATAATGCACTTGTTTTATTTTACCACGAGTAATATGGTAATAAGTTAGTTACATAACATTAAATTGAATATAATTAATATATGAACTTCTTTTTCAACCATAAAAATGGTTTCATGACCAAATCTGAAGGTAGAAATTGAAGAAGAAAACATGTCTTTCTTGAATGTGATAAGTTAACACCTCACGAACAACGTTTTCTTTAATAAAACAAAGGGAAGAGGTAAAGGGGGTCGGATGATATAATATCCCAATAGAATAATAAAATTACAGTAGTTCTATAATACTAGAGTTACCATACAATTTAGATGATGATAGGTGGGGAGAGATCAAGAAATGAACTTGAACATGAAAAGAGATTAAAGGAGAAGAGGGAGAGAAATTACCTCTTGAATCCTCCTCTTGAGATCTTCCTTAAGGCCCTATGCTTGGCCTATTGATGAGACCAGTAGATATTAGACATGGGGGAGGGGCTATAAAAGTGTTTTTTTCCGAGTTTATAGAAATCATGGAGCTTGACAGGTGTGATGAAATGTGGGTGTGTTGGGTGGCTTTTATAGTGGAGGGGAGATGGGTCTCCTTAATATAAATTCATTAATTTATTAATTTCCCCTAAGATAAGGAATAGTGAGTCATCAATGACCAATAATAGTAAATATGGCATGCGAGTTCAAGATTTTTTTTCTTACATCACTTGTGATGTCTGGAATAGTGGGTTTTAATTATAATATATTTATACGTTAAATTAATGTGTTTTACTATTCACAAAAATTCAATTATTTCAGAAAAATTTCAAAATTTTACCCTGAAGATTTTTCAACCTATAGAATCTAAAAATGAAGTTTTTTTTCAAATATAATTTTCTAAATATTATTAATTTAATATTTAATTAAAAACATAATTTACTTTAATAAAACAGTTTTTTTAAATTAAAAATGATTTTATAGTGCTTTCAAAAATTAGGTTGGGTCATAGAAAATTATCTAAAAACTATAAGACATTGATTCGATAATTAATGAACAAATTTTAAGAAAAAAAGGTTTCATTTAAATTAATTAACTAATTATAATTAATTATTTATGACTTTCAAAATACCAAAATGTTTACTAAGGTCAAATCATCAATTCCTATGACGTCTGAATTTTATTTAATTATTGATGGGTAAGTTTAATCTTATGTTTGATGATTTACTATTCATAAGGGTCATTTTACTATTCATAAGGGCATGTTACTATTCATAAGGGTAAGTTACTATTCACCAAAAATTATTTTTGTTTTATCAGACTCCAAAAATCATCTTGAACACAGCTGTATATGTCAGATTTTCGAAATTCAAAACATATAAATGACCAAATTAGGTTTAGAGGGCACTTAGAACTTAGTAGTTCATTATGTTGAGTTTTCATGTGATTTTTTGACATAATTATTAGAAGGGAATTTCGATTGAAAAACTTTTGGTCGTTACATGGGGGCAGGCCGGCGGGGTGCTTGGGCAGCACGTGGGTAGGCATGTGGGGTGCGGGCAGCGCAAGGGCAGGCGGACGGGGGCTGTCAGATAGCACGCGGGCTGGCGGCCGGGCATTCCAGTTTGGCACGTTCCGGGTCGGCGCGAGCCGGTGGTGTCCGACTGGGAACACTAGTGTACCACATGGGTGGAACGGTTTGCTGAGGCTTCGGGGAGCGCGACCATTGTTGTTGTCGTCTTCATCACCTCGTTACTACTTCGAAGATCAACACAAGGAAGAAAAATGATGGAGGGTGTTGGGCCATGATAGGTTGGCCCGCACGATCCACATTTAGGGATGTATAATTTGGCTAATCAAGAAAAGTAGATGATCAATAACACGTCCTCAACAATCCCTTTTTATCTGATGAAGAAGATAATAAAATGGTATAATAATAACAAGTAATAAACCCACTACCTTGCTCGTAGTTGGTTTACGTTAGCGCAAAAAGGCGTACGTCGTTCGTTGATGGATTCGTGAAAGAAGATGTAGAGGATCGTCGTTCGTCTCGACCGCCAAGCACTTCCAAAACTGAGTTACATCGGCTCCTTAATAACGCTCCACGTATGTAGGTGTCTGAGGAAGAAGTCGAAGAAGGTCAGCGTTCATGGTTCTTCATTGGAGAAGGCGTAATCCTCCAAGTGTTAGGTGTCACGTCACTTTTCCAGCATGTCGTCTCTTGATAAAGCCGTACCAAAACCTCCCCCAAGCTTCCTCTAAATAGGAGAGGGAGGGTGGTTGGTAACGATCGTTGGAATTTATGATGGGTCATTTATTAGGAACCTTCCTATATTCCAACTACGCGGATACTTAAAATTAAAAGGAGAAATCCAATTAAGTTACGTTGGCACAATTTAAGAGGTGTGTTGGCTTTAATTAAAGTTAGGATTCCAAGTGGCTCGCCCCCTCTTTAATGAGGGGAGTTGAGAGGTTTCCTCTTCTCCCATTAATAGGGGAGTTAAGCCTCATGTGGTCCCCACCTCATTTATCCTCATATTGGATGTTGAGTTCGAGTGGGCCCCACCACCATAACCTCTCATTGGAGGTTACGATGTGATGTCCCCACCTACAACTCCTTTGAGGAGGTTTTAACCACCCAACTTCCACATGGCGGATAAAAATAAAATAAATTACTAGCTAACTTTATTTTATTAATTTTTTTATAAAAACCCAAAATCTAAATTTTACTCTCGTCCAACTATGGTTGAGGTTAAAGTCTCTGTAAGTGAATACTGGCACTGCGAGTACAACGGTGCACTCAGATTTAAATTCTGAGCACCAGTTCAAAAGATACAAAATGTCGCTCGCGCGTTTACTAAACATACCTGAAAAAAGTTCGGTAAATTATTATCAGTCACAATCGACTCGTGCCGGTCAAGGTTTGGCTCTGCCTAGGTGAAATACACCCAAAATAACCCAATAGTACTCTTGGGTTTTCAATCTAAGTTACCACTTATATGTTTTGAATTTTACAATAAAATAATTTCCACTTAATTATTTTATTAGAGGCCAAAAACTATGTATTTCTAGTTCCCACACCGGCCAAAGTTAGTATCTGCTTAAAGAAATAATACTATCATGAGTTCAGAAGTGGTCTCAGATTTTTAATTTGTTATTCCCTTTGTGAGTTATAAGCATTCACAAAATAAAATAATTTATTTAATTATTTTATTTATGATTATGCCATTTTTGGGTTCTCTCACAGGAGGTCCACGCTTAATAATCATAAGTCGAGCCTAGGGTAAACCTACCCTCATGAGCGCAATGGTGCCCTCAGATTCCTTATCTGAGTATCAGTTTAAGAGTTATTCCAGTTTTTCAAGAAAACTGCTTACTCGCGTTAACATAAGCTCAGCAAAACTTCGACAGGTCATTCAGGGTACTCCGGGCCTCAGAATCGCACGCCGTCAGATTTCACAGACTCGTAAAATTCCCATATATTTAAAAAAAATTACATGTATATTCCGAGTCTTTACATTCTCCCCACCTTAGGGATTTACGTCCCCATAATCCAAAAATCATAAATAAGGGAACAAGTGGGGGTAATGAGCATGCATCTGAGCCTCCCGCTCCCCATGTGCTCTCCTAGAGGTTCCTGTGCTGCCAGTGAATGCGCACTAGATGTGTCAACTATCCATGAAGGCCCTTCTCCTGTCGATCTTCAATCTATACTAGAACCTTCATAAATGTTTACCCATCATCGAAATCTATCTCCCCATGGTCGATGATGTGGGAAGGATCGTGCACGTATCTCCTCAGATGGGATACGTGGTAGACGTCGAGTACTCGGTGCAACTGAGGTGGAAAATCTATGCGGTATGCCACCTCGCCAACTCTGTTGAGGACCTGAAATGTTCCGATGAATCATGGAGATAAAATTCCTCCTCATCCAAATCATTGTAGACCTCATCGAGGTGAGACCCGTAGAATGACATGGCCACGATCCTCGAACTCTAGAGGACTCTGTCTCCTATCATCATACGACTTCTGTCTGCTCAGTAGAGTCTTCATCCACTCCTAGATGACATTAACCTTCTCCGTGGTAGCTCATACCATATCTTGTCAGTAGGAAGTGAGTTGACATGGTGAGTCAGTCGACGATCACCCTAACAGAGTCATGTCCTCTGGACGTATGTGGAAGACCCGTCATGATGTCCATTGATATATTATCCCTCTTCCACATTGGTACCTTTAAAGGCTGAACCAAGCCTGCTGGTACCTGATTTATCACCTTCACTTGCAGAAAAGTGAGGCATCGAGAGACAAACTCCGCTACTGCCTTCTTCATACCCGGCCACCAGTGCTGTCGTTGAAGGTCCTGGTACATCTTTACCACTGCTTGATGTAACAATAAAGGTGATGTGTGAAACTCCCTCAACACATCCTCCTAAGGTGATATTGGCATAATAGTACATCCTCTGAAGAGGATGACATGCTCCACCCATTCAAAAAATCCCTCAGGTGACTTTCCTAGGGATATATCAGCAGGTCATGTCTCGTAGTCAGCTTCCCCAAGTTGTGCCTCCCGAACTCATTGAAGAAGTGGAGGAGTGAGTGTAAGAGACTGTAGAAAATCTGCTCCTTCTCAATCTACAAGGGATATCTGCTAAGAGACCAGATGATCCATCGCCTCTCCTAGCAGATGTATACCAGATCTCTGGTTGAGTGAATCTACTACAAAATTACCCGTCCCAAGAGTATAAACCATCTCAACGTCATAGTCCTAGAAGAACTCAGACCAACTTTGTTGTCTTAGGTTCAGGTCCTTCTAAGAGAAGATATAATTGAGACTATTGTGATCAAAGTATACGGTAAAAAAATCACCCATAATATAGTGCCACCACATCTTCAAGGCAATGACCACTACGGATAACTCTATTCCATGGGTAGTGTAGTTCTGGTTATGCTATCTCAGCTGCCATGAACCATATGTGATCACTGGTCGATCCTACATTGGAAAAAATCTGAGTCTGGTCCCTGATGCATCACAATAAACAATGTACCCTATGCCCTCGTCTAGGAGCCTCGAGATTGGAAGACTAGTCAGCCTCTGCCTCAGCTTTTAAAAGCACTGCTGGCATCTCTCTGACCACACAAAGGGTTGCCCCTTCTTTGTTAAGGCTGAAAGTGGTGCTGAAACTCTGGTGAAGTCAGGAATGAACCTCTGGTAGTATCCAGATAAAACATTCGTCCCTCCACCTTTGGTGGGTCAATCCTGGAAAAATATTTTGAAAAGATGTCCCCATGTTCTATCACTTATGTTTGGAACATAATACTCAAAAATCCTACTTCCACTAGGGTATGACTGGCTGACTCAAGGGTAATTGGTTTCACCCTCCAATGCATGAGTCCATCCTGTGTTGCCTAGGTTTTCCTTTTCACCAACCAAGGAAAACCCCATCCCAATGTTGTAGATAAACCACAACCATTTTTCCTAATACAGTTAATCTGAGTGTGAACTGCAGATGTCATGTACAAACCCAAACAGATGTCGTAAGGCCACGACAGTGACACCAAGTGGATCCAACCAAAACACTCGTCTCAAGGGTCAGATCACACTATCGGATAAAGTGTGATTATCGAGCCTCCACCCAATGGTATCTCCAGACACGAGGGTCAAGTCAACAGTTTAATCGGAAACTCTAGGTCTTGGGCAAGATTCGTTGAAGAAAGGAATGATTGGTACCTATGTCTATTGTTACGACAACTATTGGTAGACATAGACCGTACCTTGAATAATTCACATAGCCTTTGGGTCACAATCCTTGACTGCATGCAGCTACTCTCATCCCCTATCCTCTAGCTCCCTGAGGCTGGTGGTTTCCACATAAGGGGGTGGTTGTAACATGTCAAAACGCACACCACTTCATGCTACTCTACATGCTCTCCTTCCATATCTCATGCACCGCAGATTCATCTGTCCTTAAAACTTACTCTTCCTAAAAGATTTTTACAGTCTCAAGTCTCTAAGAATTGCACCGGTATCCTGATTTCCCACTACTTACATTCACTGGCTGTATCCGCCCAGCCAAAGAACATTCAACCACAAAGGTTCTCTCTAGAATCCAAACATAAGTAGGAATGCATAGAGGAATTGTGATGGATCAAATTCCCTTTACACTCACCTCGCTCGGAAGTTCGAGCCCTGAAGCACTAATCATACCATATTCATCGAGTACCAGGAATGATCGGTATGCATCGAGGAATACTCAGATACCGACACGTCATCCCACCAATGCTATAGAAGTTCTGGGGAACTCTCAACTGCTTCCTCAAGAAAGTCCTCTACCGCATGTGAGTTGGGATTGCCTCATAACCTGAGCGGTATCTGATGCGGAAACACATGTAAGACACTAACCGACAAGTGTCATCTATCGGTATCGTCGGTAGCAACTGCAGACCAAGAGGCAATGATATAGCTGACACACTACCCGAAGGTACTATCCTGGGTAATGGTCCACGTTCTGAGGCATCATCACCATGTGGACCGTCTTCATTGTCACTCAATAAAAAATTCTAGTATCTAAGATCACCATATTCACTACTGGTGTCTCAACTAGGTGGAAAACTCTAGAAATCGCCTCCAGCCAGCCCTCAGCTGTGTGGGAATCTGTCTCTCCTCGTAACCATAGAGTCTTCTGCTATTAAAACTCATATGATTCAACTCTATCAACCTGCATCATACGCCAGTGCGGATGGTGGTATCTGCTGCCCTATGGGTGGGGGCGTTGCTAGTACACCACCCAATAGTGCCAACATAGTAAGAGGGCCCTGCACCAGAGCCTCGTCACTTGGTTGGCCATCATCGTGTACTCTCTCAATAACTCGAGCTGGATATCTAAGTAGTAGCATACAGGAAAATAACATGTGTTCCAAAATCAATATGTTATACCTAGTGATCTGACTCAAATAGTTCATAAAGAAGACTCTGGAAAACACACTCACAATCATTTTTTTCAAGAACTGAGTTGGAAATCAGATGTCAGGGTCCTTTGGTATGGATATGTCATCCTCTAGACCAACACAAGACTCCCTGGACTGAAAACCACACTCAATACTCTTAACACTATTTCTTCACAAAAAATAAAGATTAGAGTAATAAGTTCTGCAGTAGAACCGACTCCTATGATACCAATTTGTCTCGACCCATCCCCAGGGGCCCATGTCGTGACTACTCCAAGCCCTCCTTCCATAAGCCAGGGGCTGGAGACTTGCACCAAAGGTAAAAATCCATAAAAGTTGGAAGGCATTACCTTTGTAATGTGCAAACACACACCACAGAGTATGAACTGGAAGTAAAACACTATGAAATGCTGTATACAAAAAAGTGATGAAAAGTAAAAGGGGCCGGAAATACAAGCCCAACCAGAAAGTACAAGTACAAATGAATAACAAGTACAACTGAAGAAATGTTAAAGAAGGTACAAGGTCATCTTTCGGGGATTCCTACCATAATGGAATGTACAAATACCCCTCCTTAGCACTCCACGTCTTTCAGTCTCCTCTGTGTACCGAATCATCGTAAGGTCCCACCTCTGGGTACCATCCATTCCTACTACTCTAAATCCTCAGTCAGTGTGGTCCATCGTCTGCATCCAACACAACGATGTGTGGGCATAACCCATGAAGGGGGAGAATAACGATACTTGGTAGGGACCCCGAGACCCTCAAGGTCTCACAAAATCCAACATGGTTAAACCAAAATTTAGAGAAATCTACGGATAGCCATTCCATAGGTATATGCCCATACATATATCTAACATATCAAGTAACCCATCTCAATCATGAGGAAAATACATATGTCACTGACTCAGCTCACACAGGATATACAACTTTTGTATAGAGATTGAGATGATAAGATATAATCACTGATTCATTAAGCTGTCAAACCCATAAAGGATCGAAGACTAGCAGTTGAAACATTCAGACCCACACAGTATCCAAGAATAGCAGTCGGAGCTGTCGGACCCACATAGGATTCAGGGACCAACTATTCAGTTGGACCCATACAGGACTCCGGGAATAGAAGTCGGAATTTTCAGACCCACACAGGATACAGGAACAGTCGTCAAAACTATTGTACCCACACTGAATCTAGGACCAGCTAAGCTATTGGACTCACATAGGATCTAGGACAAACTATATCTGATCGGACCCATAGAGGATCCAGGAAAAATAGTCAGAGCGTAGCCAACGACAGGGTTTCTACAATGCATTCTTGATTTAGGGAGGGTATTCTCCTCAAGCCAGGAGTTGATACGTCAACTACCACAAGTCCTATTATGAATTTTCTCAGAGATATGCCTTTTCAAAAGGGTCTCAATGCAAAATATGACGTCATCAATCAAACGCCCGGTCTTTGAGTTATTGGCATTTCTGTTCGAGGGCCCGGTTGGATTTAATTTCAATCTAAGCTGACCATGCCACCAACTATATCCAAACCTCAACTGGGCTATGCAAAAAAAAATCATCTCACTCCATGAATTCCATCCCCACAAATGGTTCGTCAAACAGACATTCAGTGTAAACGATATAGCCAAAAGAAAGTACCAGAGACGGTAGTGGGCCCAGGGTCTGGTCTGACCTGGTCGGATCGACACAGGCCAAACCAGTATAGGCTGAGCTGGTCTAGGTTGGTCCATTCAGACCAGCTGAGTTTGACCCAGCCCGTTGGGGTGGGTCATCTCGCTAGGTTCGGGCCTGGTCGAAATGTGCCATGCCTAGATAACTACGGGGGAGATTCAGCCTAATGGTCATCGTGTAGGGGGGCTCGGGCCCAGAGGCCAGGGTGGAGATTCGGCCAGCACCGCGATGGGAAGTGTCTTGGGCGACTCGGCATTGAAGTCCGAGCTTGTTCGTCCATCGAAGCCTTGAATGACGTCACGGCCGTCTCGGGTAGATGGCGAGGTTCCCCGGTTTGGCCAGAAGAAGCTGGGGCTGCCGGGCAGGCCGCGTAGTGGCAGGGGGCAGTGGGGCGGGCTAGCCGATGGGGGCACCCGGGCAGCGCGCGGGTGGGCCCAAGGTGCCGACAGGGCACAATATAGACTGTGTGGTGCTACGAGCAGTGCGCAGCCAGGCCACGGGGTGTGCGAGGAGACTGGAGGGGCTCTAGACAGCGCGCGGGTAGGCCACTGGCTGCTGATAGGACGCGGGCAGAGTCGACGGGGGGCTGAGCACTGCGCAGGCATGCCGCAGGGCGCCGACAGGGCACGAGCTGGCTATAGGGTAGCGGCAGGGCGTGGGAAGGCCGTCGGGGTGCCCGACTGCACGTGAGCAATCTGTAGAGCTCTGGAAGGGGGAAGGTCGACCACAAAGCACGAGCAGGCCGGTGGGGTGCACAAGCATCGCACGGGCAGGCCAGCGGGGCATGGGCACCACGCGGTCTGGGGGCTGTCGGGCAGCATGCGGGCCGGCGGCCGTGTGCGGCCGGGCATGCGGGTTCGACGCGGCTCGGTTTGGCATGGTCCGATGGTGGTTGGCCTTGAACACCGGTGTTCCACTGGGGTGGCTCGGTTCTCAGAGGTCACTAGTAATGAGGCATTTTTCATTACCGTCTTCGTCACCTCGTTCCCGCTTCAAAGATCACAAGGATGAAAACTGACGGAGGGTGTCTGGCCATGTCAGGTTGGCCCACACCCTCCACGTTTAGGGAGGTAACATTTGCCTCATAAAAAAAAGTAGATGATCAATAAGATTCCCTCAACAATCCCTTTTTATTCGATGAGGAAGATAAGAAAATGGTATAATAATATCAAGAAATAAACCCGCTACCTTGCTCATAGTTGGTTGACGTTGGCACAAAAATACGGACATCATTCATTGATGGATTCGCAAAAGAATACGTAGAGGATCATCATTCGTCGCATCCTCCATGCAATTCCAAACCTGAGTTGTGTCGGCTCATTGACGATGCTCCACATCAGTAGGTGTCCACAGAAGAAGTTGAAGAAGGTCGGCATTCTTTGTTCATCATTGAAGAAGGTGTAATATTCCAAGTGTTGGACGTCACGTCACTTTTCCAGCGTTTCATCGCTCGGTGAAGCTGTCCCAAAACCTCCCCCCATGATTCCTTTAAATATGAGAGGGAGTTAGGTAGGAAACTATCATTGGGATTTACGGCGGTTTATTTATTAGGAACCTTTACAAATTCCAATGACGCGGTTACATAAAATTAAAAGGAGCAAGCCAATTAAGTTACAGACGTGAAATTTTAGAGGTGTGTTTGATTTAATTAAAGGAAGGATTCCAAGTAGCCCCCCCCCTCTTTAATGAGGGGAGTTTAGAGGTTTTTCTCTCCTCCATTTAATAGGGGAGTTAAGCACCATGTGGTCCCCACCTCATTTACCCTCACATGGGTGGTTTAGTTTGGGTGGGCCCCACCACCATAACCTCTAATGGGAGGGTAAGGTTCAGTGACCCCACATCCAACTTGCTTGAGGAGGTTTTAACCACCCAACCTCCACATGGTGGCTAGAAATAAAATAATGTGTTATCTCACTTTATTTTGTTAATTTTTTTTATAAACCCCCAAAATCTGACTTTTAATCTCGACCAACTATCATCGAGGTGAAAGTCTCCTTAAGTGAATATCGACACTCCGAGTTCAACGGTGCCCATAGATTTTAATTCCAAGCACCAGTCCAAAATTTTCAAAACGCCGCTCGTGCATTTACTAAATGTACCTGAAACAAATTCTGAAAATTATTATCAGTCATTCACGACTCGTGACGTTCATGGTTAGGCTATGCCTTATTGAAATACGCCCCAACAAACCCAACGGTACTCTAAGATTTTCAATTAGAGTTACCATTTAGATGTTATGAATTTTAAAATAAAATAATTGTCACTTAATTATTTTATTTGCATCCAAAAACTAACTTCTATGGTGGCACATGCTGGCCAAAGTTTGTATCATATAAAGAAATCATACCCTCATGAGTTTAGTGGCAGTCTCAAGTTTTTAATATGAGTTACCTTTTGTGTGTTATAAGAATTCAAAAAATAAAATAATCCATTTATTTATTTTATTTGCGATTATGCTATTTTGGGTTCTCTCACAGGAGGTCTTCACTAACTAATCATAAGTTGCGCCTAGGGTAAAATTGCCATCATGAGCACAATAGTGCCCTTAGATTTCTAATCTGAGTAACCGTTTAAGAGTGTGTCCATTTTTTCATGAAATCTTCTTAAGCGCGTTAACATAAGATTAACATAACTTCGACGGATCATTCTGGGCACTCTGGGCTTCGGAATCACAAGCTGTCAGATTTCACAAACTCATAAAATTCCCATATATTTAAAAACAATTACATTGATATTTAGATTCTTTACATATACTCTTTTATAAATCCTCTGAATAAATTAAATTCCTTATAAAATAATTAATTATGTATTAAATAAATTCATAAATGTTATTATGATTATGAAGAAAATGGTATACACCTATTTTCATTAAATAATATATGAATGTATCACTTGTCCCTATGTACAAATTACAGTCTCCACAAAATGATCCGATTCATTTATCAATAAAATATTTAATTGTTATAAATTAAGATGGATTTAAAATCTAAATATTTTATTTATGAAATAATTGTGATTCTGGAATAAAAATATAATATCTTCCACCTAAGCTTTCAAACCATGGTAAAAGTATAATTTCACTCATGCGTACGTGTGGACTACCACCTCCACAATGAAATGTGAATAATTTAGCATTTAGAATTTACATGGATGGAAAAGAGGATGGGTATTATGAATAAATATATGATATAAATTATAAAATAATAATTTTGGAAATGCTTATTATTATTTTTCTTACATTCATTCTAGCCATAAAAAACCAAATACAACGTTCATGTGTATGTATGACCAACCATATTCATGAAAATGTAATTTATTTGTATATATCTATATTCTATAAATATATATTATTTTTATACATTTTTTAAATTCTATAAATAATTGATTCATTATAAATTTATTAATTTCGAGATTTCTGAACTGATTGATTGTCAGAAAACAAAGTAGTTATCCCCTCAAATACTAATATTGATAACAAATTATAAATAAAATGATCATGAGGGGTTATAAATAAATTAATAATGTTATGAAAGATATAAATACATTTATGTAATACATGTATAATAAATTCATATTTATTATATTGGATGCTTAACATAGAAAATAATAGGAGAGACATTAGGTAAGAGGTTTCTTAACTCTATTTCAATTTATTTGGTTATATGTATACATTATTATTTATATTATGACAATATAATGTGTGAATTGTATGTTTATTTATTGATATTTTATTTATTATTTAATTTTTTTAGATATACAATTATTACACCTAATCACTCTGTTGATTGACTCTCACCTTAATGATTCGATGTTTTTTAGGGATTTTCATGTAACTTTTATTTGTGTGGGACACATGCTTTAATCATCACTTAATTTTCATGTGGTGTATATACTACCCACTTGAAATATTATTTCATAACTATATTTCTATTTATGATTGTTAAATATTCATTTTATTTTATTATCTTTATGGGTCATATGATTGATATGATACTCAAGTTGTATGATTTTATTTCAGTATCTCTTCATTGTTTGTGATTGATTATGTGTAAGTCTCAACTGATAAATATATATCCTCATTGTCTATGTTTTCAAAAAAAGATTTCAGAAAGTGATTAATATTATATAAAAAAAATTAAACTCATTATTAACTATGTTTTATTTGTTAAAAAATTATTATAAAAATAATTAGATCTTTTTCCAAACCAGTTACAATACGAATTTCTTGAAAACAATATAGATGGAATGTTTTTTAGAGTTATACTGGATAAGATGTATTTCCTGTCACCATGATTTCGTAATTATTCAAATCTTTCCATAAAATATTTCAATGTTATTTTGAAATATATTTTTATCCTTTATAATTTCATGGAATTTGAAAAAATAATTACAAAATGGAAATGATATTTTCTATAGAATTATTTTAGGTGATATTTAAAAATAATATCCATATAATAAAACATTTTAAGATGTTAATTATTTATTGCAACAAATATAATACAAGGATACCATACTTACTCTTTCACATTTTTTGTTAATGTTAATGATAAAATCCTTTTTCTGAAACAAGTTCATTTTCAGTGGGTTATGCTATGATGAAATGTTAATGAAATGTATTTCATTTCAAGGAATCTGATATAGTTATTTATATTTTTATTTTGGAACCCATATGTACTGTTTTTGTTATATAATTAGTGGGACCTATATCTCTCTCTAATGCAGTTGATAATGATGTTTTTATCATAAGATAGACATCATAAGAATAGGGATTTTACTCAGTTCAGTAGGTGACTCTGTCAACTATGATTGTATTGAGAGTAAACCTTGACTACTTCAATGTTTTTCAGAGTGAACAAATTTACCTATGTGGAAATGTATAGAACAGGGGATGGTGGTGGGTCTCTCCAATGATGTATATCTAGAAATTGATTTTATATTCTTAATATATGGACTAATTTAATATATTCTTCCAATGGTATGTTCTTATAAATCATTTTCTTTACATGCTTTAAATTTATTATATCTTGGTGATTAAATGGTTATGATGTAAAAATTATGTGATCTAAATAATATATTTATCATGCACGATAATGTGTTAAAATTCAACTAATTTTTGGGTTTCAATATGTTCTAGAATATTTTAATTAATTTAACGTTAATAATTTATTTGATTATCTATGATAAGACTTGTGCACTATTTTTGAATTTAATAGATTAATGTACTATGGGAGTTACAATACATTGGGATTTCCATTTTTGTTAGGGTTAATTATTAATGTCATAAGGAATAATTTTATATTCATTTTAGGATTATGTGATTCATTTAAAGTTGATTTTAGTGATTTAGTCATGAAAATGTATTCTTGGACACTCAATGTTTAGAGAAAAAACTGAGATTGTGGTGGAATTTAATGGTTAAAATTGTATTTGTAATGTAATTATACATTATTATTCATTTAAGAATTCCTAAACTCTAGTAAATGGGTTTGAAATAAAAATATTATTCATACAATATTTTTACCGACAAATCAATTTCCTTTTAACCCATCAAAAATTTACATTATTCCAATGCTTAAAATTATAAGGAACATATTCTATATCACTATTTGACATCCCTTGGGAGTTATTTTTATCATCCATATCCATGTTTTAACATCAGAAATTTTTTCTCTTCATGTAAACCTAGTATGTGTAATTTCAGATGGCCTACGCACTTTAATTTCTCACTTCTTATGTAGAAATTTTATTGGCCCTTGTTATAATTTATGATTTCAACAAAGATAATTTGAAATCCCAAACCCCGTGTTATCAAGTCAAATTTAAAATGAAGAAGGATAATTTTATTAATGTGAGGATAATTTTTTATCTAGTGATTTTAGAAGGAAATAAATTTTTTGATAGCATATAATATGTCAAGAATAATCATTGAAAAAATGACAAAACATTTTTATTTAAGTATAACTATTATTACCTAGCCATTAAATTAGACGATATAAATTGGATTAGATAAATTTATAAATATATATAAATTCATTAATCAATAGAAATCTATTTGTTAATGGTTATAAAATAAGACCAAATTTTTTTGGAATCCCATTTTATTCATCAGAGATAAGTTTTAAAAAAAATGGATTTTGATTGCCTTTTATGATAGAATAATATAATTAAATTTATGAAAATTAATACGATTTATTTTATGAAATAAATTTCATTATTTAAATCATCATATAAAAATTATCCTAGAGTGATTTTTATGGATTTTTCTTAAAATAGTGATTTTTCAATGAGTAGTGAAAAATTATGATTTTTTATTAAAAATAGTTTTTTATTTTTAAATATTTCAAAAGTAAAAATTATATTATGTATTATTTAAATAATTTAATTAAATATTTTCCTAGATAATCAAATTATGGTATTTTATGTTAATTATATAAATTAATATAGTATAATATCATATTATCCATAAAAAGAGTTTTTCTACTAAAACCTAATTTTTATTATGTATTACACATATATAATTAAAATAATTTTACAACTTCATATATTTTAAATTTTTTAAATGGAATCAAAATTTAAATTTATCTAGTCATATTTATCATACGAGGAATTTCTTTAGACTTTTTTTGAAAGTATAATTTTTTTGTGAATGGATTAAAATACAATTTTTATAAAAAATGGTTTGTTTTGAAATATCATCAAGACATATTATTATAAGAAAAAACATTATACTTATAGAATAAATAATATATGATATTATTATATAAATATTATACAAAAAATATTTCAAAACATTTAATATAAAATTTATTTCATGAAAAATATGAAAATCAATTTCATTTCTGATGTAGTGATTCCATAATAATAGAAATGTAAAATTCAATGACTTATAGTTAATAATAGAGAGGTAAAAAGTCTTTAAACTACTTTATAATCAATTATAATATTTAAATTATGAGTTGGACTCATAGTTGTGAATTTTGGAGAAATACAAGAAGAATATTAGCCTAATTACTATGTTATGCTTGTTCATGGAAATCATCGTCAAATTAAAATATTACATAATTTTTTTAAATGAATATGAGTAAATATACATAATAAAGGAATATAAGTGATTACCTTGAGATATATTTATTTATTTTTTATGGTGGTATTTTTTTTAAATTTTTTATTTAATAAACAATTACCTTAAATTTTTATGCTACACTGATGGAGTGCTTTTGCAAGAAAAATAAAAATAAATAAAATGATTTTTAAAAATATAGAAAATAATATTATGATAGATAAAAAATCACCCTAACATTGAATTTTTTTTTCTCTAAATGTATATTGAGTCCAAACTCTTCAAATCATCGAAGATTTGACATTTTTTGTCTATTTTGAATTTATCGAGAATATTTATATTTTGAAACGTTGTCTTAGAAAATATAAAATATTTTAATATTTTTTATATTTTTAGTGCATAAATAGTAAAATTAAATTCTTACACAATATTAATGCATAAATTATATATTTAAATGGAAAACAAATTAAAATATTTTAAAAATATTAAGCGAATTAAATTTTGAGATAATTACTATGATTAAAAAATTCTAGTTGAATATCACGTAATAGGGATATACTAAAATAAATATTTTGATGTTAAGTTGTTGTAATGACATTTATAAATTCCATGTAATAAATAATGACCAAATTAAAAATATTGATATTTTAAGGGATTAATATCTTATTAAATTATTTAAAAATCAAAATAAATATGAAATAATAAAAAAGGGTATAATAGAGGACTGATAATGTCTTCTACGATGAATTTATAATCCATTTGGTTCTAGGATAGTCTAAATATATTTTAATCTTTTGAGAAATTCATAATGTTCCCCTCACCTCGAATATGAATAAGCCCCTTATCCATCACTTCCTTACAATACATGGAGTATTCTTGCCCAAATATAACCTAGAAAATTCTCTTCAAAATATACTTATCCATATTATGGAGGTCCTGGTATTCTCAAGAGGCCTACCCTTGTGCCCTTGTGGAGAGATCTAAAGGAGTCATTTTAGAGAAGGTTTAATCTCTCTAAGAAATCAACTTATTTTTTTACATTTGTTTAGCATATTTAAGACAATAATATTTATGAAAAAGATTACTTTTGTATCCTAAATAGTTTTAAATGTTATAATGATTTTTAGGTACGATTATACACCCTCTTCCTTCAAGTATAATGTGAATGTATCGATCGTGCATATGTTTAACTTACCATTTACACTTAGTGATACAATTCATTTATCATCACACACTTTTATTGATTGAAATTATGAGGGGTTTAATGTTTATGTGTGTTATTATTGAAGTAATTATTATTATGGAATGAATATATAATATAAAACTTGTTTTCATCCAAACCATTGGAAAATTATAACATTACTCGTGCATACATGTGGACTACCACCTCCACAAAGCAATGTGATTCAATTTTCATTTATTACGTATGTGGATGATAAGTTGGATGGATATTATGAACATATATATATATTATAAATGTGATCTAATAATAATTATATAATGTTTAATTCTTATTGACCTTTATTTTGTTGCATCCATTAAATAACGAATACAACATTCATGCATACGTACTACCCACCGTCACCCGGAATGGTGTGATTTATTTTTATAACTATAAATTTTATCATTATAAATATGTATATAGTTAATTTTTATTATTTTTATACTATGATTAAAATTCTATAAATAATTGGATAATGACTAATATATAAGGATGGGGACATCCAAACCAAAAATGCTTTGGTAAATGAAGCAATTATCTCGAGTAATAGTGATTTAGATAAATATCAATAATAAATAGGTGAAATAGTTTTATTATATAAATCATACATGATATAATAGATTTAAATATGTTCATGTAATGCATCTATAAATAAACCGTATTTATTATATATTATTTTTGAACATAAATAAGTAAATGAGTGACTTTAGGTTATGTGTTTGTAAACTAAATTTCCATTTGTTGGGTAATACACCTACTTCGTTGATTATATTATACAAATATTTTGTGTGAAATTAATTTATATTTATTTTTGTTTTATTATTAATTTTTATGTACATTTTTACACATAATAAATTCATTTATTAACTCTCTCCTTCAGGATAACACATTTTAATGATTTTCGTCTCACATCTATTTTTGTGGGGAACATACATTATTCACCAATTTTTTATGATGTACATACATCCCCTTCGACATATTATGAAATTAATCTATTTTTCATCATGATATTTAATGATTTAATTTATTTTATTTCTTTCCAGGATCTAATGATTAATAGGATACCCATGTGGTAAGAGTATTTTTCAGAATCACTTCATTATATGAGATTATTTATGTTTATGTACCGCATGAGTAATTTGTATTTTCCAGGTCCATTTATTCCAAAAATGAAATCAAAATGTTTATTATTATTCTCCTGCAATTTTTAAATTCATTTTTAAAATGTTTGTTTTTCAAAAAAATGTTTTTAAAGGAATAATTTTATTATTTTTCAAAGGATGAACTTTGTGAATTTTATTAAAAAAATTAGAAAGGAATGTTTTATACTAAAAAATATAGAATGTGATTATTTTCCCATTTTTATAATTACATAATTATTTTAATCGTCACTTAAAACATTATAAGTTTTCTTTCAATGAAAATATTTTTCGAAACAATTATAAGGCATTAATAAATGATTTCAAAATGAAAAAAGAATATTTTTCTCTAGAATTATTTAACGTGATATTTAAAAATCATTTTCCATATAATATAAAATTATTTCACATTACCTATAAATTAATTAGAATATAATCCATGGATTCCATACTTAATCATTCATTGGTAGGTTAATTTTTATGATGTCATGCTATTTTTGAAACCTGGTCCTTTATCACAACTTATGAAATGATGAAATGTTAATGAAATCAATTACATTTAATGTGTTATGATATGATGAATGATTTAATTTCTTCTAGAACACATATTTTTGTTTTTATTATGTGATATTTGGGACCTATATTTCCCTCCAATTAATTGTGTAATGATTTCAATCTCTTGAGATAGAAAGGATTATATTAGGGAGTAAACTCAGTTCAGTAAGGGAATTTAAATTATATGTTAATCCAGATAGTAAACCACAACTACAATGATAGAATTAGGAGTAAACACATTTCACTAAGATTTGAGGGAATCCACTAGGGATGGTTGTGTTTCATGAACATTGGGTATATCCACCCATGGAATTTCAATGCTTATGTGTATAAAACAATTTATTATTTTATGTCTATGTTATATTCTAATGGATCATGCTAATTTATCCATTTACTGATCATATCATATTAACTAGAGTGTTACATTCCATAAATCAAGATTGAGATCTTTTATTTCACTTTTAATGTTGTCAAATTATAATCTCATGTTCTCATTCCCATTATCTCATGTTATTCTTTTATGATCATTGAAATCTCAGTTATTTTCTATTATTGAGATTTTGTTCACATCCTAATTATGTTTCTTTTTTCCCTAGAAATGATGTAATATATTAAATGAATTATTTCTTAAGGGTTTCAACTTGGATTATTTTGATGAAAAATTATTAAATAATAAAAACAAGTTAGTTTGGGATATAATATTCATCATTATGAGGCAGTTTTTTATTAATACAGTAGTAGAGTTCATGTCATAATTATCTAAAAATCCAAACCTAAAAGATTATAGGGTATTAAAGTGATCTAAAATTTAAATTTTATGTTATAATATTTGGATAGAAATAAAAAAATTGGGTCACTTTTTTCTGTATCAAATGAAGATTTTTTTTTTGACTTTTAGTAACGATTTTCGAATTGTGGGGTTCAAGGATGTTATATTGACTCATAAATTTTAAGGGAAATGAATTTTGATTTAAACCTAAACTAGACACGATTTCCCAATAGGGTTATATGAACTAATGGATCAAGATAAATGAGATGGAAAAGTAAATAATCAAGCACCTACAATCTAAATAATTGACAGAAAAGAAATCATAGACCATGTATCCACAACTTTACTTAATGGAGAGATTGAATGACTCCAATATCATGATAGTAAAGTCTAAAATAACATCAAATCTATAACCTATGTTGTCACGACCCGCCTTTACCACGATGATGGAAGGGACAACAGATTTTCCAGACCCTTCCTTCTTCAAGTTGAAGGAGAGATGTTGACCCCCGAGACCCGCCTTTAATTGTCCTCGGAGTGGTGACTAGCACCAAAGGTATATAATCACACACAAGATGGAAGGAATTATCCTTTTTCTTTATTAGGATTGGAAGATAAGATAAAACATCCCAACAACACCAAAACTGGGGGGGTAAAGTAAATCCAAAGAGAACCATTTCCATATTCATGTTACAAAAGTAAAGTCCACAAAGTACATGGAGACTACAAAGGTAAAGTACCAATGAAAAGAAAAAAAACAAATGCAATTGTCCCAATGTCTGAGCTAGTACGACCCTGCATGATCCCGGAAGTCCTCCTAGAAACCTCAAAGTAGTTTTATATATGTAGGGTGAGCATACAAGTATAATCAGTAGGGAAAACCAAAGACACTCGTGCACATGTGTGGAGGCATTCTAATGCCCTATCAGAAAAGAGATAACCAAAGCACCTAGCACATAAAACTATCCACTCAAACATCACCAAAGTACCCTCCCAAAATAATGCAATTCAAGTAATGTATAGTAATAGAACATTGATTTTTGGGTACCCCGTGCCACTTTCACACTAGTTATTGAAGGCATCCTACGCATCAAACCAATCCCACCATTCTCACCGCAGTCCCACTACCACACCCCGCCCGCACACACCTGGGACACAACCACACATCCCGCCCGCAAACACCTAGGCCACAATCACTATCCCACCCGCATACACCTGGGCCCACCAACTACTTCCACGCCCGAAGACACCTGGGCCTCATCCCGAAGATTCTTGGGAAACAACCTGCCCGCACACACCTAGGCCAACGACCACTACTATCTTGCACGATGAATCTTGGGGTATAATGGACCTCAATCCATCACATCCTGCTCGAAGATTCGTGGTCTATTCTGGAAAGGGAGCAGAAAAGGAGCTAATAACTAGCCACTCATAAAAGTGTTGTAAAAAACACCCTCCCACATGAAATGTGGGTGTTTGGCACTAAGTGATCAACTTGGTTGGAGCACGAATAAGAAACACAAAACTACAATTATATGTATAAGTAACAAGCAATCATCCCAGCCTAGGGTTTTAAAAGCCAACCTAAGCACAAACACCCTTGTTACTAATCATTCATAAAATAAAGGCACATCACTCACGGCCAAGTCAAAACTCATTCCCATAACCAACTCCCCATTTAACTCATTCCTACTTTCATGTTCAAGTGATCCCATTTAGTTGAATCCTACACTACTGGGAAACTAAAAGGCAAAACCACAAGCCAGATAAAGAGAAATACCCAAATGGAAATTTAAGCATTCACACCTGGTTCTCTTGTGAAGTCAAAACAAAAAAGGGATCAGTGAGATCCCTCAAAGTACTAGAACAAAATAAAGCCTCAAGATACAGCCCCACATAGCTTCAGATTCCCAACCAACAACAATGCCACAACAGAGGATCCCATCCTCATCCTCGTCACCCCATATGCATCGAGCAGAACAAACAGATATTCCACCATGACAGAACAAGGAAGTTTCTAGACTCAAATATTTCATTCAAAACGTTTTCTTATTTCTGTTTGGTTAAACGAGGTGATTACACAAGGTATGATGTTCACTGGACATTCAGTTAATCAGCCGAGTTTACGTTATTGACCAAATTCCCAATGCTAGAGTCATTTAATCATCACAGAAGACAAGGTTTCATTAGTGAAAATGGAAATACCATCAACAACCATGATTTTCAGTGAGCATAAGCACATACTATTCACAAAATATAGAAATTATAAAAGAGTACAAAAGAATTTTCAATGGAACCCCATCATTATTTAATAGTCAATTTACTATGTTTTTTGTGGTTTGGTTTCATCCATTCCCACATAAATGGTAGCGTACCCACCCCAAATGATACACAGTAAGGAGAGATGAAAGAAAATCCCTACTTGGTTGATCAGGGATCGAAGTTCTTGTCCACACGCCATGAACTGGGGATGTGCGACTTGTAGGGGAGGAACGCCTGGGACTCTAAGGGTGAGAAGAAGGCTCCATCACAGGTGAACCACTTTCCTCGGGAAGGAGAACTCCAAGCACACTAGGGAGAAGAAATAAATCCAGCCAGGAAGGGGAAGGAAGAAACTCTAGCGTGATATAAAGATGAGATTTTATTATTACGGGATAAAGAATTTTGAACAGATAAAAAGCTGGATCATGGTTTCCTTTGCGGTTGGAAGGTTACACATGATGGGATTAATTCTTATTTAATTATTCCCATCTGGGTGGTGGGATACTGGTTGTGCGTTAAACCGTTTCTTTTAAATGGTGTGAAAATGCCCAACGGGGGAAGAACTGGAAGGTACGGGGAAGGGCGTGACACAGAGGAAAACCACAATTTTTGGTAAGTTTAAGGTCTTCCCAACTTTTAGAGAATTTTAGATATTATTTATGGGAATTAAATGTATTTAAATGGTTAATTAAATCATCTTTACGTTAAAAGCTATTTTGCGAGAGCGGATAAAGTCGGAATCTGGAAAAAGGGGACGAAGACCGCTCGGTGAGGACACGGTGCCACCGTCACAGTGCCCCCATCACAGCGACACCCTCACGGTGCCACCATCACCGTGCCAAAGTAATCATTGGAGCTGTGATTTGGAAAAGTAATGGGCCATGTGGGTCCAGGCCATTACATTAGATACCTCTAAAACTAATCTCGCCCTCGAGAATCAAAACTAGACCCGATGAAAAGAGGTGTTTCGAACAACCACCTACACAGATACCTCTCAAGAGTGAACCTAATGGAAATCTATGAATACCACTTTCTTAAGTAACCAGGAATCATTCAAGTGTCAAAATATCCAGTCATACGGGTTAGGGAGTTTCTTCTTCCATGTGATGATATTATGCGCTTTGGGTGGCACTGACTCACCCGCACGGGTTTAATCGCATCCAACATAATGCGTATTGATTAGGGATCGGGTCCTCCCCTCCCCATAGTCAGGACACACTTCACACACATCCACAGAATAAGGAAAACCACACGTTCCATATTTAACAAGTAAATGCATTCCATCACAATAAGTACAAAAAAAACAGAACAAAACTGAAAACAGATCTGGGTACCGGGCGCGCATCTCTGTATCCCATTTCCAGGTACATTCTTTGAGCCCTCCATGCCTCCACAACAATCAAACGCAAGGAATGGTCCATCCATGATGCACCTTCTCCTCATGATCCTTGATTCCCACTGGTCTTTCCACAAAAGTCACATCGTCCTCGATATCCATCTTTCCTCAGTCGAGGATGTGCGAAACATCCTGTAGATACCATCGGAGTTGTGACACATGGAAGACATCATGTATTCACAGTAGCGGCGGTGGTAGTGCAAGCAGATAACCCACTTCTGTGACCCGCCACAACAATTCTACGGGTCCAAAGAACCTCGGAGAGAGCATACTCCCCCTTCCAAACCTCTGTTGCCCATGCCGAGGGGAGACCTTCATGAATACGTGGTCCCCGGCCCCGAACTCCAAGGGTCTCCTCCTATTATTGGCATATGAATTCTGCCTGTCCTGGGCCGCCTTCATCCTCTTGTGTATAATATAAACCTTCTTCGTCATGAACTGCACCACTTCCATACCAAGAACACTTGTTTCCCCAACCTTGGTCCAGCACACGGGTGAGCGACATGGCCTTCCGTACAAGGATTTGAACGGAGCCATGACTATGGTAGTGTTGTAGCTATTATTGTTGGAAAATTATACTAGAGGAATGTGTTGCACCCACGCTCCCCCAAAATCTAGAATACAAGCCTGTAGCATGTCCTCCATTGTCTGGATGGTGCGCTCTATCTGTCCATCTATCTGGGGGTGGAAAGTAGTACTAAGACATAGATGGGTTCCAACAGCATGCTGCAATCCTCTCCAGACTCGTAAGGTATACCGTGCATCCCTATCCTAGACTGTGGACCTCGTAACTCTATGAAACTGCCCCACCTCATCCACGTATCTCTATGATATGTCATCAACTGCATCAGACTCCTTGATCACCAGAAAGTGAGCCGATTTCATCAACCAGTCCACCACTACCCAGATAGCGTCAAATCCTCCATGATCCTTGGGTAGCCCTATGATGAAATCCATCGAGATGTCATACCAATTCTGGTTGGGGGCATCTAAAGGATGAAAAAAGCTGCCTGGAACACGGTGTTCAGCCTTCACCTGCTGACACACTAGGTACCTAGCCACGGACTCTGCACCGCCCGCTTTACCCCGAGCAACCATAACTGACCCCTCAAGGCCCAGTACATTTTGGAAAATCCCGAGTGCACTTCTAGGGGTGAGTTGTGGAACTCACAAAGAACCCTATTGTGCATCGCCTATGGAACAAAAAACTTTTCTCAGAAATGAATCTGATTCTGACTATCCTCTGTCCACCCTTCTGGAGCATCGCCTTGGTTAACATGATCACACATCACTTCACATCTCTATATCTCCCCACCAGGGATCCTCCACCTTCCATAGTAGATAATACTACACCGTCATCTGATACAAGAAACCTCTACCACCATCCACCCTCGCATCCAGGTGCATGGTAGCTAACTCCTCCATCTCCTTCCAAGAATCTGCCAACTCTCAAACCGCATCCTTTTGCGACTTCCTGCTCAATGCATCGGCTACCACATTCCCTTTTCGGAGGTGTAGTAAATCTCGAAGTCATAGTCCTGAAGGAACTCCATCCACCTTCGCTGTCATACGTTCAGGTCACACATGGTGAAAATATACTTCAAGATTTTTTGATCCGTGAATACCACGAAGCTCTCCCCGATGAGCTAATACCGCAAAAACTTTAGTGCCAAAACGACCGCTGCAAGATCTAGGTAGTTGGTGGAATAATTAAGCTCATGAGGATTTAACTCTCTAGACCCATAAGAGATCACCCCTTGTTGTTGCATCATCACAACCCGGGGCCTTATACTGAAGCATCACATAACACCTCATACACTGCCCCTTCTTCTGGAAACCTCATCACTGGGGAAATTACCGACTTATCCATCAGAGAGATGAATGCTACCTCGAACTACCCATTCCTTACAAAAGCCTGGTCTTTCTTGGTCAAAGATGTCAAAGGTGCTGCAACTCGGGGGAAGTTGGGTACGAACCTCCGGTAGTAAACTGCATGTCCAAGGAAACTAAGAACCTCTGCCACATTCTTGGGTGCTTTCCAAGAAACAACCACCTCGACCTTCGATGGGTCCACCGCTATTCAATGCTCGGACACCACATGCCCAAGGAAGTGCACTTCTTGCATCCCGAACTTACACATGGAAAAATTCCCATATATTTGACGCTGGTGGAGGACATTTAAAACTGTTATTAGGTGCTCAGCACAATCCTCCTATGATCTTGAGTAAATCAGGATGTCGTCAATAAACACGACTACAAACTGATCCAGGTATTTCTGGAAGACAGAGTTCATGAGACCCATGAACACAACTGGAGAATTTGTAATGTCGAACGACATGACTACAAACTCAAAGTTCCCATATATGCATCTAAAGGCAGTCTTTGAGATATCACCCCGCATCACCCTCAGCAGGTGATATCCCGATCGTAGGTCGATCTTAGAGAACCAACCTGCTCCCCTCAGCTGGTCAAAGAGATCATCTATCCTCGGAAGAGGGTAGAGATTCTTGACCACCACCTAATTGAGTCTCCTGTAGTATATGCACAGCCTGAGACCGCCATCTTTCTTCTTTGCGTATAAGACTGGAGCATCCCATTTTGACACACATGGTCGAACAAAACCCTTCTTCATCAGATTGCCAATCTGAATCTGAAACTCCCGCAACTTAGAAGGTGACAACTGGTAGGGAGCCATCCAAATTGGATGGGCACCAGGTTTCAATTCTATCCCGAACTCAACATATCGTCGAGGGGTTAGAGTTTCCACCTCGTTAGGGAAGACATCCATAAACTCAATGACGACCTCTGGAACATCCACCATTTCTGCATCCACCGACTCAACTGATAGCTCAACTAACAAGGAAAGGAGGGGCTCCTCTCACCTGCTGGTATTCTGGAAACCCTCCTCGCCGATGAAAGTTACACATCGGCTTCCCAAATCTGAAAACATGACCCTTCCTCGGAAGAAGTCAATGGAGGAACATACAGAGAACAACCAATCAATGCCTAGGATGACATCGTAAGGTTGTATCTGAAACAGTAGAAGATCCATGATAGACCGATGTGGCTCTATCATCAGTTTACACCCTCAGCAAACATAAAACATCTCAGTTTGACCTCCGAATGGTGTACTCAACACCAGGGGCACTGGAAGTATCTCAGCATCTAGTTCCACAGCACGGGACAGACTAGGGGTAAAAAAGGAGTGAAAAGATCTTGTATCGAACAAGTCATAAGAAAGAGTACTAAACAAGTTGATCGTACCTCAAATGACTTACGGCTCTGCTGGAGCTGCGGCCTCCGTGCCATGTAACTGACCAAACCTAGATCCCCTACCCCCAGGCTGTCGACTGCCCCCCTGACGGTACCCTGGTCGAGGACCCTAAGGAGAGCCCTGAGGTCGGCCTCCTCCTATGATGTCTGCCCCCAGAGGAGCGAGAACTCCCTGCCCCTACTGCTACTGCTGAAAGGGTATAGCTGGAAACTACTACTGCTGAGGTGGGTGTTGAACCTGCCCACCACCGCCGTACTGCACTATGTCCGGGCACTGATTCCAAAGGTTCTCATGGCTCCCATAGATGATTCATCTCGGCACTGGTCCTGAAAGAAAAGGGTGAGGGCCAGGAGATCGAAACTGGAACTGCTGAGGCCTGCTTCCTGCTAGTTGAAACCTAGAGGGCCCTGATGCTAGAGGCCTGCTACTGATGACCTTCCCCTTCGATGAGCCCAACTAGATTCCCTCTTGCGATAAAACTCCTAGCATGTTCATCTTTTCCACCACATCATACTTTTTCCGGACCTCCACGTATGTCGGTATGGTGAAGGGAGTAAGAACATAGAGGAGAGAAGGCCGAAGTGCCTCCTCCAAACGTCTCTCCCAAGACTCCTCGTCTGGAAAGAGGTCTGGGTCGAAGAGGAGGAGATCCTTGAACTTGATCTCCGTCTATGTCACTGACATGATCCTCTGTTGGAGGTAAAGTAGCTCCTACCTATTCTCAGCCTTCATCGTGGAGGAGAGGAATTCCACCCAGAACTTTCTCTCAATGTCTTCCCACGTCACCTCAGCCTTCCTCTTCTCCCCAAGATAATGCATCCACTACTGACGTGCTGCTCTTCGCATCTGGATTACAGCCAAAGGAACCCAGTAATCCATCGGAGCCCGGATCCAGCTGATAGCTATTACCAGCTCCTCTAGCCAGCTCTCTGTCTCTATGTCTCAGATGTTGTCGTCGTACATCCCAGGGGTCTACCACTGAAAAGCTTGAAGCGTCTTCTTCCACTGATCATCTTCCTCATCTCAGTCAGCCCTCTGTCAATCAGCCTAGTCAACCTCCTGGTCCTCGATCGCCCGTACATCTCGTGCTCATCTCCCAAGTCCAATAACTGCAAGTTAAAGAAATAACTCCCATGACTAAGTAGTGTAGAATATTTTTCTTACATTTTCTTAGAATTATTATTCATTTTAAATCCCCAAAAATACCCATGAAACATAAGAACACAAGTCATAATGATGCATGTACCTTCCCTAGGGTCTCTACCCTACAATCCGCGCAGCCTCACTTGGTTGTTCGGTAGGTCCAGATTCATTGCATCGAATCACGGGGGCCCTTAAATCCCATGTCCTAGCCAGTCTTCCCTGACCTATTTCACTCATCAAGATCACCCAACAATGTTTTCCTACCATTCCATGCAATCCTCACTATGCTTAGCCCCAGACTTCATCCTATCTATCAACCTGCCTCTGATACCATTCTGTCACGACCCACCTTTACCAAGATGAGGGAAGGGAAATCAGATTTGCCAGACCCTTCCTTCTTTAAGTTAAAGGAGAGATAATGACCCCCCGAGACCCACATTCAAGAGGCCCTAGAGTGGCGAATAGAACCAAGGGTATAGAGTCACACACAAGATGGATGACATTACCCTTTTTCTTTATTAGGATCGGGAGATAAGATAGTACATCCTGACAATACCAAAACTAGAGTGGGGGGTAAAAGTAAAGCCAAAGAGAACCATTCCCATATGCATGATACAAAATTAAATGCCACAATGTACAAGGAGACTACACAGGTAAAATCCCAAAGAAAAAAAATATAAACTGCAACTATCCCAACATCCAAGCTAGTACGGCCCTGAACAATCCCTGAAGACCTCTTGGAAACCTGAATACAGTTTTATATACATAGGGTGAGCATACGAGTATACTCAGTAGGGAAAACCAAAGACTCTCGTGCATAAGTGGGGAGTAATTATAATGACCTGTGAGAAAAGAGATAACCAAAGCACATTGAAAAGAAAATTATCCACCCAAACCTCAACAAGGATCACTCCACAAATAACTCAAGTCATGTAATGTATAGTAATAGTGCATCGATATTTGGGTACCCCACGCCACTTTCCCACTGGTTATTGAAGACATCATATGCATCACATGAATCCTGCCATTCTCACTACAGTCCCACTACCAAACCCCGCCCGAAAAAACCCGGGCCACAAACACACATCCCACCGGCAAACACCTAGGCCAAAATCACTATCCCGCCTGCAAACACCTTGTCCATAACAACAACTACCATTACTGAAGACACCTGGGCCTCATCCCGAATATTCTTGGGAAAAATATGCCCAAACACACCTGGGCCAACCACCATAACTACCCTGCCCAAATAATCATGGGATATAATGGACCTCAGGCCATCACATCCTTCTTGAAGACTCCTGGGATATTCAAGAAAGGGAGCATAAAAAGTGCTAATAACCAGCTAATCATATGAGTGTTGGAAAAAACAACCTCCCCCATGAAATCGGGGGTGTTCAGCACTATGTTCTCATCTTGGGTGGAGCGCAAATAAGAAACATAAAACTAAAATAATATGTATAGGTAAGAAGCACTATCCCAACCTAGGGTTTCCAAATCCAACCTAAGCACAATCACCCTTGTTACTATTTATTCATAAAAGAAAGGCACAACACTCATGGACATGTTACAACGCATTCCGAAAACCAACTCCCAATTTAACTCATTCTTACTTTAATGTTCATGTGATCCCATTTAAGTGAATTCTACACAACTAGGAAACTAACAGTCATAACCACAAGCCAGAGAAAGAGAAACACCCAAATAGAAATTTAAAAATTCACACCTGGTTCTCTTGTGAAGTCACAAATACAAGGGGATCAGTGAGATCCCTCAAAGTACTGGAACCAAACCAAGCATCAAGATATAGCCCCAGACAGCTTCAGATTCCCAACCAACAACCGTGCCACAATAGATGATCCCTTTCTCATCCACGTCACCCTATAAGCATCGATCAGAAAAAATAGACATGCCACCAAGACAGAAAAAGGAATTTTCCAGACACAAGTACGTCATTCACTACGTTTTCTTCTTTTTTTTTGGTTAACTGGGTGATTACACAGGGTGTTTTGTTCACTAGACATTAATTTAACCGACCGCGTTTACCTGATTGACCAAATTCCCAATGTTAGAGTCATTTAATCATCAAAAAAGAAAGTGCGGATGGAAAGACCACCAACAGACATGATTTTTAGTGAGCATAGGCCCATACAGATCACAACATATATAAATTTTAAAAGAGTAGAACGGAATTTTTAAAGGCACCCCATCATTCTTTAATAGTCTATTTATTATCTTTTTTAAGGTTTGGTTTCATCCATTCCCACAAAAACAGTGGCGTACCCACCCCATATGATACATATTAAGGAGTGATGAAGGAAAATCCCTACTAGGCAGATCAAGGATCTAAGTTCTTCTCCAAGTGCCAAGAACTGGGGATGTGTGACTTGCATGGGAGGTACATCAAAGACTCCAAGGGTGAGAAGAAAGGCTCCATCACAGGTGAACCACTTGACTTGGGAAGGGGAACTCCAAGCACACAAGGGAGAAGAAATAAATCCAGCCAAGAAGGGGAAGGAAGAAACTCTAGCGTGATATAAAGACGAGATTCTATTGTTATGGGATAATGAATTTTGAAAAGATAAAAAGTCGGCTCGTGGTTTCCTTTGTGGTTGGGGGGTTACACACGATGGGATTAATTATTATTTAATTATTCCCATTGTGGTGGTGGTATAACAGTTGTGTGTTAAACTATTTATTTTAAATGGAGGAAAAATGCGCAATGGGGGAGGAATTGGAAGGTACAGGGAAGGGAGTGACACCGAGGAAAACCACAAGTTTTGGTAAATTTATATTTTTTTGGACGTTTGGGGGATTTTAGATATTATATGTGGGTTTTAAATGGATTTAAAAAGGTCATTAAATCATCATTACGTTAAATGATATGTTGCAGGAGTGGAAAAAGTCAGAAACTGGAAAAAGGGGACGAAGACCACTTGATAACGCACAATGCAACTATCATGGTGCCACCATGACCAGTGCCACCGTCATGGTGCCAACATAACCGGTGGGTAAGTGTTTTAGCAATGTAATGGACCAGGTGGGTCCGGGCCATGACATATGTCTTTTACCACAAATATGAAAACCTCATCCTGAATGAAATGTAAATGTATTCCAAAAAACCCTCATACTCAATATTATAAATTTATTTCTAATTCTTGTATAATCATTGTTTCTAAATTTTTCATTGAATTTTCTTTTTGGTGTCATATTTAACAAAATTGAGTATGTGGTGATCAACTGGAATATCCTACTCAATATCACTACCATGAAACTGATAAAAACCTCTAACTCGGTTAATATATATAAAATACAAAATGGTTTAAGTATTATTAAACTATTTATATACAATATATAAGATTAATTAGTTATGATTTATCCTAGTTCACATTATCTACCCAATCGAGTAACATGAAAGAACATAATGATACACAATCCTTACATAGGTATCTACTGGAAATGTAGCATAACAATAATTAATTACTTTATTAATCTTACGTTTCATATGTTGGATCACAAGGGGGACTAAAATCCAATGTTAAACATAGTATCTCCATATTTTGTTATATAATAGGTTTATATAATAATTATTCCATACAAAATCATGACTCCACAAATAGGGATAAACAAAAGATCAATCATAAATCATAAAAAAATATGATAAAAATTTTCCATGAACAACCACCATGGGTATACCAAGTAAGATAGCAGTAGAGATAAGTGTGATCCACAAAGTTTTCTTCTAAGAGGCCATGGCATAGAGGCTTCCACCAATAGAAAAAAATAATAAAATGGGAGGAATTATGTTCAATATTCCATGAAAATATAAAGAAACACCCAATGGAATATATAATATAAATAATCGGTAACATTATAAACCGAATACATGAGTGAAATAAAATTAAAAAACAATAATAAATTGCATTCTACACATATGGATGTGGTCAAAAACTCAAAAAACCCCTCAAGCGGTCTCAATGAGATAGTAATGTCCAACACTATCTCAAACACCCTTTTCTGGACCTTATATATATATAGGGATGAACAAAAATCTATACTAAGTAGTGTCTTCTATGAAATATATCATGAAATTATAGATGAATCAGAATAAATACCATCAGAAAATCATGATATATAATCTATTACTCTAAAATGGTAAACTATATTACAATAATTATAAATAAAACTCAAAAATATTATATAGAAATAATTAAATTAATTATTTAAGAATTTATGTATATAAAATAAGCATACTCCACTACCACTTTCCCACAAAACCATTCTCCAAAAGACCAAATGGCTTACATTTTATTTCTCTCATCCACCATTTAATTCATGTTGTACATCCATGTTTTTATTTTGTATCCACATTCACATATTCATAACCACATTCCATCACATCCCATATTTATGTGATAATACTAAAATATGTTATCGAATATGGAATAATACACCCTTACACAAGTCATTGCAACTTATTCATAAGTACTCCTATAATAACCATATTCACTACAGATATGATACAATGTTATTTTTATAAACATATGTACCAAAAGATAAATATATAAAAACATCAGAAAAGAGATTCATTATAGATCATTTGAGTATCTACCCTCTAATAGTAATCCACAAAAACTGGAATATGAAAACATACATTATATGTGTAGAAGGGAGGGGGTTTTTATAGTAGTTAGCAATCTAATACCTCAAGAACAAGGATATTGAGAATACACCCAAAACCGACGCCTAATATGGGTTGTATCCGCTAAAAATGATTTAGGTGGTAAAAAATAAGAAATTTTAAAATATATTTTTTATATGTAGTGCATAACCATTCAATGGGAAACTAACCTATATTAAAATCAATATACGAAAAGATGTATCTCAGGATAGCCCATATTCCATTATTAATAGTTCTATTATATCTTATAATTATTTATACATCTCGGATTGATATCCTAAAATTTCATTTCAATAACCAGTAATTTTATATTTTTAGATTCACAACTCTAGATATTTCAAAAATAAATTAATGGTTAAGATATTTAGTCCAATGTTTTTATCCTAGGTCATTGTATTATTTAATATCTATAAAACCAATTTAAACCACATTATCTACAACAAAATAAATTCCAAATAAATTCCAATTAATTTATTAATTCATTACTATGAAGAATTCGAGGCATTAAGACTATTACAATATGTAAAAAGAATACACCCAAAGTGGATAATTAATAAAAATCATGTAATAAGTAATAACTAAAATATTTATAAACATAAAAAATAATCATATCAACTCAATACATCCATATGACATATCATTAAAACCATAAACATTATACACACTATTCCATCGCCAACCACATCAAGCTGCCAATATAAAACTACATCAATATTATTCTATCTTATCACATTAAACGACAACCAAATGTTTTAAATTTATTAAATATTATGGATTCCTATATTCAACGTAAATTAATGGAATTGAGTAATAATATTTTAGTGATATAAAATAAAAATAAAAATACATAATAAATCAATAATACCCACATGATAAAAAATTAATGGTCTAAATATAGTCATCTATTATTATTAGTTCTATAAAATATTATTTTACTTTTCAAATTTCACTATATCATTCAATTATGAGAAGATTTTCGTAAACATGAAATACAAGATAACATCACTAAACAAGTGAAAATTATATAAATAATAATATTCAATTAAAAACATCACTTATCATATTAATATTGTTTTGAAAAATAACAACTCAATATATTATTCATCAATCTTATCATATAAAATTTATGTTCATTATCAATTTTTTTAAAAAATGATATGTGAACAAGAATAATGAAAACCAAACATAAAAAATCAACATTATAAATAAAATATTACGAAATAATTATGTGAATATAATATAAATATCACAAATAAATATATAGATTACCATCAAAACATTTGAACAAATCCTCACATCATTTATGATATTTTTAGATTATTATATTAATTTTTTTATTAAAATTATTTAATAAATTTAATATCATTCATGATTGTTCCAACATTAAATATAAAAAATAATAGGTAATTTTTTGGGTTCCCTTATTTTTCTATGAGGATAAATGGTTCACTACATATGAATAAGATAGAATAAAGAGTTTTAAAAACTGATGGGCATGTTCCAGAAGAGAGGGAGATGCTTTAAAATAAAGATGAAGAAACTAGGAAAACTATTAACCTCCAAAAATACTAGAAGTTTTTTGAATATGGGATAGTTTAAAGGAAATAAAAATACTCCATGGAGTATAGTTGGTTATCTGGTTATAGATATAATGACAATTTGAATTAGAAGAATAAATATTAATTTTTTTGAAAATAAAACACATGCATATGTGCATGTACATCAATCATCGAAACTGAATATGGTTTTACTTTTTAAAATAAATTAAATGCGTTTTTGATTTTAAATAGGCATAGATTGTATCTTTGAAAATTATATAAATAATTATTTTAAAACCATAAATAAGTCACAAGCATATGTGCATGTACTTCAAACATCGAAACTGAACATGGTTTTACTTTTTATAATAAAGTAAATGATTTTTCGATTTTAAATAGGCATAGATTATAGCTTTGAAAATCATATATCTAATTATTTCAAAACCATGAAAAAAAATATCGATTCCCATTTAAATTTTTTCATGATAATTTTTTGTCCCAAGGTTTATTTTGATTCCTTATATCACTACATGAATGAGTGAGGATGATAAATGTAATTAAATTTAATTATATAATATTTCAAAATAATTTATAAGTACATAAATAACATTTACTCAATAAAATCAAAGAAGAATAGTGATGAAGAAAGTAGATATTAATTTGAAACTAGATAGTAAAATTACACATTTCATAATATTATTTTCACATTATAAATCATAAAATACAATTAAGGATAAATTTAGAATATTTTTTAATTTCAAAAAATACAAAGGGAACTCATAATATATATATATATATTAGTATAACATGTCATATATATATATATATAATGTGTAATATAATTTAAATTCTTGAAATATTTAAAACCACATATGTAATAAATTGTTCAAAACATATGAAATGATATTTTAGAAATAATATATTTTTGATTGGAAAAATGATAAATGGAATTCTTAAGAAGTATATATATATATGATTAAATAATCATATTAAAAATACTATACTTAGCCAAAATTAAAAAAATAATTTTCAATCACAAAAGCATAAAATTTATTAAAAATCAATATAAAATATTCCAAACATCTATTACTGATAGAGACATATCAAGGAAACAATTAATTCCTAATAATTAAAAATTAAATGTTCATGAAATTCTGAGAACTAACATAAAATATATGATTTTTTATCTCGCATAATTATATTCCCTTAGAATACAATATGAATCTATATTTTTAAAGATACTCAAATCTCATTTTAGTATATTTGAATTATAATACATTCTTCATATATTATATAATATATTTTATAATTTTAGACCATTAACTCATCCCAAGGGTATCCAATTCATTTAAATTAAACAAAACATGCATTTTATCAATTCAAAAAAATACCGTAACATACTTTTTAATGAAATTTTATTTTGTTTTCAATAAATTTTGTTTAAATTTAATATAAATTTATTTTTTAAAAATTTATTTAACATGTTATATTTTTAAATTTATTAGTAAAACATTAAATTAATTTATAGAACATATATTAAATTTTAATTATATTTATGATATTCCAATCATATCTTACATTAAATTATTTCATTTTATTATACTATAAAACCAAAAATCATAATTTTTAGAATATCAAAATCAAAATAAACTACTTATAAACTCATATTAAAATATTATTTTATATCATCACATATATTTTTAAAAAATACCCATCGTGTAATTTTAAATTAAATAATAAAATAAACTCTCAATGAATGAATCATTTTTCATTTCAAATTATAAACTCATAAAATTTAGCCAATTAAAAATTGTTCAATGTTTATAATGATTCAGTATTTTTTAATTAATTTTTTTTTTGAAAGAATTTCAAAATTCAAATAAAAAATTACATAGTCTGTAAAATATCTCATTAAATTCAATATTATCAAAATAAAGAATCATTTTACTCTTTATTACATGTTAAAAAATACACAATCTATAATTTTTAATTATTATTTTTTTCCAAACATTATCATTTCAATTCTCTAATTTTTTACAATAATAATTTTTTTACGAATATAACATTCTAATTAATTACACACATTTGAATCATGCCATATAAACAATTCTAAAAAAATGAAATATTTTGATAAACATGATTTCAAATTATTAGTCACATAACATAATAATGGAATAGTTATCAACAGGAAATTTATATAATCAAAAAATACAACGTAATAATATATTTATTTAAATCATATTCTCGTACACATACTCATGATTTAAATTTTTATTCTTTTATTACATATCATCATGATAAAAATATATTCTAACCAATAATGATTTAAACTAAAATATATAATAATTTTATATTAAATTTATTTAATTTAAAATCAAAATAAATAGTCATTATCATATTGTAATCTTCTAAAGGAATTTTCTTCATTCAAATAAATTTCAAACTCTGGTATGATTCCAAATAAATAAAAAATAAGAATTTCTATTTCAAATCAACATTATAATGTAAAACTAATCATACACATAAACCTATATTAAAAATTTAAATTTTCACAATAATTTGTAAAAATAAAACTCAATTTGTGTGTTTTAGAGTCATGTATAGACACTAAAAATATGGTGTTTCTTTATTATAACAAAATTCTATTTTTAATAAATTAATACCTAAAACATTACAATACGTTATCACCCAAATTATTAATTAAACCAATATAGAGTATAAAATAAATTTAATTAATGAGTTCATCCCTATAAATGATTTTTAAAACAATAAATATGTATTAATGAATTAACTAATTAATGTTACATAAAAATGCACAATGTTCCAATCAATATCTGTTACACAAAAATATAATTATTCTGGTGTTTCTATATAAATTTACATGATGTTGACGAATCAACCACATTCCCACACATCAGTGGAAAACAACCTTGATCATTTTAAATTTCTCGAAAACCATGGAAACATGAAACATATTATAAATATTTTTATTTGCAACTATTAATGTTTACTTATTGATTAAGAAACTATTAATATCCATAAAGATGAATTAATACACAATAAAACCCTAACCATGTATAATATATCCTTTTTTAAATGACATCATTATGGGTACAATAGATATAATTAGAATACATTCTTATAAAATCATGAATATTCATCTCTAACGAGAAACTATTTAATAAAATTAGGGTTAATTAATAACCAGTAAGGGATGATTCTTCATTCATATTAAACTAATCTCTACATACATTGAAATTTTTTTAAATTTAAAATAAATTATTTATTAGTAAGAAATATCTAAAACAAATTATAAAAAATATTATCCTTAATAAATTTTATGTAACACTCAAACCATGTTTTATTTAATTCCAAAATAATATAACTCACAATGTAACATGAATATGTTAAATAAATTAGCACGAATTAATAGAAACACAATCACAACTAATAATATCCCTTATAATGACATAAATAATTTAATAAATAATGAATATAATTAGGATATATATGAAAAAAACCAGTTAATATTATATAGAAAACCTCATGACAACTACATGCAACCAACATTTCCCCAAAACTGTATATAAATATTTTATAAATGCTTCATAAGGGTTATATGAATAGGGTTTGTATAAAATACCTGGTTCCATATCTCCACATTACTACAAACCCTTAACAAGATGAAATCATATAATAATAATTAATTATATAAGGGATATATTAATCTATATAAATGTTTAGAAGAATAAGTATCTTATAAAATGTCCAAAAATGAAATATCACAATGAGAAATAATAATAATTGAAATCACCATATAATACATCCCACACCACTATGATCGTCATATTCACAATATGGATTTCAAATAAAATATCATGTCAATGGGATAATCCTTTTTATCCCGTATTAGTGGAAATAAAACATGGTGATAATCCCTAAAAGATAACACATTGTTGGAGGTATATTAATATTTATGTTTTAAACATTATCTTATCCTATTATCGGTGGGACCCATATAAAAATAATAGTATCTAAAATGACCATATACTAAGGAAAAAGAATGTAATTTTTGTCTAAAAACTACCTCATTGGATTTACAACGGATTAAAGTATATATTTAAGGGAATATAGTATCACTATGAGTCTAGATAAGCATGTATACATTACACATTAAGATGGAAAAATCCATGTAACATCCACCCACAGAATGTGGTTATCGATAATTGAATATAGTAGTTAACATGTTCAAATTTATACATTCCCTAGAGTATATATCCAATTTTAAATCACCAAATCAGTTGAGGAACAGAACCTAATAAACATATTATATCAAAACATTATATTCATCATTTAATTTATAAACATATATAATGTATTAGAATAGAATCACCAAAATTTCAAGAATCAAAAATCCTGATAAAAGAAATTTTTCAGCCTTATTAATCCCAGAAATATTGAAAAGGATAACATATCTCAAATCAAATCAATCTCATTATACAGATATTAGAAAAATAATTTCAAATATCATAGAGTTATAGAAATTATTAAAATAACATAAAAATATAACTCATTTGAAATTGGAATATCCTTGATATTTTTAATTATCATATTTTCATAAAATATATAGTCATCCCCATGAATTTGAACTCAGGAACATTCAATGATAAAGAACAATATTAATCCTCTTTCTAAATATCAAAAAAAAAATGATTTGAATTAAACTATGTCTCAATATTTTCCATCAATGCTATCCCAAAACGTATTTCACAATCATCTGAATATCTTTTCATGTTACTCAAGAGAATCATATTATATTCTAAACATTTAATTTATAATCATTAAATTTTTATTTATTTACCGATCATGTATTTATACATGGGAATTATATATTTTTATTATATTAGGTATAAAAGTCATCATAATAAATCAAAAAATTCATTGGTATAGAGATAACCATCCCATTCTATGACAATGTTATACAAAGATAAATAAAATACTCTAGAATAACGACTAATTAAATCATCATAATTTTATTATGAAGGAGGAATCCAAAAAGATTTCATTATTGGTATCATAGTGATAGAAAAATTTTATTTTCAAGTTCTCAATTATATATTATTTATTATAAATATATAAAATATTGATAGAGATTTATTCATAAATGTCCTAAAAATCCATAAAATTAATTTAAACTATCATTTAATTAATTATATACATTTTTTAAAAAAAAATATGTATATATTTATAAATATTTTTAAATCTATATATGAATATTTTATTTTATTTATCGTAAATAATTATTTTTATAAGTCATTACAGGAATCAACAAACATCTAAAAAATTGTTCAATTTATCTTATATTATATTGATTAATAGTTTTGAATAATGTATTATATACATCAAAATCAATTTTACATCCGATAAATAATAATATTTCTTATTTAAAAAATTATAAATTTATTATTTATTCTGTGTTTAGTAGGTTTTGCATTTTGCCAATAATATATTGTTCTTTTAATTTTTTCACACATTTACACTAATAACTATAAATAAAATCATAATAATATGGATATAGATACCTACATCAATATGAAATGAATCATGTACATAAAATATTAGAGAATGAAATTTCATAAATATATGGAAGTGAATAAACCATTTTGTAGATTCTAAAACTGGAAATTATATCCAAATAATTCATTGAATCCATAAAAAACAAAATAAAAAAGTTATGGTTTACCATCATATTAGCATAATGATATCAATATAATAGAATGATCATCATTTTAACTCTATATGGAAATAAAATATAACAGGTAGTTTTAAAGTCATTAGGAGGGGTAATTTTATAGAACTACAGAGAGGAGGAGGGAGAATATCTACATTAGTCAGGGGGATCTCATGGAATATTTCACAGAATTTGAGGAATCATAAATTATTTTGGAGGAAAATTAAATTTATTGATTTTAATATATTAACAATACACATTTTTGGCATGTCATATGGGATGAAAAATTTCATAGTATGGTGCCTTGTATATAAAATAAAAAAAATTATTAAGAACAAATCATTAGGAGATCCATTATATGATTATTTTCCTTTATATAATACACATATTTTTATATAAGGACAATAAAAAACAATAATAAAAAACTGAAACATTACAATGTAATTATAAAAGTTGGAATGCATAAATTCACCATACCAAAAGGTCCTGAATAACTAATTAAAAATTTAATTAATTTTTTTATGAAGATACTGATGGAGTAATTATTGGGAAAATTAAATTTGTTATTAAATAATCATTGAATGATGTAGTTTTTTACATAGAAGATTAAGAATCTTAGGGAAGCACGAATTTTAATTAGTTCACATAAAATTTTTTTTAATATGAGGGTAAACCATGTCACAATTTGCAAAAATGATATGGATCATTCATGTTTGGTTGTGATTTAAATTATGGAAAGATATTATATTTTAAATGGACTATTACATAAAGATTTGGAGTTTTTTAAGTAAAATATTTAGGTTACATGTACAATGTGATGAATACCATATTTGGAAGAAGTTACTAAAATGAGTGATAGTAACACTATCATAATGGGGGAGATTAGAAAAAAAATTACTAAAGAATGAAATATTTAAAAATAATTTTTTTTCTATTTTTTTGGAATTAAATACTTGTATTCATTCCTGATGATTGAGTTGAATAGAAATGACTGATATATTTTAGTGAAAATATGATTTCATGAATTCAATAAATATAACCTTAAATTAATATCTTCATGAATTGTTTCAATAAATACAATGTAAAAATGATGAAATATCAAGTAACTTTTCATTTTGTAAATTATTCTAATTATAATCATTGAACAATAATGGTATATAGTAATTTCCTTATTCATTAACACATATATTGTATATAATCCTTTTACATTCCCCTTTTACGGTTAATTATGTAACATTATCATATCACACCATTATATTTATATTTGGATGTTGTTGATAAATTTTTAATATTGATTGGTTTATGTGAATATTTCAAATTTGGGAATAATGTTTTTTTCAAAGTAAAGGAAACATAAACAATAATTACCACCCTTCATAATGGTTTTCACCCTTTCAGTTGCAATAATTGTAATTAGAGCTATATTTTTATTGATTGGTGAATATGTCCCATATAAATTCATTACTAAGGTAACATAGTTAGTGAAAAATGTAATTATAGTTTTCATAGATATAATTATCATATATAGGATAACCCCATGAGATCACGCACATGATATCATGGAATAATTTTTTAATTAGGATATGTTCATGTAATATGCATTATCCTATAGTGATATCCCAAAATGAAACAAATAAGAAACATGTGAAAACTGTTGAAATGGAAAAAAATAACATATCCAATCCATTATCAAATTAAATTTAAATAAATTTTGTTATATTTGAATCCAATAATTGTATTTAAGTAATGTTTTTAAATATATATAATTATGAAAGAAGGTGATGGAAGAAAAGTTGGTTGTCTTTAAAATACATTCAATATTGTGTAGACATGCCCCTACAGAAAATTTCAATGTATTATTTAATTAAATAATTTAAGTTCTTGGATCCATTATGTGACTCAGTTTTGAGATAAAGTTTGATAATTTTATAAATAAAATATTTATTTCATTTTATCGTCATTTGATCTATAGTTTCCGACACATGAAAAATTAATTTTTCAAATATCACACTATGTGATTTGTAATTAAAATTTATTTCATGTCATATTAGACTGAATTTAAAAGTGGTATCAAGTAAACCAAAATAGGATATACAATTGAAATATATTGTAAAATATGACATTAATCAACGTGACAATAAAGAAAATATATGAGATAATAATCTATAACAGTCATTTTATAAACTTATAAACATAAGTTTACCCACTCAAATCCAAAAACTGTTAGTCAGAGAAGGGTTTTAATGACCATGATTTTATACATTGAACATGATTATAAAATATATAAATTAAGATGAAAATTTTGAAGAAATTGAATGTAATCTAAAAATTTAATAATTATATTAATGATTGGAGAAATAAGGTGGATTTACTTGAGAGAGAATTAATTTATTTGAGAAATAATTTTTTAAGTAAACTAAAAAATGGATATTCAAAGAATAATTTTTTGTTTGGTTAAATAATAAATAATAAGATAAGTAATGGGGTGAAAAATTCATTTTGATATTTGGTAATTTATCAAACAATTGAATTTTCAATAATATAGATAAAATTGATTTTAATTTAATCTTAATAATACAAATATGGGATAGATGTTTAGTCAACCACTAGATACTATTTTTCCCATTATCTGAATTTTGGGATTAAATGGCCATAATTCACCCAAATTATTATTTAAAAAATAATCATATGTTTTTAGTAAAAATAATAAAATTATATTGTCATGGAATAACGAATAAATGATGATTCCAACAGAATAGACATTAGTTTAGTGAAAAGATATATAATGGATAAGTCCATATGTATTGTAAAATGATATATGGATGAATATAACAATAGATATGGGGAAATAAGAAGAATTATATAAATGTACAATAGAATAAAATAGATAATTATGACAACGTATCGAAATAAATAAAAATTCCAATGTAGAATAATATAATAAAATAATGACCTAAGATAGATCAATTTGAATCCGAGAAGAGAACTACATTGAGTGTAATTTAACCATACTTAGTAACTCGGAGCTGGTGTCTACATTATTACATTGTTTTATGCCTGATTTTTCTTGAACGCCTTAAATTTGTAATAATTTTTTATAATATCCCATTTAAGTGGTGATGGGGAACCCTTACATAGACTACAGGCTTTCATGGAATTAGATGACTTGAATGTCTTAGAGAAATCAACCTAGACTATCACTACTTGGAACTGCCCCTCCCCAACATCTACATCGTGATCATCTCTCCTCCATCTCATGGACGTTCAGATATTTTTCTAGTATATAGATGCACATTCCTGGTAATGATGGAAATTCTATACCATCTCATTCTTCCAAATATAATAGCTCTACCATGGTTGGTGTACCTTTCTCTGAACCTCTTCTAAATCTAGTTTCTTTTAGAATCTGCATGGTATGTATCTTCAAATCATGTGGCCCAAAGGCCCCGAGGTTTCCCGAAGGCCTGATGGACTCTCAGACCAAACCAGTGGCCTAAAATTTAATATATTTAGCTACTAATGTATCAGAAAGTACTTTCTATAGTACTTTTATAGACCCTTCTTCAATACCTAATACATCTTGGCTGACTGAATAGTTTAGAAGTCTAGTAAACTAGATACATCCTTGATTCTCATATTATATTTTAATTTTCAAATTAAAACATACTATTTATTGGCAATATCTTTACTACCTCAACCATATCCTTAAATATCATTCATAGTTCCCTGACAAGATTCCAAAGAAAAGAATCAAAATATGGGTAAGATGAAATGCTTAGTGATAATTATGTGATGTTGAATATATCATGAGTAAATGAAGAATAATAAATATGATATACTCAATATGTAAAAATAAATATATCAAGACACATTCCATTTATTAAATAACTTTTTAATTATGTTTAGATAAGTAATAAACAATATTTAAAGGTAAATAACTAAACACAAAGTCCATTTAAATAACTAAAAATTAAATGCATCCAAAGATAATATCATTACCAAAATTTCATGGTTAATAATTTCAAAATTATTAATAATGTTAATATATAATTATCTAATTCCTTTATATGAGTAATCACGATACCTCTAATGTTAATAGCTTTCGTAAAAAAATTCAAAATATGGGTAAAACCCAATTTGGAAAATCCTAATGATTATCTGCATCAGTGTACTAATGCATAGAGGTGATATATAATTCTAGGAAATACCAATCACATCATTTCCATATAATTCCTCATATATAAAACAATTAATTAATTTTTTTATCAATTTATCTAATCATTAAATAATCATATTCTTTAATGAATGCATAATATAATTATTTCTACAGATAAAAATAGACATTCAATATAGAACACTATATTTATAAATGATATTTAGTATTAGAAATAAACATATACATGATAATTAATAGAGATATTTATGGAAAATTTGATTCCCAATGATCACATGAATGTTAATATTTAAAGAGAAGTTTAATGAATAAAAAAATGAATAAAGACTATGAATACCAATAATTTTCTTGGATATAATGATTATAAACAAACCATGAAAATAGTTTTTACGGTATTAATAGAATATTTCCCCATTGGATTATAGGTAAAATAAATGGTTGATGACATTTATTAATAAAAATACCAATAAATAATATAAAATATTTATTAATAGAAATATCCAAATCATATAAAAAATAATATTAAAATAAAATATTTAAAAATTAATATGAATAAAAAATCTTTAAAACTAATATTTCAGACTTATAAGGTAATATATAAAATAATTACTGTCAAGGAGGGTATAAAATTCCATACTTGTCATACAAATTTAAATAATTATTCCTTTTACATGTTAATTATATTCTAAACAGTCCTTGTTTGGAATATGAAATAAATTTTCCATTCATTTATTTTGAAAAAAATAATTCATGTGAATAAATTTATTTAATAAATTATTTTCTAAATATTAAAAACATTTGTAATGCATCATTAAAAACATGGAGTTGGAAGAAAAATGATTTTTCACTAATGAGTGAAATGAATTTTGATTTTGTTAAAAACGTTTTCTCAGTCATTTTATGTTTCCTAGAGTAGGAAAATGGTAATATCACATGAAATAATATTGTATAACCATAGTGGAATAAATTTAAATGGTTATGCTTTCCAAATTTATAATTTCTTCCTTTAATGTAAGTTAAATCATAAACAATGACAATTAAAAAGTTATTATGAAATAAACTATTACAATGATCATAATGTTGTTGTGAGAATTAACCAATTAAACTATATTGTATATAAAATGTAAACTCATATAAAAATTATAGATAAAACCTAATATATTCAAAATTTATTATACACATAAACATATAATATTAAATACATTGAAAATGTAATATAACAAAATAAATATAAAATAATTTATAAAATTATTTACCGCATGGTAAATTTGAAATCAAATTGTCATGGATGAAATAATTCAAATTGAAACATTAAATAAAAATAAATATTAATTAATAAATATTTTTAATCTAAATGGGGATTTATATAAACTATATAAAATAAATTAGGTTCATAACATTAAAATATACCCCAATGAAGGGAAATTGAGTTGAAGTTTCTCACAATGTGCTTCCACTTCAAGGTAAATTCTTTAATCTAAAATATTAAAATTTAAAAAATGTTATTAAGATATAAAATAACATATCCATATTTATAATCTCATATATTTTTCCCTTATAAAATAATACTCATTAGTTTTTAATAATATTTCATTATTTTCAGTGTTTCAGGTGTTAATTACCTTGTTTACTATTATTTGTTTGGTTATGAAGGATCTGATTATTACACATATATTATATATCAATAATAAAATAATTTATATTAATATTATAAAAATATTTTACTCACTATATAAATTTTCATAATCTTTATGAAATTTTTACCATGTATAATTGAACATATCAGATAATGCAGAAAGTAGGTCATACATACACATGTGTGGTTTTTTCCATTTCATTAATTGGTAAAAGGTTAAGAAACTGTGGGATATATTAATTTTCAATAATCAATATAATTTAAAATATTTCTAATATATTCACATAATGTTTCCTTAATACCTTCAATTTAAATAATAAGAGAATAACAAATCATGTGGATTCACATGGTTGTGGTTAGTTGTACACACGAGTGACATTATCATATTTTTAATAGTATGGAATATATGATGCTTTATGTGATATGAAAATTTAGAAAGTATTAATATATCATCAAAATCAAAAAAATGTTTTAAATTATACCTTATATATATTCTTAAAATATTGTGATGAAATACGAAATATATTTTTTCATGGGGTGGTAGTCCTCTATACACACAATCAATAGATTCATTTCCCATTTAATAGAACATGAAATGGATATCAGTAATTAAATTAACATAATAAAATCTAATTATATGTAATATATATTGTGGATTATAAAATAATTGGACAATAATATTTTATGGAGGTGGAATAATAACCAAAATAAAAATTCTCGTTCAAGAACGTATCCTCTTCTTAGGAAAACTTGTTTAGGTTTTCATCGAAATCTGCACTAGTATGGATTTATAAAATATTAGAGGGTCTATGAAGATTTATGGGGGAAAGAAATTTATTTTTTCCAGGTATTTTATTACCAAAATATATTTTTAGGTGTGAGTAGTTTTCTAGAGTGGGTGGTCTTTTATAATCATGGGAGAGGACACACTTGGAATGTCTAAAAATAATCAATTTCATCCACATTTTTATCATCACAAAATTTGCTTAAATGGGTCAATATTGACCCATATAGAGTATAATTACAATATATAGATATTAAAATTTCTTTTTTCTTATTGGTATGTAATTTTAACCCTTTTATATTTAGATCAGCCCACGGTAAATCATGATTTACCTTCACCGAGGTAATTACTTTTTACTATTTCTAATATTCTTAATTATAAAAAATTAAGTTGAAATTCATAGATAATAATAATTATTCTAATTCAAAATATGGAAACCATTTTTCAATATTTTACTAATATTTCATGTAAAATACAATGAAATATTATACCCCCAAACACCATATAAAAGTGGGGATTCAAAGAGAAAATTATCCTAAATATATAATACCTTAATAAAAAAACAATTTTTAAATGATTTTAATGACATAATCTCACGAAATTTTAATATATTTTTAAAAATTTTACTTTTAAAAGATTATAATATATATTAATAATGAATTTTATTTAAAAATCCACGTTTTATTAAAAGTAGTATTTTAAACTATTCATCAAAATAATTGTGATTTAAAAAACCCAAAAAAATATGTATTTTTTATGTGATGTTTTAGTAAAATAATTAAATATCATAAAATAAAATTTTCGAATATGTTAAAATTAATTTTAAATTGTGTGCCCAAATCATGACTAAATAGTTTTTTTGAAAAATGAAAATTTTCAGATTAAATTTCTTTTCCTTTTAATAGTTTTTGGTTTTATTTATAATCAAAAGATAATCATAATTTAAATAATTTATAGATTTATATTCATAATCTAAAATTTTATAAAATTTTTTATAACAGTATACAATATTAGGGATCTTTTAGGGCCAGCATTGTGTGTTCCACAAGAAATAGAAGAGATTAAATTTAATTAAATATAAATTGTTTGTAGTTAAAGCTCAATGTTATGTGTCTCATTATCTACTGAATAAAATTTTCTTCTTTTAAAACTTCAATGTTTTACATTCACTCAAACATCGAAAAATTTCATCCTTTTAATTTAATATTCATATTAGTTATAGTTGGTTTGGAATTTTTAAATACTATTGTTGAAAAAACCATAGTATAAAAAGGTTAACAAAACATTCTCTTCATAAAATTTAAAGGGAAATATAAAGGCCATTAAGAATAAAACATAACTACGATTCCATGTAGTATAAAATATGTGTAATGGGGATATATTTACATGGATGAAGATCGTAAATAATTATAGGGAGTGATTGAGGTCTTAAATCACAATAATGTGAATGATTATTCTAAATTTAACATCATTTAAACCATTAATACATGTTTTTTTTAAATGAAATTTGATTGAATTTATATGAAGTTAATTGGGTAATTTGTTTTCGTTTCAAAATACATTTTTAAATATAATTAATTATTTTATAATTTAAGACTATAAAAAAGTATACATACTTTATTTATTCTTATTTCATAAGAACAATTTCATCATTTGGTGTTCCTCAATCAATTTCCAATTCACCACATAATTCAAGAATTAAATATCCAAAAATGTATTCTATATTCATAAAGCACTAATGTTTAATTTCAATAAATTAAAATGTGTATAAAAGAGTTAAAAGTATTTCTTTATATATTTAAATATTTTACAACACTAATATGGATTGAATAATTTATCCAATATAATACATTAATCACTAAACCTCAAAAATAACACCACTTCTTGAACATCAATATTTATTTCATCAAATAGTTTTAGAAATATCATTGAATTATTTACCAGAAAATTAAATTGTCCCATGGTAGGTATCAAACACTTATCACCATCTGGTTATGGTTTCATACCCAAATTACATTCCATATCTGATGTTTTCTCACATAACATGTAGGCTATTTGTTTCTAAAATAGTATTAATACAATTTTTAAAACATTCCCAATGTAATGTGACCCGTAAATAAGTCACTAATAAATGATAAGGTAATTAATAATAATTACAAACACATATAATATTATGACTAAAATAATAAGGGTATTCTTTCAAAAAAACATTTCCCCAAAATATATAATAAACCAACAGTTTATATTCCCCAAAATGTTTTCCAAAAATACACTTAATCATTGTATATTTCATCCGTAAATATATTCATATGGGGTTTTTATGAATTTTAAATTTTAATCAACCATAAATATATATACCCTTTATGGTAACCATAAATGTTAATTTAATAATGAAATATATTCTTCGAAAATTTAACACAATTGTTTGGTGTTTCGTGATTATTATAGCAAAAAATACCACTTGTATAAATAATTCAAAATTTTAATTCTTAAATACGAATTTATAAATATATCAAGATTTTTATTTAATGATATGTCATTCCATATTTATGGGGTTAACCATTAGAATTTTTAATTGATAAAATAATTCATAGGTTCTCCAAATTTAAGATAATGATTTACAAATGGATCCCTGGGAAGAGATGCATTTTCTTATATCATACTCTTCATTTATTCTCAATAATATATTTCACTATTCTCTTTTCTTCCACAAATAAAAAATATTCTTATTCTTTTTATGATCTATCTTGGGTTCATCTTTCAACATTTTTTTCATGGAAGAAATCAATCCTTCATTCCTCCATGGTCTCCACAACTTGATCTCTTAGAAAACTCGATTCTTATCATATTTGGTAAGTAAGATAGTAGGTTAAGGTAATGGTTTTCAATTATATTTTGGGATAACTAATTAAAAATAATTATGATATCTTCCACTTTAGTCATCATCCCATTTTTTTATTATATACAACACATTTATCTTCATATTCTATGTTAACATGATTCATTTGGGTTCAATCCATTAACTAAAACCAAAAATCATATTGTGGTACAAAATAATCATAGTAGGAAAACCATATAATAATTAATAGTATGTATAAATAAAGAAACATTATTTTCTATATAATAATCCACAAGTTTAAAATATTTCATTCATTCTCATCATATATTAAATTCCTTTAAAATTTATTATAATAAAAAATTGAATTGTCCAAAGAGTATCCCCTAAGGGTGACAAACCAGGTATAAAATAAGGATCATTATCGTGAACCAGGAAACATTAGATTAGAGACTGAAGATATGTTTTTGTATTTATTTCCTCATGTTATATCTGTTCTGTAACCACGTCCACTAATTGTATCTAGAGATGGATATATTTTCATGAAAAAATACATAATCACAATCTTATCAAAATATTATGACGTTCTTCAATACTTATCATAAAACCCTATCATATGTTTGAGTTTCCTAATATATGTTTTCAAAAATCTAGATTAATTTTTTTCTCCTAAATTTCCTCTCATAAAAATTGTAATGACCATAATTCTTATATCATGGAGCTATTATATAATTTATTACATCGAAATAAGATACAAAAAATAAAATCTGAAAGGACTGAATATTTTAATAGAATTTTTAAAATAGACACATATATGATTCTCATATTATATTTTAATATTGAAATTACAAAATAATTATTTTGTAGAATATCATTATTCCTTATAGAATATCAAAACATATAATTCATTGCACAATCCTTTGATTCTTGGTGAAAGAAAAAAAATATGTGTGAACTCAATTCATCCGTAAAATTTATGAAAAAAAGACTTTGTCAAAACTAAATAAAGAATAAAAATTATAGAGTTATCAAAATGAAAAGGAAGTTATTCACCCAAACATGTGAATTAATCAATAACATTAATATCATGAGTATATAAGTAATAATATATATTGAAACTTATATTACAAGACACACATTCCATTTAATTAATTGAGAAAAAAAATTCACCAAGAGATAAATTAATTTGGAAAATTTTATTGATAATAATGAATGAATTATTAATGATAGAAATTATTAATTATTAGATGTCATGATCTTAGGCATCATTATCTATCTTCTTTAAACATCATTTAAAATACATTATAATATATTTGTAAACGAAAATTTAATATTATCTTACTGATTCATCTCATGTAACTAACGTTTCATCAAGGGGCTATATACTTATGGCCCCACCCAAAACTATTTGTCTAAATAATTAATTAAATATATATATATATATATATATCAAATAATCAATTAGATTTATAAATAATTTTACTTATTAGAAAATATCAATATAGAGTATTTAATACATATTTACTAACATTTTCCTAGATAAAAAATAACATTCAATATAGAAAATTTATGTTGAAATGAAATAATGTTTAAGAAAAAAATATATCTAGGATAAATAATATTTTTATTTATAGTAAATTTTATATCAATTGATTATAGGAAACATAATATTTCAAGATAAAGTTAATGATACCAAAAATAAATTTAGAAACATAATGTCAATTATTTCCTTGGTGAAAGTGTTAAATAACCATCCTTATATATAATAATGATGGTATCAAAACAATAAATCCCCAATGTATTATAATTAAAATAATGGTTTCTTGTCATTTGTGAATATAAATCCCATAGAAATATCTTTATTAAAAATATTAAGGAATACATACTTTTCACAAATAATGTATTTTTAAAATAAAATATTTGAAAATATTTTGAAAATAATTTTCTTTAAAGGTAACCAATGATAATTATATAATTATTTTAAAACAATTTAGTGGTAAGCAAGATAATAAATTCTATACAATACATACAAGTAAAAGCAAATATCCCCTTCAATTTTTTAGTAAAATTCAAGTTGATGTTTTTTGGAAAATAAAATGAAGATTCCATTAATGAAATTTTTGAAGAAGGAAAAAATGGTAAACAATTATTGGAAAAATAAATTGTATAATGTTAAAAAAAATAATTTTGTTTTGGAAAAAAATTATTTTTAAGAAAAAAATATTCTTGATAGAGGAGAGTTATGAAGTTAGATTTTATAAAAAATATCAAGAATAATTTTAAATACCAATGAGTGGGTAAATGGTTCAATTAATATAGAAAATAATGATTAAACTGAGGAGAATATATTTTTTACTTATCCAATTATAAAATTATTTAATTTAAAAAGATCAAGAAGATAAAATTATAATTAAAATTAGATTTTTAAATATACCCTTGTAAAGATGATAATGTTTAAGTGATAATTAACCATGTATTTGATTATGTGTATAAAATTAAAATAATTGTGAACAATTTTAAATGAAATATAATATAGTAAAAAGTAATTACACACATAATTAAGTAATATCATAGACAATGGAGACATAATATAATCCAATGAAAATAAATTGGGTTATGAACATTTTTACCACTTAGAGTCAATTAAGTAAAATACCATTGGATGAAACAATTCAAATTGAATCATAAAATTCAATGAATATTTTAGGAAACATTATGTTTTATTTAAATGGGCTATTATATAAACCATAAAAATAGATATGGTGCATAATATTATAATTTTCATTGGTGAAGGGAAATTACGATGAAATCCATTACCTCACACTTAATTTTGGTTAAACATTATTTAACCTTAATTATAATGATTTTAGGAATTTTATGAAATTATAACAGATTAATTTCTATATTTATAATGTGATATAATACTAACTTAATAAATTTTACCACCCATTTCTTAATAATACATCATTACTTTTATTGTTTTAGGTGGTAATTACCTAGTTTTCTAATGTTGGATTTTCCCGGAAAAGTTAAAGTTCATATGATTATTTTTTAGCAACATCATATCTAGAATGATATTAATTTAATAATTATCATTTTTTATTATATAAATATTTATTATAATTATTTAAATTTGAACATGTAGAATGGATCACATCATTTTGTAGAGGCTATAATCCATAAACAGACATGTGCGATATTATCATTTATTTAATGGGTGAAAGAGTGTGAATTTTATAATATATTTCTTTTATTTAATCAATATAATTTAATATATATCAAATATATCCACTAAATTTACCCACATTAACTTCCATTTAAATTTTATATTAAAAATGAATTACCTCACTTCGTGATGTAGTATTGTGTCTTATACATGAACAAACTTTTCGAATTTTAATCCAAATAGAATGTAAGATTGAATAAATGATATTAAAATTAAAAATATATTATCATAATTATAGTATAATATTTTTAAATATATAATTCTATGTATCCATGAAAGGTGTTGATATAAAATGAATTACAACGGGTTACGAGGCAGTGGTCTACCACACAAAAAATAAATAATTTTGATTCCCATTTGATAGAATAGAAGATGTATATAGGTCATTCAAAGATCACAATAAAATATCAATATCTGTCAGATACATAGGTTATTATATAGATATTTTTAAATTATATTTTATGTATATGCAATATGAAGGAAAATAAAAATAATAATTTTAAAATGTTACATATTCTTCGAAAACTTCTTCTTTAGGATTGTACCAAAAACCATCTTGGTATCTAATTTTTTTGAAAATGGATCTCGCTTTTTTTTAGGATATTAACGAATTTATTTTCAAAGGTATTAACCATGAAAATTTTTTTAGGATGTGTGAAGTGGTGAGGAGAGTTGGTGGGCTTTTATATGTTGGGGAGAGTATACACATGGAAGTTTTTAAAATAATCAATTACACAAATATGTTTTTTAAAAAAATCTTAAAAAATGATAATTCGAGACCCTAATAAGATTTAAGTTCGAAGGTAATAAGTAAAAAGTGCATTAGATTTGTTAGATGGTCATTTAACCCATTTTTAGTTAACCCCATGGTAAATCAATATTTATCTTAACCACGATATTTTTTTTTCATATTTTACAATTTCTAATAGTGAAAATTTGTGTTGATCATATTAGATAATAAAAATTATTCTAATTCTAAAATGGTTTCCATTTTTTCAAATTCATCTCACATAAGTGGTATAATCAATTTATATATTATACTCGTAGAGGTAAAAAAACGTTGGTTCCCAATTAGAAAATTTTCATAACATTATAAGGTTTTAAAAAAATATTTATGAAATTTATTACAATACACCATATTATTCAAATGTCTATATAATTAAAAAATATTAATTTTAATACAAATTTAAAACATCATTTAGAGTTGTAAATTATTTAAATTAAATAGAAAATTTCAATAATACTTTTTATTTTTCACTATTTAAAGAAAATAAATCTTTATACAAAAATACAATCAAGTTAAACCTAAGATAAATTTGATATGATGATTCTAAAAATGAAATTTATTTTTTAAAAAAAAAATTCCAAAATTTGTAAAAAATAATTTTCAATTATATGCGTAAAGACCGACTAAACCATTTTTCAAAAAATACTATTTTTAAGAAAGATGTTATTTTTAAATTAGTTTTATTTTATTTCAAATGAAAATATCTATATATTTTTTAAAATTTATATATTAAGATTCATAAAAACAAATTTAACTTCTAAGCTATATCAGTATACTATATTATGCTACATTTCGGACAAGGGATGTGTGTTCCTCATTCTATCGAATTGATTAAATTTAAATAAATATATGCAATGGATTATTTGATATTTGAGCTTCAGGTTAAATAATATATCAAAAAAAAATTATTTTGAAATACCAGGTTTTTAAATAGAGAATAATATAAATATTTGCCCATAATTTTGATATCTATTTCCAAAATAGAAGAAAAAGATCATAGGGATGTTAAATAACCTTAGTGTGTCTAATAGAATCATAAATACATACCTATAATAACATCTAATATTACAATTTTACTAGTCGGTAATAAAATTAAAAATATAATGTAAAAATATAATATTTTTTAATATTAAATTAGGTAATGTATCTATATTATTTTCAATATAGCGCCACCTTTCAATGAACATATACCACATAATATGCATCCAACAATATAGTCTTCATGTCAGCTCATGCTATACATATCATAAATCATCATCAAGATACTACACAGTGAATGAAATGGAAAATAACAGAAGAGTCATAAGAGAAACCAGGATGGATGAATGGATAAATTTTTTTCGATGACCCCAAAGTAATCCATCAGTCTAGAAAAGATAAAAGAAAAACAATAAAATATGAAGTCATTTCCATCCCCATAGTCCTTATTTCTCAATAGTCTGATACCAAATATATATAATGATCAATTAAAATATCATTTTAGATATTTCTAGAGAGAAGATGAATATGGGAGATACACAAGTATGAAACAAGAGAATATTATTGGAAACGAGATATCATACATCCTGACACCTCCACTTGATCTTTTTCATAATCTATTATAATGAGAAAAATATTTCTTATAGGATTTATCTTCCTGATCTATATCCTTTAATTCCTTATCTTAACCTTGTATAATATTCATTTCAGTGTTGCATAAGGAACCAATATATTATTATCACACCATCACACTAAATAGTTATATTTTTATCATATATTTTATTACGATAGGAACATTATACAATCTATTTCATTTTAATTTATGTTTATCATTATCATTTATCACTATTTAATAAAATATGTCTTATGGATAATTAAATTTTTATATATTTATATATTGGAAAATGTATAATAATTTTTTTAATATGGGTATATGTATACCAAAAAAATTTGTATTAAAGAGAAGATGTTTCTTGTTTACTGTAACTTTTACTTATCACAAACTACTATTAATTTTAGATTTCTATACTTCAAAAATTATTGCAGTAAATTATTTATCATGTTTTATTTTTAAATGTATCAATATTTATTTCAATTTCTATATAATTACATTATCCAAATTAATTATTTAGAGTAAGACTGAATATTACAGTCCTTATCCTCTTAATGGTTCCATTAATATTTATAATCATTTATTGATAATCATATATTGGATATTTTACATAATTATATCATATATAACTATATGGAAAAAATTCATCTATAAAAAAAGTTATTTATTAGACACTGATTTCCCTATATATTATAGAGATTTATCTTTTTTTACATTAATTTAGTCTTACATAAAATTATAGATATCCATGATGTCATTTTAAGAATATAAATTATTATTTACTATTTTTATCATTTACTTTTACTTTTAGTGTCTATGTTGTGAAATATTACCTAAAAGTTTTAGCATGCATGACTAAGGATGGTTTTTTAATAAGCATATTTTCTATTCATGTGGCATTAACCTGGGATTCTAGTAGTTATTTCATTTTTTACATGATTTACTCAGAAATGAAATATAAATATGCATGATTGATGATATGTTTCTATATATAGATGTACGATTAGTGTATAGTTTAACGAAATTTGCGGCCAATATGGGATTCCAATTTAAATCATTAAAATTTTCTATTTTTATAACTTTTTAATAACAAAATAAAATTTCCACCATCAGTTATCTTTGAATACCCCCCTCCGAATGATGAATGTTTTTTGGATCATCTCTATATTCATTCATTCCTTCTATATTATCCCTAAAATATGTTAAACCACTTCAATTTAAGGATTTCAATCTCTTCTATGAATTTTTTACTTTCCTTTTATCCAATTTTATTCCTCTCTTATAACTAGCATGGATTATTGTTTTTAATATTTAGGGGTTAATATTGGAATTTAAAACATTTGAGTTTTCGTATGGATTGTATTAATGTATTCTCCCTTCCTTCAGTTTAAAAACCTATCCTACAATTATTTCATCACATCAAGGTGGATTTCTCATTAATATTAATTTTTTTTAAGGAACCACAAATTTCTAATCTTTTTTAAAATGATTTAATTTGAATTTTATTTTTTATATTTCATCTTTAATGATTATTTAAATTTATTTAATAAAACAATTTACATTATGAATGAGTATATAGTGATCTAGTGGTGTAAAAGTTTAGTAGTGAATCAATAAAATTCTCAAAACTCTTTGATGAAATTTCAATAATAGTATTTCTTATAATTTTTTTGAATTAATGTAATATTTTTTTTAAATTTCATTGTAAATTAATTGGATAGTATTTTAATGATAATACATGTAATAAATTTAACTATTTCTATATTAAATACACTTCCAAGGTGGATATAAATTATGTAAAAAGTGATTAATGTACATTTGAAATTATTTTATAATAAATTTCTTCAAAATTTTGACATATTATAATAGGCAAATATTTTTTTATTTAATTAAAAACCCATGATAGTAGTTAATATTTTTGGGAACATTGAGTACCTCGCTGGATAACATGTATATTTGAACTCCATGGTATTTAAATGAATGTACATAGATTTTTCTAGATTATAACTCATGTAAGGATTGCACTATAGCTAGGGATCATTCACGATTACAAAATATTAAACTGTAGATAGTGTTATTACCACCATTAGAACAATATTTTGATAAAAATATTTAAAGTATATATATATATATATATATATATTCATACCATAAGAATTTATATTTATTTTTTAAAACAAACTAGAGGTATTCTATAACTTAATTTACAAGCATCGATTAGTCCAAATAAAATTTATTTGAGTGATATGTTATAATAAACACATTAAAATTGATGGATTGAATAATAATAAAATTATTATGAATAATAATTAAAAAGGTTTTAAATAATTAAAATTTCTACATTAATTCCTAATAAATAGGTACCCAATTTTCAATAATACAATTTTATTGTTCAATGAAATTTTATTACCTAAATGAGTTATATCGCATATTATGAAAAACAATTATAAATAATTTCCCCAATAATTAGAAATAATATTTGAGGAAATTAATATTAAATTTAAATATTCATTTAAAAATTAGTATAGGGTAATTTTTATGATTTTTCAAAAAAGATTTATGTTTTAATAAATGGTGAAAACTCTATTTATTTATTAAAAATATCATTTATTTTCAAGTAAAACTATCATTTTTTAATAAATATTATATTATAGTACCATATGTTTCATTTAATTATAAATAATATAATTTTTAAATATGACTAAATTTGACGCTTTAAATTCTAATAAGCTCATTTTAGGCCTAAAAACATTTTTTTCCCAAAAAAGGTAATTATACAGGAAAAGTGTTTTTTATCTTAACATATTAAATAAATATATTTTCATTAATTTATTTAGGGAAATAAATACATTCTAAATTAAATCATATATATTAAAATTTATTTAATCATTTTTAAAAGGAATGTAATTGAATGTACATTTAGATTACTATAAGAATGAATTATCCTAAAATAGGTTTTCATTGCATATTCAATTCTATTTAAAATTACAATATTCCAATAATACGATTTTAATCTAGAAAAAATGATTCAATATTTTTAATTAAAAATAATTAATATAATTTAATAGGTTTAACATAATTTCATAACATAATTAATAGTAAAAATAATAAAATAAATTACCACTTTATGTTAAAATCAGTTTACAAGGAATGTGAAAAAAAATTATATATATAAAGGGGGAAATGTTTCTCATTTCTACTTCAATAAATCTAGTTTTTAAAATTATTAAAATACTACTAATATATTTAAATTTTTAATAAATTTTTAAAAAATAGTTTTATTTCATTAAACATTAGTTCCAAAATGTGTTTTTAGGATGCATTTTTTATATATGAAATATCGTTATATATATTATGTAATAATTCATTTCTAATATATTTTATATAATTATTTTAGATAAAAATATAACTTTGGATGAGTTCAATTAAGTCCCATATATTAAAGTTCCATAAACTAGATAACTACAATATTTCATAGGATTATATTCTTAATTGTTTAATCATCTTATATATGGTTATTATTTATTAATTACTTTATTATTTAAAATTTATCATTAAATTTTTTGTATATTTTTTGTATATATTATAAGTACTAAATATTGATGAGGTGAAATATTACATATAAACTAGTCTCTATGGACTACAAACTGTACATATGAATCATTTGTGAAATTGAATTGAAAATTATGATGTTTGAAATTTTTCTATGCTTTGAATGACACATATATTGTATAAATGGAAACCTAAAATGATGTTAATTGATACATACATTTAGAAATTAAAACATTTAATATAGTTAAATGATATATATTCTATATATTATTCACATATATACAAATAATAAATATATACAAGTTCATCAAAACAAATACATAGTTGTTGTAAAATACATTTATGAAAAACAAAAAATAATCATACGCACAAAGAGTTTCTTTTTAAAAATCATAAAACAAGATTTGTTTTTATTAAACTTCTAAAAAATAATTTTATGCATGTTTGTGATGATTTTTTAATTATTTTAATTAATCTAAAATTACATACTAATTATCTTGATTCTATGAAAAAAATTTATAGAAAATTTAATTCGAATTCAAATGATCATCACCTATTATAAATTGTCATTGCATAAATTTTTTAATGGTGTGAGATTCAAATGTAAAATATTAAGAGAGTTGAATGTTTTATCTCGTGTTTTCTATGGGAGTATTAATAGACACTCTAGTTATCATTATTATGAAATATTTACTATATTATTTTGTAATGAATTTATTTATAGCACATTTAAATGTATTTAATGATAATTAATTAATCCACATGAGTTTTTTTTCATGTTAACGTAATAAATAATATAAATGGTGAATTTTATTAGAAAAACCATTATTAAAATCTGAATTAGTTCATTTATGTCCCATGAATGTTCTACTTCGTGAAACTAAAACATTAGTCAGATTTCAATTATTGAAATAATTGTGAAAAAAATTATATAGAGTTTAATAAAACCAATTAAATTTGGTAATTATTGGATGGATTGAAGAAACATAAAAATTATATTTGTGAAATTAGAATTTGATCAACAGTAAAACACACTTGGATGGACTACGTCTTTCTGATCCTTTATACTTAGATATAAAACTACTTCCTCAACAATCAGATATATCATTGTTGAACAGTTTATTTGGTGAAGTCATGTATATTTTATTTTTGTAATTTAATATTCGGTGGGTTATACAACCCTTCAAAAGGTTATATATAAATGCTAAACCAGCCAAGAAAAAATATTTCTGTGCGTTGTACAATAATAAGAATATTTTGATGGATTTAGTTATTAATTGTTCCACATACATGTATGTTTAGTTCCATACACCATCCAAAAAGGAATAATGCTTTATTATGTCTTAATGAGCAAACTCTAGTCTTAGTATGACTCTCCAATGATTAAAAAGAAGTTTTGAATCACTTTTAATCCTATTAAAACATAGAGTTTCCATTTTATGGGGTTTTATTTTTATCTATATTTGACAGCAGTGAAGAGTAGATATAAGATAAATTATTAATGAAAAAATATAAAATTTAATTGTGTAAATATCTATTTATTTAATATTTATTATTATATAAAATCTAATATAATTCCAAAAGAAATTCCTTTTGGTAAATTATCCACCTCTAGAATATATAGTTATCTCTATTAGGTATCAAACATCATTATCATCACATATATTTTTTATTTTATTTTGGCTCATTCATGATAATCTTAGAATATTTTATTGTTTATTTCTTAATGATTAATTTTTTTTATTTTTTCTTTAAAATTTTATTTATGTTATGTTTTTTTGGTTGTTGGAAAAGTTAGAAAAAATATTATTAAAACAAATGGATAATTAATTTATAGTAATATCTTAACATGTCTATTGGTTAATTTTTTAAAAAAATTATTCTTATTTGAGTTAAATCATTCATAATATTATATGATTGATTCTATTTTAATATATTTCTATCTATGGTGATTGAGGTCATGATAAAGTCATTTTAGTCATTTGGCATGGGTATCACGTATGGGGAGGCTAGGTTGTTTCATACGAAATAGTATTAGTGTTTGATTATTATTTTTCTACTGGGTAAATATAGGTATGTTGGATATATGATCATTTAGTCATGAAGTATATGTTAGGAGTTTTTTTATTGATAAAAATTGTTATAAAAAACTGAATTTTAAAATTATTTTTTGGAATTAGTATTATTAATTGTAATACTATTTCATAGTGGGATTTAATGAAATTTTAATTAAAGGATATAAATTTAGAGGCCACAAAAAGGGTATGTAATTTATGCTCTTGAGATACATACCACACACCTATCATAAACATTTATCTGAAGAGTACTATATTTCTTCACATGGTTATCATGTGATTTAATAGAATACTCATCATAAATGTGAATCAGTATTCTACCATCGAATAAAATGTGCATGGTTGGTTAATAATTTAAATTAAATTAGAGTGTAATGTATTTAATGACTCTTATTTCATTATTTTATTATATATTAATCAATCCCCCCATAATGAACATCGGTGAACACATATAATGGAGACCGGTATAATTTTCCATAAGCTAACACTATAGTAAATCAAAAGATAATAGATACTTGGGTATATATAGTTTTGTATATGTATATAGAGTTAAGACATGATCTATCTCAATCTATGAATGATCTTCTTGTTAAGACCCATGTTATGAATCGATATCAATTGTTCCATCATCATAAAACTACAACCATTTTAGGAATAAATAACCCTAAATAGGTGTGGTTTTGGATACATAATACCAAAATTTTCATTCAATGTAGTTAGACTCATATGTTATCCAAGGTTAAATGATTAGCATTCATTCATAATGTATCGAATAAAAATTATTGTGATTATTTAGTATATGGAATACCATAATGATTTTTTTGAATTAAAAATAATGTTTACTGTAAAGACCTGTAAAATTCAAGGGAATTTTTTTTCTTAATTTTCTTTGGAATTTTACAATAGTGCGGTTTCTGACGGCACCTGATTCCGGGCTCGGAGTGCCCGGAATCAATTTCCGAAGTTTGGCTCGAGTACGTTCAGTGAACGAACGAGTGGGAATTTCTAACTTTTGAACCGGTTCCCGGAATCAAATTCCAAGGGAACCGATGAACTCACAGCGCCGATATTCTCTTAATGGGGACCTTTTCTGAGGTTGCGTTTATTGCGGGTTGAAAGTTAGTTTTTGGGTTTTTAGAATAAGTTAAATAAAATTTGTGGAATACAAATTTTGATTTTAACTTATTGTTTTTTTTAAAACCTCCCAAAGGGAGTTGGGGGTGGGACCCACAACCACTTAACCTCCCTTGGGAGGATTAAGTGTGGTGGGGCCCACACGAACCCCAACTTCTCAACTTCTATAAAAAAAACTCCCCTTTAACCCATTTCAATTAATGTTTAACAACTTGGCTAATTAATCGAGGAGGGTTAATTTGAATTTCAAACCTTAGATATTCTAAGAGTAAGGTTGTGTAACAAAATAAGCTTAAGCTTATTTTATTATTTTGGGTTGGTTTAATTTTCTCTTGAGAGGATTGGAGAGCTCTTTCTTCTTCTTCTTCTTCTTCAAACATTGATGAAGAACGCGAAGAACCTTCGAGCATCGATGAAGAACGCCACGTTCTCGGGAATCTTCTTCCGCGACGCCATACCCGCGACACCGATGACGTACTCCTTCCGCGTCATTTCTTCCGCGACGATTTCCCGCGACGAAATCAGCGTCAAAGAACTTTGAATCCTCGCTTCACGACATCGACGTCCTTCTTCCTTGAGGCCGACCACCGCGACGCTCATCTTCTGCGGGTCGTTGACGATCATCGTTCTTGAAACTGAGGTAGGGGTTTGTTGTTGATTATTTATTTACTCTCGTTCTTGGTTCTAGCATGACAATCTTGTGGATAAATATTTAAGGGATATCATCTAACGAGAGGGGGGGTCGGACTGCACAAACATGGCCGAATCCCCCCTCCTTTGTTCTTGATTATTATTTTTTTTCTTGAGAATGAACGAGATGGTGTGGTGCCGTCGCACCACACGGGAATCACACGGAAAATATTGCGTGGTGCCGTCGCGCCGCGCTGTGGAAGGATTATCTTGAATGTGATGTCGTCGCACCGCGTCGAAGGAAACCAAAGGCGTCGCGGCCGGAGCGGGGCCGCGGCAGAGGGGCGCGATGTCGTCTCATCGCGCCAGACGATGAAGACCGCGGCCGGTTCCGGGCCGCGGCGGAACGGGAAGACCGGCGGCCAGCCGGGCCGCCGGTGTCGGAAGCTGGAAAGGGGACCGGCCTTGCTGGTCCCGTTGAGGAAGGACCGGCCGGCCAGGATGGGCCGGCCGGAAGGGAGAAGAACTGGGGGAATTAATTCCCCCGGCTGGCCAAAACCGGACCCCCATAAGGGGGGGGGCACAGTTACACCAAGGGGGGGCAGTGCCCCCCCGTTGTTTTGAAAAGAAGGCCCCCACGTGGGGGCCGTTGGACAAAGGCGCGGCTTTCAGCCGCGCCGCCAGGCAAGAGAAGCGGGGGCTCTTCCCCCCGTGCGTGGCACCCGAGCGGCGCCCAGGCTGCGCCGCCGGCCGGGCCGGGTCGGCCTGGGCCCGGACCCCCCGTTTTCGAATCGACTTCGGTCTTTTGGCCATAACTTGAGCTACGGACCTCCGATTGACGACCCGTCAGGGGCGATGCGATCCTTGGATCGAGACGGTCGATTCGGTATATCGAACTCAAAGTTTCAGAATACTTTGAGTTCCGCCGGGTTGGTTCGTACACGAAACCAACCGGGCCCTCGGAGTGGAAACGCTCATATCTTGAGCTACGGATGTCCGATTGACGTGCCGTCAGCTTTGTTGTGTTCCTCTTAGTGAGACAGATCTTTTGGCATACTCCGCCCGAGGTTTGGACGTAGTTGGAGTACGGTCGGGTTGGTTTTTCCTTAAAAACCAACCGGGCCCCTGGGACGAAAAAGCCAATAACTCTCAGACCGGGCGTCCGATCGCCTATGGATCACATCAGTTGAGGCCGCATGAGCAGAACTACGCTACCCATGACCTAGAGTTAGCAGCAGTGGTCTTCGCTCTGAAGACATGGCGACACTACCTGATGGGCGAGCGCTTTACAGTCTTTTTTGATCATCAGAGTCTCAGGTATATCTTCTCGCAGAAGGACCTGAACCTGAGACAGCGACGATGGATCGAGTTCCTCCAGGACTATGACTTTGAGATAGTCTATACTCTTGGAAAGGGGAAACATAGTAGCTGATGACCTCAGCAGGAGGACGGGCATTCAACTACTTGAGGAGGCGACGGAGCAGCTAGCCTCTTTGCAGATATCCTTCGTGGATAGAGATGGAGTAGCCTTCCTCCAGTCTCTCACGGTCACCCCTCCACTACTACAGCGGGTCAGAGAGGCACATTGTGAGGACGATGACTGTGAGACACAGCTTGCACAGATATCCTCGGGACAGGCACCTGATGGTTTCTCCCTTGGAGCAGAGCACGACATCCTTTTCAGAGGACGTACCATGGTACCAGTCTCTTTGCGAGAGGAGGTGCTGAGAGAGTTTCCCACTTCTCCTTTGGCGGTACATCCAGGAGTGGCGAAGATGTACCAGGATCTCAGACGACAGCACTGGTGGCCGGGCATGAAGAAGGCTGTAGCAGAGTTTGTTTCTCGATGCCTCACCTGCCAGCCGGTGAAGGAAGAGCATCAGGTACCAGCAGGCTTGGTACAGCCCTTGGAGGTCCCGGAGTGGAAGTGGGACGGGATATCTATGGACTTCATGACTGGACTTCCACGGAATTCCATAGGTCATGACTCTATCTGGGTGATTGTTGACCGACTCACCAAGTCGTCAGACTTCTTACCCATCAGAGAGCAGGGCTCAGTGGAGAGCTTGGGGTGTCTATACGTTCAGGAGATTGTGCGGCTCCATGGTGTGCCATCATCTATCGTCTCCGATCGAGATGCTCGCTTTACTTCCCGGCTTTGGAAGGGGTTACAGGAGGCATTCAGGACGCAGCTACGTCTGAGCACAGCCTTTCACCCTCAGACGGATGGTCAGACGGAGAGGACCATTCAGACTCACGAGGACATACTCCGCGCATGTGTCCTCGACTTTGGTCGTAGCTGGGAGGACCACCTACCCTTGGTGGAGTTTGCGTACAACAACAGCTACCACTCCCCCATCGGGATGGAACCATACGAGGCGTTGTACGACCGACCTTGTAGATCTCCTTTGTGCTGGACAGACCATGGGGAGTCAGCACTTGTGGGACCGGAGATGGTCCAGGACATGACAGAGAAGGTCCAGGTCATCCAGGAGCGGATGAGGATAGCTCAGAGCCGACAGAAGTCATACGCTGACAGGAGGTGGAGGCCACTAGAGTTCGAGGATGGCGACCACGTCTTATTGCCGGTCTCACCTCGACGTGGTATACAGAGATTTGGCTGAGGCGGCAAGTTATCTCCGTGCTTCATCGGACCCTTACAGGTCCTCAGCAGGATTGGCAAGGTGGCTTATCGCCTGGCTCTACCACCTTCGTTGCACCGGGTGCACGACGTCTTCCACGTATCTTAGCTAAGGAGATACATGCACGACCTGACACATATCATTGACCATGGGGAGATAGACGTTGACGATTGTGCGACTTTTACGGAGGTCCCGGTGGAGATAGAGGATCGACAGGAGCGGGTCCTATGTGGACGATCGATTCCTCTTGTGCGCATCAGATGGCAACATGGGAACCTCCAGGAGAGCACATGGGAGCGGGAGGCTCAGATGCGTGCTCAGTACCCTCATTTGTTTCCCTAGTTTTTGATGTATCTTTACGGGGACGTAAAGCCCTGATGTGGGTGTAATGTAAAGACCCGTAAAATTCAAGGGAAATTTTTTTCTTAATTTTCATTGGAATTTTACAAGAGGGCGGTTTCTGGCGGCACCTAATTCCGGGCCCGGAGTGCCCGAAATCAATTTCCAAAGTTTGGCACAAGTACATTCAGTGAACAAACGAGCGGGAAATTCTAACTTTTGAACCGGTGCCTGGAATCAAATTCTGAGGGCACCGATGAACTCGCAGCACCGATATTCTCTTAAGGGGACCGTTTCCAAGGTTGCATTTATTGCGGGTTGAAAGTTAGTTTTTGGGTTTTTAGAATAAGTTAAATAAAATTTTTGGAATACAAATTTTTATTTTAACATGTTGTTTTTTAGAACCTCCCAAAGGGAGTTGGGGGTGGGACCCACAACCACTTAACCTCCCTTGGGAGGATTATGTGTAGTGGGGCCCACACGAACACCAACTCCTCAACTTCTCTAAAAAAACTCCCCTTTAACCCATTTCAATTAATGTTTGACAACTTGGCTAATTAATTGAGGAGGGTTAATTTGAATTTCAAACCTTTGAAATTCTAAGAGGAAGGTTGTGTAATAAAATAAGCTTAAGCTTATTTTATTATTATGGGTTGTTTTCCTTTTCTCGTGAGAGGATTGGAGATCTCTTTCTTCTTCTTCTTCAAACTTTGAAGAAGAACGCGAAGAACCTTCGAGCATCGACGAAGAACGCCACGTTCTCAGGAATCGTCTTCCGTGACGCCATACCCGCGACATCGACGACGTACTCCTTCCGCGTCATTTCTTCTGCGACGATTTCCCGCGAAGAAATCGTCTTCAATGAAATTTGAATCCTAGCTTCCTGACATCGACGTCCTTCTTCTGTGACGCCGACCACCGCGACGCTCATCTTCCGCGGGTCGTTGACGATCATCGTTCTTGAAACCGAGTTAGGGGTTTGTTGTTGATTATTTATATACTGTCGTTCTTGGTTCTAGCAAGATAATCTTGTGGATAAATATTTAAGGGATGTCATCTAATGAGAGGGGGGGTCAGACCGCAAAAACACGGCCGAATCCCCCCTCCTTTGTTCTTGATTATTATTATTTTTCTTTAGAATGAACGAGATGGCGTGGTGCCGTCGCACCACGCGGGAATCACACGGCAAATATTGCGTGGCGCCGTCACGCCGCGCCGTGGAAAGATTATCTTAAACGAGACGCTATCGTGCCGCATCGAAGGAAACCAAAGGCACCGCGGCCAGAGCGGGGCCGTGGCGGAGGGGCGCGATGTCGTCGCATCGTGCCAGACGACGAAAACCGCGGCCGGTTCCGGGCCGCGGTGGAACGGGAAGACCGGCGGCTAGCCGGGCCACCGGTGTTGGAAGCTGGAAAGGGGACCGGCCTTTCCGGTCCCGTTGAGGAAGGACCGGCCGGCCAGGACGGGCCGGCCGGAAGGGAGAAGAACCGGGGGAATTAATTCCCCCGGCTGGCCAAAACCAACCCCCCATCAAGGGGGGGCCACGGTTACACCAAGGGGGGGCAGCGCCCCCCCCCCCCTTTTTTTGAAAAGAAGGCCCCCACATGGGGGGGCCGTTGGAAAAAGGCGCGGCTTTCAGCCGCGCCTCCAGGCAAGAGAAGCGGGGGCTCTGCCCCCCGCGCGTGGCACTCGAGCGGCGCCCAGGCCGCGCTGCCGCCGGCCGGGCCGGGTCGGCCCGGGCCCGGACCCCCCGTTTTCAAATAGACTTCGGTCTTTTTGCCATAACATGAGCTACAGACCTCCGATTGACGAACCTTTAGCGGTGATGTTATCCTTGGATCGAGACGGTCGATTCGGTATATTGCACTCAATGTTTCGGAATACTTTGAGTTCGGCCGGGTTGGTTCGTACACGAAACCAACCGGGCCCTCGGAGCAGAAACACTCATATCTTGAGCTACGGACGTCCGATTGACGTGCCGTCAGATTTGTTGTGTTGATCATATTGAGAAAAATCTTTTGGCATACTCCGCCCGAGGTTTGGACGCAGGTGGAGTACGGTCGGGTTGGTTTTGCCTTAAAAACCAACCGGGCCCCTGGGACGAAAAAGCCAATAACTCTCAGACCGGGCGTCCGATCGACGCACCGTCTATTGCGTTGAGTTCCTGTTGGCGATACGGAACTTTTGGATACATCAAATCTGTACTTTGTGATAGTTGATGTATCAGCCTCTCGGCTCGCGGAGCGGACCCTCCCGAACGAGCTTGCTGTGTGCGGGAACCCTAGTGCTGGCTGCGACTGTGACTGCTACTGCTACTGCTACTACTACTGCTACTGTGACTGCGACGACGACAGTACAAATATCCTTAGTGGATTTGACGACGACTACAGCACTCAGCGATCCTACATTGATCATTGCTATAGGTCCTTTGTGGGCCCGATCCTGTGTGGGTCCGATCCTGTGTGGGTCATTGCGCTCAGTGGTCCTGTGTGAACCATCGCCTACAGGTCCTGTGTGGGCCTGATCCTGTGTGGGTCTTTGCGGGGGTTAGTTACCTATCGATCCTTCGTGGGTCCGATGACTTAGATGGATCAGAGATCATCTTTATCGTCCTTCGAAGAAGTATACCTGTGTGAGCTGAATCCTGTTGTTTTCATGTGTGGATAGTGTTGTGCTATCCTGTGTGGATTTCGTTTTCCTTTCCTGTTTAAAATACGTATACTTTCCTGTGTGGACTGAGTTGTACATGGGCTCGGAGGTTGGAGCGTATTGGAATTGATGACATTGGTATATGTATGGGCATATACCTAAGCAGTGTCGGTTGTTACGTCGTGTTTGTATCTATCCTTTGTGGTTTATCCTTTGTGGATTTTGGGAGACCTTCGGGGGTCTCGGGGTCCCTACTGAGTAGCTTATACTCACCCCTGCACGGGCTATGCCCGCACTACGTTGTGTTGGTTGCAGACGACGGACAACGTTGATCGTGGTTGAGGATTGCAGAGCAGGACAGTACCTGGAGGTGGACCACTGGGCGGGACGTACTCGGAGCGGATGGTGGGACCCGAGGAGCAGTGGAGCTATCTGTACCCACCCTTCAGGTTGGATTTCCAGTGGACAGCTCGGTGTAGCGGCTTTTACTTTACAGTTGCTGTTTTCCCTTTCGAGTTGTACTTTACTATCATTTTGGGTTTGTATACTGGCCCATTTACTTTTCCGCACTTTCAGTTGTACTCTATTTTTACTTAGTGTTTACTTTTCTACTTGCTTACTCTGTGGTGTTTGTATACTTTTCAAAGGCAATGCCTTCCCTTTTTACTGGGAATTACTCCTTGGTGCTAGTCGCCAGCCCCTGGCCTATGGAAGGCGGGCTTGGGGTAGTCACGACACGGGCCCCGAGGGCGGGTCGTGACATTTACTCAATAAGATTAGCCTATATATAATGGAATTGTATAAATAATGGAATTTTTTACATCAATTATTGAAATCAAATGGTTATAGAATATTATATTTTTTTTTTATTTTCCACTAGAGACAGCCTCAAATGATAAGTTCTAAACGATTTGATTTGAATTCAGACATTATTTGATCGTCATATATAATGTATACTAAGTAAGTCTATTATCCTATGATAACATCGTGGATTGAGACTTAATTGTTGAGGTATATTATGCTAGGATATCAATGATTTATAATACCCCAACTCTTATAGGGGAATGTGATTGAAGGATCCCTAGGAAGAATATTAAGCGATATGAATTTATCTTAGTAAGTGGAAACAATTCAAGGGGTTTTCCTTCCTTATTATCCTCTAATAAATAGGGGAGAAATTATATTGATAGATAATAATATGAAGTTCCTACTCATGAAATAACCTCTTAGTATAAGTGATCAAAATTTTATTATTCTCATCAATGAATTGTAAACATTAGTGTTAAAATAGGATATGTCACATATAGATTATTAGTAAGTATCATTAAATTTTAACAGATATCAAATAAAATGTGATGCCTATAAATATTAGTGTTATATTTTCCAGGAAATTGAGGATGCTGGGTTTTATTTCATTAGTGGCATCAATGTAGGACCAATCCTTAGACTATTTGATGTCCCCAGACAAACCCTGAATCAAGATAATAGAATGTTGTCATAGAGTTCCCTTTAGAATGTGATTTGAGACTAGTAATTTTTTTGATGGTGTGATACTTATAAAGTTATATATATTTGTATATTTAATATAGGTTATAGTTATTCATTTATATCAACTCCAATTACCGATCTTTTAATCATTTCAAATGATTCTGTTCTATTTGTGCTGGAAATTTCAAATTGTCCTAGGAAGAAAAAGGATTGTGGTTTTGTTTAACTATCAATACATATCTCAAAATCATATGTATAATATGGATGGGACTTCCACCTCATAAAAATGTACTTCATTGATATTATTTACATGATATTATAGAGGGTATCTATCAAATCCCACGTTGATTTTTATTATCACATGGAAACTACCACCACTACCATTTTATGTTCTCCCTTATTATTTTCTATGTGGGACTTGTGGTATCATAATTAATTTCATCTTCTTCATGAGCATAGAAAAATTATATACTAATTCTCATATCTCATTATATAAGTTGTTAACTCTAATTCATCTTGAGATCTTACTCTTCTTGTTAAGAAATTTTATATGGTATTCCTCGATGATTTCTTAAGACTACCAGTTGAAAAAGAAGTGAATTCTCTATTGACCTAGTTCATAAGACACTGCCTATATAATTTCATTTTTTTTTCTATCTATCTAAATTTAATGATTATAAAATTTAGATGAATTATTTATAATATATTTCCATTTTCAATCATAGTGTATCTTTTTTAGTTTTACTCATACCTGTTGTTAAGAATGTTTATAGGAATCTATGCGTATAGTATGATCCATCACGTATCTATAAAATATCTCTCTGTATGCTATCATGATTAATTTTATTTAATATAAGCGAGATGGTAACAAGATTAAAATGAGATATTAGTTGAGTTTATGGGATTCGTGGATCCAGGATCGTGAATGATAGTAGTGACATATAGACTGAAAGAGGTTGTTGTTCCATCATCTAGACGGTGGGGACAACATGACAATTGGTGGGCCAAGAAGTACCCTAGTAAGGCTATAGGGAGGCCACATACCATATGGTGTGATACACAAGATAGATTGTGGATTCCCATTAGAATGAGTATTCTATAAAATACCCACTCACATGTTGGTGGGATTTTTAGTAGTGTATAATTTATTTATGAAAACATCAGTTATCCGGTAGAAACTAGTTGCTTTCTGGTGGTGTCATTTTGGAATAGATTAATTAGAATATGAGCTGTATTTATTCATCATCCACACCAGAATCCATATTTTAGTCCTTTTAATCCCCTCTTTCAACTCTATCCCAGGTTTTTTAGTTTTTATGGCATTTCTAATGATTATTTGGCCTCTCTAACACTTTTCTTTGCTGTAATATCCCGTTCATGAATTGGATCCACTAGATACAATGTGATTTCTTAGATCTGGTGGGATTATATTAAATTCTCCATGAATCCAATATCTATGGCCTATATTCCATGAATCTATCACCATCCTTTGGGGATTATACATATGCATATTGTTCTATATGTTTGATTATGTGAAATATTCTTCTTTATTTTGTAATAGGTTCTCTAAAAAATCACTCTAAGGACATATTTTTCTTCAAACTCTATGAAAATATTAAAAACACAATGGAAGAAAATGAATGTGACCTCTATAAATTAGATAAACATTGAAGTTTTTTAATCATTATTGTTGGACCTACCATAGAATTCATAAGTCCCATTGGAATTGAGAATTGGACTTGTAACACCTGATAGATGTGTCTACCCTTGACTCATGGTTGGAACTCGGAACAAAAAACTAGGATCTCTACATGGAATTGGATTTTTTTAATATCCTAACATAGTAGATTTATGAACATAGAAAATGATGTAATTTTCAGGATTTATATTCATTTGACTTATAAGTTTTTAAATTGTTTGAAATTTTTATTTGTCATGATGCCTTGATGCTATAAGGAAATCCAGACCTGTGAAATGAAAACTAAGATTAAATGATATGTGAATCATAATTTTCCCATTTTTCCATTAATAAGCATGGAATTGATAATTGTGATTTTTGAATGATTGAAATTTAAATGTGTATCTTGGAATGATGGAAAAAATGATTTTATGAGTAGTAATATGGATGAAATGACCAACATATAATTTATATTAAAATGTATGAAAATCATTTGTGTTATGTTAATCTTTAGATCCTATCCTAAATTTATATTTGTGGGTGAGATGCATGAATACATAGGGGTTGAGATTTAGGTTCATAATATCTATATTCATGAGGATGAGGTTCACAAATACTTGATTCCTTGGGTAAGATTCATGGTCCCTGGTTTCATAAGGACATTAAACATTGATAAATATTATACAGGAGGGTGATATTGGGGTATTGTACATTGAAATTTTTATTGGTTATTTACTCCATGTGGAGATGATATAGTTGACCATAAGTATCAACCAAGAACACAATGGATTGTATTTTTTATGTTCTTTATTAATATATGAATCAATGCCACTATTTGTTAAAAAAATTTCATGAACCAATACTCATTATAGATCTGTATATACACTATTGGTTGGGGACTACTTAGTTTTACTCACACCCTATTTAGGAGACCGTATAACACTAAAGAATATTTCATTAATTCATGTATTAAAAATGGAAATGGACCCCATGATTGAATTGGATTATTTATATGCTAGCTCGGATTATTGTTTATATTTTGGACTAAGAATATGGTTCATCATGGGTGTTTAGAGTAATTATTTTTAGACTCTATATATTAATTTATTACATGTATGAATCTAAATATGATATTTTTGTTTATATTTATTTATGGCATGACATGTATTATTATATTTGGTTAAATTTTTATTTCATATATTTTCCTTTTTAGTTTTACCTTCGAAATGTATATCGTATATCATATTTTATTTTTCACATTGTACTATAAGGTATAGTCTCCCCATTATATTCATCAGACACACTCTACATATTGGTAGCCTAATTCAAATGAGTAACTATTTATGAGGCTTTTTAATGACCTATCTCATACAGTTGAGTGAGAACCAGGATCAAGATATTACAAAGTGGTATCAATGGTCGTTTTTTATTGATTTACTATTTATCTAATTTATATATGAGAATATTATTTTTATGGTCTTGGTGATTTGGCCATGTAAATGGTGTTGAAACACATGTATGGGGGAAAAATAATGTTCCCAGATATGGGATTACTGATTATAATATTCCCTTGTTACAGTTTCCATATTATTCCACTTTGGGTGATGCACACGTCATGTGATGTTACTTTTTAATAGTATTTCACATGTTAGTCATTATGTCATGCGTTGTACATGTATTAATCATGATTGGAATGTATAAAAACATGTTATCATATATCAGACCTATTAGGGAAATATATTTGTGGTATACATGTTTACCCACCAATCAAAATTGTGTTCTAAAAATTTTATATATCTAATAAAGGGGAATTAATGAACCTTTAATGACTTATTAATTCACATACTAAGCCAATATGAATTTTTCCATATATAATTGGTATTATTTTTTCATCAACTAATTCGTAAATTTATCTTGATTTTTATATTTTTATTTAAGTGGTGTGTCAACCGGTATAAAAAAAATTATTATGCATATTATTTTTGATGAGTGTTAGTAGGGTGGTAACCATCACACACCTCACACAGTTGATCCCGATCTTTATATGGATATGAGGAATCCAATGGATAATCTGACCTGGGATATTCTCCTATGGGATAATAGATACATAGAGTGGGACACTACCCATTCTATTACATCTGTGACTAATTTTATGATTTAGTTTTTATTACAGCACCAAAACTCGTTCTCTATGAGGGTGTCCATAAGAAAAAAAAATCTAACATGATTCATTCTATATGATCACTAATAATCTAAAGACACCCATCTAGAGGAGGGTGAATATTTTTTGTTCATGTAACTAGGATCTTCCAAGAACTTGGGGTATATCTCGTTTTTGGCTAATCAACACTAAGGGAAAGCCTGGGTGGTTTTATAAACATGGTTCCATAATAATTATTACTTCGATCCATTGAGAGAGGGGTGAAATCAAGAGTTCAAGAACCCAAAATAAGGGATCATGCCAGTAAAAGACTAGGTTGGATGCTTAACGTACATGAAAAAAATACCTTTATTTTTAAGATATGAGTTAATCAAGTAGAAAATGAATGAGGATGTTATTCAGTATGAGATCAAGTCATAATTAAATTTACCTTCTCTAACCTGCAGTGACCCAAAAAAATTTAATTGGGAAATTTGTTCTAATAATTACATCATATAGTATAAAGAACATAAGGTCACTTTGAGAACACATTAAAAAAATTATAAATGATGTATTAATGAACTAATATTTATTTATAGAAATTAAGGAATGTATCTTGATGGAATAGTTACCTAACCATTGGAATAGTAAAATTATCCTTAGGAATCATAATTTGGACGATAGAATAGTAACCACATCTATGACAAAAAAGTAAAAATTTATGAATCTTAATAATTATAATATGGTATAATTATATAATAGGGTATATAAATAAATAATTTCAAAATTATTAGTGATGTGTTGTTATTTTTATAATACATAAATGTTCATTTATAATTTTTTATTTAATATAAATATATAGAAGAAAAAATATTTTCATCATATAAATTTAAAATTGAACATTTTGTTTCCATACAATTATAAGATAATTTAATGAGACCTTAATTGATTTTTAAAAGTGTTATAAAATCAGTTAAAATATTAATATATGAATTTTCCAGGTAAATGATGATTATAATATAAAATTTAATATAAAATTTTTAAAATATTATTTTTAGAAAATGTATTTCATTTTTAAATTATACCCATAGAAAAATGGTTAGGCAGAATTTTTTATATTTTTCTTAAATACATGAATTTTTTTTGAATAATTAAATGTGATAATTTTTTATAAAAGATAAATAAATGAATTATTGAGTCCTTGATGATGCATGGCGGCTATAAGACCAAAATATCAATCTCTCGTTCATTAGATTAATTTATTTAGTTATAATACTCCATAAATTCATTTTATTGATCCAAAATAATAAAATTATGAATTAAATAATGAGAAAACACCCCTCTCCTCGATTATAAATATCACCCCTCACTACCTCATCCTCTCCAAAAATCTACGATTTGATACTTATTCAATTTATAGCTAATCCCCATTCTTAATCCCATCCCCCCAACACGTTCATTAAAATTTTGTATCGACAAAAGACCAAACCATCTCCCTAATGATGTTCTCAAACTGAAGGTTTCAATGGGTAAAATCCATTCTCTGTTTCCTTTTAATTTCTTTTCTTTTTAGTTTCATTTCTTATCCTCTCCTAACATACACTTATCCAAGTGGAATTATAAATACAGTATAATTTTAATGATATAATTTAACTATTTTAATGTAGTAATTCATCTTCATTTCCCTTTCATTTTCCTTTTATTCAATAAATTGTAATATCATCTTTGGTATATAGATTTACTACCACAGTAGATGTTGCATTTTAATTTTAACTACCGCAGTCTAGGATGGTCATAAAACTATCATTATGGTGAAATAAGATTTTTTTCACACATTATATGTTATATAATTTGTTGGACGAAAGATATGAACTTGATACTGAATAAAATTATATGAGTGATTGATGGTCATAAAATCTACCAAATAAATTAAAACATTTTCAATAATATTTTTTATAATATTTCATACTAATATTATATAAAAAAACTTATATAAAATCAATTATACTCATATAATTTTTCTAATAATACATATTATAAATTTTGATTATCTATTACTGTTTTACATTAACTTTTATACTTATATAAAAGGGAACAGATCATGAAACCCAATAAAACAAACACTCCTAAATGATTAAATTAAACTCAATAACTCATATAAAAGAACATAAATGCATGTAATAAAACTATAATGAATCAAATTAATTTATAAAATATTTGGGTTTTTTAATTTATAAGTTTAATTTTCTTATCCAATACACTAAACTAAAAAACCATTTGGACATAAGGTACGAGAATTCTCGAACCCTACATTCTTCCATTAGGGTTTCCCTCTTTTAGCCCATTTTCAATATGGATATTCCATTAATGTTCCTGAAATATTATTTCATTTTTACCATACCATTTATTTTCATGATATAAATGATTCAAATATTATTTTATGACAAATTCAATGATTTTTCCAAAATAGTACTTATTTTTAAAAACCCAACATTTACGTCTCTTGATATAATTTCTTCCTCAATCATGATTAATGATTCTAATACCAAATATGAAATTACTTGTTTATTTTGTGAACAAAAATGTTTATACAATAATGCATGATTTATTACATGAAACCAATACTTTTTATGGATTATTTTATCACAAATATTGATATAAATTCTATGTTAAATGCATGATAATTTAAATGTTTTGATGTGATAGGGGCACCAAGAATTATATAGCTCATGCAAATGTTATGATCTTATGGGTGCACCTATAATTATATATCAGTACAATGCATTGGGTAATGTGATGTATCTCAATAGTTAATGTGAAATTTCTATGAACATTATAATACTCCACCCTTAAACATTACATAATCTGGAAATAAGATAAAAATTCACATTGATGGACTTTTTAGGATTAGTGTTTTAGAGAATTAGGCTATAATTATTACATTACATCTCTAAAATAAAAAATTAGACCCTTTTAATCTATCCAAACTTTTTCACAAAATTAAACTCCTTAAATAAAACAATTGTCCTTTTGTTGATATAAATCTACTTCAATTATTCCATTCTCTTACCTTTACTTAAACCCTATGAAAAAAATTTCAAAAATACGGGGCGAGCATAAAAATCTCTATAAGGGTTATAAAATAAGGATTGAAAGCGTTAGTTCATCAATACAAAAAAATCAATGAAATCATAATTTTCAAAATTTAACATACCACACAAAATCATCAGACTTATGAATAACACGTGGAAATCATAAATCATAAAGGTAACTTATGACATCAATAACATACTTATATTGTAGCTTTCATAGCTGTGGAGGGTGTTACATTTGAAAAAACATAGTTTTATATTACCTAAAACGATTTGGAGAAACATTAAAATTCACCTCCATAACTTTTCCCAATGCATTAGAGAGCTATCACAGGCTCACCCACCATTGGTTTATCACTGAACCACCCGTATGCATAAAGAAAGTCAAAGAACTATAGAATAAACCTAACACATGAACCAGCCTAAAGGAAGGATAACATTTTTACATTACAATCACAATATAACATTTATAATATGTTGACATAATCAATCCATTCTTATAACTAATTTAAATACCAACTTTTTTAAAAAGAGTGTATGGTATTTATTTCCTTTTTAAAAACATTACGACTAGTTAAGGAAGGCAAATATCAAATAATGCTTGTGGAAGTGGAAAGGTTATTGTCACCACGTACGTTCAAATGAAAAAAATATTTTTTTCATTTAGTAAAATCCTTCTTAGAGAAAATATTCTTTTTTAATACAAGTAAAATTCAAATAGTTTTATACACCATACAAAATAAATTTGTGTATAAATAAAAATATGCCTCAATGAATGTAGATAAGGAAAAAGTCCCTAACAAGGATAATATCATTACATTAAGAATAAATTAATGAAATGATTATGTGTGAAAAAACATAAATACACCCAATAAAAGTGGTTATTATGTGTAACATAATTGTAGGTCATTCACATATATTCATAGAACCACATAACAAATAAGTCGAAGTATAACCCAAAGAATGGAAATTGGGTTAAGAAGTTCCCTTTCCTTATGTCTGAATTAACTCGTTCGTTCTTTAAATCTCTTGAATAATAAACTAATTTTAATTTATAATTGCTTAAAGACCTTTTTAATGTTTCTTATTCCTTTCATATCACTTGTTACCATGTTATAAACATTAAAAAATCATTTATGTTAATAACGATCATTTTGCCAATATTTGGTACTTGAGCCAAAAATGAACTTCCTATAATTAAAAGTTATCTATGTGGTAAAAATTATATTATATCCCAAATTATATTAATCATTTATATAAAAAATATATCCTATATATCCAGTATATATATACCAAAAAGTCTGAGAGCCAGGTGAAGACCTGCTCCAAAAAATTATATATAAAAAAGTTTGAACAGTATAAACAACTCAGAAAGGGGGAGCCTTTCACAACCTTGTATATACAACAACAATTCTATCATTTTGGACTATATCATTGTAGTACTCAAGACGAAAAATGGACCAGCTAGAGCTTGCCTCTATGATTTCCGTTTTTGAAAGATCATCTGCCACTTGATTTGCTTCTCTGTACAAATGAGAGACATCCAAGGAAATCAGTTCAGCAAGCTTCAAGGAACCTATCCAAGCAGGGAGCATCCTCTATGGGATATTCCTGGACTGCTCCTTAAGAATCTTCACGACAACAGAAGAGTTCGATTTGAGCCAAATCTTCTTCCAACCATAACGAGCTACGTACCTTATTTCCTTTATCATTGCCCATAACTTTTCCTCAAAAGCATGCCCATTTCCAATATACTGAAATAAACATCCCTTGACAAAGCCTCGGTAAGTCCTTAAGACACCACCACATCTAGTAGGTCCCGGTACACCATATTTTGCCCCGCCCACATTAACCTTTAGCCAATTAGTTATTGGTGGAATCCACCTGATATGTTTCACCATTTTGGGTTTCCTCTCCCTACCACTTACACCAAGGGTTCTCAATAGATGGAAATCAGACATGTCATCATTCATTGAACCAGATTGTTTCACCGAAGCAAGCATAATGAATCGGTGAATCACCATAATACCCTCCTTGAAAGTGGGCCTACCATTATTGAAGACAATATTGTTATGGGCCTTCCTTATGTATGATATAATAGAGACGACAGCAGCAGTGAGTAGGGATTTGACCAACTTATTACCCTCTTCTTGCATAACAGAGGTTAAAAGAGTGCTAACTGAGTTACAGATTAAATTATAGTGGATTTTTCCTTCAAATGTCTCCAAAACAGAGCAGAAAATGGGCGGTGAATAAATATATGGGCAATAGATTCATCCGCACCCAAGTAAAAGAAACATATCGGGGAAATGTTCAAACCTGTTTTTTGCAGTTCAAATTGAATTGGCATCCTCTGTTTCCAGATGCTCCAGATTAGAAGAGCATTAGATGGAAGGATAAAAGGTTTCCTTACTCCCTCCTCCAAAGCTGGGATTCTAGGTGCATTTCTTCACTGCATAATATTGGATATACGACTGCAGAAAGATCCAGTCATCATTGGTTCCCATATCATAATATAATGATCAACGTATTCATATGTGGCAATATCATTCTGAAGATGAGAAGGAATAATTGTATGAGCTTCTGCATTACCCTGCTGGTCAAAAACAGAAGTGTTCCTCAAAGATAGAGGAATATTTATACATTGATCAATTGGAGAGGATAGCCACTGTGTGCTCCAGTAGTTCATCTGAGAGTTTGCACACACCATCCATTTCGCATGTGACATAAGGTAAGAGTATGTGCTCTTGACTGATGTCCAGACAGAGGATTTAAAATATATATTCTTCTTCATATATAACCAATCAGCAAATCTATTAGTGAGAATCTTTAAATAAGTATCGGTACCAGATAGGCGACTCCAAGTAATGTTTTGAATCAATGAATCATTAAAGACTTTGACATCTTTTACTCCCATTCCTCCCATTAAAACAAGATTTATACAGTCCTTCCATTTCACAATGAATAGCTTCCTCTTTTGTATTGAGCCAGTCGAGATAAAATTTCTGATCATACCACAAAGTTTCTTGAGCAGAGCAGTTGGCCATTTATTGAGTGAGAAGGGATAAACAAACATTGAAGTGATAACCGAGTTCACAGGACATATCCTACCAGCTTGAGACATTGGCTTCCATTTCCAAATGGCCAACTGATTGGTGATTTTAAGTGAAGTACCCTCCAAGTATGACCTTTTCACTCTTCCCCAGAACAAAGGAAATCCAAGATAAATAAAAGGTAGTGTACCCCACTTTACACCAAGCCTGCTGGCTATTCTATTTTGCTTCACTATTCTGACTCCTTCCCCAAAGACAACAAAATATTTACTCTATATTATGACTTGGCCGGAAACTTCTTTATAATGGTTGAAGATAGTCTTTATGCAAGAAATAGTTTTCTTGTCAGCATTAAAAAAATAATAGAATATCATTAGCGTAGAATAAGTGGGAAGGAGTAAAGCAATTCCTCCCATATGAAATCCTCTGATATATCCTAGAATTCACAGTGTCATGATGTCATATGCTCAAATAATCCTCAGCTATAGAGAACAGCAATCCAGATAAAGGATCGCCCTGCCTTACACCCCTGGAACACTGAAATAATCCTCTAGGTGATCCATTGAATAGTATGGATAATCTATCACTTTTCAGAATGTCCTGCACCTTGCCAATAAATTTACCTGAAAATCCATGCATACTCAAGACATTGAAAATGAAGTCTCGTTTGATGGTTTCAATGGCCTTTGAAATGTCAACAATTAGTGCCATATTACCATTCCTGACTTTGTTTCTCATTATGTTGACACAATCTGAAGCAGTGAAGAGGCAGTTCTTGATGTTTCTGCCAGGTAAAAAACCAAATTGATTAAAAGAAATGAAAGACCTTGCAATCTCACCTAGTCGTATTGCCAAAATTTTACTAATGACTTTTTGAATGGAGTTTCTAATGGAAACAGGTCTGAAATACTTACTATCCACAACATTCTCCTTCTTGGGAATCAGGGTGACAAAGTTTGAGTTCATCCCAAAAAGAATTTAGGAGAGATAGAAAAATTCTTTTACTGCTTGAGTCACTTCCTTGTATAAGATATCCCAATAAAACATAATGAATTTGTTTTATAATTCATCTAGCTCAAAAACATTATCCATACATAAAGAAAAAAGAGCATCATGTATTTCCTTTATAGTGGGAATGTCAGTAAGTTTTTTTTTGAGAATCATCCAAGCTAGGCTCAATGCATCCGATGATTTTATCTGATTTTCCTCCCTCGATTAAGAGTAGAGATTTTCAAAGTAACATATCACAGAGTTGGCAATGTAATTCTTATAGGTTAACATTTTTTCATCAATTCTTAAAGCCTTAATACTTCTTCATTATTATATTTTTCATGTTCATGCAGTTAAAGAACCGTGAGTTCCTATCCTCTTCGTTCAATTATCTAACATTAAACATATTTCTAGCTAGGTTTTACTTAAGAGATAAGAGGTTGTAAAGCCTTGAGGCTTCCTGTATCTCTTCTTATGATGGAAGGTCTTGTAGTATGTTACCTTACTGACACACAAAAAGATATGAATCAACTACTTTGATGTAATGGTCAATGCTGGAGAAGGACGTTTTTCTCCATTCCCTTATTCTAGTTTTAACAATTTTCAATTTACTAGTGTGGATATTTAAAGAACTGCCTTAAACAACCACTTTCCAAGCATCCATTACAATCCCTCTACACCCTGGGACCACCAGCCATAAATTGTTAATTTTATATTGTAGAGGAGAAGATCTTAGAGTGCTAACACTTATATCAATTAATATGGGATGATGATCAGAATGTAATCTGGACAGAGTAATGGCAACTACTTCCACTTCCTCACATTTCTCATCTATCTACACCAAACATCTGTCTAATTTAAATTTTTATCTTACATTGTGAGTGTACCTATTCCAGGTAAAATCAGACCCCAGAATAGGCACTTTAGTCATTCTGCATTGATCAGTACAGGAGGAGAATTCCCTAGCTGATGCATGGTAGAAGTTACTCACAGTTTTCTCCTCCAGCCTCAGAATTGTATTGAAATCACCATGTTTGATCCATATCTTATCCATATGCTCAGCTATACTCAAGAGATTACTCCATAATCTTCTTCTTCATATACATTGATTAAATACATAAACAAAACTAACACACAAGAGACTTGATTGAAAACAACAGGTCAGAGAAACATATTGATGATCACATTGAAATGATTCAATCATCAAACTACTGTGCTTTAGAAACCATAGGGCTTCAATATCATTATCAGATTGATTTTTTGCAGTAAAAGAGTACCCCAGGGTAGACCAATTGAAGGCCATCCACCTAGAAAATTTCATTATAGGTTCAGAAATGCCAATCAGCATTGGTTTGTTGGTCAAAATGATGTGCTTCAGGGCCTTGACTATGGGAGAGTTCTCGAGACCCTGACAATTCCAAAATAGGAATTTCATTGATGGGAGGCTCACTGCCTAGTACTTGGGCTAGCATAATCATATGCTATTAATTTTTCCGATTCTTCTAGATTATCCCCTCTTGCTTCATTTGGCGAACCTCCATCAGGTTCATTGGTATCAACATCATCCGATAGATATGCATACCTGTTATCTGAGTTGACTGGACCTGTCAAGGTGGCAGGGAGCTTCCTCCATGCAGCCTTAGAAGATTGTACTTTGGAGAAATCCCCAGCTATCTCATCACTTCCCCGTACTGTCTTAGTAATGCTTATTACAGCCTTATTAGTGTTTCCCTGATCATTCTTATCAGGGTCCTGATCATCACTCACAATAGGAAGCCCGGTGTCAACCTGAGCCTCTGGATACTTTTGTGTAATATCATGTGTCGTCTGATCATGCATTGTGTCCCAGATATTAACCATTTCAATTTTATCCTCATCCCTTTGTGTATTCTCACTAACAGTCGTGCTTTGTTCTTACTCATCCTTCATACCAATGTAAGGATCCAAATCACTTTTCTCATCATGATCACCATTGGCAACATCTACAGTGGCTGTCAATGGATCTTTTTGAACCTCCAGCTTGTCACCCACAGTCTGCATCACAGTGGGCTTAGGCTGGCCCTGATCTTTTACTTTCTTTAGATAGTTTAATTCATCATGATCATTGATTTTACATAATGTGCAAAATTTATTCCTATTACACTATGAAAGATTGTTCCTAAAGATGTGACAATTTGAACAGAACTTGGGTTTCCTCTCATATCCAATCTCAAGATTGATACTATCATCTCTTGTGGTAAAGAGAACTTGCTCAGCTAATGTTATAGCCATGTCTAACTCTACCAATATTCTAGCATAATGCCCAAAATTGGGATTATTAGTCTACTAGTCAAGTCTAATAGGGTTACCTACATACGAAGCAATATCCCAAAGGATTTTAGGATGCCAATATAACTAACAGAGTTTATTAATGCGTATCCATACCGGTGCAAAGGTTTTTCTGATAGAGCTGGGATCAATGTTTCGATCCCACTCATGAATCTGAAGATATCCAGGATTAAGAGAGACAGACCCCAAACTCCATGTACGCCGCTTGCATTCATCAGTGGGGAAGACAACATAGAGTAGTTTTTGGACATGCCAAGGGGCTTCAGAGGTGTGGGTAGTGGGTTAGAGGTGGTGAATATTTATAAGAGGGAAGAAGGGGCTCACTAATGATTGAAAAAATTATTTTATTATAAAATTATTTACAGTTTTAAAAGGTACAAAACATATTTAATTCGAATACAAGGTATATATAAGTCTACATAAAATAATCCAATATGAATTGGACAGGGTTTTGATATTTTTTAATCCTTATCTATTTTTGTTTAACGCTTGGTTAACATATTTATCATTTACCATATCCTCTTATATATTCATACTATATGGTTAATATATTTACTATAAAATTCCAAATGAAAAAATGGATCGTTTATGACATTATTTAAGTCATTTTGCTGAATATCATATTTTTATTATTATTTTATCATTTAATAAAATATTAATTGTTTTATAAACTCATTTATGTCAATTTATAAATTATTCCTATCAAGACTTTTAAAAAATATATACCGAAAAGATTATTTCAAAAAAAACTTCTACAATTCAAAGAATAAAAATCCATTATTGTCCCTAAAATTCGTTGATGGCATAAAATGTTACAAAATAAATTTATTTTATTATTTATTTTATTTTTTATTAGAATATTTCATTAATGAAGCTATTAATGCATCACATTTGTGTCAAAATTAATTAATTTATTTAATGTATAAAAAATTAAATAAAATAATATGATGTATTAAATATATTAGCTATCAAATTAATGTTTCTAGTCTAAGAGATAACTTATGTAATCCTATATAAAAATTATTTAATAAAAGATATATTTTTATGTTACTTTTTTCTTTACATTAAATTAATTAACATAAAGTTCCATTATCACTCCCTTGTGGCTCTATGGGGTCCCAAAAATTGACTCATGGAAGCCCTTGATCATAAATATCTCATAAAACCTAGTTAGGACTTTTTTAATGATAATTCAATATTATTATAATATAATTTCTCACCATTATTTACCAGATTTACCCTTTAACCATAATAAATAAAATATTTAATGATGTAAATATTCATAACGTCAAAAAATAAAAGTTACTTATTTACACAATTTGGAATTTATAATTCCAAATATGGAATCAATTTTTTGAACATAAAAACATAGTATTTTCAGAAATTAATTTAAAATTAATTCCCATTTTCAAAACAAAAAAGCGGGTTATTAAGATTAAATAACTAACAAGAGATTTACAGTTGTTTACGTTCAATTTAAAAGTGAAATTACTTTCAATGAACAATATTGGATTAAATGGAAAAAATATAATCCAATTACACTATAAAACCCAAAATCGAACAATATAAATATTTAAATAAATTATATTAATAGGCAGTTTTGAATTAAAATGCAATATTTTTCACTATTCAGAACAAATGAACTTTATCATAAAAATACCATAAATTTACCAAAATTTAACATTGATGTCATTCTTATAAAAAGAATTTTGTTTTTTCATATGTAATATTTTCAAGTAATAAAAACAATATTTAACTGGGGTTCTCCATCAAAAGGTGGTAAAACAACCTTTTAAAAATATTAGAGTATTTATGCATAAAATTTTATTCATTCATTTTAAGACTCCAAATTTTATTGGATAAATGTAAAAACATTTAACAAACATGTGAAATCATGTTCTAGTTAGTTCCATTCATTCCCACCAATACAATGGTTGTGCGTTAACTACCATTTAAAATAATATTATATTATTATTTTTTCAGTATAACACAGCCTTCTGTGCAACTTGAGATTCTAGAGAAATCCATTGTTGCGTGTTTAGGAATCCATTGAACAAAGCATCCCCTTTAATGTATATTAATAGTTAATTCATAAATATTATTAAATATGAAAATTTCATATTATTTATTTATCTGGGATGTTACACTCTTCATTTCTTTTGAGAATTTCATCCTCACAATTTTAAAATTGGGCTCGGAAACATCATTAAAAGTCTCACATCGGTAAAAGGTCCAATAAAAATATAACTTTAAATGAATGAAAGGAAATTACAAAGGTCTCCTGAGATAACACATACTAGGATTCCATGTATGAAAACATAGATTCAGAGGAGAAACTAAGTGTCATGCTCAGATGGAGAGTGATTGAAAATATGACTAGGAGGATGTTAAAAACAAGAAAACCACAATCATGTGAAAGATTAAATGGTCTTCGATTCCCCATTTAGTAAAAGTAAACATGCATCATTTTTTTTTGTTTTGAGTTCCCATTCATAATGTTGTAGAATTTATTTATGATACTAACTAAAAAAATAAGGAAATATAATTAATTTTAAAGTAGATTTTTTATCTTTAAAAAGTTTCTACTGAAAACTCATATTTTCTCCAAACAATGAGTATTCAATATGACTTGTTCACACCTAAAGTGCTATAATAAAGTTCATAGAATCACATAATCTAAAAAAGATGAACTAAGTATTTCCCATATCTTTTGAAATTAACCAAAACCAAAATGGTTAGTATGAGATTAGATAATCCCCAAAAGGATAATCTTATAAAAACAAATACTGCTCTTAATCTTCAAAATTTAACAGACAATACCCAATTTTCTATAAAGCATATTCAATAAAAAAATATTCCTTTAAATCCTTCAATATAATCCAATGTATTATTTGAAACCTAAAACTCAGAAGAATTTAATCACACAGTCTTTCACAAAAATCATAACATTTTTCTCTAAATAACATTGGTTACTCGTAAAGTCTCATACAAAAAAGTAATTGACCAAATCACATATTCTCTATGATAGGTTAATAATTTCTATAAATAACCCAAGTTTTTATATATCAATAATAAAAATATAGATTCTTCCAAAATAAAATTTCAACAATTACTTTACAAATTAAATCCCATATCATTCTATTTTCCTTAGGCATATAGTGTTCCTAAAAGAGAGAACGTATTCCAAAATAACCTTTATCACTTAATAACCAAATAATTTACATATATTAATGATATCCTTTTGATAAAACATTAGTTCTCAAAATCAACTTATTCTTGATCCATAAAATCATTTAACAAAAAACAATTAGTCATACAAACCAGGGTCTTCATGTAGTCAAGTTGTATATGATAAATCGCAATCACATTTTGATTGTGGTTTAGATTCTTATAGCTTTGTCCGATGTGACGGGTTGTCACATGGTCTACCTGTTTTCATTTTCCAAAATAAAATCATATAATTTTATAACAATCCCAAAAATGAGATAAATTTCGCAAAAATAACAATAACTTATTTTATCCAAAAATGTTATCTCATACCTCACATTATCATCCCAAAAGGTAATAACTTGTAATGGACTCAAATTCATGGATTATATACAACCAAATGGTTTTTTATAACTATATCCACAAAAGAAATATTATTTACACCTTGAATAAAATTTTCACATATCAACCATAGATTCAACATAACTCTTCAATTCCTAAAATGTAGACATCTTAATCACTAAACATTCATCATGATCATTTATCCATGTTTTCACATATTATTCATTTATATTTCTTTCCAAAAAAAACATTCATAATATCCAAATACTTTTGTAATATCAAAATATGTGCTAAAAAATAATTCATACCTTTTATAGGACATTTTCAGTTTCCTCATCTTTAATTAGAATTGCATTAGGAATTGGTATACATATATTTTTACGAACCTTCTGATCCCATTATTGAACCTTCATTGTTGTATATCAATTTGTATAAAGATCACACACACCACATTTAAAAAATGCAATTGATCCTTAGTAAATAACTTCGTTCCCTTTCTGAGATTCAACCAGATGCTTCCTTGGAAAGTTCTTGCTTTATAACCATCATTACCACATTTATACCATATTCCTGTCCCTTTGAATCATTTTCCTAGGTGTTTCATTCCACATTCTTCACAAAAAGGTTTTTAAATAGACTTACCTTTATGGTTATTACCTAAACTCTCATGGTGATTCCATTCACACATATATTATTCCTTAGAAAAATCATCAAGGCTCAGGTTATCAATCAAGACTATAGATATTTTTTTTGAGAATAAACTCAAGAGTTTTCATTACAGCTTCCATATCCTTCAGTTTCTTATTCAAAAAATGTCATAGTTTTCTCCTCATCCATTGTTACTTTGGTTCCTTCTAGATTATTCCATTTACTAAAATGAAAATGGTCTGTGCGATTATATCTATAAAATCATCATATAAAATATTATGAGGTGGGTAAACACTAAAATATTCTCATTAATATTATCATAAACCCATTAAATTTATCTAAAATAACTATGAATCTTTCTAATATTATAACTATTTTGGTTATGTCACTTATGCATAAATAAAACCCTAACCTCTATAGTTATATAAAATGACCATAGATTCCAACTATAAGGCCCCATCCATAAAATTTACATAGTTTGGAAATAAGTAAAAAATTCACATTGAGGATCTTTTCAAGTGTAGATTTTTATTTAATTAGGCCATAACTATTAAATTCCAACTCAAAAATAAAGATGTTGACACTATTAATCTATTCAAAATGTTCCAAAAAACAAAACTCCTTAAATAAAACAAGATTTATTTTCTTGATATAAATCTTATTGAATTATTCCTTTCTCTCACCCTTCCTTATACCCTATGAAAAACATTTCAAAAAGATGGGATGAGCATAGAATGATCAGTAAGGGTTATAAAACAATGAAATAAAACATTAGTCTATAAATACATAAAAATAAATGAAATCATACTTTTCAAAATATAACATACCAAAAAAATCCTATGATTTAGGAATAACACTTGGAAATCATAAATCATAAAGGTTACATGTGGCATCCATAACATACTTACATGGTAGAATTCACAGATACATATGGAGTTACATTTGGAATAACCATCATAGAATATACCCTAAATATATTTGGAGAAATAGTAATGTTTACCTCTGTCATGTTACCCAATGAAATAGAGATCTATCTCAGGCTCACCCGCCTTAGGTTTATCATGTAACCACCTGTATTCATAAGCAATGCCTAAGAACCATAACATGATCATAACACATGAACAAGAATTAAAAAATGATAACATTTACACACTGGAAACACAATATAACATTCTAAATATATTTAAAAAATCAATCCATTCTTAAAACCATTTTCAGAACCAAAATAAATAAGATGATTATATGGTTTTTATTTATCTTTTAAAAACATTACATCTTTTTAAGGATGCCAAATATGGAATATTGCTCGCTACGGCGGAAAGTCCATTGTCACTACGTACGTTAAAAAGAAACATTCTTTTTGTCATTTAGTAAAATGATTCATAGAGAAGATATTCCTTTTGAATATAAGTAAAATTAAAAGGGGTATATAAACTGAATTAAATAATTTCATGTATAAATCAAAATATTCCTCATTGAAAGGATACTGAGACGAAGTCCCTTACAAAGATCATATCATTACATAAAGGATAAATTAATGGCTTAATTATGTCTGAAAGACATAGATACACCCAATATAAGTGGATATTATGTTAAAAATAATCATAGGTCCTCCACATATATTCATTGAATCACATAATTAGTAAGTAAACGTTTAACCCAAATAATGGATGTTAGGTTAAGAAGTTCCCTTAACATTTGTCCAACATGACTCGTTCATTCTTTAATTTCTATAATAAAAAATTAAAGTTAATTTATACATGATTAAGAAACTTTTTTTAGTTTATTATTTCTTTTATATCACTTATTAACAAATTTAAAACATTAAAAAATTACTTAAGTTAATAACGGTTGTTTGGTCGATATTTTGTACTTGATTCAGAAATGAACTTCTTATAATTACAAGTTGTATGTGTGTTAAAAAGTACATTATATACAAAATGATATTAATGATTTTTATATCATATATATATATATATATCATATATATCTAGTATATATATGTATTTATAATAGTACATAACATTTTGAGATAACAAATGAAATGCACCGCTCATGGAGACTGTAAACCATACGTACTCATGAACACTACATTCATTTCTATTTCATATTTAATGTAATTCCCCAACAGTAGATACCCAGAGTTAGTGCATTATTACATAACATTGTAATGATATAATGAATCATGCCCTAAAATACCAATCAATTTATTAGCCTTGGAAGTACATGATACATTCATAAGTTTTACATTACATCATGAAAAAAACATCAACAATATTTTGTACCCTTTTGAACACTCTTATATCCTTAGCCTATCCCTGTAGGTCAAACATAAAATACTTCTTCACATTCTGGAAAAAATATAACATATAATGGGGTAATATCAGATTCTCAGTAAGGATAACAATATAGCATAAACATTCATAAATAAGCATTAAAATTTAAGGCAATGTATTATACCAAAACAAAATACTTTTAAACTAAAACATGAACATAATATGGAAAAGATAAAATCAAATAATTCCAGTTACTTATTCTCATAGATATTCTACATGTCGAATAATCACATGCAATATCAATATCCACTTTCATACTGATGGAATGCATAATTCCAGACATCATAACCACATAGTCAAGGCCTTGTGCCAAAATTACAAATAATATTTTTTCAAGGCCTTATGACATGACCCTAGTTTGTCTCATGAGACCTACCAATTCATTGAGGAGTTATAGCGGGCTACACCTGTCACATACTAAGTCCAATGCATTCCTCATATGTAAAGGTTTAAACATAACATAAACATTCGTATTAAAATTCGAATACGAAATGTAAATACTTTATCCATAAACAATGAATGGTATAAAAATAACACACCCAAATTCAATCATATCACAAAACCTTCAATAAAATATGTAATATTTATATCATAATAAATAAACCTCGATCAAGAATAATATCCTGTAATGGATGTTGATATAGTTGAAAATGATCTGTAAAAATATTTGAGATAAATATCCCTTTTTCGTGAATTCATTAAAAAGTAACATAATTTATAAACGATGTCATTTAAGAGACAATGTTGAATCAATGTGTCCCATAACACTTTGAATCTTTTTAAAGGAATTTACATTTTAAAACATTCATGCCCATATAAATAAATCCTTAAAACTATTTTGAAAACATGGACATTAATGATAAAAGTTTATAATAATAAATCATTAAAACATTTAAAATGTTGTTTTAGTAAAAAAATACCTTAAAAATTATCCCTTTGAAAACTGTTTTATGAAACTTTGACATGGATAAAAAAATATGTCCCAGAAGATACTTACATAAAAACATCCCTAGATAATTAAGAGAATGTGAAATTAACCCTTACATTGTACTTTTACTTAGTCGATGGAATGTTAACCTACAATATAATAGTTAAAAATTTGTTATTAAATTATAAATGAACTATATAAATAAATATTATTACATATATTATCCTCTAATATTTATTTATTAATAATATTTCAGTAGTATAATCATTTCAGGCGTTAACAAATTAGTTTTACATTTTATGGTTGGTTACATAAGACATGTTTATTATGGATAAGAAGTATTTGATACATATATATAATTATATTATGTTCATAAACATCATTTTTAATCATAAAATGAAAATTATTATTGAATGATTACGATGGGGAATGAATCTCATCCCGTTCGTGGAGATGTTAATCTGTACGTATTCACGAGTGACAATATTATTATATTGATGGTGAAATAGTATGATATTGGATGTTATATCATATATAAAAAATAATTAAAATGTTATATTTTTTATTTACATCAGTTATACTCATTATTATACTCATCCAAATAATGATGTGTTTGAATAAGAAACTACACCACGACGTGGAACAGTAATCCGTATGTACGAATGTATGGTGACTTTGTCATTTATAGGATGGATTGAATAATGAATATGGTTGCACCATTTTTATAATAACATCACATTATATAGAAGATACTAGATTTATTATTTTATAATGGAAAAAATCAACAAAGTGGAAGAGGGAGAAGAAAATAACATGAAAGTGGTGATGCAATATTTACTTCTTTTTTGGGTTCTTCCGCTAGATTTGACCAAAAGGGCTCCTTAGGATGGATTTTTGACCAATTGAAGGCCTCTAGGATAATGGGAGGAATGTTGGGAGGATATTTGGGCTGGAGATGGATGATCCAAAAGGCTTTATAGTTGAGAAATGAAGATAAGAGGAAGTTTCCTTTTATAAGAGATGTGTGGGTCACTCTAGGGAAACCTTGAAAAATTATTTTATAATAAAATTATGATCGGATTCTAATGGCACCAAAATGATTTATATAAAATATATGGTGGTGATGGGTCAAAAACCTCTCAACCAATAGGTTTTAGAGAGGTTTAGGTCATCCTATTAACCTTATTGTTTAGATTTAACACTTAGTTAAATAGTATGACATTTAACATGTCTCTTTGTATTTTTATATTATATGGTTAATAAACTTAATATAACATGCCAAGAGAACACCATGTGGTTCATTATTAATATATATATCCTTAACTATGTCCTTTTTTCAAGCCTTATATTTTTAGAAATATCATATCAAATTATATAATTAAATACTATTACATGGGAAATCTTTTTATATTTCTAATGAATATTTATAGTTGAATTTATATTGTGTGTAACCCTAAATTAAAAATGGTTTAGTTATTAAACTTTGAATTTAAAGCTTTTAACTCTTATTTAATAAAATAATAATAAATGTCTTAATCTAATCCAAGTGGACCAAAGGGGATCATATATTATTTCTAAGGTTGGTTTTGGTCGAATTATAGTAATCCAATAGAATTAGGACATGTGTTAGGGTAATTATGATATCATATTTACCCTTAATTACCCTATCTACTTTTAATCGAGGTCAATAAATGTAAAACATTACTATTCATAAAAAAAATTATTTTCATCTTACTGAAGCACATTTTACATACTAATCTTAAATGTTTCTCTCAGATTTTTTAAATTTAACTCACAGAATAGGTAAGATTTTATTTTATGCAAATTTGTAAATTTTCGATGGAGGTGGGTAAAAGACATTAAAAAGTTCAATAAAATATTTATATATCTAAGCTTATTATAAAATAAATCCAATGTATTAAATTGAACATATATAGTTAATATGTGTCTATTTTGACCAAAAATAAATTTAAATAAAATAAATAATTATTGAAATAAAAAGTCGGTTTTAACCAACAACGAAGTATTTTTCACTATTCATAAAAAATTGAATGTTTTCAGAAAAATACAAAAAATTTACCCAAATATAATTTTAATATTCAAAATTAAAAAATGAAGTCTGTTTTGAAAAATAAAATTTATAATATTTCAAAAAGTTGGAATTACTATTCATAATGGCTGGTTTGATTGGCCGCACTGTGTTAGAATCTCAATGTTACATACAATTCAAGATATAGCATTATTTAAAGGGAAACGTTCCAAGGAATCTTGGGGTGTTACATTCTTCCCTCTTTAAAATAATTTCATTCTCAAAATTTCTAAAATATTACACCATAAAAAGATTCTGGTGGCTCTTCATCATATGTTCCTCAGGTTCCCATGTTGCCTCTTCTATCTTATGGTTTCTCTATCAATCTTTTACCAAACTAGTCGTCTGGTTTCTCAATACATGTTCTCTTGTATCATGAATCTTGACAATATCATCATAATAAGACAGACCATGTTCCAGTTCAATTTCCTCATAAGAGAGTACATGCATTGGGTCAGGGGCATATTTTGTTAACAATGATACATGGAACACATCATGAATTTGTAGATACATGGAGGCATTTCTAAATGATATGTTACAACTCCAATTCGTTGTAGAATTTCGAAAGGTTAGATAAACTAGGGACTCAATTTTCTATTAATACTTAATCATATAACACGGATCCATGGAGATACTTTCTAAAAAACACGATCTACTACCGGAAATTCGAAATCCGACCATCACTTATCAGCATAGCTCTTGTACATACATTTAGCTTCCTTGATGTGGGTTTGGATAACATTCATCTTTTCCATTGTTTCCTCAACATGTTCTAGGCCTACGGGTTTTCTTTCACCAACATCATCCCTACAATTTGGTGTGCGACATCTCTTTCCCTATAACTAGTAATATAGTGTCATCTGAATACTTAAATGGAAGCTATTGTTATAAGAAAAACTTTACCAAATGTAAATATTGATACCCCACACCTTGAAAGTCATGTGAGTAGGCTGTAAACATTTTTTCTAAGGCTTGAATAGTCTGTTCTGAATGTCCATCAGTTTTAGGGTGGTAGGTAGTGCTCAATAAAGTTTCAGTATCCAGGTCCTTCTGAATACTTTTCCATAATTATACTGTAAAATGGGGATCACAATCAGAAAAAATTGAATGGGTACTCCATAATGTCTTACAACATCATTAATATATACTATTTCTATACATTCAAGTGGTAAATCATCTCTTATATCGTGAAAATGTGCAGACATGGTAAGACGATCCACAATGACCCATATTGCATCATTCCATCATTGTGTCTTTGGTAGTCCCATGAAAAAGTCCCGCGTATTATCATCCCATTTCCACTCAAGTATGGGAATATGTTGCATGACTCCTCTAGGATGTTGTCTTCCTGCATTCAATTATTGGAAATCCATTCATCTCGACACAAAATAAGTAATCTCTCTCTTCGTTTTTTCCCACCAAAAATGTTCTTTAAAATCTCTATACATCTTAGTGCTACAAGGGTTTATAGAAAAATTGGAGAAGTGAGCATCATTTAACAATTCCCTTTTTTGATCAGGTATATCGGGAACACAAAGTCTCTTCCTAAATGTCGAAATTTCATCATTATTTAGGAAGTCAATCAATCTCTCATCGTTCACCTCATTAATTTTATTTTGAAATTACTCATAATCATCCTGAGAACTTTTAATCCTTTCTAGTAAAGATTTGTTTCTCATCGATTTGAAAAATTATTGATATTTCACCTTCCATGATTATTCCCATTTCAATTTTTACTAGAACTATGAAAATAGGATCCCTTTCAACTGTCAACTGGTTCAAAACAACACGATCCTTTCTGCTCAAAGCATTTGCCTCCTATATTCCTTCCTCGAGTTGTCGTGTATTGTGCAATAATAATCCATGAGTAGTTCAATCTGTCTCTTTTTCCTCATGTTGAGGTCTTTTTGTGAGAAAATATACTTCAAACCCTTGTGATCATTATAAATCTCACATTTTCAACATAGAGGTAGTGTCTTCATATCTTCAAATCAAAGAATATGGTAGCTAACTCATGATCATGAGGGGATAGTTTTTCTCATGAATTTTTAGCTTTTGTGATGGATAGGCAATAACTCTATCATTATTCATAAGGACATAACCCAATCCTTTCCTTGATGCATCAAACAAAATAACAATCCCATCATTCCTCGATGGTAGAGTCATGATAGTATCATTAACTACTCTTCTCTTCAGTTCTTCAAAACATTCTTCACACTCTTTTTTCCCAAAAAATTTAACCCTTTTACATGTGAGTTTGGTCAATGTGTTAGCCAATTTGGAAATTTATTTGACCAAACACCGATAATAAACTGCTAAATCAGTAAAACTGCGTAACTCATTTATAATCGTTGCTGCTGGCCATTCATGGATTTCCTTTGTCATAAAATGATCAAAAAATATTCCATCCTTTGAGACAAATAGCCAAGAAAATAAATCTCCTGAGGCTATAATTCACACTTGTAATCATCCCATATAATTTTTTTCTTCTAAAAGTATTTAGGACAATGTGCAAGTGATTTCCATGATCTTCGTATCTTTTTGAGTATACCAAGATTTCATCAATAAATACCACTTCAATATCATCAAGATATTCTTTTAAAACACCATTAATTAGATCCAGGAAAATTGTGGGTTCATTAGTCAACCCAAAAGGCATTACATTAAACTCATAATGCTCGTAGCTACTTCGAAATGCTGTTTTTGGAATGTATTCCTTATTCCCACACAACTAATGATATCCAGATTGAAGGTCAATCTTTGAGAAATATTGAGCTCAATGAAGTTGGTTGAATAAATATTCAATGCGATGTAGGGGATACTTTTTCTTCATTGTTATAGCATTGATCTCACAATAGTAAATGCACAACCTCATAAATCTGTCTTTCTACTTAACTAAAAGGATTGGGGCTCCCCATGGTGAAACAGTAGGGAAAATAAATCCCTCATTACTCAATTTCACTAGTTTTTCCATTAGTTACACTAATTCAGTAGTGGCCATTCTATAAGGGGTCTTTGATATGGGCCTTGAACCAATAATTAAGTCAATGGAAAACTCAATTTCTTGTTCTTGAGGATGTCTAGGTAAATCCTCTGGAAACACATCCACATATTCTTGTACAATAGGTACGTCCTCTATTCAAAAATTCTTTTCCTCACCAGTAATTCTTTCATTCTCATCATTCATAATAATTGAATTTAGTAGAGCTATTGTGGGTGGATCTAGATAAGAATTAGGTGGTGAAGTTTCTGATCTAATGATAAGGTACTCCATATCATCGTCGAAAATTGTATCCTCCATCGTATTACAATAACTCTTTGCATCATTTTCCATAATCCAATAAATTTCATGGATTATATAAAATTACATCATGGGAATGATGATGAGATCAGTAGATAATGAACACTTATATTCCCTAATGGGAATAGATTCACAAAAAATCATTGCGATGATACATCCCTTAGGTGTTCTTATTGACAAATCCCTTGTTAAGTCAAATTGAAAATATCTAAATTTTCTTAGCAAACATGGAAGATATTAAACAATGTGATGATCTAGAATCAAATAATGAATTTTCTAAACTTGAGGAAACCATTAAATCCCATGCCATCATGTGTTTCTGAGCTTCAACCTCAGCAGTAGTGATCGTGTAAGCTTGGCCTTGTTCCCTTGGCCTTTTCTGAGGTTAGTTAACTTGGAACTTAGGACATTCACTTTCATAATGACCCTTTTATCTACAATTGTAGCATTCAACATTGAAAGCCCCTTTCTTCACTTTTCAATCACAATCATGGTGGGATTTTTCACCACATTTGTAACAGAATCCCATTATCTTCAGGAAAGTACTCAGGTGTTTCATCCCAAATTTACCATAGGATGGATATTCGACTTTTCCATTCATCCCCTTATTTCCATTACAAAACTGTTCAACCGATCTATTCTTCTATTTCTTTGCTTAAAATTCATAAGACTTAGAGAATTATTTTTCTATATTGATAGCACATGAGACAATAATTCTCACCATAGAAATGTTTTTAACCCATTAATGAATCTATCAATATTGCTCCTTGGGTAATGTATTTAATCTCCAGAATTTCTTACTAACCTCATAAAGTTATCCTCTTATTTTGTGACATTATCATCCACTTTTTGCCTCATACTCAGAAATTACCTTTCCATATTCGCTTGATTTTCATGAGGAAAGTATTTTGCTAAGAAAATATATTTAAACTACCTCCATTACATATTATATACATCATCATCATCATCATTTGTGCTTTGAATAAATGACCACCATTGATCTGTTTCTCCCATTAGGTGATAAACTTCCATGACAAATTTTTCCCATTTTCTACTCCCCAAAGCGTGAAATATTTTCCCGATGGAATTTATCCACTGCTCATCTACTAATGGATTAGTAATCCCATTGAATTTTAGTGGTTGTTGCCTTAGGAATTGGTCTAACATTGATCCTCCATGTTGTGTATCAGGGTTCTCTATGGGGTTTAGGATATTATTCATAACCTGAGTGAGTTGTCCCATTATGTTGATAAGATGATCAGCACCAGTTGCATCTCCAGCTCTACTATAATTATCATGAGTAGGAGGGAAATCTCTACATGGATAATGTGTATTGATAAAATTTCCATTCCTTCTACTTGGCGCCATTTCAAAACAATGGCATACACTAGAATAGTTTATGAATCGCAATACACGGTTCCAAACTAATAAAACACTTAACATAAATTGAATAGTTTATGGAAATAATCTGTAAACATAAAAATGTTTTCATTAAAAAAGTATATACTCATAAACCCATCATGATTTATTGTAAAGAAAATTATAATTATCCTAATCATATCCTCCCGGAGTGTCTTAACCAAGAGAGCATCAAGGCCCATTGTCAGGCACCCATTCCCGTTCAGGTCTAGCTTAAAGCATTGTTTTTGGGTTTCACCCCTAGGTACATCTCTGCCAAAGCCGCCATAACATACTCTTATCTAGATAGGGATTTATTTCTTATAAAATACACAAATTCTCTACATTACCAAAATTCTAGGAATTTCTTCTATACTAATCCTCAATGTCTATTTTAGGGTAATATTATCTAATCAGATTATTTCTAAATCTAGATTTCATGTTTTGTAATAAAATTCCTATGATACCAATTACAATTCTTATACCCCAGTTACCCAGAGTCAGTGCATTATTACATAACATTGGCATGATATAACGAATAATTTTCTGAAAGACCGATCTGTTTAGTAGCATTGGAAGTACTAGATATATTCATAAGTTTTACATTATATCGTGAAATAAAAACATAAAAAACATTTTGTCCCCTCTTGAAAAATCTTATATCCATAGCCTATCCCAGAAGGTCAACCATAAAATACTTCTTCTCATCCTGGGAAAAAAAATAGAGAAAGTGGTGATCTCATATGCTCAGTAAGGATAACAATATAGCAGAAACATTCATAAATAAGCATAAAAAATTAAGACAATGTATTCGACTAAAACAAAACATTTTTTAACATAAAGTTCAACATAATATGGAAAAGATAAAATAAAATAATTCCATTTACATATTTGCGTGGATATTTTTCTAGACCAATAACCACATTCAATATCAATAGCCACTTCCATATTGATGGAATGCATAATTCCATACTTCATAACCACATAGTTAAACCCTTGGGCCAAGACTATAGATTATATTTTGTCAAGGCCTTCTTAAAAGACACAAGTTTATCTCATGAGACCTAATGATGCATCGAGGAGCTATAGAAGGATCCACACGTCACTTACTAAGTCCAATGCATTCCTCACATGAAAAGGATTAAACATAACTTAAACATACTTATTAAAACTAGCATAAAAAATGTCAATACATTATCCATAAACAATGATTGGTATAAAAATAACACATCCATAGTCAAACATATCACAAAACCTTCAATACAATATGTATTATTTGTATCATAATAAATCAACCTTGATCAGGAATAAAATCCTACAAAGGATGTTGACATAGTTGGAAATGATCAGAAAAAATCATTGAGTGAAATATCCCTTTTTCATGAAATCATTTAATAGTAACATAATTTATGAAGGAAATATTTAAATGATAGTTTTTAATCAATGTGTCCCGTACCACTTGGAATCCTTTGAATGGAATTAACATTTTAAAACATTCATGTCAATATAAATAAATCCTTAAAACCATTTTGAAAATATGGAAATTAATGAGAAAGGTTTAGAAGAATAAATCATTAAAACATTTAAAATGATGTTTTGGTAAATCATTCCCTTAAAAATCCCTTTGAAAACTCTTTTTTGAAACATGGACAGGGATAATAAATATGTCTGAGTAGATACTTAAGTAAAAACATCCTTGGATAATAAAGAGATTGTGAAATTAACCCTTACCATGTACTTTTACTTAGTCGATGGTATGTTAACCTCTTGTATAATAATTAAAACATTGTTATTAAAGTATAAAATAACTATATACAAAAATATGATATCATATATTATCTTCTAATATTTCTTTGTTAATAATATTTTAGTAGTACCATCATTTTAGGTTTTAACTGATTCATTTTCCATTATATGGTTGGTTACGTAAGCTATTTGTTGTGGATAAGATGTGTTTGATTCATATACATAATGATATTATGTTCATAAAAAATATTTTTAATCATAAAATTAAAATTATTCTAGAATGATTACGATTGGGAATGAATATCATCGCATTCATGGAGACGGTAATCTGTGCGTACGCACGAGAAATAATATCATTATATTGATGAAGAAATCATATGTAATTTGATGGTATATAATATATACAGATTCATTATAATTTTATATTTTCTATTTACATTAGTTATAATCATTATTATACCCATCTAAAAAATGAAGTGTTTTAATAACAAACTACACCACGACATGGATACGGCAATCTGTATGTACACATATATGGTGACATTATCATTCATAAGATAGATATAATATTGAATATTTCTTTAAAATTTTTATAATAACATCACAATATATATAATATACTGGAGTAACTATTTTATAATGGAAACAACAAAGAAATAGGAAGTGGAATAAGAAATGAACTTGAAAGAGGTAATGAAATATTTACATCTTCTTTGGGTTCTTCCTCTTGATATGATCCAAAAGGCTCCATAGGTTGGATTTATGACCAAAGGACATACTCTAGGATTAATGGAGGAATATTGGGAGGATATTTGGGAAGGGGTTGGATAAGACAAAAGTCTTTGGATGTGTGAAATTAAGATAAGGGGAAGTTCCCTATTATAAGAGAGGTGAGGGTCCCTTAAAGAAAAGCTTGAGATATTATTTTATAAAAAAAATTTCTATCGGGGTTTCATTGCTCCAAAATTAATTATTTAAAGGATAAAATGGAAATGGGTTGAAAACCTCTCATAAAATAGGATTTAGATAGTCTTAGGTAATCATATTAACCTTATCATATAGATTTTACTCATAGTTAAATAGTTAGGCTTTTACCTTGTCTTTTTGTATTTTTATATTATTCGGTTAATAAAATTACTATAACAAGACAAGAGAAAACCATGTGTTTAATTATTAATTTATATAACATTATCTATTTATTTTTTACAATCCTTAAATAATTCGGTATATTATATCTATTAATAATGAGTATTTGTTTTAAAAAATCAATTATGACAATTTTGACACTATTAGGAATTTGATTTTTTATGAAAGCCATAAAAACAATATCACTAGGAATAAAATTTATTTAACCAACCCTAACATGTCATATTAACCTATAAAATTAGTTTAATTCATAAAAAGTCTAAATTTACATTTATTTTGATATTTATAATATCAATTATTTTAATATTTTATTTATAAGGTAATTACTGCATCATTAGTGTATCATAAATAAAATAAATTATATAATGTATAAAAATTATAAATAAAATATCAATAGTTATGGAATTTTTTTATATTTATAACGATTATTCATAGTCTAATTTATATTATGTTTAACCCTGTATTAAAAATTGTTTAGTTATTAAACATTGAATTTAACTCTTTTAGTAAGTCATTAAATAAAATATTAATAAATAAACTAATCTAATGCAAGTGGGCCAATGGAGATCATATTTTATTCATAAGTTTCTTTTAGGTCCAATTACACTTATCAAATAGAATTAAGACATGTGTTTGGGTAATTCTGATTTCGGTTTTACCCTAATTTACCTAATTTACTTTTAACCGTGGTAAATAAAAGTAAAAATATACTATTCATCAAACAATATTTTCATCTTATTGATCCAAATATTACTTACTAAGTTTAATTGTGTCTCTAGTATTTTTTTAATTCAACTCATAGTAGCTGTACAATTATGTTTTATGAAAATTTGAGAATGCTCCTAGGAGATTGGTAAAAGACGGAAAAAAGTTAAATAAAATTTTTATATATCTATGATTTTTATAAAATGAATCCAATGAATTACAATGAGGAAATATAATTATTATATATATATTGTTACATAAAATACATTGATATGTAAAATTAATAATTATTTAAAAAAAGTTGGTTTTAATGCAATAATGTTGTGTTTTTCACTATTCATCAAAAATTGAAAGTTTTCAGCAAAATACTAAAAATTCACCCTTAGATAATTTTGATATTCCAAATTAAAAAATGAAGTCCATTTTGAAAAAAAAAATTATAAAATTTTAAAAAGTTCATATTACTTTTCATAGCGTCTAGTTTGACAGGTCGTAGTGTCTTAGAATCTCGAAGCTGCGTACACTGCAAGCTATTGAATTATTCAAAGGGAAACGTACCATGGAAGCTAGGGGTGTTAAATTTAATGTAATGAAGATGTAATGATACATAGGTATATTAAAATTCCAGTATAATATCATATATAATTTCATTAACTCCATCTTTTATTTATTCCACGTCAGGCATGAACAAGTCAAATCACTTTGAGGGGGCGGTAGGTCTTACATCCTCAAATGAAATTATTATATTTTCCCATTATGGAAACCATAATATAATGATATAATTGAAAAATAAAGAATTATTTAGTCCATACAAAAATATTATAAATCACATATAAATATAGTGCCATCATAATGGCCACTATGAGTGGCGGTAGGAGATAATTGAACAATCATCGTTTCGTGAGGCCGTAGTTCGTAATCCAAAAATTAGTATGTTTGTATACATTAGATGAAGGTGTGTGTAATTTTAGTTCTAAAAATTCTAATAACAAAATCCTAGTATATTTATTATATTTTTTTTATAATGGAATGGAATAAAAGGATTTTAGAGGGTTGGAGAAGGAAAATAAAAGAAAAGAAATTGAGAGACGACGTTACCTTTAAATCCGGTAATTCTATTTGGTTTAATCCAAAAGGTTCTATTGAATTTATTTCTTCTAAGGGAAATTATTATCAGATAAAGATATGGTTTTTGGATTTTTCTTGGAGTAGTGTTTGGATGAGACAAGGAGCATGAGAGGTGTGATTAATGGGTTAGGGGTGGTGGCCTTTCATATGAGAGAGGAGCGGCTCTTTAGTTTAGATTGAATGTATTATTTTATTATAAAAATATTTTCGGTTTCAAAAGGTCCAAAACATATTTAATTCATATATAAGAGACATATTCATATAAATAAAATCATCCAATACAAATTAGAAAGGGTTCAGTTATTTTTTAATATTTATCTTTTTTGTTTAACCCTTTGTTAATTTCTTTAACTTTGACCATGTCCATTTATATATTCATAAAATATAGTTAAAATATTTACTATAAAACGTTATGAGTCCCAAAATGGATCATTTATGACATTATCTAAGTCATTTGGATGAATATTAGAGTTTTTGTTTTATTTTATCATTTAATAACATCTAATGTGTTTTAAAAACTTATTTATGTCAATTTATATATTATTTATATCAAGACTTTTAAAATACTTACAACAACCTGATTCTTTCAAAAAACCTTCATTAATTAAAATTTAACAAGTCATTACTATACGTAAAATTCATGTATGTCATAAAAAGTTTAAAAATAAATTTATTTTTATATTTATAATATCATTTATTTTAATCTTTTATTAATGAAGCAATTACTACATCACCATTATGTCATAATCAAATTTATTTATTTAATGTATAAAAAATAGAAATAAAATACCATGATGTAGGAAATATCTTTATCTTTATAATTAATATTTTTAGTCAAATAGATCACTTATATTACCCCATATAATTTTTTACTATAAAATATAGGTTTATATTACCTTTGTATTTACATTAAATTAATAAATATAAAGTGTCATCGTCACTCCCAAGTGGCTCCATGGGGTCCTAGAATGGAAACAAGTATTCCCTTGGAAAGAAATATCTCATCCAATAGGCTTAGTATAAGTGTAATGGTAATTTAATATTATTACAGTATTATTTTTCACCCATATTTACCAGATTTGTTCTTTGACCATGATAAATAAAATATATACTCATGTAAATATTCACAATGTATAAAAATAAAAGATACATATTTAAAAAATTTGGATCATCTGATTCCAAATATGGTGTCCATTTTTTCAAATTCAAAACCATGAAGTTGCAGAAATTAATTTGAAATTAATTCCCGTTGTCAAAACAAAAAAGTGTGTTTTATGAAATAATAACTTCCAAAAGACTGGCACTTGATCATGATCAGTTAAAAAGTGAAATTACTTAAAATGGTCAACAATGGATTAAATAGTAATAAAATACTCCAATTAAATTTTAAAACCAACAAAAATAATCATATAACTACATTAATAAATTAGATTAATAGGATATTTTAAATTTAAATACAATAATATGCATTATTCATGAAAATGATCTTTATCAGAAAAATACCAAAAATTTACCCAAAGTAAAAAAAATGATATCCCACATATAAATAATAAGTTCATTTTGTCAAATGTATCATTTCAAAGTTACAAAAACATTATCTAAAAGGGTTTCTCCATCAAAAGGTGGTAGAACAACCTTTTACAAATATTAGAGTATTTAGGCTTAAAAATGGATTAATTATCACTTTAAACATAAAAATTTTATTTGATAAATTTTAAAAAAAATTACAAACATGTGTAATCATGTTTTAGTTAGTTCTATTCATTTCCACCAATACAATGGCTCGGTGTTAACTATCACTTAAAATAACATTATATTGTTATTTCTCAATATGACTCAGACTTGGGTGAAACATGTGATTTCAGAGAAACCCATTATTGTGGGTTGAGTGTTCCATCAAAAATAGCATCCCCTTTAAAGTAAAATTAATATTTCATTTAGTAATATTAATTAAAATGAAAATTTCATATTCTTTATTTACCTGGGATGTTACACACATAATAATAGCTTTCTTTAAAACTATGTGTGGTAGTTGACCACAAAGACATGATGTTTTATATCTATTCATTTCCAAATTCAATGATATTACCTAATGTTACCAATAATTATTATGATAATGATCACACAGGTATGTTATGGTGGTGATGATTATGTTCACCCATGTTATATTGATTCATGTACTTATATATCCTCTTATTGGGGTTTTATCTCATGCCTTATTTTTACATATATCCTCAAGTTAATACTTGAACTATGGAGAAAACTAGGGATATTTTGAATCTCGATAATAAATAATTAAATAAATATTTATATTTTGTTATGTATATGTTATGTTAAGTAATAATTTTCCCAACACATTAATCCTTTGAATCCTGGTTTTTTAGAACTCTTATATATTCTATATTTAAAATGATTTAATATTGATTTATGAAAATCAAGTTTACTATAGTTGATAAAGATAACAGTTTAGTTAATTTGTGAATTATTATTAGGGATCCTTAGTGAGAACCCTCAATGTGATACAAAGTATAGGTAAGCATGAAATAATTGTTTTTTGAAAAATTCTAAACATAGGGATCCCACAATATATAACTTTTGTGTTAATTTCATACATTAATAATTGATTCATGTTTTGTTGGATTATGTTTTGTTCTAAACATTTCTATTTTAGAAAATGGTGGGAAACAGGAGAATCCTGACCAAGAACATGTGCGAGGGGAAATGCTTTGATTTCCCAAACAACATCTGCAATTCCTTGGGAGGTGGAGAAAAAATATTCATGGTGATGATTACCATGACATATTAGACCATGAAAAATAACCTAAATAATTTGGAACATACTCATTATTTTATGTAGCAGAAACTAGCTATCGAGTCTTTTGGGAAGCAACAAACACTGAAATTTAATGTATCTTCGGATCCACTAGTTGTTGAAATGTGGTTCAACTTGATGGAGAAGTTATTTTCTATGATCCACTATTTTGAGAAGTAGAAGGTAAAATTTGAAGTTTATTATCTAGATAGAGAGGAATATCAGTGGTGAGAAATTTTTTTAAAACATTATGTCAAAGGATGAAATAGAATATATGGAGTTAGATGACATTTAAATAATGTTTCTTAAAAAGTATTTCCCATGGACTCCTTGAACAAAAGTGGAGAGAGAATTCAAAATTCTAAAGAAAAAGAATAATGAATTTATCATGGCCTACAAAGAATATTTTTCAAGGCTTAAAAGGTACACTTTAGGATTCATTATCATCAATTATAGAAAAATTGAATGATTTTATAGTGGTTTAAAAATACTCTTTTGAAAGGCTCTAGAAATTTATGACTATGGGAGTTATGAATAAATTGGCCAATGTGATCTCAAAGTGGAGATGTAGTTTGGATAATGATCCAATTGATATGATTATGTGAAAATAAATATGTATTATCATGATGAGGGATCAAATGAGAAAGGTTCAAAGAAATATCTACAACTCACACGTCCAAAATGTTGGAAGAATATTCATAGTAACTGTCAGAAAGGGGTTTTTAAATGCTATATGTAGGCGAGAGAAGGCCACTAAGATCATTAATTACTAATATAAATAATGAATTTGGCAGATATGATCACGTAAAAGAGAGCACCACACATGGTTCAATGCTTTAACTATAGGGAACTAGGGGACTATGCATGCCAGTGCACTAAACTTCAACTCCATGAGGGAAATCAACATCAGGAGCCAGCAATGAAAAAAGAGAAAGGTAAATCTTTTTCCATCACTACTACTAAGGTAAAGCCCAAGAATTATGTGGTGATAGGAACGCTATTTATTCATTCATGAAAAGTAAATGTACTATTTTATTCTAGTTCTATGCATTCATTCATATCTTCCAATTATTGTAAAATTATTCAAAACCCACCATAAAATTTAGATGTTGAGTTATCATTGAGAATATAAAATGGTGTAATTATTGAGTCCAATGTATATAAATACTACTTGTTTAATATTGGGGGAATGATCCTCTGATAGAATATTATTTTATATCCTTTGGTACAATTTGAGGGTTAATTGGGTCTGCATTGGATATTTTATTAAAAATCCAATATCAAATGTCAGGAATGGGAGATCAATATGAATATCCTAAGGTATCCTCCTATTATATACAAGAGTAAGGATGAGGATGAATCTCCTTTAAAATCAACATATAAAGTGAGGAAATTATTTCCTTTTAAAAAATTATATATAGATCATATTATTGAGAGACATGAGGGAATCAATCTTGAATACGTGACCATTGTGAGGGGATACACAATGTGATCCCTAAATAATTACAATTACATTTTCCTGAACTGGAGGTTGAGTTATTAGTTGAACTAATTCTTGAATCTCTACCTATATCCAAGACCCCTTGTATAATGGAAACCATATATTTAGAGGAACCAAAGAAGCAGTTACAATATAATATAGAAAATGGATTTATACACTTGAGTGATTCACCATGTGGTGTATAGGTCCTATTCATCAAGAATACGGATTTATCAATGAGCCTCTTCATTTATTATCATGATCTCAAAAAAATCAATATAAATAACAAGTATACCCATCCATATATATTTGAATAGTTTATTCAACTACATGGGCCCACGTTTTTCTCTACGATGGACCTTTGGTTCGTATATCTCTAATTAATGGTGAAGAAGGAAGATATTACCAATACTTCCTTTCAAAATATGTTTGGAAACTATGAGTTCATAGTTATTCCTTTAAGACTCACTAACGACCCAAAAATATTTATAGACTTAATGAATAGTGGCATTAGATATTTTGTATAGATTTTTTATACTGTTTATAGATGATAATCTAATATACTCTAAGAATCAATAGGCGACATGAGTATAATTTAATTTTTCTAATAAATAATTTGTGATTAGAGAATATTTATAAGATGTATAGTAAATGTGAGTTCTAGATAGATGAAGTATCATTCTTATTGAATGTTATCACTAACAAAGGAATATCTATGTACCCTTCCAGAAAAATATAATTGAATAGTGGCCCAAGAAAACATCTATAATAGAGATTCATAGTATCTTTCGTCCGGATGGGTATTACTAGTGAGGAAAATTCATGAGAAAAACTAACCCATTCATGATTTGGAGTTTGTAGTTGTGATATTCACTTGTAAAATTTCGAAGAATTATCTCTATGTGGAGAAGTGTGAGAAATATAATAATCATAGTATCTTAAAATATATATTCAAATAGAGGGTTATTAACATGAACCATTGGATATGGATTGAGCTCACTAAGGATTATTACTTCTCAATCCACTACCATCCCAGAAAAGTGAATAAACTGGTATATTCTCTAAGTGGAAAGGATCCTAAAACATTACTAATGAAGGGAATTTAGAATAATCCAATATTCTTATATTTTAAAAGGATGTAAATGGTAATCATTAATGAGGGAACGTCACCAATCCCTTATCACATGATTTATCAGCCATCTGTTACGTAGAAAATAAAAGATTCTCAAATAAATGATGTAAAAATTTATAAGAAGATGTAAGCAATAATAAATGTTAAATTATATGAGAATAAAATTGTTGAGGGAGTAAATATATGATTTGGGACATGTTTATATGTACCATCTAGTCAATAGATAAAGAAGGATCATCTGAATGATGTACATTGGTCAAACTTCTCTATTCACCAAGTGAGAATAAAGATATCTCTAGATCTCTGAGAGAACTATTTGTTATACAATATAACGAAGGTGATCATTGAGTATTCATCAATGATCCTAGTATGTTTGTATGTGAAGCTGAAAGAAAATATCTATGTGGATGATGAAACCATTACCTATACCATCTTGGAAATTAGAAAAAATCACCATGAACTTTGTTACTAGATTTTAACATACATCCAAAGGAAACAATTATTTATGGGTTTTTTAAATCGTCATACAATGAAAGAAACAATTATTTTAATTATTTATAACATCCCACAAGATCAAAATTCATATATATATATATACATTAGAGAAGTGCTAAGGTTGCATGGAGTACCACTATCTATTGTATCGGATCGGGATCTGAGATTCCTCTCAATGTTTTGGAAATGAATCCAACATTATCTAAACACCATGAAGAACTTTAGTACCTCTTATCATCCTCAAACATATTTCTAATATTATAAGTCTATTCAAACACTATAATACTTGTTGATGGTATGTTCTATAGATTTTAAATTAGGAAGAGACTGATATCTTCCTTTAGCTGAGTTCTCTAACAATAACTGATTCCACTCGAGCATCCAAATACCCATATAAAGCCCTTTATGAGAAAAGAAGTGCATAACTAGAATGTTCTGACGAATGCAGTGAATTTAAACATCTAGTACCTAAATTAGTCAATAAAATGTTGAAAAAGTTGAAAAACATTCATCAACAAGTCATGGAAACCTAATGCCAAAAAACATTTTTGAATAAAATCATCAATGAGACCTAGAGTTTAAGGATTTAGACATGATATTCCTCCACATATCTCCATTGAATAAGATCATTAGATTTAGGAAGAAATGTCTGTTATGTGCCAGGTACATGGACCCCTTTGATATTTTAGATCGTTTAAGAGATGTGGCATTTTGACTAGCGCTTCAATCAACCATGTCTCAAGAACATTATGAATTCCATGAATCATTTCTTAGGAAGTACATAACATATCCCCCACATGTGATGAATTCAGAGATGGTATAGTTGGAAATTGATCATTTATGTGAGGAACAAGCAATGATGATCTTGGATCATAAAGAAACATTTCATTGAAACAAGCCTATTGACCTGGTCAAAGTATTATTGAAGAACCATAAGTACGAATAAGTAACATGGGAACCGGAGGAAATGATGAAGGAGAAGTACCATCACTTTGTTTCACTATATTATGTAAAACTATATTTTTATGGTAATATTTCAAAAGGGGGGAAGAATGTAATGGCAAAAAAAATTATCAAGGGAAATTTTTAGGTTTTAATTATTTCATATAGTATAAACCACATAAAATAACTTTGAGAACACAATACAAATATTATAAATAATTAAATAATTATATAAAAGGTATTTCTATAAATTAATGATCCTATCTGATGGAATAATAACCCGACCCTTAGAATAGTAACATAACCCTTAAAAATAGAAATTCAACCTACAGAATAGAAACTTCATATATGAATTTATTATTAAAATTTTAGGAATATTATAAATGATAATATGATATCATTATATCATAGTATAAGTAAATAATTATTTTAAATTTTTTTATTGAAATTATGGAATTTTATAAACCATAAATTTATAGATAGAAATTTATGATTAATATATTTGATTAAAAGAGAATTGATTTTCATAAAATATATTCCTAAATTGACAATTTTTTGTTATTATTATAATATTTTTTTTTGTGAGTACAAAGTAAATTTTTCAAATTATTTTAATATTAGTTATAATTTCGAAATCCGTATTTCCATGTTAATGATGATTTTAATTAAAAATTATATTTCTCCTAACTATAAAATAATTATAATAAAATGGATTTTATTTTTTAATTCTACATGTTGAAAAATGTTTTGGCTTATTTATTGGGGTTTTTATTAAAAACATGATCTTTTTTGTGAATGGTAAAATACGATAATTTATAATAAAACCTAAATATATGAATAATTGATTTATAGATTAGGAATCAAAAATATATGCCTAAAATGTCTAACGATAATTAATCATTTTATGATATTTAGTGATAATTATAAAATTATTCATAGTATTGATAAAAAATAAAAAACTAATTAATGAAATAATGAGAAAACACCCTTCTCCTCCCTTATAAATTCCAACCCTCACAACCTCTTCTAATTATACATTACAAGATTAGATCATATGAAAATTTCTACACAATCCACTTACACGGTGCATCCCACACATTTATGAGCCTTTGGTCTCAAGAAAATACCAAAACCATTTCCCAAAGGAGGTTCTCAAGGACAACGATTCAATATTTAAAATCTTATTTATTTTTCTTTTAATTTCTTTTAAATTTAATTTCATTAATTATCCTATCATAAACTCCAGGTTTTATAGTGGAATGAGAACACAAGTATCTTTTATATACTATATTATTATTATGTTAATGAAAAAATGAATCTCCAAATCTATTTCCATTTTTTCTAGTCTAAAAATGAAAATATCATCAATGGTTTGATGATTTATTGCTATAATAGACATTTAATTTCTATTTTTCACTAATTCCCTCGTAGATAATAGTAAAATAATAATTATTTTCAAATAGGATTTTATTAAACATATTATATTTACAGAAATGTTTTTATTCAATTTATGAACAACATATTAAATAAAATTATATGAGTTTGTTATGGTTGTATAATCTTCAAAATAAATTAAATTATTTCCATTTACATTTTCTCTAATAATTCATCCTCATACCATATAACCTAATATAAAATAAGTCTAATTAAACTCATGGTTTTTCATTAATATCTTATAATATCAATTTTTTAAAACAATACCATTTTTACATGAACATCCATACTCATTTACAAGAAAACCAATCATGAGATCCAAGAAAAGAAACACTCCCTAATGATGAACATAAAGACTATAAGTCAAGGAAAATAAATTAAATGACCTTAATAATATATTTATTAAAAAATAAAAAATAAAATTTCTTTTAAATTTTAATTATTTAATTTAATTTGATCATACATGATATTAAAGTGATGAAATAATTCATACTTAATAAAGGGGATTCCCGAACCAAACTCTATTTCTTTGGGTTTTCCCAATTTCACTCCATTTTCAATATGGATGTTCCATTAAATTTCATTAAATATTTTTTTATCCTTAAAATTTCTTTAGGGTAAATATATGTTTCCAATATTATTATTTTGACAAATTTAATTATTTTTACAAAATAAATATTCTTTATAAAATCACACATTTTATATCTCATGATATCATTTTTCCCTCACTCAAGATTTACAACTGTTATACCCATTATGGAATTCCCTATTTCTTTTTGGAAACACAATATTTATTAATTAACTTATTATTTATCAATTGAAACCCATTAATTTACATGGGTTATTTTATATAAAAGATTGGTTATAGTTCTAGGTAGATGCATGACAATATAAATGATAAGACATGAAGGGTGTGCCTAGAATTATATAGCGCATGAAAATGATATTATGTGACGGGTGCACCAAGAAAAATATATAACTCCAATTTATTAGGTAATGTGATGTATCTCATGAGATAATTTTAAATATGCATGAACATGATTCTTTTTTTTATCACAATAATGTCTGTTTGTTGACAACAAAGGCATGATATTTCATTTTTATGCAATACCACATTCCATGCCTTTCACTAATGTTTCATCTCATGATTATTATGATGATCCCATTATTATGTTATTATGATAATGATTATTCTTATCCATGTGATAGAAAATCATGTACTTATCTATCCTCTTACTGGTCAATTATCTTACACCTTATTTTGATTTATATCCTTATGTAAATACTTGTTCTGTGGAGAACACGAGGGCCATCAAAAAGCTATATAATAATGAATGAAATAATTTTTATGTTTTATTATGTTAAAAGTATGCGTGGTCCTAATTTACCCAAGACACTAAACCATATAATCCTATTTTTTTTAATCTTTTATGTTCTATATATTTAAAATTATGTTATTGTAATGTATGAAAACGTAGGGTCTCTATATGACCAACTTATCAATCTTCTTGAATTTTTCTCTCAATTATAAAGGGAACATGTTGGAGAAACCAAGTGTTATGAAATATTTTTTCAACTATTTGGTGTAGTGTAACTTCTTCTATTAGAAAAAATAATTATTTTGAGCATTACCATCTTGATAACTTTGGTTTGATAATTCATGGTTGTGGGTCATCTTTTCTAGGTGGTGACAAGGTACACTATTTATAGTGTATAATACCTATCCCAAAGTGATATTAGTGTTCTCAAACATTATAAGAGTGTATCAACTACTGTAATTTTGGATTCCAAAATAGGATCTATGAGGGATCTTGGTATTCAAGTGGTGATGGAATATCGTGGAAGGAACTAGAGTCTAGGGGGACTTGACTATCCCTCATCAGTCAGGATTTTAGAGTTCCATTGATTACTAAGGATAAGTACGGGTGAATGGTTAACCAATATAGGAATGTTAATATCTTATGGAGTTTGAAAATAAAGGTAGTATTCTTAGATCCTAGTGTATAAGGGTGATTCGGATCCATTCCATCTGTCCTACTTCTCATTGTCTAGATACAAGACCATTCACTATGAGAGTTATTATTACTGTGTCATATAATATTTTATTACTTTTTTTTATATAAGAGAGTCATATTCATACATATACTAAGTTTCCCAAAAAATATGGGGTTGAATATGGAATGTTTTTACGGGTCTGTGATCATTGACACACCACTAGAAGTGTGACAAGATGTTATTATACATAGTAAGTAGTGTTCTATGTAGCTACAATTTATTTTGGGAACTATTATTTCTAGTATGGTATAATTTGATTTGGTTCAAAGAATTTATTAGAATTTTCTACAGTAGGATCATATAAACTATTATGATTAGAAAATTTCATTTTTATCAATAGAGGTGCTGGATTTATTAATCCTTGTTAAGTAATCATATGGATTTTCTTGTGATCCCAACTCAATAAAGAGTGTATATTTTCTTATCCCATGTATAAGTCCTTGTTCTAGATGATAAAGATTTGTATGAGAGTACCTTTCCTCTAGTAGTAGAACTTTATCATGGTGCCTTTCCTAATGTCTTCTTCTTCATACCACGATATTGGGAGATTGAGTTAATTATCGAGTTCGTGTAAGGAGATGATCCTATTTCTACCCCTAGTCATAGAATGAAACTAGAAGAGATTCAATAGTTGAAATTTGTAATGACACAATGCCAGTTTCCCAAATTTGGTGCCTTACATTAATAAATTGGGATAATTAAATGAAATTTTTATCCAGAAGCAATGGATTGTTTATTATTTTTGGAATACAAGATAAAAAATAAGTTCTATAATAAATCATGATATGAAATAGAAAATATCTATTCCATTGAAAAATTCTATGACTCGTAGTTTCTCTCTACAAGTCATTCATAATATTTAAGTTCACCACCATGAAAAAAATAAAACATAATAAATGGGTGAACTCATATTCTCAAAAATGTTATGTAATATAGTGGAATCCATCATAAAAATAAACACTAAGAATGGTGAATAACTAAATACACATACCTTTAAAAATATACATTATCATAATATGTTTTAAATGAAAGATGATTAAATAAGGCCATATAAATGATCATTATATAATGAATCATATCAAATGATATTCTACTAGTAGAATAATAACATGGTTTATAAATTATTAATACCTTAATAAGGGAATGAATAAATCCATACATCTGAAACATATTGTCATGGACTCGACCAAGACATAAAAAATTTATAGGGTAATGCCTCGACCAGAACCCAATTATGTTTTTTCTATTAATACATATTGATGCATCAAGGGGCTATATTAGGTCTACCAATCACATTATATGTCAAATTAATTCTTTATATTATATGAGATAAATATAAACTAAATGAACACATGAAATAACATTCCATAATCAGTACGCAACAACACTAACAATTATGATTAGTATGTGGAATAGTATCAAGATAACACATCCATAGTCAAACTGATCATAAAAAAATTAATAAAAAATTATAGATAAAAAAGTAATATTTTTACCTTATTAAGACATAAAATTCAATAGTGGTGTTGAAGTAGACAAAAATACTCTAAAAAATCATCAAGGAATGTTTGAGAGAAATACAATTTCACATTGAAAAGAAGAGTTATTTTGAAAAAAAAATTCACAAAACCAAAATAAAACTATGGTAACTTTTACATGATTTATTGAGAGGTTTTAGAAAAATAATTGTGTCTTAGAACATATTATACAGGGCACTTGAAAATATGTATCTATTTGAGATGTTCCCTGGAATCAGGATTGTTTAACGGGAAGAATTGATAAAGATCTATATAAAAAATTTAACTCCGAATAAAAAATGATTATTATTATAACAAATATATATAAAATATAAATAAATTATGAGGATTAAATTATAATAATTAATTATTTAATTTGGGTAAATATATACAAAGAGTAACCAGAAATAAAATGGTTGTTCAGGTAGGGAAACATTACCTTATGCCTGAATGAGTACAACACTTGACATTAAAATCTTGGACATTCAAATTAAATCAATAAATAAATTAATTCAAAACCTTATATAAATTTATTTTATTTATTATTATTTTAATATATTCATTTATGACCTTTTGTATGAGTTATAAGATATAATTTTATCACTCTAGAGTGATAGAGTCCTCAATTTTCATGATATGTATACATCTATATGAGTGTGGAACTTCATGTGGAATTGGTATAATTATACAGAATTGAATTTATATGATAATATCTATCATCTATAAGATTAAATGATTATAAAATTTATTTATTTTTATGTTATAAGGATGGGTAATCAGATATAACATTAGTGATAATCATTTATATTATTTAGGCGATATTTTGTTTATTACGAACTAGTTTTGTCATTTGAATTTGCATTATATATTATAGATTATTAACATTAAATAAGACATAATATATGTTTAATAATCTTCTTCCAAAATAAAAATTGTTCCATGACAAGACAAAAATGTTAATTGAAGAGAGAAGGTAGGTTGTCCAGGAAGGTTGAAAACCAACACATCCCTTACGATGATTTCATTTTTAAAATAAAAGGGTGGGAGATAGTTTTTTGAGAAAGGGCATTCCATTAACATGATATACTTATAGTATATATATTATACTAGAGTTATAATTATAATTTTTATATCAGAGGTGGGGAGAATATAAGATAAGAAAATAACCATAAAATGAAATGAAAAAAGGAAGATGATTTACCTATTGAAATGTCACCCTTGAGAACCTATTTAAGGGAACATGTTTTGGTATTTTAGAAATATCAGGAGCTCCATTACGCAAGGAGATACTAGAGAAGAGTATTTTTTCAGAACATTGAAATTATTCAAGGATTATATAAGTGAAGAGAAGAGGGGGTGAGTGATGGTTTTTATAGTTTATGAGAGGGTTGGGTTCAAAGCATCTTATTAATTATTCAATTATTTTTCTCATAACAAAAAATAATGTTTATTATTTTGACCAAAATAGTAATTATTTTAGAAAATTTCTAACCAAGTGTTAATACATCATCCATACATCACCTATGACTCAATAAATCATGTATTTAGAAATTATTATTAATTATCATATTTTACTATTCACTAAAAATTCAAGTGTTTTAGAAAATTAGAAAAAATTAAACATACCATTTTTAGATATGTAGAATTAAAAAATGGAGTAAACATTATCAAAATAATTTATTTATTATAAAAAATAAATGTTTTCAATTAAATTATTTTTTACTTGAAAAATGGAGAATTTAATTTTGAAACTGATATATCAAAACATTCATAAATTAACCAATGTATCATTAATTTATCCTAAAATCATAGGTCTAGAAAATATTTATTTAATAATAAATTATATGAAATTTTATTTTATTTTAAATTAAAATATTATTTTAATATTGTGAGTAAATATTTATTACTCCCCAAAATACCCACAGCTAATTATTGAATTTTTAAATAATAACTATCATTTTTAAGGTTCTTAAATTTTATTTAAACCTAATTGGATGAGGATAATATTCATAAGTGACATATTAATATTCATAAGGGTTTTTTTTACTGTTCAAAAAAAATGTATGTCTATCCTATCAGACTCTAAATATCATAAGAATCACAACCGTGTATGTTTGTTTTTTGAAATTCAAAACACAGTGGACGAAAAATTATGTTTAAAAATTAGGTTAAAATAATAATATGTAATTTAATAGAGACTCATTATTCTATGATAAACATTATATATTGATCTTAATTGTAAAACATTGGGATGTAACATTCATCCCCCCTTAAAAAATTTAATCATCTAAATTTCTTAAATGTTACCTCATTAAAATATTTGGTAAGGTCTTCATCATAAGTTCCCCATTCCCCCACAATGCCTCTTAAATTATAAGATTTTTTCTAAGTACCTTTACCAGCCGAGTCATCCAATTCCTTAACACCAATTCTTTAGTGTCCATAATATGGAAATTCTCTTCACAATATGATAATTTGGGTACCAATTCTATACCCTCATTAGTGGGTGCATGTTTTGGGTCTTCAATGTAATTTCTCGTCAATGAGACGTGGAACACATTGTGTAACTTATAAAGTCTTGGCATCATTACCAAATGTTATGACACAACTACAATTCTTTCCAGAACCGTAAACGGTCAAATGTACAAGGGGCTCAGTTTCCCTTCCATCCCAAATCTTATAACACTATTCCATGGAGATTCTTTCTAGAAAACATGATCTCCCACATGAAATTAAAAATCCTTCCTTAGATTATCAAATTAGCTATGTTTCCTTCCTTGAACTGCTTTGATTTGGGATTGAATAGTTTTGAACTTTGCTGTCATTTCCTACACATGTCTCGACCCTTCCCCAGGGCTCGTACCATGACTCCCCGGAGACCTCCTCTTAAAGGCCAGTGGTTGGAGACTAGCGCCAAATGAATCCATCTGTACGTGCGAGGTATTTTCTGAAGTACCGTTACACACACACATAAAACCACTTCCCATGAAAACTATAAAATAGAACACACATCTTACCAAATTATGACTGAGTGTGAAGGTACAACTAAAATATAATGGGCTAGAATAAAAACCCAAAAAAATACAACTACAAAAAGAGAATGTAGATGATTTATAAAAGATGTTTTCTGAAAACCCCACATGATGGCTAAGTATATTGTAGATACTGGAAGTCGTAGAAGAAAGTCCTCCATGCCTAATCTCACTGGGCACTGCCGGGTTCTATTCCACTATGTCCTCCTCCAAGTCATTAGTCATCTGCAAAAAATACAACATGTGCGGGCGAAGCCTATGCATGGGTAAGTAACAAAATAATCATTTGGGACCCCAAACCAACAAGAAAATACCACAAATAAATCCATAATAATACCATGAAACATGAAAATGTTGATCGATCACGAACGAAGATAGCTCACACCATGTATAATCTAGAGTTGGAAAGTAATTCCATCTTCCATATCGCTGAACACATTAGGATATTGGAGTACTCCTCCCCAATAAGTATCACGGGTATACTGGGTCACACAAAACTGATCCCCACTATGGGCCTTCCAACTCACACTATGTCGCATAACCTTAACCTTGGATTAATGTGGTACGCATCCTTGATGAGTACCATGGGCATGATTGGTCACACGGATACACACACAACCATGGGCATGATGGGTCACACAGAGACCCCACCCTCTTCAGCCATCATACTGCGGTACTACTCCCCGTCAAGTACCATTGGTATGTTAGGTCACATAGAATCTCCCCCTACTGTAGGCCTTTTGGGTAACCTCGAACCTATTACTACTGAGCCATCACAACTGATCCACATAGGGTCAGTTGTGAGTAGTCTTCAGGTCTCAGTCAACTGTATGATATCCTCACATAGTGTGCATGATTTTTTGCGAACCTCTCCTAATTCCATTATTTATATATCATCTTCCATTAAATCCGCATTAGATTATTCTAAAATATCCTCCTTGTCACGAGGGTTCTAACCATACCAATAATTCATCAATTGGACAACTAGTTTAAAATATATTGGGGTTTTTCTAAAAGGGGTCTGATTGGGTTCGAGTACGATCCGACCCGATCAGACAGAACCAAATTGGGTTTGAACTAACACCAATCCTACCAAACCAAGACTATTGGTCACTGGCCCACTGGGGCGGCTTCCCAATGACAAGCCTACTCATAACTCACCGAGTCACGGTGGAAAGCCACATCCGATTACCCAGCCCCACAGGTCCTCTACATGGGAACCTCCTATGTCACAATCATTTTACTATGGCCTTCTCATGTTTTTTGTGCCTCTGACATGGCTAGGAGGCCATGTATGGCCACCGCCTAGACCTTCTTGGCCTGATCCGACTGATACATTTCATCAGGCATGCATTCATGGTGCGCATTAACCAACCTGTGGCCACCGCTGCGGCCACCATCGACTGTTTTCGGTGCCGCCTCTAAGGATGGCGTGCAGGCGTCTCCTTCCACATACCACCAGGTCTACTCTAGTTGTCCATTCTTCACAACGCATGCACATATGGCCTCCGGTGGATTCTATCTTCCCAACGATTGCCTCAATTCCACTTTTTCACCATATCAAAGATTCAATGACAAATAATGCAAAAAAATAAGCAAGGCAGGGGTTCTCCATCCTTGTTCATGTTGTCCGACACCCTCTTCATTAGGGGCTTCGTAACATGGGAAACATGTTTGAAGTTCTATCACAATAAATCAATCCTGATACCAGAATCCCATTAAAGTAACCCACCTACAAGAACGAGCATTCCGTGAATCTTCCTGTTTTTGGATTGATCTGTGTTCATCATTTTTGAATGATGAATGGAAAAAATGAAATTATTACAAAAAAACCTACCTCATTGGAGTTCATATTTAAAGTGAACCATCTGGGGTGATTTATGTTATGTTGGTGTTCGACACTCTATGAACCCTTTCATTGATGTGTGTCGATGTCGCAGGTGATTCGCTGGCTTTCGTTGTTCATCAATGGAGAGAATTCTCAACATAGGTTCGTGAGAGAAATTCCACCCTTGGATCCTAATTTCTCAAATGTGTTAACCCATTAAAAGAAAACATCTCATAGTGCTTCTGTAACTCTACTTCATCACAATGTTACATTGTATCATTTATGAAATAGTGTATCTGTTATTTTAATATGTCTAGTCATCACCACCTTGCAGTGCTGCCGTTCCAGAACACAATAGTTGGGGGAAAAATAAAATATTTTTTTAGTTATTTTATTGTTTTTGAAATTTCTAAAAAATAACTATTCCAGTTGACCAATTTCCGGTCACTATTAGGTCCATTCTATGAAAACCCTGTATTTATGATTTCAACGGTTCCATAGTATTTTTGATCAGGGAAATAGTTTAAATGATTGAAAAAAACACTCAATGATTTATTTAATTGGACTAAAAAAATATCAAAATTCTATTCTGGGATCATCGGGCCTTATAATTATGTGTAGTTAGAGCATTTGGTCTTAAAAAAATCAAAATAATTTTTTAAAAAAATTACCTATAATTGCTGAGACATTACATTACCCCACATTTAGGGATTTACATCACCGTAAACCAAGAAAAAAATTAGTGGTACTGGGCCTAAATCTGTGCCTCCCACTCCTATGTGTTCTCTTAGAAATTCGTGTGCTTCCACTAAACGTGCAACAGTTGAGTCCACCATCCATGAAGGTCTCACTCCATTCAATCCCCTATCTCCACTTGGTACTCTGTAAACATCACCCAATCAAAAATTTACTTCTATCTTCAGTTTATGACATGTGATGGATTATACAAGTACCTCCATAGTTGCAACACATGAAAACCATTGTGCACACGGTGCATTTGGGGGGTAAGATCTTGGTGGTATGCTACTCGCCAACTCTGCTCAGAAATTTGAATGGTATGATGAACCTCAGATATAACTTCCCACCCCAACCAAATCTTTTCAACCCTTGTTGGTTGAGACCCTATGGAAAACATGGTCTTTCTCCTCAAACATCAAGGGAATGAATCTCCTATCAGCATAACATTTATATCTACTCTGTGCTGTCCTCATCTGCTCCTAGATTATTTTATCCTTTTCAATTGTAGTCGTACTAACATGGGACCTATGAGTTTTGACTCCCTTGGGTCTGTCTAGCATAGAGATGATCTAAATTAATTCCCATAAAAGGCCTCAAATGGTGCCCGACCAATGGTGGAGTTATAGATTTTGTTGTATGAAACCTCCACCAATGATAGGTGGTCCTACAAACAAAAGTCAAAATCAAAGATGCAAACATGAAACATGTACTTCAAGGTTTGTATGGTCTGCTCCGTCTAACCATCTGTCTGAGGGGTAAAGGTTGTGATCAAGTGTAGTTGATTCCTGAATTCCTCATGTAATTCCTTCCACATCCATGATGTAAATCAGGTGTCACAGTCTAAGATGATCATTAATGGAACCCAATGTAGTTGAACTGTCTCTTTGACATATAGGTGTCCCAAGCCCTCTACCGATCTAGACTTTTATATGGGTAGGAAGTTAGACAACTTAGTGACTCAGAAAATGATCTCCCTGATAGAATCATGGCCCTTGGATGTGTATGGTAATCCCATCCTGAAATCCATTGAGATTCCATACCACATACACTCTATTACCTCATGTGGTTGTGCCAAGAATACTGGAACCTGATGGTCATCCTTCACTTGCTAACAAGGGAAACATCATGAAACGAACTCTACCACCTCTTTATCCATCCCGGGACACTAGTACTAACGTAGGAGGTCCATGTACATATTTACCACACCAGGACGTACCACCAATGGTGATGTATGGAACTCCATCACCACCTCCCCATGCAACATCACTGGTACTATAGTACATCCTCTGAAAATGATGATGTGCTCCCTAGACATAGTAAACTCATCGGGAGCCTATCCTTAGGATAACTGAGAACGTTGGTCCTCATAGTCAACATCCACATGTTATGTATCTCAAAATCACTATAATAGTGGGGGAGTGATGGTCATTAACTAAAGGTATGATTCTTTATCATCATCCATGAAGCATTTCTACATCACAGCTAGCTGGCCCGCTGCCTCCCAAAACAGCTGCAAACCGGACCTTCTACTGAGTGTGTCTGACACCACGTTCCTCTTCCCATGAGTATAGAATAACTCAATGTCATATTCAAAGAGGAATTCAATCTATCACTCCTATTTCAAGATGAGAATCTTCAATGAGAATGTTTACATGAGACTCTTTTTGTCGAATTAGATGGTAAATCATTTACCCATAAAGTAGCATTTCTACATCATCAAAGAAAAAGACCACTCTTATTATCTCTAGGTCATGGGTCATGTAGTTTGTTTATACTTCCTGGAATTCCATGAGATGTAGGAATTAACCTCTCACTGCAACATCAGGACACAACATAGTGTGTTCCCTTAATAATCACAAAAAACTACCTACTCAAAACCCTTCTCTAGGAGTCTCAAGATAGGGGCACTCACCAGTCTCTACCACAACTCATGGAAACTCTACATGCACTTTTTGAAAAACGGAAGGGTTTTCCCTTCCATGGAAAAAATAATATTGGTGCTGCTACTCTTGAAAATTTGGTCATTAACATCAGGTAGCATCTGGCCAACCCCACGAAACTCTCCACCTCAGTCACACTCTTGGGTAGCTCCCATGAAAGAAATGCATTTATCTTCGTTGGATCCACTATAAATCCAACCTCCAATGAAACATGTCCTAGAATGTGGACCTCTTGAATCCATAAATATCACTTCTAGATATTTCCATAAAGTAGGTGATCTTAGAGTGTATCTTGGACTATCTACAGGTGTGTAGGGTGTTACTCTTCTGACACCGAGTACACCAAGATGTCATCATTGAAGAAAACCATTATATGATCATGGTGAGGCTGTAAGATCTTTTTCATGAGTCCCATGAACACTGATAGGGAATTTGATACACCAAAGGGAATTACTAAAAACTCATAGGGGCCATACTGACATATATAGTCCATCTTCGGTACATCCTCATCCTGTACCTGAAGCTGATGATAACATGATCTGGGGAATGTCTTCGATAACCACCACTCTCTCTTCAGCTGATTGAAGAGGTCATCAATTCTTGGCAGTAAAAAATCTTTCTTCACAGTCACCTGGTTTTGGTGCCCTAGGTCCACGAATATCCTGAAGCTCCTGTATGCCTTCTTGGGAAACAATATTAGGGCTACCCATTGTGTAACCCTAGGCCGCATGAAACCATTCTCCTCCAAGTCCTCCAACTATACCCTCAATTCAAAAATCTCCATGGTGTTCATCTGTTATTCTGTTGTGGATATTGGTGTCTTCCTATGGTACATGTCGATGCCAAATTTGTCCTCCCTGCGATTAGGTGGTCTCAGCACATCCTCAGGAATGAAATCCTCACACTCGTCCACCATTATAAGAAATCTTGGATTCCTCTCATCCACCACACCAAGGGTGATTCATTCTAATAGTAATTCGATCGGCTGAACCCTCCTCAATGAATGGTTGTCCTATGATAAATGAGTTCCCTTCTCATCGGGTATGGAAAACCTTGTCTCATCCTCACAGACACACCACACCTTACGCCTAAGGTACTCAATATGAGCATGAACTATGGTAACCTATCCATGCCCAAGAGGACATCATAAGGCCTCGACACTACTACTAGAAGATCCAATCTAAAGATCTCACCTCCAATAATAAGATCACACTACCATCACAAGTGTGTAATCATATAATCCTCTCCCAATGAAGACCTTAATTGTAAGGATCGATCCATCAACTAAACCAGAATCTTCGAGATCTGAAAGATATCCATGGAAAAGAAATGAATGACTGGAACCTGTGTCTATAATAATTGTAGCTATGGTAGAGAAGACATATATCATACCTATAACCATCTCTAGACAACCATGTTCATAGGCCTTCACTTCCTGAAGCTGAGCTCTCCCATGTACAACTACTAACTGAGGTCATGGTAGGCCACAAGGGGGTGGTGGAGGTAGTACCTCAAACCATCACCCACTGTATGCTAGTTAGACGAATCCCATGCCACGTATTATGCCCTACATTCCTCCTTTCCTGAGCCACTACCTCTGACCAAGTGGTCTCTCAACCAACTGCTGATAATATGTGTGGTGAATCAGGATGTCTCAAGCCTTGTGTCCCTGCCACCACACATGAAGCACAATCTGTCTCCCTACTGACTCCCCAAACTCTAGGAGCCCTATACTACTAACCCTGAGTCTTTGTGTCATCCCATGAAATATATGTCCCACCTGGGACCTAATATCTTGATGCATGCTACTCATTACTGAAGACTCTTCTGTCTATCGGAATGTGGTAGGTCCAACCGTCGACGCCTTCTCTATGTGGAATCTCTCTTGCAGTAGATAACATTATAACACTCTATCCAATGTGGGGATGTTGAGATAAATCATCAACTACATGATATCCCATCTGATTACTTGCTCAAATGGATATACCATAAAGAAAGGGTCACATACAATATCCATACAATAGAAGGAGAGGTCTGCAAACCTCGCAGAGTTATCACCCACAAACATGATGCCCTACTGTAGAAGAAGAATCTCTTATATGCGCATTGAGTACAATGTCACATGGAATTACTCCTCCCAGAAATACCTCTCGAAGTCAGCCTAAGAGAGGGTTTCCTTAACATGTGTCTAGATCTTCAAACACCACCATCTCCCAATTGATCCTAGAAGAAGGCTTGTGTCTAATATCACCATCTAGTCAAATGGTGTCCTCACTAAGAGGAAGACCCATGTCACCACCTCCATCCAGTCCTTAGCAGCATGAGGGTCATTCCCTCCCATAAACATGGGAGCTCTCTATATCTAGACCACATGAAATATACTGATCCTGCATGAATCCTCTACATTTAATTCTTGTAGTAACTTCTGACCAAATGGAGGTGGCAACATTACTGCACCACCTGGTGGGTCCATCGTTTCAACTGGTCCCTGATCCAATGCCTTATCAGTAGGTGGGTTGTCCATACAGTCACACATCAGAATCCTATCATGATGTCTGTGTGGAGGAAACCTGTTCTAGATATATAAGTACCATAATAAATAGATTATACGTGGAGAGATGACACTAATTTAAGAAGAAAACAAGGAAACTACCAATTCCTATATAATGCATGCAACTAGTGTTTTTTATGAATAGAGTCAAAAAGCAGAATTCATGTTCCTGGTGTATGGATAGGCCCAAATTTGCACCATCACATGACTCCCTGAATCTGAATGTCGAACTTGAAATATTTAACACTGATTCCCAAACACATAAAAATAGACTCCCAGAATTTGATGTAGAACTGACCACCTTTTATAACACATGGCCATGAACTGCCCCCCTGGGCCCATGTTGTGGCTCCCCTAAGCTAGCCTTTTAAAGTCTAGGGGTTGGAAACTAGTAGTGAAGGTGTCAACTAGAATGTGGGGAATTTTCCTGAGTACCTATACACATGCACATACAACCATGTCCCAAGAAAATTGGAAATAAGAACATTCATGCTTCTAAACATCAACTGAGTGTGAATGTAAAACTAAAATTAAATTGGATAGAATTCCTATAAAAAAATACAACTGCAATAGGTGAATGTACAAGATTAATGGAAATATGTCTGTTGAAACCCCCACCTAATGGGAATATATAGAGTAGCTACTGGAATACATAGAAGCACGTCCTGCTTTCCTGATCTCACTGGGTACCAGATAGTCATTGGATACGAAGTCCTCCACCTAGTTTTTAGTCATCTTTACCATACAAAAGACGTGTGGGGAAAACCCGTGAAAGGGTTAGTAACAAAATACCTAGTAGGTACGCCAAACCAACAAAGAATGACCACCAATCAATCCACTAGAAACACACGAAGCATGATCATGATGATCGACCTAGAAGAAAGATAGCTCACACCAGGTATAATCTTGAGTACAAAAGTAAGACCATTAGTCATATCAATGAACACCATGGGCTACTGGAGTACTCCTCTCCAATGAGTATCATGGGTATGTAGGCTGACACAGATATGCTCCCCATCGTGGGCCTACCATTTCACATAGAGCCCCTTCCACTGAACCATGGATTGTTGTGGTACTCATCCCTGCTATGTACCATGGGTATGCTGGGTCACATAGACCCACTCCCCACCATTAGCATACTGAGTCACATAGAGAATCTTCCATAGAGGCCATCATACTGAGGTTCTCATCCCCACCGAGTACAAAGGTATGTCAGGTCAAACCTAGCATCTCCCCATTGTTGGCCTTATGGGTCACATAGAGATGCTTCCCACATAGCCATCATAGGTGATCCCCATAGGGTCATTTTTCAATAGTCTTCAGATCTCATTCAACCATAATATATCTGCCCATCGTGCGCATGATTCTGAGAGAAATTATTCTCAAGCCATTTGTAATATTTCAACATCCATTAAAGCCTATTTAGAGTATTCCAAATTATCTTCCTCATTTGGAGGGTTCATGTGTTACAAACTACTATGAAATAGGATTCTTGGTTTGATAGAAATTGGCATTTTTCGGAAAATGGGCTGGTCAGGTCCTGGGCGGTCTGACAAGGTTGAACAGATCTGACCTGACCCAGATCACGCCTAGCCCGCTGGAACATCCAGCACCTTTCCCAGCCCACCATGGGCGGGCCGGATAATAACTGGCCAGGACGTGACTGGAAGTAGTGCCTGCTCTCGCAACCCCACGGGTCATTCGAGGGACCACCTACTCCACCTTGTTAATTTTACTGTGACCTGGCCATGTGAGACGTGGATTGGTGGCTACATTTTCCAACCACCAGCGTCCGACATGGTTGTTGACTTTTCTTACCGCACAATCGTGGCCCGAGCAGGCGACTACATATGTGGACCACTAAGTATTCTATGGTGTTCTGTTCCTAATGATGATATCGCCTATGGCCTCTAGGGGATTCTATCTTTCCTGTAATGGAAAAAATTCCTCCTTGCCTTCATTTCAAATATGTGGCCACAAAGAACGAACAAAACCAAACAAGATGGGGGCAAGGGCTTGGGACATGTTCATGTCGGCCCGCACCCTCTGCGTTAGAGGGTTTGAAACATGGGATAATGGTTTTAATTTCTATCACAATTAGTCAATCCTAAAACAAGAATCTCAAGAAAAGGAACCCTCCCACAAGAATGAGAGATCGTAAGATCAACCTATTCAGGGGTTGATCGACATTTGTCGTTTTAGAATGAAGAGTGGGAAAAATGAATTTTAAAAAACACAACCTATAAATCATTGGAATTCATCATTAAAGTGATCTGTCTGCATGGATTCATTTTTTATTGTCATTCGATGCTCTCTAGTCTTGTTCTTTGAATTGTGTCCATGTCACTGGAGATTTTCTGGTGTTTTTTATTTTCCATTAGAGAGAATTATCACCCTAGGTTTTCCCAAAAAATCCCACCCTTTGATTCTGATTCCTCGAAAACATTAACCCATTAAACGAAAACACATCACATCATTTCTTTTATGTAGCATCATCACGTCGTTACACTGTTTCATTTATAAACCATAATATCTTCCATTCTTCAATTACTGTGTCATTATGCTTCATTTTTACGAGACATTGATGATCTTCATGTAATGAAAATCGTCGTCGATTTTTCTCTACACTGTAAAACCTCCGTTCCACCACACAACAGTTGGGAAGAACCCATAAATTACTTTTTTAAGCTATTTTACTTTTTCTACAATTTCCAAAAATTAAATTTACCTGTCGACCTTTTCCAGTCGAAGTTATCTCTATTCATTGTGAATCCCACCATTCTGAGTTCAATGGTGCCCTAAAAATTTTGATCTCACCTCTAGTTTAAAAGATAGAAAAACCTTGATGCACATTTATTTAAATGAACTAATGAAAATTCAAAATTCCATTCTAGGCTCACCAGGAATCTAAATCAGGTGCTCTCAGAGCGTCTTGTCTCGAAATAATTACATTAAATTTAAATACAATTACATGGAATTTCAGAGATATTTCACCACAAGGTCTTCGCCTAAAATATTCCTTTCACCAAAATTCATCCCAACATGTTGGTTTATGACATATTATTCCATAAAATGCATTATATGGTGCCATTTGAATACTATTACATAAAATATTATTTTAGTAAAACTCCACCAATGGAAAATATTGATCCCACATACCATGAAAACCAAGTGAGCATGATCTCAACATGTATTGTAGTATTTGGACATCCATTCGGACTGCTCGACATATTGAGGATGAGAATCTGCACTCAAATGAAGCTCAATATCGAAATATTTTAAGAGAATTTACCAAAATTATGATGTAAATTGTGGACCACAATCAGACACAATAAAAATTGGTGCTCCATTAAGTCTCATATCTTTATTTTTATAGAGTGGTGAAAGTAACCCCTGTAAAAAATCATCCATTATAGAAAAGAAATGCGTAGATTTGTTAAGTCTATCTACAATTACGCATATTACATTGTTTTTTCTTAGAGTTTTTGCTATTAAAATGAATAAATACAAGGTGATATCATAATATTTCCATATATTAATTGGTATAGATTTCATGAAACATATAGAATATTTTATTTAGCATTTACTTGTTGATAGAGTAATAATACTAATACATAATCAACTACTTCACTTATCATGTCTTCCTACCGGAAGTGTTCTTTTAAATCTCTATACATCATAGTGCGACTAGGGTGTATTGGGGAAATAAAATTATGGGAACTATCCAATAATTCCATTTTTTGATCGGTTATAGAGGAAACACATAGCCTTCTCTCAAATTTTAAAATTCCATCCTCACACACAAAGTCTGTAAACATCCCATCATTCAAACCCTTAATTTTCAATTCAATATTCTCATCATTAAATTGAGAACTATTAATTAATTCCATTAATGATTTTTTGTTATACAATTCAATAAGTAATGATTCTTCCCCTTCATGATAATTCAATTATCCAACCTCGCTAGAGCCACATACATAGGTTCCTTTTCAATCCTCATTTTATTCAAAACTGTATGATGTTTTATTTTCAATGCATCTGCCACCATTATTTCCTTCCCTGAATGGTAGTGTATGGAAAAATCATAATCCTTGGGTATCTTGAGCAAAATAATTCATATAATGTTGAGTTCTTTCCACGAGAATATTTGTTTTAGTCCCTTGTGATCAGTATATATCTCACAACTTTTTCCCTAGAAGTAATGTCTCCATATCTTCAATTAAAATACTACAGCTTCTAACATAATTCCTTGAGTTGGATAGCTCACATAAGGATCTTTTAATAGCCTTCATGAATAGGTAATAACTCTATAATTATACATAAGGACACAACCAATTCCTTTATTTGATGCATCACAATAAATCTCAAATCCACCAATTTCCAATGGTAGAGTCAAGATTGAAGAATTTTATAACATCTACTTCAATTCATCAAAACATTCTTCGCATTAGTTTTTCCATACAAACATAACCCCTTTAAGAGTATGTTTGGTTAATGGGTTAGATAATTGGGAGAAGTTCTGAATTAAGCACCAATAATAACAAGCTAAAACAAAAATTCTATATACCTTGTTTATGTTTATTTGGTGATTCCATTACCCAATATCCTTTGTCTTTGAAGTATCATCTATGATTTCATCCTTAAAGACATCATGGCAATGAAAAGAAAATATTTGAAGATATTATTGACACTTTCTAAATTTACAATATAAACCATTTTCTCAAAGTGTCATTAAAATAATGTTCATGTTGTTCTCATGGTCTTCCAAGATTTTGGAGTATTCCAAGGTATCATAAATCTATTCCACAATGAATTCATAATGATATTCTTGAAAAATATATTCATTATGTCCAGGAAAACATAGGGATCACTAGTATGTCAATGATTCATTACTCTAAACTGATAAAGCCCATAACAGTTTCAAAATGTTGACTTTGGAATATCTTCCTTCTTCACACACAAATAATGATATCCAGATCAAAGGTCAACCATTGAAAAATATTGGGATCCATGATGTGGATCAAATAAATCATAAATGATAGTCTAATGATATTTTTTATTTATCATTATAGAATTAATTTCACTACAGTCAATACACAACCTCAAGTCTCCATCTTTCTTCTTGGAAAAGAGAACATGAGCTCCCCATAGAGATACACTATGGTGGATCAATCCTTTATCACTCAATTATTATAGTTTTATCTTCAGTTATATTAATTCCACCTTGGAAATTTTATATGGTTTCTCTAATATAGGACTTGAACTACAAATTAAATCAATAATGAAATCAAATTGAAACCCTGAAGGATGTCCAAGTCAATCATATAAAAATATCTCAATGTATTATTTCACAGTAGGTACATCTTAAATTTTAATATTTCTTTACTCTCCGATAGATATTGAGTTAACTTATTCACTAAGAATGTAATTCAATAGAGAAACTGGGGGTGGATATTGATATGAATTAGATGGTGATTTTATTACTCTAAAGATAATAGATTTTATACATTCCTCACAAATCGTAATTTACATCTTATTATAATATATTTTCCCATATTATTTACAAATATAATACATTTCAAAGATTATTTTTATGTCAACCATATTAATGATGATAAAATCAGTAGATAAATAAAATTTATATTCTATAATGTGGACTGTCTGAAACATTTTTGTTGCAATGAGACTTCCCTTACGAGATTTGAATGACTACTACCTTTTTATGTGGAATTAGAAATATCTAATTTTTAAAGAAAACTATTAAGTTATAAAGGAATGATTTTATATAAAATCAAATAATTCATTGGCAATGATTATGGAAATGATTATAGTACCTACCAGCACATCATTTGGAAATTCAACTTTAGAAGTCCTGATCGAATAATCTCGGCCTTTCCCCCTTGTCCTTCTCCAGGGAATGATTCCGTAATGCTTAGGAAAATCATTGGAATAATTTCCCATATATTTAAAATTTTAAAATTGAACAATGATAACTTCTTTATTTCAATTATAATATCCAGATTGATGGCCTCTTTCTTCGTATTTGTAATAGACTCATTTTCCTTTTAAGAAAGCTCCATGGTGCTTTATTCCACAAGTATCACATTATAGAAAACTCTATTTTTATTATTTATTTTATTTATTCTTTCATCTCCAACCCTCTTATTATCTTTATTTATATTAAATTTCAAAGTCATAGAGAATTACTGTTATATCTTAATAGTGCATGAGCCTATATCTTCATATGATGAGAATGTTTGGGAGACCATTTACCTTCTTAGGAATTGTTTTAAACCATCATATATTCGATAAAAATTTATACGAGGATTATATATAGTCTATAACATGCATTGTGAACCTTGTAAAATTTTCTTCATTCATTATAATGATTTCATCCACTTTATATTTCAAAATCACGTGTTTCCACTCCATATCTGCTCATTGTACTTAGGAAAATAATTTTCTATGGATATTTCATTAAAGTTTTTCCCTTACATTTCCTCTATTTCTATGTCATCCTACATGTTTTGAATTAATGACCAGCACTTATCCATATCCTATAATAGGCAATAAATTTTTTTGAAAACCTTCCGCAGTTCGTTACTTCCCAAGGTGAGAAATATGTTCACTAGAGTAGTTATCTACTACTCCGTTACAAATGGGTTCTTATTCCAATAGAATGATGGAGGCTCTTTTCACATATGGAAGTCTGACATTTCTCCTTTATGTTGGGGATCAGGAATCTCCATACAATTATCTTTATTGTCCATAACCTCAGTCAATAATCCCAGTATAGTTATAACCTACTCTGCACCAGTTGTAGCTCTAGAACCAGTTTTATTGTCATTCGTTGGAAGAAAATCCATAAATGAGGTACTAGAGTTCATGTGATTACAATTTCTTCCACTAAGAGCCATTTCTAAATAAGTGTATAAACAAAATAATGTTATTAATCATAATGTATAATGCTGAATTTGTAGAAAAAATAACATAAATTTAAATTTTATACCAATCTAATATCATTATCTAAAGCATGGTTATATTGAGGATATATTTACATTTAAATCCATCATAATTATGTTTAAATAAAATATTAATTATCCAATCATATCACCTTGGATATTAAAACTAGGTGTGTAGTAAGGCCAATTGTCTTAAACTATGTTACCCCGAGTCAAGCCCAGAACGCCTAGTTGGAGTTATTACTCCATGAATGATCTTTTTAAAAACCATATCCACTTGTAGTATCTAGACATGGATGTATTTTATAAAAATATCCACATAATATATACCTTAAAAAAATTTCATTTACACATCCTCAATTTCTATCTTATGGTTTTGTTCCCTAATCAACCTTTTCTAAATCAGGTTTCCATATTTTCTACTAAACTTCCTCTGAAACCACTTGTAAAGAACTGGAAAAAGTTTCAAAGAGCCAGTGCTTTATATTAATACATTATAATGATTATAAGAAGTAATATCCCCAAGGGACCAACATTTTATTATTTTTGAAAAGAAAGATAAAACATATTTTAAAATAAAAACTTGAAATGAGATACATAATATCAATTCTAATGGAAAAATATATGAATCCTAGATTATCTATGTAATAATTTCATAATATTCTTCTTAACCACCTAGAAAAAAATAAATCATATGGAATTATTGAGCACATATGCCCAGTAAGGGTATGTAATAAATCGAATGATATTATAAAAAGAAACACTATGTTTGGTGAACAACAAAAAACATATGCCTTTAAACATTTACTTGATCATAATATGGAAAAAATATAATTAAATAACGCATATAAATTATCATACGATAATAATTCAAAATAATTGAAATTATACAAGTGAAATAATCACATGGTTTACCAATTACTAATGCTATAATGAATAATGAATTATTCAGGTCATTCGAAACATATTGTTAAGGCCTCATCTAAGACATTGAAAAATACTGGGGTAAGGCATATTCCAAAACCCAATTATATTTTGTCTCATGAGACCAACTGATGGCTCAAGTTGTTATAGGGGACCCACCCGTCACTTTTAAAGTCCAATACATTTCCGATATAAAATAAAATAAATATAAACATATTAAATAACTCTCCCCAATATGTACATAAAAACTAAACATTATCTGTATTATGGTGAATGGTATCATGATATCACATCCAGAGTCAACCTGATCATATATAATTTAATAAAATATTATAGAGTATAAAAATAAGATATTATCCTCAATATGTCATATAATTCATCAAAAGGGGATGAAATAAAAAAAACTCTAACAAAACAATCAATGATTTTTTGAGAGAAAAACACTTTATTTTTTGAAGAAACAGTTTATTTGTTAGTATATTTGAATAAAATTAGAAAATAACAATGGTATTTTTTCCTTGATGAAAATAATGGTTTCAGAAAAATAATTTTTCCTTAAAATAGATTACAGAGTTCCCTTGAATATAGGTACATATTTTAGAAGTTTACTTGAATCGTGGTTGTTTATTAGGGGGAATTGAGAATGATATTTTTAAAAAATTTATGTTTCTATAAAATAAAGAAGGATTTTGATTTGTACACATATATATAAAGCTAAAAATAATTTATGATAACTATATAAGAATAATAAAGAATTAAATTTGGATTAAGAGAGACAATGAGTAACCAGAACGAATGTGGAGGTTCATGTATATTACCCTTACCTTATGTCCGAATGAGTTTTTAACATGACCTTAAAAACCTAGATAGTAATATTGAATCTATAAATTAATTACAGTAGAACATTATCTAATATTATATGATTTATTATATGTTTATTATGTTCATTTATGGACTTTTGATGATTTATAAGATACAATGTCATCACATGGGAGCGTTCAATTCCATGGTTTTTATGATCGTTATACTTGAATATGAGTATAGAGGACTTTTGGAATTGGTATAATTCTATAGAATTGAATTTTTATGATATTATTGACTATATATAAGATTAAATGGTGTTATAATTCATTTGGTTATATGGTATTAGGGTGAGTTATTAGATAGAACGTTATTTATAATCATTTATATTATTTTAGTGATATTTTGATTATTAGGAAATATTTTTGTCATACAAATAAGTATTTTGTATATATACTATTTTCAGAAAATTAAATAAGTCATAATAAATATTTTATAATATGGTTCAATTATAATACTAATTCCATGACCATAATTGATTTATAAATTGAAGAATTAATGTATGTTGTATATGACGATTGTAAATCGGAACCTTTAGGAAGATGATTTAATTTTTAATATAAAAGAGAGAGATATATATAATAGTTAGAGTAATGATATTCCATTACCATGATATTTATCAGGTATATATACGATACTATAGTTATTATGATCATTTGGATAGTGGAGGTGATGCGAATATAAGATAACAAAATAAATTGAAAATGAAATGAAAAGAAAAATGAAGAGGGTTTTCCACTTGAAATGTCCTTCTTTAGAACCTCCTTAAGGGAATAGGTTCTAGTGTTTTGGAAAGACCACGAGCTCCAAGATGAGGGTAGAGACAAGGGAAGATTATTTTTTTATAACAATGAAAATCATCAATGATTTTAGGATTTATGAGAATTGGGGGTTAGGGGTGGGTTTTATTATGGAGGAGAGGGGTGATTTTTGAATATCTTAACCATTATTTTATTATTTTTCTCAATACGACCAATAATGTTGGTTCATGTGAACAAAAATAGTAATATGTGCATATTATTTCCAACCTAGTGTTCTACATCTACCTAGAATCATCTATGAATCAATAAATCGTGTATTGAGTATTTATAATTAATTATCATATTTTACTATTCACAAAAATTCAAAATTTTTAAACAAATCCCAAAAATTTACCATTACTGTTTTTTGATGTGATAAAATCATTAATGTAATTAATTTTTTCCAAATAATTTTATAAATATGATACATTTAATTTTTTAAAAATTAAATTAATATTTACTTGAAAAAAATTTTTAATTTTAAAAATGACACAATTAAACTCTTACAAATTAACATATGTTTAATAAAAATAGACATAAATTGTAGAAAAATAATATTTATTTAGAAATACATTTTATGAAAATAAATTTTATTTTAAATCAATTTAATAATTTAAAATTATAGTTAAATATTTATTACTCACAAAAATACCAACACCCAATTAATAATATTTAAAATATTCCCACTCATTTATAAGGTGCCTATATATTATTTATACAAACATGGGTGATGTTACTACTCATGAGGGTCATATTACCATTCATAAGGGTCATGTCACTATTAACCCAAAATTTGATTTTATAGTCATAGGTTCTAAATGTCTTACAAATCACAATCATGTAGGTTTATTATTCAAAATTCAAAACACAGAGGCAGAAAAATTATGTTTAATGACTAGGATATGCCAACAAAGTGTTTTTTAAAAAAGACTCAGTGTTGGATGCATTACATTCTATATTAAAAAAAATATAAATACAAGGGTGTTACAAAATTGTAGTAGGATGATATGGAACACATGGGATTCATACCACCTAGAACCTGATCATGTGGTTTTCATATTTTTTTCTCCCTCAAGGTTGATGGAAATATGATGATATGTGTTGTTTATTATAGGAAAAACAATCTAAAATTAACGAATAGGTATGCCCTGTAATATATAGATGGTATCTTCAGTTTACAGAGAGGTTCACATATTGTTTTTCCAATATGGAATATTGTTGAAGGTAACATCAATTGAGGCTGACAATGACAAACATATGTGAAGTTATTTTAAATAAATTTATAGATTTTAAATGTTATTTATTCCATTTTATTTACAATGAACCAAAATTATTCCTAGTTTAGATGAATTAGATATTCCATCAATATCTAGATCAGATTGTAGTGGTTTTTTTTTAAATAAAAATCTATGTACCCTTATTATCGTCATAATAATTCCAAACATCTTGGAATCATCCTGAGTTTGGTCAAGGAACATTGTTATTACACTAAGCTGTCTAAATAATGTTTCTTGATTGAAAAATTATCATTCATGTGTATTTTTCTCTCAGAGGATACAGTTTATGTGGGAAAGAATAATTGCTAAGTCATGATATCTCTTGAAAAAAACATTAATTATTTAGTGACTTGGATATTTTTTGGTCTGGGATGATATTAGAAGTTTTTCATCTAGGAATTCTACCATCTACCAGTGTAAAATTTCAAGATCAATTAAATGGATGATTTTTTGCTCAAATGGTTATAAAGATAATTTCCCAAAAATTGAATAAAATGTCGACCTCATCAATATCATCACATTTCCTGGCCCAATTAAGGTGTATACATCATTTTAAAATGCAACAGGATTTGGGGCCAATGTATTTCAAATGTAGGGGGATTGGCTGGTTATTTTTGCGCCCAAAAGTTGAGGTTGAATGAGTCAAATTATCATACTGATGACCTATATTTATCTATAATGCTACACAACCTAGCATAACAGATTAATTTTTAGTTGGTGTATATGTTATATATATATATATATATCTGTATGAATCAGAACTTCTTGAAGTACATTGTAACATCCCATGATTTCATACTAAGTAATCTTCTTTGAAGTAATTAAATAGCTTTCCCTACACACAACACCAAGTTTGAGCAAACCACAACATACCAAACTAGTCATTCAAAAGTGGTTATGAATAGTATTAACTGAATTTTGAATTTTATATACTCCATATAATTTTAGAATTCATATTATGTGTTTCTTAGAAATAATATAAGAACAAATACATTTTCTCAAATAAAAGAAGTATTTTTTTTAAAATGGAATTTTAACACCTTTTAAGGGAAAACCTTTTTTAAAACTAATATTTTTTACATTTATATATTCAATTTAATGAAATTAAATTCTTCTTTATAATTGAGACATAAAAATTTATTTGACTTGGATATTTTGATGAATACTGAAAAATAATAAATTTTAATTGAAAAAAACTATTTTAATCAAAAAACTTTATAGTGTTAAATTATGTATTTTAATGGTTTGGATTCATAATTAGAATATAATTTTATCATTTAATACAACTTAGTTCATTATACATAATTTAACCTTTAAATTTGACAGAAACACATGTCAATCTTTTGATAGTTTTTATTTTTTAAAAACCCGCTTTTCAGTTTTGAAAACGGGAATTAAATTTAAAGAAATTATTTCAAATTCTATGTCATGAATATGGTAAAATTGAATTCATTCTTTAAATTTTAATATCAATATTTTCTTAAAGATAATTTATGGTATTTTTCTAAAAACATTCAATTTTTTATGAATAATGAAAAACACTGCGTTATAGTTTAAAAACTACTCTTTATTTCAGTAATTATTTTTATTATTTAAATTTATTTTCATTAAAAATGATATATAATACCTATATAAGTTCAATGTAATTAATTGAAGTCATTTCATCACTAAATTAGATGTATAAAATTTTATTGAACTATTTACTATCTTTTACTCACCTCTTAGGAGCAATTAAATTTTTTCATAAAACATAATTTTACATCTTATGTGAGTTGAATTTCAAAATTTTGAGAGACACAGTTTATATCATTAAGTAAATTTTTTTTAATAAGATGAATGTAATTTTTGTTGAATAGTAACTTTTGACCGTTATTTATCACGGTTATAAGTAAATAGGGTAATTAAGGGTAAAAATGATATCATAATTACCCTAACACATATAATAATTCTATTGGATAAGTATAATTCGACCAAAAACAACATTAGAAATAATATATGTCCCCTTTGGTCTACTAGGATTAGATTATGACATTTATTATTATTTTATTTAAAGAAGAGTTAAACGAGATAAATTCCATGTTTAATAACTAAACCATTTCTAATATAGGGTTACACAAAATATAAATAAGTCTATAAATATTCATTATAAAGATAGAAATATTTCCTATCTAATTTAATTTTATTTATAATTTTTATACATTATATAATTTAATATATTTATGACACAATGATGATGCTGTAATTACCTTATTAATGAAATATTAAAATAATTTATATAATAAATGTCCAAATAAATAAAATTTCAGACTTCTGATGAATTATAATGATTTTATAGGTTAATAAGACATGTTAGGATTGGTAAAAAAAATAATTCTAACTGATAATTTTTTAATGGATTTAAAAAAATACTAAATAGTGTCAAAATTGACATAATTGAGTTTTTAAAACACATACTATTTTATTGGCTGATATGAAAATCCTAAAAATATATGGATCATCCAAAGGTCTTATATAATATTATATATGTAATTAATAAACATCTTTAGGTTCTCTTATAAGTTTAGAATATGTTTATTAAGCATATAGTGTAAGAATACAAGATGACATGATAAAAGATAGACTATTTAACTAAGAGTTAAATCCAAAAGATAAGGTTAAAATGGTATCCTAAACTTGTATAAAACCAATTGGTTGAGAGGTTTTAGACCAATACTTGCATTATCCTTTATTTAATTTATTTTTAAGCCATTAGAAACCGAAAATGATTTTATTATAGAATAATATATCAAGCTTTTCCTAATGTGACCCTCATCTCTCTTATAAAAGGGAACTTCCCATTCTCTCAATTTCACACCTCCAATGCATTTTTTCTCCACCAAACCCTGCCCACATATTCTAAAACATTTCCTCCCTTAATCATAGAGGCATTAATTTGGTTATAATGCAATCCTATGGATCCCTTTTGATCAAATCAGAAGGAAGAACCCAAAGAAGAGGTAAATATTTCATCACCTCTTTCATGTTATTTTTTATTCCACTTCCACTTTAATTGTTGTTTCCATTCCAAAATAATAAATTTAGTATCATATATATATTTTTATGTTATTATAAAAATGTTACAACCATATTCATTATTCTATCCATTTTATAATTGACAAAGTCAACATACTTGCATTCGTACGGATTACCATTTCCACGTCGTGGTGTAGTATGTTATTCAAACAGTTCATAATTTGGATGTGTATAATAATGAGTATAACTGATGTAAATAATAAATATAACATGTTATTTATTCTGTATATATGATAAAATATCCATTTACATACCATTTCACCATCAAAATAATGATATTGTCATTCGTGCGTACGTACAGATTACTGTCTCAATGAACGCGATGAGATTCATTCCCCTTCGTAATAATTAAAAAATAATTTCCATTTTATGATTAAAAATATGGTTTAGGAACTTAATATAATTATGGATATAAATAAAATACATCTTATCCATAAAAAACATAGCATACATAACTGAGTATATAAAGGAAAACGGATCAATTAACACCTGAAATGATGATACTACTAAAATATTATTAACAAAGCAATATTAGATGATCATATATGATATCATATTTATGTATATAGGTCATTAATAATTTAATAAAAAATATTTTACTTTTATAAATTAAGTTAGCATACCCTCGACCAAGGAAAAGTACATGGTAAGGGGTTTTCATCTCACTACTTATTCCCGTGAGATTCATCTTATATTTCCACTATTTACTTCTGTGTGGTGTATGTACTGCCGACGATTGTATTATTTGTGTAATATAATTTAATTTATTGGTATATAATCTTCATTTTATTATAATTATTTAATGGGGTTCTTGTTTCATTATTTATTAATTCGATAGGGAAATTTCATATTCCGATTTCCACTCATTGGGGTTTACGCAAACTTCATTGATTATTTTACTCCCGGATTACGTGTGGAATCACTATAAATTATTTTTATAGTAATTTACCCTCCCATTTCGTTGGATATACTTTTTATAAAAATAATTAATCCATTTTTAAATTTTAAAGTCATCGATATCAACATTATAAGAGTAATTTAAATTCAATCTCCATTTATTGAGTTAAACATCCAATTCATTAGTGTTGTTTTTACCAGAATATGTGTGAATGTACTATAATTTATTTATACTGAATACTCAATCAAATTGAGTGTATTTATATTTTTCACACATAATAATATCATTGATTTATCCTTTACCTAATGATATTATCTTTATAAGGGATATCATCTCAACTTACATTCCATTAAGTCTTCTTTGTTGTTGTGCGCCATCTCACTTTTATTTGGTGTATATATTTTTAATTGATAGAGTATATCATGAATACCTTTATACTCATGATATTATAATGTTCTTAATACCTCAATTATTTATATTAAATTGTCTACCATTTGGATAGTAACTCTAAATAAAATATCATTTTAAATGTTTTAAAATTTATTCTTCTAAATATTTCTCATTAATGTCCTTGTTTTAAAAATGGTTTTAAAATTTTATTTATATGGAGATGAATGATTTAAAATTGAAATTTTATTAAAATTTATTAAATTGGTATGGGACACTTTGATTCAATAATCCATTTTAAACTACTTCTTGATAAATAGAGAGACTTTTAAATGTTTTCATGAAAAAGGGATATTTATCTCAAAGATTTTTACTGGTCATTTTCAACTATGTCAAAATCATTTACTGGATATTATTCATGATAATGGTTGATTTATTATGATACAAATCTTTAATACTATATCTAAGGTTTTGTGATATGTTTCATTGTGGATGTGTTGTTTTTATACCATTCATGGTTTATGGATAAATTGTCGACATTTCATATGCTAGATTTTACATGAGTATTTATTTAATGTTTAAACCTTTTCATAGGAGGAATGAATTGGAATTAGTAAGTGATGGTTGTATATCGTTATAGCTCTTCAATGTATCAGTTGGACTCATGAGAAAAACTAGTGTCTTGGCACAAGTCCTTGACAAAATCTTATTTGTAGTATAGGCACAATTCCTTGACTATGTGGTTATGATGTCTGGAATTTTGCATTCCCTCATTATGAAAGTGGAAATTGAAACATGATGTGATTATTAGACTAGTAGAATATCCATGTGAATAATTAAATTGAATTATTTGATTTTATCTTTTATATATTATGCTGATGTTAATGATTAAAAAGATTTTGTTTTAGTCTTATACATTTCCTTAAATTTTTATTCTTATTTAAGAATGTTTTTTCTAAATTGATATCCTTACTGAGCATCTGATCTCAACCATTTCTATGCTTTATTATTCCCAGCATGTGGAGATGTATTTTATGGTTGACCTAAAAAGATCGGCTAAGGATATAAGTGTGTTTAGAAGTGGGACAAAATTTGGTTGTTGTTTTTATTTAAGGATTTAATGTAAAACTTATGATTGTATCTAGTAATTCCTAGGCTACTAAACTGATTGGTCTTTCCGGACATGATTCCTTGTATCATGCCAATGAAATGTATTAATGCATCGAGTCTGGGTTACTGGGGTTGGGACATTACAGTTTGTATCAGTGGAAGCCTAGTACAAACCTTAGAAGCTAGATTTAGAAAAAATTTGATCATAGAACATTACCCTAAGATAGACATTGAGGATTAGTATAGATAAACTTCCTAGAATTTTGGTATTGTATAGTGTTTGTGTGTTATCCAAACAATACATCCCTTTCTAGATATGAGCAGGTTGAGGTGGCTCTAGCACCAATGTACCCAGTGGTAAATCCCAAAAACACCATTTTGAGATAGACATGAACGAGAATTGATGCATGAAAACATGTCTTGTTGTACTCTTGGTTACGACACTCCAAGAGGATATACTTAGAATAATTCAAATTTACCTTACAACCTGATTTTAAGTATTTCAATATAAGATGAGAATAAATAACCTTGGTTAATCCATTGGTATTTTAGATGAAAATAAGGTGTGAGGATTTTCTCTAAATTATTTTATGACTCACACTATACATTCTTATGTTAGTCAATAGATGGATTCCAAAGAATTTATAGTTACCTTGAACATTATTTACATGGTAGGAACAGTGGTGAAAAAGAGAAATAAAAGGGAATGTCGATAGAAGTAAAAGATATTATGTTCAGGCTGAATCAGTTTTCCAAAAATACGATCAAAAACATATATATTAACCATCTCCCAGACTCAACAAAGAAGAGAAAGGCAGTGAATGATAAGATCTCCAGTAGTGGAGACCAGGGAGAAAAGAATGATCAATTTCTGTCATGTAGGGAATGTGGAAGGAGACACCTAGGAAAGTGTCTCAATGGAAAAAAGAAATACATTATGTGGGGGAAAGAAAGAAATAATGTAAAGCATTGTTGAGGAAAAATTAATAGTGCTATGAAATAAATTATTTATCCTAATAATCTCATTACATTCATTTTTCATAAATGTAAGATACATTGGCATTATCTGCGTTAATTCCCTAAGCTATAGGATAACCTCTATGTCATGGAAGAACCTATTTGGAAATAAATGGATGGAGAAATGGCTAATAGTATGAGATTACTTAGGAAGACTATTCTCTTATATGTGTAACCATGTAGTTTGTTATGTGATAATTCTATTTAATGAATTATCTTTTCTTTTGAGTATATATTTATAAAGAACCACTTGGGTTTCTGTGATCCAGGAACTTGAGACAATTACAAGTTATTAATTTTTGGGATGAAAAATGCAAGGTATGAGATAAAATTTGTGGTTAAATTATGTTATAGTCATTTATAAGAATTTATCTCATTTTGGGAATATTATAAAATATATTTTTTAAACGAACAACACGCAGACCATGTGACAACCCATCGCGTCGGACAAAGCATCGGGAATCAAACCCACAACCAAACTGTGATTGGGATTTATCGCCTACCACTAGACTACATGAAGTCCCTAGTTAATTTGACTAAGTCATTTTAGTTAAATGATTTTATTTATCAATAGTTAGTTGAATTTGATCTTATTAATTATCTAATGGGTATCCTTAGTATAGGTAAATGATTTTGTGATTAAGTGATAAATGTTATTTTGGGAGACGTTCACTCTATTGGGAACACTATATGCCTAAGGAAAATAGAATTCTATATGATTTCATTTGATGAGTAATGGTAGTATCTTATCTATGTATTTATTGTGGATTTATAGCGATTTGGGGTTATTTATGGAAATGATTAACCTAGAATAGAGAATATGATATTAGGTTAATTAATTTTAAGAATGTGACATTAAGAGTAGTAGATGTTATTTAGAGATACCAATTAATGTGGAAGACTATGTAATCAAATTATTATATGTTTTGGGTTTCAATTTTAGTTTGGATTATATTGATGTATTTTAAGGACCATATTTTAATGAATGGTATTTATTGAAATTTGGGTATTATTGGTTTAATTTGAGATACCATGATTAGTATTTCATTATCTATAGGATTATCCTTTTTGGGGATCATATGATCTTGTACTAAACATTTTCATTTTGGTTAATCTCTAATGACAAGGTAAATATATATAGTTTATACTTTCTGGATTATGTGATTTTCAAGAAGTAGAATCTAGCGCTTCAGGTGTGACCAATTCATCTAGAATACTCATCGTTTGAAAAAAAAGTTGAGTTGGTGGTTGAAATTTAGTTAATAATGAAACTCCACATAAAAAGTATTTATATATCTTTATGTTCATAGTCAATATCATAAAAAAAATTCTTCAAATATATGAAATGGAACATAAAAAAAACGTTATCCATATACTTTTCTGACTAGGAAACTAATGACCATTTATCCAATCTCAATTTTGTGGTTTTCTTGTTGTTAACTTTCTCCTGATCATGTTTTCTATCAATCTTCATTCATACATGGCACTCAGTTTATCTTCTATATCCATGTTTTCCGACATGGAATCGTAGTATGGGTTATCTCAGGGAACCTTTGTACTTCTCTTTCCTTCTTATAAAGTGATAGTTTTATTGAATCATTTTCCAATGTGGGACATTCAATGAAGTTCCCAATCCCAATTTTAAAATTACGAGGATGCCATTTTCAAAATGGGGAAAGAATGTAACACCCCATAATTTCATAGTAAGTTATTTTCTATGTTGAAATTAAATATCTTGTGCTACACGCAACACAGACTTCGAGCGCACCACGACATACCAAACTAGCCGTCCAAAAGTGGTGATGAATAGTATTAACTGAATTTTGAATTTTATATACTCAATATAATGTTATAATATATATTATGTGTTTCTTAGATATAATATGATCAAAAATTCGGTTTTTTCAAAAAAAAAGAAGTATCTTTCAAAAAATGCAATTTTACCACCTTTTAATGGAAACCCATTTTTAAAACCATTATTTGTCAATTTTATATAATCAATTTAATGAAATTAAATTATTCTTTATAATCGGGACATAAATATTTATTTTGGATAAATTTTTGGTACTTTTCTAATAACTTTCAAATTTTGATGAATAATGAATAATACTAAATTTTAATAGAATTTTTTGTAATCAAAATAATTTATATTGTTAAATTATGTATTATTAATGGTTTTTAAGTATAATTATATTATTGTTTTATCATTTAATACAATTTAGGTCATTATTAGTAATTTAAAATTTAAATTTGATATAAAAACATGTCAATCTTTTCATAGTTTATATTTTTTAAAAACCTGCTTTACAAGTGTCACAACAGGAATTAATTTTAAATTAATTAAAGAAACTTCTATGTTTTGAATTTGGTGAAATATAATTAATTTTTTAATTAGGAATATCAAAATAGATTATGGATAATTCTTCGTATTTTTCTAAATACATTCAATTTTTTATGATAAGTGAAAAACACTGTGTTATAGTTTAAAACTGACAATTTATTTAAATAATTATTTATTTTGTATAAATTTTATTTAAGTCAAAATAAATATAAAATACCTATATAAGTTAAATTTATTTAATTGGAGTCATTTTATAATAAAATTAGATGTATAATATTTTATTGAACTGTTTACTATCTTTTACCCACCTCCTAGGAGAATTTGAAAATTTGCATAAAACCTAATTTACCGCTTCTATGAGATGAATTACAAAAATCTATGGGACATGGTTAATATCAATATGTAATGTTGTTCAATAAGATGAAAATAATTTTTGGTGAATATTAACATTTGACTTTTATTTACAATGGTTAGAAGTAAATAGTGTAATTAAGGGTAAAAATGATATCATAATTACCCTAACACATATACTAATTTTATTGGATAATTATAATTCAACCAAAAACAACTATAGAAAAAACATATTCCCTACTTTGATTCAGTTGGATTATATTAGGACATTTATTATTATTTTATTTAAAAAAGAGTTAAAAGAGTTAAATTCAATGATTAATAACTATAATGTTTTTAATATATGGTCACACACAATATAAATTCGACAAAAAATATTCATTAGAAATAAAAAAAGATTTACTATGTAATGTTATTTTATTTATAATTTTTATACATTATATAATTTCATTTATTTATGACACAATGATGATGCAACAATTACCTTATTAATGAAATATTAAAATAATTGATATTATAAATATCAAAATAAATGTAAATTTAGACTTTTTATGAATTACAATAATTTTATAGGTTAATATGGAATTTTAGGGTTGGTTAAATAAATTTTATTCTATGTGATAATGTTTAAATGTATTTAATGAAAATCAAATACTAAAAAGTGTCAAAATTGAAAAAATTGAGTTTTTAAAACAATTACTATTTTATTGGTTGATATAATATTCCTAAATATATATGTATCGTTCAAAGGGATTAATTATTATTATTTATGTCATTAATAAACCACTTGAGTTTCTCTAAGAAGTTTAGAGTTTGTTTATTAACCATATAGTGTAAGAATACAATAGGGCGTGATAAAGGTTAAACTATTTAACTAACAATTAAATCTAAAAGATAAGGTTAAATTGGTATCCTAAACATTTATAAAAAATATTTTTTGAGAGGTTTTAGAAAAATCCACACATTATCCTTTAATGAATTTTTTTTGGAGTCATTAGAAACCGAAAATTATTTTATTTTAAAATAATATTTCATGCTTTTCATAAAGTTACCCTCACCACTCTTATGAAAGGGAACTTTCCCTTATCTTAATTTCTCACCTCCAAAGCCTTTTTCCTCTTCCAACCCCTACCATAATATCCTACCTATATTTATCCTGTAATCTTATAGGCCTTCCGTTGGTCAAAAATTCATATTAAGGAGCCCTTTTGACAAAATCGAAAGAAAGAACCCGAAGAAGATGTAAATATTTTATCACCACTTTCAAGTTTTTTTCTTCTTCATCTTCCTATTTCATTGTTTTTTCCATTATAAAACAATAACACAAGTTTCTTCTAAATAATTTGATGTTATTATAAAAATGGTACAACCATATTCATTATTCTATACGTCCTATAAATGACAAAGTCACCGTACGTGGGTGTGTATGGATTACCGTCTCCGCGTCGTGGTGTAGTTTGTTATTATAAAACTTAATTATTTGGATGGGTATAATAATGAGTATAACTAATTTAAATAATAATTATAAAATTTTAATGATTCTTTATATATTATATATCATCCAATTACATAATATTTCCCCATCAATATAAGGATAGTGTCGCTCATGCGTACATATGGATTACTATCTCCACGAACGAGATGAGATTCTTTCCCCATCGTAATAATTCATGAATAATTTTAATTTTAGGATTAAAAATAATCTTTATGAACTTAATATAATTTGTAATATTAATAAAATAAATCATATCCATAACAAACATGGCTTACTTAACCGAGTATATAAAAGAAAACAGATCAGTTAACACCTGAAACGATGATACTACTAAAATATTATTAACAAACAAATATTAGAGGATCATATATGATATCATATTTATGTATAAAGAAAATTTATAATTTAATAACAATGATTTAACTATTATACAGGAGGTCAAATTACCATCAACCAAGGAAAGGTACATGGTAAGGGGGTTTCATCTCACTTTTTATTCCCATGATATTCATGCCATATTGCCACTATTTATTTTTTGGTGGTGTTTGTACTTCCCCTGATTGTATTATATGTGTAATATAATTTAATTTATGGGTATTTAAATCTTCATTTTATGATAATTCCTTCATGTGGTGAATGTTTCTTAGGTTAATAAATCGTTAAGGGTATTTCAAATTTTGATTTCAACTCATTGGGGTTTACGCATACTTTATTGATTATTTTACTCCCTGATTATGTGTGCAATCACTATTTACTATTTTTATAGTAATTTCCAGTCCCTTTTACATCGATTTACTTTTTATACACATAATAACTCCATTGAAAAATTATCAAGTCATCAATATGAACTTCATATGTGTAATTTTAACTCAATCTACATTCATTGAGTTAAACATTCAATTCATTGGTGTTGTTTTTACAAAAATATTTGTGAATGTACTCCAATTGATTTACAATAAATATCCAATCATATTGTGTGTATTTATATTTTTCACACTTAATTATGTAATCAATTTATTGTTTACCTATTATACAGTCTTTATAAGGGATTTCATCACAACTTACATTCCATTGGCTCTTCTTTGTTGTTGTGTGCCAACTCACTTTTTTGGTGTATATACTATGTATTGACGCAATATATCCTGAATCCCTTTATTCCCATGATATTATAATGTTTTTATTACCACAATTTTTTTATTCAAGTGTCTCTCATTTAGTCAGGAACTATAACTAAAATATCATTTTAAATGTTTTAATATTTTTTTCTTCTAAATATTTCACATTAATGTCCATGTTTTAAAAATGGTATTAAAGTTCTATTTATATGGACATTAATGATTTAAAATTGAAATTAATTTTAAAAGTTTCAAAGTGGTATGAGACACTTTGACTCCATAATCTATTTTAAATATCTTCTTGATAAATAGTGAGACTTTTAAATGTTTTAATGAAAAAGGGATATTTCTCTCAAAGACTTAAACTGATCATTTTCATCTATGTAAACAACATTTATCAGATATTATTCTTCATTAATGTTGATTTATTATGATAAAAATATTCAATACTATATTGAAGCATTTTTGATATGTCGGAATGTTGATGTGTTGTTTTTATACCATTCATGGCATATGGATAAGGCATTGATATTTCATATTATAGTTTTAATACAAATTTTTATGTTAGGTTTAAATCATTTCATATGACCAATGAATTAGACTTAGTATGAGACAAGTGGAGCCCACTATAGCTCCACGATGCATCGGTAGGTTTCATGAGACAAAGTAGTGTCTTGGCACAAGGCCTTGACAAAATCTTATTTGTATTCTTTGGACAAGGCCTTGACTATGGGGTTATGAAGTCTGGCATTATGCATTCTATCATTATGAAAGGGGATATTGATATTGCATGTGATTATTCAACTAGTAGAATATCCTTTTGAATATGTAAATGTATTTATTTGATTTTATCTTTGGGATATTATGCTGATATTTATGTTTAAAAGGATTTTGTTTTAGTCATATGCATTTCCATAAAGGTTTATGCTTATTTATGAAGGTTTATGCTATATTGTTATCCTTACTGAGCATCTGATCTCACCCCTTTCTATGTATTATTTCTCCCAGGATCTAAAAAAGTAATTAATGGTTGACCTGTAGGTATAGTATTATGATATAAGTGTGTTTAAAAAAGGGGGAAAATGTTGTTGATGGTTTTACTTCATTATGTTATGTAAAACTTATCAATGTATATAGTACATCCAAGGATAATATACTAATCGGTACTTCGGGACATGATTTCTTGTTTCATGCCAATGTTATGTATTAATGCACCAACTCTGGGTAGCTTGGGTCAGGGCGTTACATACATCTTTTCAATGTTGTGGTTGAACCTTTTGTATATGTATTGGGATGAGAATATATTTTATTCCAATATAGATTTTCATATACAACTAAAATGGAAACCATCATTACTAATTCCTTGTGTTGGAAAATGTAGTTAGAGTAACTATAGGAATTTTCAGATAGATGTAAACTAATAGAACTATTTATTGATATGGAACTAGATGTTTAAGAGTCTTAGGGGAGTGTGACAAGGACATCAACATACGTTGTCTATGTGATTATAGATCATATCAAGAGTGGTTGGTAATATGATATGGATTGTTAATCCCTATGGGACATCATATATGGTGGGGATCTAATATTAGGATGGTATCTACATATTATGGTGTTTTTATGACCATGAACTTATCTGGAAACCTAAAATCTTGTGTACAGAGATTATGAAAGAATTCCATGATCTTATGTGGGTTATAAATCATTTTTTTATGAATACATATCATTATCGTTTATGATATAATGGTGTAAATGGTCAAATAATGAGATATCGGGATATTTTGACTAATTTTCACCTTCTATTTGGTGATGGTGGTGTATCAATGGACTAAGTGGTTAATACTATAATTTATGATTCTATAATGGATGTGGGATGATATCACCATGATCTTCAGGAATATGATACCCGATAAACCCAATAAAAATGATTAATAATGGATTACCACACGTCGTCTAATGAAATGTTACTACTTATTTCCTACCAGGGTGACCTTCATCATTAATACTCTATGTAATCTCTATATATATGAGATATATTAAATTCATGGTGTTCCATGGAGTATCATTTTATATGAGATCCAAATTTGTTCCACGATTCTATAAGGGACTTAAAAATAAATTGGGAATGATAGATCATCTGAATACCACATACCATCATCAGACTAAGAGAAAATATGAGCGGAAAATTTAGATTCTAGTGTATATGTTATGTTAATATATTATAGACTTCAATGATTCTTGAAAGATTTATTAGAAAATTTGGGAGTTATCAAAAAACAATATCATCAAGGAATTGATCCATATTTTTTTCTTTTAATAGAAGGTCAAAGATTTCACCATTATTCTAGAATGAGAAGGTTGAGTCAACACTCATTCGACCTAGTCTCATATTGGAGTAATATAATAATGTATAGTTGAAAAGAATGTTGTTTCATACTATAAATATCTGGTTGAAATCTTATTGTGGACACTAAATACAACCTCAAGAGTTCAAGGATATTCCTCATGTTTTTCATCAAGTGTCACTATGTTATGGGGAAAACCAAATTAGAAAGCATAGAATGTCATCACTCATGTTCGTTAGGCCATTTGTAGTAATGAACTGAATTGGTACAATATCATATCAATTGGATCTACTATAGTTCTATAGTTCAAAATATGATGTTCTTTCCATATCACAGTATTGTAGATATCCCTATTATCATTCAAAGAATATATATATTTTGGGTACTAGTATTGACATCAATTATTCCATTAGGGAGAATCTAATACATATCATAGACCATATTTATAATAATCATATTGGAAATATCATTCCCCTAGTGCAACACTAGTGGATACATGGGTGGGTAAAGGAGGAGACCGGAGAGTTTTATTTAGATATGTGGGTATAGAGAACATATGGTTTCCAAAATTACTCTAATTTATTCTCAATGTTATAGATTTTTAAGGAGATATTATATGGTTGGGAGGTCATAAAGACCCCCAATTTGTCAATATAATCACTCTCTTTAGGTTTTTTAAAGTATAAATTCTTAAATCAAGCCCTTTTCCTAGTTTAAAACAAGGTACCATAGGTTTTGTTGTGGATTAGAGGAGTCTGAATTCTGAAGGATTACAGTGGAATACATCTTGGGAAAAGATATCATTTCACCAACTAGCAGATGTATGACATTGAATATTAGTAGTTCTATAGGAATTAAACGCGTGATCTTGTGAGACTCACTATCTAGCTTAGGGATTATAGGAATAATGTGTCTCATATAGGATACAATTCAACTAGATAATGGTGGCCCACTATCATACTAGTTGGGGTTTCAAATGGTACAGTGTTTCACAAAGACGCCACTAGATAGCCTGTGGAGTTGGGATCAGGTGGACTAGTGAGGGGTAGAATTTTATTTCATTCACTAAAAATCATCTCATAAGGATTTTAATCCTCTACATTGACCCTAATATGAGATTTAAACATTTAAATGGTTCCCCTAATATTACGTTTCATTTCTAACACAATTCAATGTAACCTAAATACATTCATGAATCCATACAATTAGATATAGAGAGTTTATCATATAAATAGTCAAATATTATTGACTAATTATTGAATCATATTCATAAATTCCTAATGATGTGGTTTAATAGATATCAATATGGGATCATGATTTTTTATATTGATCAGGTTGATCAGTCTTTTTGGAAAAATGATATTTCTTTTAAGGAAGGTGGTTTACAACTTGTACAAAAGTTCATTATTTTCATTCCAGAATGTGGAACATTTTAATATGATTTTTCAAACCCTATGCATGATATTTTAAATTTTATAACCTTGTAAATATATTACTCTATATACCTATACCCCCCATACATTTTTCATGTCTATTGGAAAATATACTAGGACTTCTGAACACACGATGGGTGTACGTACCCTTATCCCGAGGAAAGATCATGGAATGTATGTACTATGATACCTATGAATAATTGATAATTTTTAAGAAATATACCATCATGTGAGATGCATTAAAAATGTAAAATGAATTAATTGGATTTATAGATAATAACATTCCATCAATATCGGTAAATTGTATGAAATTTAAATTTTTGTGTTGATATAATGATATGATGACATAATGGAATTTTAAACAGTAATTGGGATTACATGATTTGTGGATTAGAAATGTCACATTTTTATGTGAAGGGGGGTGAAATAAGTAATTATTAATTTATAATGATTGATATTTAAATGTACATCATTGAATATTGGAATCAATGAAATGATTATTGTTAATTTATACGGAATAACCTATTTTTATTATTTTTACATGTTTGGCATGTTATGGTTTTATGTTACTAATAAATGACCCTATTTATGTGACTATTTCATGAAAAATTAATAATATTGGATTTTTAGACACTATTTATGGTGATATACTTATTTTTAATCACAACATGTTCATATAGTCATTTGTTACAATGGAATGATATCAAACATGATGTTTTTGAAAAAATATAGTGGCCCTCTAGTTGATTTGGTTATTTTCAATACTATCTAGGGTTGGATCATGGAATTCATATAGATCAAGGATTTCAAGACTAGGGGTTAAAATGAATATTTTTTTGATTATATAATTTACTTGATTATTTTAATGAATGTTAGCATGAATTTTTTTATAAGAATACTATATTGAAAGACATAGTGTACTGTATTTTGATTCATTTGGAATTCATCTGTTATCATCATGAGTTTTATTTTTTCCTTGTTTATCTAATTTTTAATAATATTTATACACTATACCAAATGGTATAGTCTCTAAATAATATTCTTTTGACCATCACTTCTTGTAATAGCTTCTTACATACACTAACACACACATAGAGTTTCATAATTGCTCATCCCACTTATGTGAGGGAGAACCAAGCTTGGGATGATATATATATTTATTTATAATAAAAAATTTAATAATGTGACCATTATTAAAGAATATCATTATCCTCACATTGATGATACATTTGAAAAATTTAAATGGAATTTTTTTTAAATTGATGACTTTTAAGTTTACAATTGGATTAGTGTGATGGAATCTAAGATACAAAATACTTCATTCAGAAAAAGATATAGAACTTTTATGTATTTGGTTGCACCAATTGGATTTAACGATTCCCCAATACTCTTTTAGGACCTTATGAATAAAATATTTCACTCATACATTGAATCTGTATTCAATTTATTAGAAAATTAAAACATGGAAAATCATAAAATATAAGTGAATCATCAGAATCACTTAAAGAAACATCTAGAATTATTTTTGAACCTTGAATTTATTTAAATATGTCTATGTGTATATATTAGATTCTAAAGGTCATGTTCCATTTGATTATGTTGTAATTATTTAGAATATCCTAAGAAGATAAAGGAATATTTTTTGTAAGAAAGAAATAATATCATCTATATAAATACCCACATTAGTTTTCTAGATTAATATTAGTCATATGTATTGGATTTCTACCTGATAGAATCTCTATTGAAATCACTTGGATAAAATGGAAAGAAATTCCACTGTATCCTTGATTATAAATCTTCCTTTAATGAAATAAAATACTGTTTAACCTTATCACTACTCTTGATTTTACCAAATTTTTTGAATATGGTGCCTTATATATTGTGAATCCTATAGAATGCGATTATATTGTGTGATTATGAAATTTAAACATGTGTTAAAATTTGTATCCCATCGAATTATCCCAAAATAAATGAATTACATAAGAAATGACCATATTATTAGGGTGGATATACAATATCTTAATTATTGGAGTCATTATCTCATCAATGAAAATATTAGTGTATATTTTGATCAAAATATATTATGACCTAGTTTATCTGAAAATATAATTTAATCATAATAATTGGATATGAGTGTAATATAGATAAACATTTTATTTTCCCTCCCCTACACTCCTAGAATGGGGAATGTGGTCACTGATGATTTCAATCAAATTAAACCATGAAAATCCATTAATTTGTCTATTAATAAATTAAATTCTAATAGACACTTCGCATAAATGAACCTGAGGTTGATGTAAGAAAGGATGGTGATGTTTAATGAAACGTTTCTGGTTATATATTCCCTCATTCAACATATCCATTCTCAAAATTGAAGTGAATATAGTGTTATAAAAATAAAATATATTTATATATTCTGAGGAGGCCATTAGTGATTTTTATTAATCCAATAATGTACTATTTTTTCATATAAAGTGTTATGAAGTTCCTCATTTTGTGGGAAAAGAAATGATGATGTATTTCCATCACATGTTGTGGTAAGTTCATCTAAGTATAAATATGATGTATTAAAATATGAAACACCAATATTGCTTTCAAAAAATGATATGATACTTAGATAACTAACTGTTGAGGTGAGACAAATCACAAAAAGTCTAGGACAAGAATTACAATCTATCTACTATCCTTTAGACATTTTATATCAGAAAATATATATTAAAAAAATTATCAATGGATTTCATAATGAGATTACCCCATACCCCTTATCAAAATAATCTTATCTGGGTATTTATTGATGGTTTAACCAAATCCACTAATTTTATACAGATCAATGATATCACCATGGTAAAGGATCTGAAAATGTTATATGTTCTTGAGATTATATAATTTAAGGTTGTAACATGTATAATTATTTATGTTATAAGTCCATGACTTTACAATAATTTGTAGAAATCCCTCCCAGTGTTTATAAGGAGAAATTTTTATATGAGTATAGTGCTCCACCCTCAAATTTATAGGAAAAAATGTTCTATTCAAACTCAAGAAAATGTGTTCCATTATTGTGTGTTAGACTCCAAGGATCACGGGGTACCCATTTTCATTGTTATAATGTTACAACAAAAATAATTACTAATCAATTATAAGGATTTCTCCAGTTGAATATTTATATGATAATTCATGATATTCTCTTCTCTGTATGACTACTTTTATTATAATTTAAATATTATAAATTATAATTTTGTAAGAAAATTTATAGAAGATCCAAATCATTTCTAATGGACTAGTGATGGATCATAAATTTGATAAATATTATGTTGATTGACATAATAATACATTGTAACTATTATTCATGGATGAAGTATCCATGAAAGTGTCACCTTGTATGGGCCATATATTGATTAGATGGAAGGGAATGATATTTTAAAGGTATATATAATCCTTCAAAATAATATAAAAAATTATAATGGTTTAATAACAACTAGTTTTACCTTCTAATAATAAATTGGTTCATAATGACTTAAATATACCACAATTAATATAATACCATAGTGATACATCTCATGAGTTTGTTAAGGAAGAGTTGGACCAATATTTGGATTATTTAGTGATGGAGGAAAGTAATCTAGAACATTGATTACCAGATAAAGTTATTTAATGGAATATTAATTCACCTATATTGGGTCTTATAGATGAACCAGAATGCCCCCTGATACATTGGAGTAGGAATCTCAAATGAGGAAGTAATTATATCATTTATTTTCAAATCAATAATCGATATCTAGATTTTCTAGTGGTATAAATTGATATTATGTGGAGAATTATGTCACTAAAAATCCCACTTTTTGATATTTAATTTATTTTATATGTGGATAATAAATGATATTGAGCATTATATCGGAATATTTATTTTTGGAGGAATATTATAGGAAACATATATACGGAAAACGACTCTCTAACCAAGTAATTGTGTGATGAGGCATAAGCCATTGTTTCTAGTATGGGATTAACTATTGAAACATGGAACTATAAACATGAAAAATAATGTTTTATGAATGTGGATAGGTTAGTAGTACAACATTAATTTTTGAAACATTAATTAACTACACTTTGTGACCATTTTTTTATTTTAATAGAATTTTTATAATTTTGTAATGTTAAACAATTTATCTTATTTAATGGATGTTTTTATCAACAATAAGTCATTATAGAATCCAATAATCACCTTCACCCATGTAATCTTACTTAGATCCTCCATATCTACCTTCTTTCCAAAAGCATTATATCTCAAAAAGATATATCAAATTTATGTACAAGAATCCAACCCCTTCTATGAAATTTCAACTTATTAATCCCTATATATTTTCCTTTATTTGTCTATTGTGGCATAGGGTTCTATAATAATACTAGTTTATCTTCAGGATTATAGAAGTTAGGATTTAATTTTTTACTTTATGAATCATTTTTTCCACCATATAGAAGAATAACAACATATTTTATTAGTGTTAGTGCTTCAATATTGCAAGTTATTATTTTAGCTTTTTCAAGGAATCATAATTTATTGATCTTTTAATGTAATATAAATGAATAGAATTATTTTTTTTCATCTCACATAACTGATTTCATAATTATTTTATAACTATTTCCTTTTAGAGTGACTATGAAAAGGAATTAAAATTATTATTTTTTTTGTAATAGAAAATTACACCAATTTATCTGATGAAATTGTAATAATAATTTTTCATGTAAATGTTATGATTTTTATTACAATATGGTAATATAAAAATCATGGTAATATAATAGGGTTGATTTATAAATCAAATTAATGTAATAAATTAAATAATAATATTTTTTAATAAAAAACTTATGTGGATTTCATTTATATTAAATGAAAGTAACAAGGTATTGAAATGATTTGATAATATTTCATTAATTTTTTTTGATACACTGTGAGAAGATATTTTTTTCATAAATTGGAACATTGTTATTGATTATGATTCATGGAATCCCAAGGTAATTTTGTTGGAATCTAGGAAAGGTATCTTTTAATGTGATGATGAAATTATTCCTAGATTAATATTGATTAGATAAATAGTGAGCATGGTTCATTAGATAGTGATTATTATTTATATTTTAGTACACCACTATGGTAAGTGGTCTGTGAATATTTATATATAAATATAGATGGATATATTGATTGAGGAAATGTACATGTATAAGGATCCTACAGTGACTAAAAAAATCATTCAATATGTCTATTCACATGTTTTTTTGATAAGGTTTATATTTTAAAATGGTTCAATATTTTCATGCATAATTATATTTACGATTGAATTCATTTTTATTACATCCAATATTATATGTGTTTTTAAAATAAAATCATACTTTTATAACCCTTGTTCAAATTATCATTTTACATACTGTCTAACAATGTATTTACATTGAAAACATATCGAGATCCTCTTAGTGCTATTATTATAAAATAATACATATACACTATAAGTGCATGTATACCTAATTTTAATAAATTTATGTCATATAAAGGTTGTACATAGATGTGGGGATTATTCCTCTTTATTTGAACCAGGATTGGAGGAGGTCATAAAGTAGGCCTATTCATTATTTCTATTGTAATGGGTAAATTAATAATTATTTTTTGGATTCTTATTAGGTTTTATATATAGTTATATTCATGGTCTTACAAACCATTCATACCTTTATTCTAGATCATTCATGTTCATATAAGAATTTATTTGAAAGGTTATATTTTTATTTTTATTGTTGGTTTTTGTTTTTGTTAGATTTCCCCATTTTGATTTGAATTTTTATTTATATTTTGTATTTCATGGTTATAATATCACATTTCAAAAAAATTATTCAATATAATGACTTTTTAATTTATTCTAACTCTATTTGAAGATTATGGTTTGTATCCTTTTATAAAAGGTAGTTATATGTTAGGATAAATAATTCCCAATAGATTATGTATGAAGAATCCAAAAAATTTTACAATCCATGGTGAATGTGAATGTGATTCATGACATTTAGAGAGGTTTTTTGGGTATCGATTCAGGGGAACTTGGGTTTGTTTGTTTCTACATTTTTCATTGTATACTTTATTATATTTCATTGATATCATTATTTAAGTTTGAATACTGTAAAAAGTTTATTGGAATTTATTTTTAACCCCATATAAAAATTTAATATTGGATTTTATATTCATCCAATGATATATATAATGAATTTTTAATTAAATACATATCTTGAAGGATTGGAATATTTTAGGCTGGAGAAGCTAAAAAGTAAAACATCCACTTAGAAACAACTATCATAACTAAAATGAAAAAATTAAACCCATTAATGTCTCTAATAGATCATTAAAACTCTAATAGGTTAATAGGAAAGTTGAAATGTTAAATTTTCAGTTTCAATCATGATAAAAATAAAATTGTCAACACTTATCTCATTTTACTCTCTCGTTAATCTATAAAACTACATATCATAAGGAAGTTTCAATGATTTTTTTGGATATATTTTTTTATGAATATTCTATAAGTTTAAATAATTTAGGATGTTATTAAAAATCCATGTTGCATTCATAACTTATTTTGTACAGGATTTTTCTTTTTATGTTCTTTTTTGGAACTGATTTTTCCTATAGAGAATAAATGACAATATAATTTATTATATCTCAAAATATAATATGTTCGATTATTTTTATGAGATTGTACATAATTTTTATGAAACTATATATTCCTATACTCCTAAGGATATTTTAAATATTAATTTTAAAATAATTGTTATAATATTATATCCACTATAATGAGTAGTTTTTTCCATTTCATATTCTCTCCTTATGGTTTATTTCTATCATCAGTTCAAACATTCCTTTCTGGTTGTCACTAAAAAATAACAGTGAATACATGATTTCACAATGAAAATAGACGATATGAATTATAGAGAATACATACCTTTAGGTGTAATTATTTACCACTTTGGACACTCTTTTATATTTAAGACATGTTCATGAATCCATCCAAATAAGGTTAATAATGATAATAGTTACCCTCATAATTTTATTTTATCTGATTATCGGTGTGAATTTGTGAGAAAAAGTATATATTTATTAAAATCTTCTATGTCTCACCACATTTAAGGTGAATAGATTATATTTTCATATACAGCCCCATTATCATGAACTCTATAATTTAATATCATCTTGAGTGAAAACTGGTGTATTTTTTTAAAGGATTGGGATAATAAATATGCATCATATATATCCTTGTAATTTTATTCTGATCCCACATAGTTTTATTCCAAATACTGGGAGACATTTTACCATTTAAGTTTGTTTAATAAGAATGGATTCAAATTATTCTAAAGTCATGTAAAATGGAATATCTTGGGGAAGGGTTCCAATCGATGATTGAGATGGGCGGATATGGATGAGTATTCCATTATGACTGACCATAGAGGGGATATTTCTTAATAAGGATGGGTGGGGTTGGAGAGATGGAATATACTGATAAAGGAAGAAGTATGATTTTATTAGGTATATTCAAAATGGAGATAAGATGACACTGGAAGGGAATATATCCCTCCATGTCAGGGTAATTTTTATGAAATATCCCTATATGGCTAATTATCAAGGAATATTTCACAAAATATAAGATATTAAGATATTGAAGTAAGGAATACTATCATGAGGGGGATTGATCTCATCATGGATAGATCAAAATGAAGGAATATGGCTATATTAGGATTATATCTTAGTGTTGGAACATATAAAAAAATAGAGGCATGGGAATGATTTGTTGAGGACATAAAGAGACATCCTATATATCTTCTTAGATATTAGAATTAGAGATTTCATAGTTCTAATAGAATAGTTTAAGGTAATACAATGAGGCCCTACCATGTAGTTTATCATCATGTGGTAATGATGTAGTCCACACAGTATAACATCATGTAGGGGGGACATATATCATAAAATAAGTGAAAATATGGGTTCGAATGGTTGTTATACATATTAAGATACACTAGAAAGGTTTGGTTATAAATTACACGTTATAGGAGGTGAAGGTTCGGGGAATTTTTATCATTCTAAAATAATGACCGTATCTGATACCTAAGAGCATGTTATTCATTCCATATGTAATAATAATAGGTTATGGAATATTAATCACGTTATATGATTGCACATGATTATATTATATGGGAAATATTCACTAAGATAGACCATGTATGTTTCTCCCTCGGGGGATAATTAGTGACTCATGGTTGATGAAAGAATTAATAGGAAGGTGAATAGGACTTATAACAAATAAGTAATCTTATTATGATATCCACAAGATGGGTGAAGGGAAAAGAAATCGATGATTAATAAATAGATATATCATTTGGATAGACCTAAGATGTATTCTTATAATAGAGATCATACTCATAATCATCTAGAGAAATATGGAATCAATATGAAAGGAATTTTGGATATAGAGTCCATTATGAATGGATAAGGGATTACTCCTGGAAGCATTTCATATAAAAAATGATTTATGGGAACAGAATGAACCCTTTATTGATTAAGGAGAGACTATTCCATAATCCACCGGTTAGGAACTCAGACATCATGGAAATTAATTATTAGGACTCACTCAAGGGTATAACCTATCTAAGGGATAATTCAGGAGAATACTATTATAATGGGAACACATGATTGATGTTTTATATGTTGGTGTGAATACTTTGATCAGGCCACACTAGTGGTAACATATCATGTATTCAGTTAAACTATTCATGATTTTACCCACTGTAAAAAGTGTTCATATAGGACATCGAGGTTTAATAGGTGATATTATATGAATTAGATAAGAAAATTTCCAACATCTCCAAATGATTGAAACTAATTTTTTTTTTAAATCATCATTGTGGTTGGACTCCAAACATTTTAAGAAAATACATATTTTTGGAGTAAAAATAATGTGGGTGTCCCCGGTCATTTAAGGAAACATTGAGATCTAACCACATACGACTAGACCACATCAGAAAGGATGAACACAAAAAAGATGTAAATTAAACCAAATGAGATGATCACTATGAGATTTTGATCAGCGACCACATAGTATGTTCATCAGATGACCACAATGGACACTATTACCATGATATTTTGTTATGATAATGAAAAGAGGCTCTCACAGAATTATTTTTATGGTTTCATATATAGTATTTTTTTATTTGGAAATATAATTTAGAAAATATGTCTTGAGGATATATAATCTGGATATTTCCATTCATGAGATTTATTATTTCCTGTTATACCTACATATCTAGTTCACAGTTTTTAATCTATAAAATATTCTCACAATTCTCCCTTGTAATCTCCATTCAATGTCCCATTTTCTTCATGTTCTCTCCACTTTGTTACAAAATAAAAAATGGGTTATATATTTTCGAAGCCCTAGTACTAAAAAATGGAAACAGATATTTAACCACCCTGGCCCACAGGGCCCATGAAAATCCTTTATGAGTAGGGAAGATCTAGAAATGATCTAAAAACTGTATGTGGTCTCTATTTACATGCCAAGAAATATTTATGGATCATGTGGTTGCGTGAGATCTCCATCCAAAATCCATATTAGATTAATGAATCATTCATCAAGATTATAATTCCTCCTAAGATGTGGTTGTCTCATGGTTGAATGATATTCTTACCACCTTTCCATGGATGGTGTTGGTATGATGTGGCCCATATAGACATCACATAGATTTATTGAAATTATGGAGGGAACATTATATAAAAAATTTCATTTCTAATAAAATGAATCCATAATAAAAGTGGTTTTAAATTATCATATGTAGGTTATTTTTGAATCTAAGAGCAGTCAAATAGTATCCTATGAAGTGAGAAACACCCATATATATTATATATACACCTTAAAATGACATTTATTGACATAAAAAGTATTTATAAAACCCCACATAAATGGGTATTAAATATTGTACATAATTTTTAATTAGTTTTTAAAATCTACAGCGTACCCACATAGGGTGTTTCCTACTACCACATCACTTAAGTTGGAAATTTTCAATGGTCTTTATTCCTTAGTGTTTGAGTAGTCATGCATCACATGGATATTCAATTTTATTATTCCATGGTAATAGAAAAAACATTATTATAATAATATTTTTTTATTCTGTCTTAGTGGGATCATTTCATTTAATTGAGTAAAATGTTAATGGAATGACTTTTTTAGTTCCAATATAACCCCCTTCCATTGAATTGGATTCAATCCTGATAAGTAAAGCTCTATCAAATGTATCATTAGAGATCTTTTCCACATACTAGAATATTTGGGGTGAATTTATTATAGAATAAAAAATGATAGGGAATTAACTTCAATGAGGATTTCAACTCACGGTTATTTAGTTAAATTTAAATTTAAATTCATTATAATATAAAAAACTCAAAAAGAGTAGCATTGAATCAACAAAATACACATAAATATTTATCATAGATTAAATATGAAAATAATGATTCCTAATATCAAGATTTAAAATGATTTTTAGAGTGTCTAACTAAAGGGTGTAGTCCTTAATAAAATGAATACAAGACTAGAGTATTTATATTTTAATTAATGATATTATCTATGGTCTGACTCACAGATGGGTATAGAAATAAATAAATTTACCATTACACTAATGTTGGTATATTTTGATGAAAGATCATATTGAATCATAATGATGATGATGAATGTGGGGGAAATTGGAATGAGGATTCAAATGTTTAAAATTCTTTTACTTTTATAATGAAGTACCTTTATAAATTTCATTTGGTTATTTGAATAGAGAGATTAAAAGAACAATATATTTTTTCCCATACATGTGAGCTAATGAGCATAATGTCCATTTTTCATGGATGATATGGTGGGTCCAATATCGTTTTATATTTTATCTAATAACATCCATAAAAATTTAGAGGAAATTATATGGGGAATCCATGTGTGGTGGAACATAGAATTTCCATTATCTTCCCCCATTATGTTTTTGACATAAAACGTTCTATGCCTTGTTAATTTATAATGAACCATTTACCTATATTCTAAATAGGGTCTATATATTAAGTGGATAATCAAAATTTTACCATACCTCACTTAATATAATTTTAACATGTATTATTCAATGTCTCTTTATATTGGAATATTTAGTTCATTCAAGTCCGAAAAAAGGCTCATGTATAAGGTCACAGAAAATTTACCTAAGTTCACTAATGTATATGATCATAAATCTTTAAAAATAAAGATGTAGTCTATAGAGTAAGATTAATTATGAAATATTTATATGAATGAAAACCTATTGTCATAAATGAATAAAATCATGGAAAATGGTGCATGTAGTTTTGGTTCATAGAACATGAACCAATGTGTTATATTTTTTGTGATCATAGGGTGAGGGTTGAATGGTGAATGAATGTAACATCATATTATTTCTCTAAAAATGAGTATTATAACACCCAAGCTTCCTCTGTACGTTTCCCTTTGAAGAATGCAATAGCTTGCGTTTTACACAACATGGAGTTTTAACACACCACGACCTATCAAAATGGCTATAATGAATAGTAATTTCAACTTTTTGAAATTTTATAATTTTTTTTACAAAATGGACTTAATTTTTGGATTTTTAAGATCAAAATTAGCTGAGGGTAAATTTGTTGTACTTTTATGAAAAACATTCAAATTTTGATGAATATTTAAAAAACACTTCGTTACTATTTGAAATCGACTTTTTATTTAAATAATTTGTTAATTTATTTAAATTTATATTAGGTAAAAATAGATACATAATACATATATATGATCAACATAATTCATTGGAGTCATTTCATAATAATATTAGATATATAAAATTTTATTGAACTTTTTACCTTCTTTTACTCACCTTTTATGAGCATTTTCAAATTTGCAGAAAACATAATTTTCTCGAATCTATTAGTTGAATTTAAAAAATCCTTGAGACACAGTTTACATCATTATGTAATATGTGGTTCTATAAGATGAAAATAATTATTGTTGAATAGTAACTTTGGACTTTTATTTACCACAGTTAAATGAAATTAGGGTAATTAAAGGTAAAGAATATATTATAGTTACCCTAACACATGTCCTAATTCTTTTGAATAAATTTATTTCAACCAGAAACAACCTTGGTAATAAAATAAGATCTTATTGTTCCACATGGAATAGAATAGGACATTTACAACTGTTTTATTTATAGAAGAGTTAAAAGTTTTAAATTTTAAGTATAATAATAAACCCTTTTTAATATAGAGTTATACAGAAGATAAATTCAACTATAAATATTCATTAGAAATATAAAATGATTTCCAAAATAATTGTAATTTATTTATAATTTTTTAACATTACATAATTAAATTTATTTATAACACAATGACAATGAAATAATTATCTTATTAATGAAAGATAAAAAAAGTTACATTAATAATATCCAATTTAATGTAAATTAAACTTTTTAATGCCTTCCAAGAATTTTATTGTTTAATATGAAATGTTAGGGTTGATTCAATGAATGTTTTTTGATGTAAACATGCTCTAATGACTTTTACAAAAACAAAATACCACATAGTGTCAAAATTAACATAAATGAGTTTTCAATACAAATACTATATTATTAAATGATATAATATTCCTAAAAATATAAGATTCAGACAAAGGACTTAGATAAGGTTATATATATTAATAATGAACCACTTTGGGATCTTTTGGCTTTTTTATAGTAAGGTTATTAACCACCTATTATAATAATACAAGAATACATGGTAGAAGTTAAACTATTTACCTATGAGTTGAATATAAAGGAGAAGGTTAATATGGTGATCCAAACCTGTCTAAATCCTATTTTTTGATAGTTTTTCGTCCCATACCCACATTATCCTCAAAATAAATCATTTATTAGCCATTATAAACCGAATATGTTTCTATAATAAAATAATATTTCACGCTTTTCCAAAAGTGAACCTCACATCTCTTTGAAAAGGCACTTCCCTTTTCTCAAAATCACACCTCCAAATCCATTTGGCTTTTAAAACCCCTATCCAAAAAATTTCCCAACTACCATCACTTCATCTTATAGGCCTTTTTCTGATCAGAAGCCAACCATATGATCCCTTTTGATCCAAGAAGAAAAACACCTGAATAAAAGATAATAATTTCACCACCTCTTTCAAAGTTCATTTCTTCTTCCATTTCCCCTTTTGTTGATGTTTCCCTAAAAATAATAATAACTCCAGTACCTTATACATACTATGACTTTATAATAAATATTTTACAACCATATTAATTATTCTATCCATCTTATGAATGACAAGTCACCATACATGTGTACGTACAGCTTACCATCTATACGTTGTGGTGTAGTTTTCTAATCAAACATTTCATTATTTGTATGGGTATAATAAGGAGTATAAAAGATATAAATAATAAATATAAAATGTTAATGATTATGAATATATTGTATAACTTCAAATTACATACTATTTCACAATCAATATAATGATATTGTCCCTTGTGAGTACGTACTGATTACCGTCTCCACGAACACGAAGAAATTCATTCCCCATCATAACCATTTAAGAATAATTTTCATTTTTTGATTAAGAATAATTTTTAAGAACTTAATATCATTCCATATATGAATTGAATACCTTATATCCATAACAAACATCGATGACTTAACCAAACATAGAATAGAAAATAAATATGTTAACACCCGAAACAATGATACTACTGAAATATTAATAACAAAGTAATATTAAAACATCATATATGATATCATATTAATGTGTGTGGTTATATTATACTTTAATAATTATTATTTAACTATTATAAATGTGGTTATGGTACACTCTATCAAGGAAAAGTACAAGGTAATTGTTAATTATACAATCTATTAATTATCTAAGGTTGTTTATATGTGAGTACCTGTGGGGACCTATTTATCTTCCACATCTGTGTTTCTTAAAAATATATTTCAAATCCTTCTAACTATTTCATATACTATGGGTTAAATTCATCTATACCCTTGTTTTAATTTTTATTAAATTTTTATAAATCAAACCTTCAATCATTTTCTAAACAAGGTCTTTTACGACATTTTCGACAAAATTAAGGAAAGAATGTTTTTTTAACTTATACAGCGAGTGTAACTATTTTACACCAGTATAACATATTCGAAGCATCCATTACAAGATTATAAAAACATTTTCAAAATAAATTTTTTCTTTTAAAATTACATGAGCATTAAATTATTTCAAAATAGAAAGGGATATTTCTCACAAACAATTTTGATTTCATCCCTGTCAACATCCTCTGATGGATTTTAGAATTGTTAGAATTTGAGTAATAATGATACAATAATCCATATTATATCGAAGGTTTTGTGATATTTTTGATGATAGATGTTTTCTATTTATAAAATTATAGTTTTATTGTTAATTTATTAACATTTCATATGCTAGATTTAATACGAATGTTTCTATTATGTTTCAACCTTTTCTTATGTGGAATTCATTAGACATAGTAAGTGATGGGTTTAGGCCACTATAGCTCCTTGATGCCTAGATTGGACTAATGAGACAATTTAGTGTCTTGGTACATGTACTTCATAAATTCTTATTTGTAGTCTTTTCATGAGGCCTTAAATATGTGGTTAAAAATTCGGGCATTATGCTTTCCATCATTATCAAATAAACTATTTATATTACATGTTATTATTAGACTAGTAGAATATCAATGTGAATAAGAAAATTGAATTATTTAATTTATACTTGCCATATTATACTTAATATTAATTTTAAAAGACTTGTGTTTTAGTCTTATACATTGCCTTAAATATTTTTGCCTATTTATGAAAGTTTCGGCTATATTTTTATCCTTATTAAGTATCTGAGTTTACCCCTTTTATTATGTTTTATTTTTCAAAAATGTGATGAAGTATATTAGGACTAACCTCTAGGGATAGTCTATGGGATATGAATGTGGTAAATGGAGATAATGTTTTTGTTTTTTTTCATTTTATAATGTAATGTAAAACTTATGTATGTATCTAGTACTTACAAGGCTACTAAACTAATTGGTCTTTCGGGAAATGATCCCTTCTGATCATGCCAATGTTATGTAATAATGCACTGAAAATGGGAAATTGGTTCAGGGTGTCATATTATGTATCATAGGAATATTCTTACAATCCATGGAAGCTTAAAATAGAAGAACGAAGATTTGATAACATTACCCTAAGATAAAAATTGAGGATTAGTATAGAAGAACTTTCAAGAATTTTGGTAAGGTAGATTTTTATTTATTTTCTATGAAATAAATCCCTGTCTAAAAATGAGCAGGTAGAGGCAGCTCTGGAATAGATGTACCTATGTGTGAAAAATTCTAGGAGAAGTTATGGGCTTGACCCGGGGAATCCTAGTACACGATAATGGGCCTTGCTGCACTCTTGGTTAGGACACCCCTAGGGGATATGCTTAGGATAATTAACATTTTCCTTACAACCCATTATGAAGGATTTATGAGTATATACTTCCTAAATGAAAACATTTTTATGATTATGGATTATATCCATAAACTATTCAATTTATGTTAATTGTTTTACATGCTTGGAATTATGTATTGTGATCTAGTGTATGAAATTGTTTAGAAATTGTGCCTAGTAGAAGGATTGTAAATAATATCAACACACGTAGTTCATATAGGGATTTCCCTCCTACTAAAGATAATTACAGTGGAGCTGGTGATGGTACTGGTGATGATCAGCTTATCACTATTTGGGACAACTCACCTTGGTTATGGATAATAACCTTACTCGTATAGAGAACCCTGATACACAACATAGAGGATCAATGTTAGAACACTTTATTATGAAAGAACCACTAACATTCAATGCGACCACAAATCCATTTTTAGATGATCAATGGATATGATTCTTAGAGGAAATATTTCATGCTTTGTGGTGTACTGAAGGGGAAAAAGTTGTCTGGGCAGTTTATCACCTCACAGGAGATGAAGATCAATGGTGGTCAATAATTCAAAACACAAAGAAAGACGAAGAAGTATCAAATATGAAATAGAGATAGTTTAATGATCTTTTCATAGAAAAAAACTTTCCCCATGACCATCGAGAGGATATTGAAAGACAATTTCGGAGGCTGAGGAAAAAGGAGGATGACAATGTAACAATTTATGTGTATAACATGACAATGTTATCAAGGCATACAGTAGATTATATACGCAACCCAAGGAGTAAAATTGATTTATTCATTGATGGGATAAAACCATTTCTCCATCAAGCACTAGTCTCACAATCCTTCTCATCATAAGAAGATAGTGTCTCATGTGATATCAAGACAGAAAAGGAAGTCTCTATGTCATATGACATTAAACCAAATAAAGAGAAGAAAATTTCTGTTGAACACTCTGGAAATAGAAATAAGGGGAATAAGTGAAATTTTGAATATCTATCCAACAATAAATATTAGATGAAAAACCACAGTACTTACCTAGATGGGATTGTAGTCTTTTACAAGTGTGGTGAATAAGGCCACCATGATTATGATTTCAAGGGAATGAAAGAGGTTATCAATGTTGGATGAAACAATTATAGAGAAATGGGGCTTTATTAAAATGAATGTTTTAAGCTCATAGGAAACATACTTCGTAAATGGACAAGGGACCAAGGCTAATCTTATGTGATCAAAACTACTGAGTATGAATCTATAAAAAATGTGGTGGAAGGTAATTTAATGGTTTCTTCTTGTTTAGACAATGATTTATTTGATTCTGGATCATCTCATTGTTTTATATATTCCATGTTTTCTATGAAAAATATATATTTCTAATTTAATTTCACAAGGGAGTTGTCATTCAAAACACTTAAGGGAATTATCATTGCAACAATGTATTGTGAATAAGATATTATTTGGGCATAAAAATGTTCTTTATCTGTGGATCTGATCGTCATACCAATTATTGAATTTGATATAATCCTCATAATGGATTGTATTTTGGACTATGATGCGAAAATTTATTTTTAGAAGGAGGTTTCAATTTTCGATGATGATAATGAGTACCTTATCTTTAGAGCCTAAATGTCACCACCTAATTTTTATCTAGATCCACCCCAAATAGCTTTACTAAATTCAACTATTGGAGATAAAGAGAATGAAATAACTATGGGTGAGGAAAATAATGATAAAATTGAGGATATGCCTATTTTATAAGAATATTTTGATGTGTTTCAAGAGGATTTACCAGGACATTTTCCAGAATGAGAAATTGAGTTTTCCATTGATTTAATTCCCCATTCAAGTCCCATATCAAAGACACCATATATAATAGACACTGTAAAATTAGTGGAATTAAAGAAACAACTAGAGGAATCGTGTTATAAAGGATTTATTCGACCTAGTGTTTCTCTATTGGGAGACCCTATTATTTTTCTTAATAAGAAAGATATATCTATGAGGTTGTGCATTGACTACAGGTAGATAAATTCTATAACAATGAAGCACATGTATCGCTTACCTTGAATTGATGAATTATTCGATCATATTCATGGAGATCAATATTTTTCAAAGATGAACATTGATCTGTATATCATCATTTGTGTGTGGAGGAGTAATACTTTCCGAAAACAGCAGTACGAACGAGGTACGAGCATTACTAGTTTACAGTAATGCATTTTTGACAGACTTATGCACCCTCAATTTTTACTGATCCAATGAATAACGTATTCTAGGAATATCATGAAAAAATTTTAGTTTTATTTATTGATGAAATCTTGGTATACTAAAAAATCTATTAAGATTATAAAAATCACTTGTTCACTATTCTAAAAACACTAAAAAGGAATTATATGGGATGTTTATTAAGTGTGAATTATAGATTTAGGAAATTTATTTTTTTCGCTATATTTTCTCTAATTCTGGAATCTATGAAGATCCTTCTATGTCAAGAGCAATAAATTAATGGCCAACACCGATGTGTATAAATAAGGTACATAGTTTTTTTTGGTTTAGGAGGTTTCTAATTGCATTTCGACTATAATTTTTGTATATTGTAAACCCCATTAACCAAGCTCCCACGTAAATGGGATAAATTTGTTTGGACAAAAGAGTGTGAATAATCTTTTGAAAAAGTGAATAGAAGATTATTCAATAATCCTATCTTGACTATAGCACCGGGGAATGATGGGATTGTTATTTATAGAGATTCTTCAAATAAAGGACTTGGTTGTGTTCTAATGTAGAATGATATAGTTATTTCATATGAATCATGATAGATAAAAACTAATGAACGAAACTATCCTACTCATGATCTTGAGATAGCAGCTATAGTCATTCTTTTGAAGATATGGGGACACTATCTTTATGGGAACTTTTTTTTGAGATATACTGATCACAATAATTTGAAGTATATTTTCTCATAGAAAGTACTTAACATGAGGCAAAGACGATGGCTTGAACTACTCAATGATTATGATTGAAATATACAATACCACCCGAGGAAGGTAAATAAGGTGGATGATTCATTGAGTAGAAAGGATCATATAGTTTTGAACAAGATGAGGAGTTTAAAAAACTAATTCAATGAATAATGGGAGATTGATTGAAATCATATATGAAGATGGAATTTTGAAATTTTGGAAGAGGCATTGTGTTCCTGACATACCTGATCTAAAAAGGCAATTGTTGGATAATGTTCATAGATCCAATATCTCTATTCACCCTGGTAGCACTATGATGTATAGTGATTTGTAGGACATTTTTGGTGGGACAACTAGAAAAGAGAGATTGTTGATTATGTTTCAAGATGTATGGCTTGTAAATAAGTGAAATATGGAAGACAATATCCTAGTGGAGTCATGCAACCTTTTCCCACACCTGAATGAAAATAGACTGATATTATGATGGACTTTGTCACAGGAGTACCAAAGACTCCTAGAATGAATGATTCAATATGGGTCATTATTGATCATCATACCTAGTCTGTACATTTTATTGATATAAGATATGATTTACCACTTGAACATCATGAAAGACTATATATTAAGGATGTTTTAAGACTTCATGGAGTACCCCTATCGATTTTTTCTAATCGTGATCCCCATTTTACCACCAGATTATGGAAAATTTATCAGAAGGCCTCGTATAATAAACTACTTTTGAGTATTCCATACCACCCTCAAACTGAGGGAATATTAGAATTGACTATTCCATCCTTACAAGACAAGTTGAGATATTTATCACAAGAATTTTAAGTTATGTGGGATAAATATTTACCTATGGTAGAATTTTCCTATAACAATAGCTTACATTCAAGTTTTTAGATGGCACCATAAGAAGCATTATATGGAAAGTTATGTCACAAACCAACTTGTTGGGATGATGATGGTGAAATAAAAATCATAAGCCTATAGATTTTTGAGAAAACAATGGAAAAAAGGTTATCCAAACCCACATCAAAGCAACTCAAAGTTGGAAAAAGAGTTATGCCGATAACCGAAGGAAGGATTAGGAATTTCAAGTAGGAGACTGTGTTTTCATGAAGGTACCTCTGTGAAAGGGTTTTATAAATTTTTGTAAAAATGGTAAATTATGTCCTAGGTACATCAGACCTTTCGAAATTCATTAATTAATTAGAGTTGTAGCTTATTGTTTGGAAATACCACCAAGTCTCTCAAAAGGTCATGATGTGTTCCACATATCACTGTTGAGAAAATAAATGCATGACCCAATGAATGTACTCACCTATGAAGAAATAGAACTGGAACATGATTTGTCTTATGTCGAAGACCCTATCAGAATTCTTGATACCATAGAACAAGTGCTGAGAAACCAGATGACTCATCTAGAAAATATTCTATGGAGAAATCATAAGATATTAGAGGCAATGTTTGAAGCTGAGGATGTTATAGTGAAAAAACACCGAAATCATATTATGTAGTAACATTTTATAAATTTCTAGGATGAAATTATTTGAAGGAAGGGAGAATGTAACACCCTAAGCTTCCATAGTATATTTCCCTTTAAATAATGAAATAGCCTATATTGTAGGCAACTTGGAGTTTTAACACACCATGACCAATCAAACAAACCATTAACAATAGTAATACCCACCTTTTTAAATTTTTTAATATTTGTTTTTTAAAATGTACTTCATTTTTTGATTCATAAGATCAAAATTAGTTTGGGGTGAATTTTTGGTATTTTTCCGAAAGCTTTCATTTTTTGATTAATAGTAAAAAAACAATGAGTAATCATTTAAAATTGACATTTTATTTAAATACTTAATTATGTTATTTAAATTTATATTAGGTAAAAATAGATACATAATACCTATATATGTTCAATTTAATTCATTGGAGTCATTTTCTAATAATATTAGATATATAAAATTTTATTGAACTTTTTACATTGTTTTACCCACCGGCTAGGACCATTATCAAATTTGCATAAAACATTATTTTACCAATTCTGTGAGTTGAATTTCAAAAAACTAAGTGAAAAAATCGACATCATTAATTAAATTTTTGTTCAATAAGAAGAAAATAATTTTTTGTGAATGGTAACTTTTGACTTTTATTTACCACTGTTAAAAGAATATATGGAAATTAAATGTAAAAATGATATTATAATTACCCTAAAACTTATCCTAATTCAATTGGATAAGTGTATTTAGACATAAAACAACCTTAATAATAAAATATGATCATTTTGGTCCACTTGAATTAGATTAGGACATTTATTATTATTTTATTTAATGACGCGTTAAAAGTGTTAAATTCAACGTTTAATAACTAAACTATTTTTAATATAAGGATATAAATAAGGTAAGATCAACTAAAAATATTCATTATAAATCTAAAAATATTACCTAAATAATGTTATTTTATTTATAATTTTTAGACATTAAATAATTAAATTTATTTATGACACAATGATGACACATTAATTAACTTATTAATGAAATATTAAAAAACTGATAAAATAAATATCCAAACAAATTTAAGTTGATACTTTTGATGAATTCCAAGAATTTTATACATTAATATTAAATTTTAGGTATGATTAAATGAATTATTTTCTATTTAATCATGTTGTTATGACTTTAACAAAAAATTCTAAATAGAGTCAAAATTGGCATAAATGTGTTTTTAAAACAAATACTATATTATTAAATGATATAATATTCCAAAAAATATAAGGTTTGGAAAAAGGACTTATATAAGGTTAGATATATTGACAATAAACCCTTTGGGTTTCTTTAGGATTTTTATAGTAGGTTTATTAACAATTTATTTTAATAATACAAGAATACATGGTAAAAGCTAAACTATTTACCTAAGAGTTAAATCTAAAGGATAAGGTCAATATGGTGACCCAAACAAGTCTAAAACATATTGGTTGAGTGTTTTTTAACCCATAACCACCGTATACTATAAATAAATCATTTTTGTGCCATTATAAAATAATATTATTTTAGAATAATAAAATATTTCATGATTTCCAAAAGTGACCCTCACCTCTCTTATAAAAGGCTACTTCCCTTTCTCTCAAAATCACACCTCCAAAGCAAATTGGCTCGGCCAAACCTGGCACAAATATCCTCAAACCTAACCTCAATTAACCCTAGAGGCCTTCCTTTGATTAGAGGCCAAACTAAGGAGCCATTTTAATCAAATCAAAAGGAAGCACCCGTAGAAGAGGTAATAATTTCACCACCTCATTCAAAGATGTTTTCTTCTTCCACTTCCCATTTATTTGTTGTTTCCATAAAAAAATAATACATACAATACCATATACATAATATTATATATTATAAATATGGAACCAGTAAATTCATTATTTTATCCATCCTATGAATGACAAGTCACCATACATGTGTACGTACAACTTACCATCTCCACGTCGTGCTGTAGTTTGTTATTCAAACACTTCATTATGTATATGGGTATAATAATGAGTATAAATGATGTAATAATAATAAATATAACATGTTAATGAATCTGTATATATGAAATAACCTCTAATTACATACTATTTCACTATAAATATAATGATATTTCCGCTCGTGCGTACGTACAGTTTACCATCTTCACGAACGCAATGAAATTAATTCCCCATCATAAACATTAAAGAATAATTTTCATTTTATGATTAATAATAATGTTCAAAAACTTAATATAATTATGAATATGAATCAAATAAATCATATCCATAACGAACATGGCTTATGTAACCAAGCATATAAATCAAAACAAATCAGTTATCACAAAAAACAATGATACTACTGAAATATTGTTGACAAAGAAATATTAGAAGATCATATAAAATATTAGATTTATGAATTTGTTCCTTGTATAATTTAATTAATATTATGTAGGTATTATACATGAGGTTAACTTACCCACTATCATGTAAAATTACAAGGTAAGGGTTAATTCTATAATCTATTCATTATTTGGGGTTGTTTATACGTTTGTAACTCCCTAGACCTCTTTATCATCCACATCTGTGTTTCTTAAAAATGTAATTCAATTTGTTTGTAATAATTCATAGACTATGGATTAATTTCATCTATACCGTTGTTTTACTTTTCATAAAAAATTTATAAATGAATATTTCCGTCATTTTCCAAACAAGTTCCTTTAAAATGTTTTTGAAAAAATTATGAAATTAATGTTTTTTTAACTTATACGGCGAGTGCAACAATATTCAACTATTATAACATCATTGATGCTTTCCTTACAAGATTATGAGAATATTTCTTAAAATAAATTTTTTATTATATAATTACATGACTATTAAATGATTTCAAAATAGAGAGACATATTTCTCTCTAACAGTTTTGATTTCATCTATGTCAACCTCCTTTGATGGATTTTACACTTGTTTGAAGTTGACTTATTATGATACAATCTTCCATATTGTATTGAAGGTTTTGTGATATTTTTGATTGTGGATATGTTATATATATACCATTTATGGTTTATAGTTAATGAATTAACATTTCATAATCTAGTTTTAATGTGAATGTTTATGTTATGTTTCAACCATTTTATATGAGGAATCAACTGGACATAGTACGTGACGAGTGGAGGCCGTTATATCTCCTCGATTCATTGGTAGGTCTCACGACACAAAGTGGTGTTGTGGAACAAGCCCAAGAAAAAATATTATATTTAGTCTTGGCATGAGGCCTTGACTACGTTGTTATGAACTCTGGCTTTATGCATTCCATCATTATGAAATTGACTGTTGATATTAGATGTGATTATTCAACTAGTAGAATATCCATGTGAATAAGTAAATGGAATTATTTTATTTATATATGCCTTATTATGATTATGTTTTTTTGAAATTTTTGTGTTTTAGTCTTATACATTTCCTTATATTTTTATGCTTATTTATAAATGTTTCCATTATATTGTTATCCTTACTGAGCATCTGAGCTCACCCATTTATTATGTTTTATTTTTCCCAGGATGTGAAGAAGTATAATATAACTGAGATTTAGGAATAGTATAAGGGATATGATTGTGGTAAAAGGAGAGAATTTTTTGTTTCTTTTCATTTTATAATGTAATCTAAAACTTATGTATGTATCTTGTACTTCCAAAGCTAATAAATTGATTGGTCATTCAGGTTTTAATCCCTTATGATCATGCCATTGTTTTTCATTAATGCACTCACTCTGGGTAACTGTGGTTTGGGCATTACAAGTATGGTTAATTTAGGTATAATGATGATGATATATAATACATTAAAATTGATTTATTATGGATTCTATAAATAATATCTCAAGCATATCAAGATAAGAATGAAGAGATAGGGTAGGTTCATAAATTACAACAAATGAGCCTATTCAAATAATTGATTTCATTGTGATAATGTCTAGTGAAATTGAGATAAAAGTTCCTCCCAATAAATTAGAGCTACTTATGGTTGATACGCTAAAATTGGGGAAATTATTAAAATCTGTAATAGGGAATGAAATAATATTGAACAAAATTGTTCGGTATAGTTGAGTATTATGATTTCAAATAACCTAGGAAGGTTTATGAATACACAAATACTAAGTAGACCAAGTGAGTGAAATAAGAATGGTTATTCAATGTTGGTTATCATGTACTTAAATTTGTGTAATTAAATACTGAACACATTGTAAATTATAAGTGACATGATAGATCAATGCAAAACTTTTTTCAAGACCATTGAATCCTAAAAGAATCCATATCATTTTCTAGGGTCATATGGTTGGACATGAATTCTTTTCACTTTTATTTATTTATTCTTCAATGTTTTACTAATCCTTGATTTTTTATTGATTAATGATTGGAGGGTTAAAGTTTTCTCATACCACCCTTTATATTTTTTCAATATGGAACATTCTTTTTAACATTCTCTTGTAGTATAAGGTCATGTAGTTTGAGCCAATGAAGGATGGTTTTAAGGTCAACCAACATTTTCTAAAGTTGTTATTTATATGTTAATATATCATTAACACATTATTAGTATTATTATGACAGTAATAATAAGGTAAAACCTAACATATATAAATCTCCACCAATCTAAAAATTGACTGCCTTTATGGGTATGTCCATAGATTACTATAATTAAGCTTGCACCATTATATAATATAAAGTGAAAATTAAAAATCAAGATAGGGTTCAAGAGTAGAGGATAACAAAATTCCATTGGATAATAGAAATATGATGGGGTATCAAATTTATAATTAAATTTATTTGATCAATAGTTATGATATTGGATAACTACACAATAGAAAATACTTAGCATATTTGAATATAGGGTTCATCTATGATGTTATTAGGGTAAATAATGTTATAGGTTCATACATGTTTCCATAGTTTCTTCATATTGACATGTCAAAATGGGAGTTTATATAACAAGAATTATTGGTTCATTAATGTAAGAAAAATTAAATGTGTCCCTTGGAGTTGAGTATTCTGAATAATTGTAAAAAAATTATTTATGGTAATCTAATAAGATTGAATAATATTCAAGGATTTTGTGGAAGCATTGTGGACTTAATAATACCATATTTTATTTATCATTATCCATTAGAAATGAGTGAAGATAAATTATGGTATGTTGTTGGGTCTAGCATCTATGGTCTAGATTTTAGTACCTATCTTGAACCCCTAAAAAATATATCTATATATAGTGGTAAAATTTCATGTGGTTTAATGTCATGTGATAAGGACTCAAGTGATTTGTATTTTATGTTCCTGTAATGTGCACTAGTACGTTTTAGAAATAAATCATGTTCAATGGACATCAGTAAACTCCATAAAAAGTTTTTTTTTGAGTTGGTTAAATACTTGTTATAAAGGATATTATGGTATGATAGAACATTCTAATGGTCCTTGGATAAGGGATAAAGGAATCAAAATATATCCTAAAAAATTAAGAATCATGACACACATAGTTTTTAGAAATATGTTTCCCAGATCATGATGTATTCATGTGGAAAAGTGTTCATGTAAAAATAATATTGAATCAAGTTATTACAGGGGATTTAATTTGGATAAAAAGTGATATGACAACTGAATGTTTGGTCTATTTGGTTTTTATGTTGGTTTAGAATAGAGATTTTAACATCAGCACATATCCTGTTAGTATAGGAATAAAGCCACACATTGTTCTTTAAATGTTAACATATATTGATCCGGACTGTTTTTAGGGGAAAGGGACAATTAATAAAATTGGATTAAAGATGCGATAACCCATTCTAAAGAGTATTATATTGATAAACCTCAAACCCTAGATGTTATAATTTTCATCTTTATAGTTTTAATGTATATAATTCATACACAATGTAATAGAAGACAATAATAGTGTGGAAAATTAACAATACCAGATGTGAATGAAGGGTTATCATGGTAGGAATGAAGTATAATGGTGAAAATATTATATTTTTATAGTTATAAAATTTTATATATTCAATTTTTCACTATATATTATAAAATAATAAGAATAAAACAACACGTTGTTCTTGTACGGTTAATTACCAGTGTTTCTTAGGCTCTAACATAAGGGTGAGGGAATTTTTTATTGATTCGATTTATGAATGGGCCTAGGATAAGGAATCAATGAATAAATACATATCCTTAATGAATATGAATCAAACCATATGTAGTTATTATTTAAAATATTCCTTGTATAGATTCAACTACTATATAATAAAAAGGGACATTCATACACTGGGATATGGGATGATCATGTGCTAGAGACATCTACATAGAATGTTTTCTCATATTGTGGTGTAAGACTACTCATAAAAATATCCATTATGTTATGTTTATATTAATTTAGGATAGAATTATATCACTCAAATATAATTCATTCATCATGGATGATTTAAGACAATATTACTCTTACAATTGTGATATTTTACTATACTATTTAACATCTTATATTGAGGAATATTTCATGTTATGTGAGTTTTAGGAAATGTATTTATTGAAAAAACTAAATTAGTAGGATGAATGATGCACTCACTATCCATTGTGATCATAGAATAATCCCCATTATGGTAAACCTCGTGTATGATGAAAAGTCCCTACCACATTGAATTTATTTTTGAAGGATTCATCCCTACTATAATTGGAGTGTTTATAACTAAAAAGATATCTAATAGTAGAAATGGATGGAGGAGAAAATTCTTTATTGAATGATCTTGGAACCCAATTTTGATGGATAACTGGATATTACTGTGTACACAATATCTTTTCATTGAGCCTCTTAAATTAATCCTCCCATTTCATGTATCTTTATGCTTTGTACAACTAGTTACATAAAACAACATGAAGTGAAGAAACTGTAATTTTAATAGAAAAAACTACATATGTTCCATATACAAAAATTTAATGGTTCACATGCAAGGGAGTGAGAGATGTGGTGTGATTATCCCATAAAAATTAATGATTTTAACTATGTAGGACTTCTAAAAAGTAACCATCAACTTCTAAAATATATTAGACTGAGTCCCATGAAAATATTATATTTTTCCATTTTCAGCTACATACTTGTTGGATAAATGGTTAGACTAGATGTTTAGGGTAGTGGTTTTATTATTTATATAGTCCATTTAACAAAGATGAACCAAAATTGGTTCCATTTTACATCAATTGTTTTTGGGGGGAATGAAATATATTGATCATATTTAACTTTGCAATGATAAGAATATCCTTCAGTCCAAGCCCCTATGGAGGTATAACCAATGACCATTAGGAGAATATTTTAGTTTTATTTAGGATGTACATAAATTTCCATATTGTATCAATGGGATATTGAACCATGAAATACACTCCATAATTAGATGAATTATACTAATATCTACTACTATACATTCACTATAGAGGAAAATTGATGAAGTTGGAATGTAATTTGGTATCATTTTATTATTAGTAAATTCATTGTAATTCCAACTCATTATTGGATTAAAATTTCAATGTTTTCATACATTACGTGGGATGATAGTTCTGAAATGTTGTGTGTAGTGTGATTTATCCTGAACACATGCATGATAACATTAATTTTTTTTACTTCAATGCATCTATGGATTTGTCCATGAAATATACATTAATAGAATACCCTCCTACGTATTTGGACTACCATGGAGAATGAAATTTCCACCTTCTACCAAATATATTCTTTCATGGATCAATATGATAAAAATATCACACGTCTAACTTAATCTCTTCATTAGGACATCCCTCTAGAACTAAGATTAATTGAAAAGGATATATCTTTTTTTTTCTCTGGAGTGGGAATAATATCTTTAATCCCTTAAATATTATATATGATTACCAAAGAGATAAATTTGTGATGTGCTATGTGAAAAATTTCATATTCCTTATCTAGATATCCTAGAATTGAAATAGATCAAGCGAATGCATCAGTGAGTTTATTTTTTAACCATGGGACTTGGGTCAGTGATGGATCCCAAGTGAAATCTATTATTATCTCTAGAAAAAGATCAATATGAGGAATCAATTCCACATTTTTTTAGGGAATATTAAACATTTATATATTAAATTTCCATATATATATATATATATATATATATATCACTTTTAATATATTTTAATGTCACAAAAAATGAATGGTTTACAGTAAATAGATGATGATATCAGGACACTCTAATTAATTTTTGATTTGACCCTCTAAAAGAATAAATTAATGTGGTAGTTCTTGATTTTCTAGGAAAAATACCAATGGTCAATCATACGTGGTTTTCTTATACTTCATTGTTTCTTTTTCTAATTGTCATCTTATATGCTCCATCAATTTAAATTGCTCATATTTTATGTGATTTGTGAAAAAAGGCCTCTTTATCATGGAACTATATACCTATTTATATTTTCTAAGGGAGTATATATGTGGTACAAAAATCTTCTTGTTCCTACCCCATTAATGCTTTCTAAGGTAAAAATGACATATAAAACTATTTTAGTATGAAAAAACATAGTTCTGGTCATCAAAATAGAAAATTGGTACACAATGATATATATGATTGGGTCAATGAGATACACAAGAGGGACATCATCGTATTTAAATTAATGCTTATAAATCTATATTATTTTCATTAACAAATGAAAAATATTATTAATGATTGAATAATTGGTATTGGCATCAAGAATATTGTTGATGATATAGTACACAATATTTCCTATCCTAAAACATTCTTCTAAGAATAAAATATAACAAAATATCACTCTTGATTTGCCACATAGAGAATGGAGGTCTTCCCATTAAATTACATCATCAGGACTAGAGGATGAATAAGATACTTCATAACATTATTGAAGTCTTACTGGTAATATAATGTCCACTTTTCTTGGAATCACATCTTCCTAAATATTTTGATGGAAACAAATTATTAATAAGAAACAAAATAAAAGAATAAATTCCTAATAATCATGTAAAAAAATGAGTTTTCATCAAAGGGACATAATAATTATTTTCGATATTTTATTATTTCTGACCTAGACACAATGAAAACATGCCCTGAAATAATGTGAATTCATCAATGTTTCCTCCAAGGTTCACTTTAAGAGAATTGTTTCTTAAATTTTATTTTCATACGTTTCCATAATATAATTTAATATCAGAGAGAAAATAGTTTTTTTGTGATATTTGATCACCAAATGTTTAACATTGAATTCAATTACCATATATTAAAGCAGATTGAATATAGAGTGTGAAAATTGGTGGTATGTGGCATCAAAATTCATATAACCTAATGAATTTATGTAATAGATGAAAAATCCATGGAGAGATATAAATGTGGTTTCTTCATCATCTACATTGAATAACCCAATATGATTATTTATGAAGTATCTATAACGATGGAAAGGCTCTGAATGTAAGTGGTCAAATTGATAAAATAATATTTTATGAAGGTAGGAAAATTAAATATCATGAAATATTATTTATATATTTGATATAAATAATGTGCTAGATTTTCCAATTAAATTTATTGATCAGAACAATATTAGTTATCATAATTTCATATTATACTTCCTAGATAATGAATTACATGATATTATTTTTCACTATCGGCCTATTGTCTAAAAATGATGGGGAAAAGAAATAAACTTGTTTTCTTCTTGTAACCACGTAGATTTTATGATATATAAATATGATTACTTTCTACCACGGGTTTTAACCTAGAAATATTTGTATAATTCATGAAGGAAACATATTTATTATTTTTTATAAATGATATATATATCATACTCATCATGGATCATGTAATTGATAAACAATTTGGTCATATATATTTATATATTCTTTGTTTTATCAATTTAATATCATATACAATGGGTGAGAAAAATTCCAGAAATGCATTAAGGAAATATATGAGATCCATCCCTTATCAACCTCCCTCTTTGTATTGAGTTCATGAAGAAGATGTAGGTTCCAAATTATAAATAGTAATTCTATTTACATGTCTGATAGAGGAAATAGACAATAAGGCAATGTGAGTGAATATAAATCAAGAACAGAGAGAAATTATTTTTTATTGTAATTGAAAAAAGGATAATAAAATTTATATATTGGGGGAATTAACATAACCAATGGGGAAATGTAACAGGGCCTCCAAAGATATAGGTAATTATATGGGGAATTACCATTATCATCTATCAAGACAGATCTTGATGTTCACCCATGTTCTCTCATTGATGTTTGGGGGTCATCATTATCAATGGTTTTCCTGTAATCCATGGGTCACATTTCTCTTTTGGAAGTACAAATAAAAACATGAAAATTAAGCATTCATACCTGAGAATTTGTACTATGGTATTGTGGGACTTGACCAAATTAATACCATTCTAGGACTGAATTCATTACCATAATTTTGTTAATATGTAATATGGATTCATAACAATGAATAATAAATGGATTGAGAGGAGTATTTTTGGATACATTTGGTGAAGAAACATGTTATTATCATCTATTTTAGGTTAATTACCCTCCATTATTTTCTAACCAACACTGATCCTAAAAATTAATTTAATGTTAATTCAACTCCATATACCACTTTGAATTTAATGTTAACTAAAAATGTAAATAATTGATAATATAATAAGGGAACCATCAAATAAATTTGAAGCAATGTTATTCCTTAATGAAAAATTTATGTTTTATCATATTGTCTGCCTGAATGGCCCGAATGCCTTCATTATTTTATTGATTTTGATAACCCCTCGTTCAAGGGATGAGAGGGAACCCTTACAAGTCCCATAGGCTCAGAGATTACATGGCCTGTAGGCTTAAGAGATTACATGACCCGAAGGTCTTAAGGGAATTCAACCAGACTATCTACAAGGAACTGCCCCTCCCCATCATCTGCATCTTGATAGTAGCTCTCCACCTTTGGATGACCGTTTGGCTAGTCTTCCCGTGCAAGCAAAGGCTAGTACCGATGGCATAGCCATACCCTCTCATTCTGACAATCCATTTGGCTCTTCTCTGGTGAGTGCACCTGCTCTGAATCCTCTTCTGGGGCTGCTCTTTTTTTGTAGTGTGTCTGGGCCTGCATTCATGTGGCTCGAATGCCTTGGGGTGGCCCTAAGGCCTTATGGTGGCCCGAAGGCCTTGAGAATCAACTGCTTGGAAGGCCTTGGGTGACCTGAAAGCCTTGCAGGAACCGATAACCAAACCAATGTCCCGAAGGCCCAGATGGATGAATAGTTCTGGCTGCTACAATACCGAACAATGCCTACTACAGTGCCTGCTACAGTGCCTGCTACATTCCTGCTACAGTACCGGAAATATGCCTCCACCAGGATTTGATCCTGGGTCTCTTGGATGCACCTTGCAAGTCCTCACCAACTGGGCTGAGGCTCTTGTACTTTTATCATAATGGAAATCCAATAACCCATAGTTATAGATTTTCTACCAAATATTGATTATAAAATTAATACTTATATCTAGATTTTTTTTTCACACAAATGATTCCCCTAGATGGTTTATTTGTAAATGGACAAATCGTTTATTCAGAAACCTAAATTTCATAGGGTTTGGACCAATATAAGTAAAATTTAAGAGTTGTTTCCCATTAGTACATGATCACCGCAAATTCCATTATTGTTTTAAGTCAAGTATAAGGGTTTGATGTGCCCTTATATATAATCTTCCCAATCATTTTCCATAAATGGGAAGAAAATGATTCATTCAGCCATATCAATCAATATATGAATGAAATGACATCAAATGAACCATTAAATTCCATGATGATAATGTGATTCATTATATATAATATTAATGGGGTAGTATATATACTAACCTAATAACTAAGTGTTGAATATGGAGTATGTATCAATGATGTAAAATATAGATAAGAAACAATTAAAATGATCATAATGTTGATGTAAAAAATAATCAATGAATCAATTATTTTTGTCAAATTTAAATACAAATGAAAAAGTGTAAATTAACCATAATATAATTAAAATTCATTACACATACAATCCTTTAATATCATAGACAATGAAGATGTAATTTAACCCTATTAAATGATGTTTAATTATGAAATTCTTTACCACATGGTATAATTCAAGTCAAATCCCATTAGATGAAGTATTTCAAATTAAAATACACTTTTTCATTATTTATAAAGGATTCATGATATTATAGGTAATAGTATTGTATATAAACCATAAAAAAAGAATATGGTGCATTTCACTGAAATATATATAAATGAAGGGAAATTTTGTTGATGTCCTTTATAAGAGGTCACATTTCCTTCTCATGGGTTTAATCCTATGATATATTCAATATAAAATTACTATAAATCTAGTACATAACTATAATTATATATATATATAACCTAATTTGATTTAATAGTAATATTTTATCACCATTTTTACAATTCTTTGTTAAAATAAATATTTATGGTATTAATTGCTTCGTTATTCATGTTGGTTTCAGTTAGATAATTTCAGCCCTTGTACATTTATCATGGTTAATTTATATGCATAATTGTATCTATGATAAAACTATCATATCAATTAATTATATAGGTACTTAAAATATTCCATAAAATTTATCCATAAAAAAATGAGTAACACCATTAATGGAGATGGTAGGTCATACATACAAGTGGATGATATAACTATTTTTTTCTTAGTAATGGAATAAAAGAAAGATAAATAATATATCATCATTACATGATCATTTTTAAATAATATATATCATATATATTAATGAATAATATCCTTATTATCATTAATTAAAAAATAGTACGGACAAATTTTCACAATATCATAGAGATGGTAGTCCACACATATGCCTGTGAACATTGTCATTTTACAATTGATTGGAAGGTATGATGGTAGATGTGATATTTTAGCTTCAAAATTTTAATTATAAAAAAATAATATATATATATATATATGTTAAATCCATCATCACATTCATTCAGGAGATGTGATTATGGAAAATAAATTACATCCATTTATGATGTGGAAGTCCACGTACACATGATCTATTGTTTTGATACTCTTTTAATAAAATATGGGAATGCTATAGGTTATTCAATTAACATAAAAATATATTTCTATTTGTAAGAAAAATTTTATTTTATTCAATCAATTTTTTAGATGATTTGAAGGTGGTATAAGAAGAAATAAAATGAACACACACGGTAAAGAACTATACCACTTCCTTGGAGAACCACATTGGGTTTATGCCTAAGGCCTTCCTAAATATAGTTCTGAAACAAAAATTTAATACTTATAACAGTGAAATAATTAAGTGATGTATATTCATAGGTAATTGATGATCCAATGTCTTTTTACGTGTGACGAGTAGAGGATAGAGGTGTCCATTTATATTTGGGGGAGAGGACGCAAATGGAATTTTTGAAATGAAAAACTAATACCAATGTTTATCACTTGTCATAAGGATAATAAATATTAGTTTAGTGAACCATGGATGAGATAATTTCAATCTATTCCTAGAAAAAAATAATTGTACAAAATCATTGGAAATTTTAACCCTCATCTTTTAAATTTTACGACAAGTAAATATATTTTATCCTTAAAAGTTGTAAATAATTTTTTTTATTTTTAATATTCATTATTAAAAAATTGTGTTGAACATAAAATATAAAATTAATTATTATAATTCCAATTATGAATTACATAGTCAAAAATTCAATTTTCAGAACATCCATTTTTAAATATAAAATTAATCCACATATTCGATGGAATTTTTTTTTGCTATGAAAATAATTCACAAGAATAAAAATCATAAAAGTAAAAATTCAAAATGAAATTGGTTTAAATGACATAAATTATATTGATTATAATATAATATAATTAATTTTTTTAAATTGTATTTAATCAAAAATTATAATTTTAAATTTTATAAATGAAACATATGTTTTCCATAAAAATTGTATTATATCACTATTCATCGAAAGGTTAATATTTTCACAACATTTTCAAAAGTAAATTTTTGGATAATTAATAAATGATGATCTCAAAAATTCTATTCATTTTTTTAAAAAAATTCAGTAATTTTTCAAATTTAATTTTAAAGAATGTTTTTAAAATGTGACATAAACTATTGTTGGAAAAAATAATATTTGTACGTATCAAACATGATTTATTTTTTCCCTTGCATAAATAAAATATTTTATGAATGGTAGAACATTTTATTTAACATATAATATACTTATATAATTAAAATCATTCACAAAAAATGATTAAATTACTTATGTATGATAAAAATAAATTTCATGCATAAAATGAGTATTTAGGAAAATCATTTATTTCACATTCAAATTTTCTATTTTACCTTATAAAAATTTTACAACCAATTTACCCACAGTTGGTTATAGGGTTGTAAGGGTTTGGGATGGGTGAGGGGAAGGTCATGAGGTCATGTCAATGGGCCTACGATTTACTACAATTTTCTTCTTTTCATTATGTTTCATAGTGGTGGATGTAACTAACCTAGAATAAGTTGACAACGAATAAAATTATTTAATATATGTGTAATCCATATTAATTTATTAAATTAGTAAATTCTCTTCATACCCTCCAATATAATGGTAGTATTTTTTGAGTAACATAAAATAATAATATTTTAATTTTATATTGTTGTTTTTTTATACTCTGTGTTTTGTTTAATATAAGCTATCAAATAAATATAATAAAATTATAGTGTAATGTATTCAAAATCATAGTAGAATTGCAATAATTCTTGAAAAAACTATTTGTTTGATAAAATCATGATTTTATCAAAAAGTGTATCTTAATTGAAACAATATATTTCCTAAAATATAATTTTGATTTAATCATATAAAAGTATTATTTTTCTGGAAAAAATTATATAGTCATATGTAAGGTAATAATGAAAAGGGAAAAAATTGATATTTTAATTTAAATTAAGATATATTTAAAATCACTTCACGGGTATAGACACAAACTTCAATTAACTCCAACGTACACCCTAAGGGTATGTTGTTTGGAAATATTAATTTATAATGGTGGTTCAACAAACATGGCATGGATAATATTGGTCATGGCCATATTTTTATTCTCTTAAGAAAATTATACATTATCTTAAAAAAATTTATATTCTAATCTTAAAAATCATAGAACAATGGAAATATTATCAATGGATTTAGTTTCTAATTTTTTTATTCGAGAAACAAAAACTATGACATAATTTTATAAAGTTAAAAAAATGTTATATAGTGCATGTGGATTCAATAACTAAATTAAATAGAAATAAATTTGTTATTTAATGATTGAATTTAATTTATAATTGTTTGGGTCAATATATTTATCCCTCATTAGAAATTTCTCCAATGAAATTTCATTAAATAAACTAAAACAGATAATGGTTCATTTGTTTCATGGCCTCTTCTTGTTCCCATGTTTCTTCTAAAAACATATGGTGTTCTTATAGTACATTGTAGAGATGATTTATTATATTAAATATAAATTTTTAATATATGGTCTAAGATATACAATGTCTTCCCCTCAAAATAAAAATCATTATCTAAAGCTTCCAACTATAGATTCAATACATGTATGTGTTATCGTATATTCTTATTAAAGTGGGATATATATACCATATCATGTAATTTAGAGAGGTTAGGTGGGAGAATTAGTCAATAGGCCATAGCTATGTTACGATCTATGATATCAAAGGGTCTATTTAAATAGGACTATGATTTCGATTCCTCTCAAATAGCATGAAATGATTTTTTGGTATGAAGGTGCACCTTATCTCTGACCTCTAACACCAAATCTCATCAATTTTTATCTGTGTTTCATTCATATCATCTTGTCATTTATTTAATATCATGTTGACTGGATTAAACCTTCTATTTCATCTCAGAGACACGAAAAGGTCCAATCAGCTTCTTCTCTCCATAATAATTCCAACTTGTTATAGTCTAAAACTTCTTCCCATAGAAATCCAGATATGATTCCTTTTTATTCAATATTGGAAAGTTTTTTATATATTAAAACTCCAATAGAGGAAGGTGTTGATCCCAAAATATGAGGAAAAAATTTGAAATGATATTTTTTATCATCTAGTGTATGAATGGTTCTATCAGACATACCATTTATTTGACTGTTATCTAATGTTATAAAACACATCTAGAAATTAAATACATACTAAAGGAATCTATGGAATTTCAAATTAAAACTCGGGTATCATCTAGGTACATTTCTTTGTAGCAATCCATGAAGACTTTCCACTTCTATTATATATATTTTAGATGTTGGACAAGAAGGAAGTCATCCATGATAGTAATGGAATGTGTTGAATTTTTAAGGTGAAAAACTTACAACGAAAAGGTATTATTTCATTTTGATGTTCTACAAAGTCTTGTAATGAAATTTATGGTCATATTTTCTCATTTAAACATTGCCAAAGTAAATGGTTGAATCATAACATTATATAGATATCATCTGGCCTAGACTTTTTAGAATATGAAGCATCATAGTAAAATGCTTCCAATCTCCCATTTTATGTCATCTCAGGATATATTTTTTATTAAATCTCTATATATATTAGCACTTATTGGATTCATATGTATTTATAATTTATCGTCATTATCAAAAATATCCCCATAAATTTATGGGTTTTTTATGACACATGCCATGGTTCCAAACCATATAACTCTATCAATAGTAATGTTGAGATATGAAATATTCTGAACCTTTATATATATCTATGTATCATATTTTTGGGACTTTTTGATCCTAAAAAATTATGTTTCCATAGTTGTTTGAGAAATTTTGTATTTCATTCCATTAATTATTCATACGTCTATTGTTTTCTTATGCAAAATTATTGTGTTGCTTTCAATCCACACCATTTATATGAATTCATGATGATTTTTTCTAATATAATTTTCCACACTTTGTTCCATCCTAATATGTTAATGGATATAATTGTAATAATACATAATCAGTTCTAAACAGTTTCATTTCTTCATAATAAAATCCTTTTATGGGAATAAATAATTTAGGTTTTATTGATTTCTATATATGTCACATTATTCCCCCATCAAGATAATTTCATTAAATGTTCAATGTAACATTCAATAAAACCAGTTTCATATCTTATTTTGGTAGTTATGAAAATGGATCATTAATTTGAGGGGGGGGGGTATATTCAAACACATAATTAGCCTCCATGTGTCCACAGACCATTTTCTTTTTTGAGGTATCATTATAGATAAAAAATCCTTCCACACAAGTGGGTAACAATCTTTGAATTGTGGTGATTATCCTCTTCATTAAATCCTTAATACATATATAATAGTCCCTAGTTTAGAAAAACATTTATTTATTCCGATATATCTAGGTTTGTGGGTTTTAAAAATTGTGATATTTTTTTTCAAAAATCAATGTCAGTACCAAACTAATCCAACATAAATATGGATCATAAATATATATATTTACATTGTATGTTAATAAATTAAATTTTCCCTTCTGGAATCTAAATATATCTCCTTTTCTGTTGGTAATATTCCCCAGGAATGTTTTATGATCCTTTAAAAACTCACATTTTCTAGAAATTTCCTATAATTTTCAATCCACATGGACTCTAGTACATCATTAAATGAACCATATTTTACTCCATATATTTATATTGAGTAAGAATATTTTATCCAAATATAAAAAAAAATTCAGGGGGTTCCCTATAACACTATTCACTAGTTCAATGAAGATTTCTCAAGGATTCCTGAGTCCAAATGAAATCACTATAAACTCGTAGGGCCCTTACCTTATATGAATATAAATCATGGGAATGAAATCCTTATTAGCCATTAGTAGATAATATCCTGAAACAATTTTCATGTTTGATATAGACGACTCTCAATGTAGTAGATTTAATAATTCATCAATCAATTGTAGACCATATTTATTATTTATTATGATTTATTAATCTCACTAAAATCAATGTAGTGGTGCAGTATCCCATCCTTCATCGTAAAGAAATGGATCAGTGCATCACATAGTAAATAAATATGGTGTATAAATCATTTATCAGGATTATATTATATATTATTCATTATATATTCATTTTCAATAGAGTCAAATCTATATAGAGTCTAGAATATTGGAAATTATTTGTTTATAAGTTTGAGTGAGAACTCAACCTCTTAGTTATGGGGAAGGCCAAGAAAATATTCATGGAACATTTCATCACATTATATTATAATTTACATGTCATCGTTGATGACATTTCAATTAATTTAGTAATTTGATCTTAATAGAGCTTCTCATGGGGAATAAATATCCATTCATTTGATGGTGATTATAATTGATATTCACTCTCCTCTTTACAGTTGGATAGATTTGAAGAGAGATTCATGAAATAGAGGGTTATTTCCTTCTCTGAGTAATTTAAATTTTCTCTATATGATGAAATTATATCCATTTCCAAAAAAAATTGAATTCTACTCAATGAAGTATCCCTAGGTTCATAGGGAAATTTATCCTAAATATATTTATAATGATAAAGTTATACAATTGGGATGCAATATTTTCCTAATTTTTAATTTTTAGTATTAGCTTGAATCCATGTGTTGATTTCTTTTGATTATATAGTTATACTACGACTTTTTTTAAAGAATATATTGACCAGGATCAAATAGTACATTTACTATATTTTAATGAATAACTAGCCTACATGTCACAACATCATTTTTTTGGGTCCACCTCAGATGTTGTGATGGAATAATATCCTTCTTATTATCAATGACTTAGAGGTGTTGTCATTTATTATTTATTATAACCATTTTTTAGTGAACTATGTCATATATTTTGTTTTTTACATGATGTATAAACATTTGAATGTATGATGATGGTTAACTAGTGTATTCATTTTATAAATCACATTTTTAGGTTTATCAATGTGGAATTAACTAGATAGGTGCCCTTCCACCCCACAGCTAAATTGTTTCCTTATCCCTATAAGGAAATTTTCAGGATTCCACATTATACACTTGAGATGTGGGCTATTTTAATATCACACTCAAAATATATTTTTCCTTCAATATGAATGAATTAAGCATATTTCTCCATTTTCAATCTCTAGAACTAGGCGATGAACAAGATTTAATTATCAAAATTTAAACATTAAGGGAACATCAGATAATTTCTTCATACTGAATTATTTCCTTAATCATTAAATATATAAATAGATTAATCATTATCCCATAGATTAAGTAGTAGATAATACATTTTGGGTCTATAACTCATATAGGGGTGTTTCATGAATGTTTCTTTAATGTTTTACTCATGTGCCTCAATGGATTGTTTGTATTTTTCAAAAGTCCATGGACATCCGTATAATTTTAATGTTTTTATCAAATTTAATTTAATTTTAATGATTAGAAACATTTATTATAATAAAATAATGTGATTTTTCTAATTAGTAGAAGTTTTTGTAAAAGGATGTTTCAATGGGTCTTGATTTGGTATCTTGCGAAGGGATTTAGGTTTTTTGAAATGGAAGGCCCATTGGTAGTACCCGATCTATATAACATTAATAATTTATTGTTCTACAATCATTAAAAACTTGTGAATCAAAGTAGGTCTCATCATGGGGTATCTTGAAGGATCCATGCAATGGTGGCTATAAGCTAGGTGTCTTAGCGTAATGGTAGACCCTCCAGAGTAATGAGATATCTACGAACAGAACAAGGTGTCTTAGCGTAATGGTAGATCATCCCGATCAAACGAATTTATCATTTATGGGTGTTAGGAAGGAGTCATTGGGATGAATCCTGTATATGTTTCTTCTATAGGGGTCTCACACTAGGGATACAAAGCAGGGTTTTATGCAGGTGTTACATTCTAGGGTATTTAAAAATGTGACAAGTGATAGGTTTACACTTTGAGAAATATCATTGTTATATCTAAATTCTATAGAAGATAAAATTATTTAGGATATAAACTATCCAACAATCTTTATAAGAAGATATTAGTTAGTTCTATATCAAAATAAGTGAACTGGTGAATTTACATCTTATCAAGTTCCTGAAAAGGTGAGACAAGTGTTTGCATGATATATAATGGAACATTTATGATTTAGGGGATGTTCAATTCATTGATTTTATGTAGAACATGAAGATAAAATGATCCTCTTATACATTTAGTGATAATATCAACTATATAATATTTATTCAAATGTCATCCATGCCAATTCTTTTTACTTCTAAATTAGTGAACATAATATACATGTGTGAGGGAATTTACGATAAAGAGATATGAATATTCCCTAAACATTATAATGTATGTGATCCCATGAAGGAGTGAGCCGACATAAGAAAAATGATATTCACTTTAGTTTATTGTGACATTATCATGATTCCTTCTTATGCTCACGGGATGTAGCATAGTTAGAGTGAATGAAGTATATATATGTGTGTCCTTTTTCATGATTTATTTATTTCCTTTATATGTATCACCATTAGAAATCATTATACAAGATACAATTAACAAAAATTTCAACAAAAAAATATGTGAAACTTATAATAAAAAATTTAAGATCAATTGGGGAATGATGAATTTTTAAAAGAATGATTATACCATGACTCACCCACTAAAGGAATATATCCCCATTTTGGGTCTATCAATTTTTATTAGAGTGTATGTTTAATTTTTTTTTATGTTTTCACTGCAATAAGGATTATTGTACTATTTTAATTAAAATCTTAATTTCCGCTTGTCTTGATTCCAACGAAATTAGAGTAACCTCAAAAAAGAAGTAAAATTATAGTGGAATTCATATGTATGGATGTGAATATGGAAGGAATGTCATTCTGTTGATAGAATCCAACAAACAATTAAAAATATGTTAGGATGAATCATAATTTGATACTATTTATTAATTCAATCATGTTGTAATAATGGATGATGAAAATGAAATGAAAAATTAATATTTAACTTTCGATGATGAAAAATTTACAAGAATCCCAAAATTGGAAGATTTCGAAATGAAAAATGATATATATTAGAATTAAAAAAATAAATCAAGTGTGAATATATTTTTATCCAAACATAGGGAGATAATGTTAAAAAAATAAAAGGTTTAAATAATGATTTTTTGATTTTCCCATTAATATAAGAGATAATAATGATTCCCGTTCTCGTGAATTGGAAAAACAAAAAATATAATAAACTTGAAATAATTCGAACTCAAATTAAATTATGGATTTATAATCCAAAAATGATTATCTTTTCAAACCCCACTCAGAATTGTATTAAGAGAATCTATGATTTAAGTATTATGTTTCTCATTTAAATTTCGAAATAAAGAAGAAATGATACACAGTAGATATTCTGTAACACGTTTGAGAAGATGAGATGACTAGTTTTAATAATATAAAGATATACTTTTTTTCTCAAAATGATTTTAGGTATAATATTAATAAAAAATTAGTATAGGATCTAGAATCATTCAAGAATGAAGCTGAGAAAATTAATTCCAATGCATATTTGAAATTTTATAATCCATTTTATTTATTATTAGACTATCCTATAGTAGGTAAAAATTTATTTATTAAAAAATAATATATTTCATTGGACCAACATGATGTGATTGTCTCATTGAGAATTCCATCATTTATTGAAAATCTGGTATTTATTATGGTGAATCATCTATTATACATGAGTGGATTTGAACAATGTATAATCATAAAAATAATGAGAAATCTATAATTTTTGGAAACAAAAATAATAATTATTTTACAATAATTTTTGAAAACATGTTCTATTTTTGTGGAATTCAGGGCCATATTTCATGTTTAATTCTGAGGCTTTTGAATATATATCATGTTGGAGGGATAACAAAAATTTTATGTCTCATAATAGAAATAAATTTCTTCAGTAGAATTAAAGAAACATCTCTTATAAAAAAGAATCCATAAAATTATATTACCATGGAAGACTGGGACACACCATGAGTTTGTTTCAAGAAGACATAGATATCAGTTTCGTATGAAAATATTGTCCACATAAACATCTCAACAATGAATTTATGGACTCATTAATATTTTTATCAAAGAATATATTATATTTAATAATCTGGGGATTTTAGAAAATTATTATAGCAATAATAGATAAGGTAATATAATATTACATGAATATATATCCAAATCTATGGTGGTATATAACAATAAATACTGTGCTAGAAAAAAATGTACTATGATTTAAAATTTATTTATTGCATTGCAGGAAACACATGGACGTTAGAAAAGTATTTACTATGTACCTCATTTTTTATGGTCAAAATAAAATATCTTATGAATAATGTTTATGAAAATATATTGAATGGGAGGAGTGAGTCCATCTATATGAAAAAAATTTAACGTTCACTGAAATGATCACTCCCATCAAGAAATGGTTGGGTGACTCAGATAATTGGTACTAGGATATTAGAAATAGAATTCCTTAAAAATTTCAGATTTCAAGGAACAAATTTATATGTGATGGAAATTAAAATATACCTCCAATGGAGTATGAATAAAGAGAATATTATTAGTGTAATGATCCCTATATAGAGAATCGTTCATAATTAATTGATTTTTGGTGGAGTGTTAAAGAATAAAATTTTTACTAGTTGTTATAAACCAAAAACTTTGAGAATGTAAATGCCTGGAGAACATACATATCAAAATAATAATGATCATTTTTTTAGATAATGTCTTGTTATTTATCCAGAATAAATGATATTGGTTGGAATTTGGAAAAATAATGGAAAAATTATAGTGGTTTCCAATAAAGTATCAATTGTTTGGTACTTTAGGATCAATAGAAATATTATTCTTGGGTATTCCATAGGTACCCTACTCATCATGTATTAATAGTTTTTAATATCTATTAGAATTTGTGATGGACTAAGGGGAGATACAATCCTTGGGTGTTTGTGTGCATAATGGAAGGAAAGTAGATTATAAGTTGAATATAGATATGCAAAAAAAGAAAAAAATTCATAAAATTTCAATATGGTATTCAATTCAACATGTGGTGTTACAAAACCACTCAATTTTTAAAAAATTTAATATTGAATTTATGTTCAATGGAAAATAATGATTATATGATGATGAAACTATTCATAAATGTAATAGTTTTCAAACATATTATTACATTATCTATGTATTCCAAGTCAAATTTAATATTCAATAGATTTCTTCAAGCCCCATTTCAAATGGAATTTTCCAATGAGGCATGATATATTGTTGGAGAAGTTATAAAAATCATGTAATTATTTTTATTGGTTTTTTCTGATAATTTGGTATCATATGGATGGATTTATGATACCATGAATCTATTGGATTAAATAAAAATAATAATTACACTTATATTCCCTAATCAAGAGTGTAGTTCAACATTTATCCCCAACTTAACAATAAATATTAGTAAATTTTTAGTCAAAAGTTTGTAGTTTTTTATATTTAGTGATAGTAACTCCATGAAATATTGTTTCCTCCATGAATAGAGTCCTCTATAGAATATAATAAAACAATATTAAATGAATCCATGGAAGTAGTTTTGTGAAATAGACATTGTTTATGTTTGTTGGAATAAAATATTTTTCCCTATAAATAGTTATGACATGGTATCAATGAAGGATATTTAAATGATTCAATTCTTAGTGGAAATGTACCTTTCTGAAAATATGGTAGTAGTTTGAAACTATAATGTAGAATATGGATCTATGCTTGAGAAGTGAATGACCAAATGGGGTCAGTAGAATAATGTTTATTGTTTCAACATTTTATAATTTATTGAAAATATGATACATGGATATCATTGGATATGGGTTATTAATGTTATTGATGATGAAAATACATTCAATATCAGAGAATATAGAGAGATCATTGGTATTTCATTATACAAAGTAGTAACAATATCCTATATTATTTTGGAAACATTCTAAGAAACATAATAACATTGTTTTCCCTTGTAAATCTATATACATGAATTGAAGATAATAATTCGGTATATAAATGGAATTGTGGAATTTGGTTTACTATACAATGAAAAATATTATTAAAATTCGATGGGATTTACCAATGAAAATTTTGATAGTTCAGTAGATGATTAATTGTCAATCTCAGGTGATGTACTCTATTTTGGAGGACTATATATTTCTTGGATAACAAAGAAGCAAGATTTTATTTCATTGAGAACTATAGAAGTTGAATACCATGAAGTTCACAATCATGCATCACATATTATGGATTAAGTAGTATGTAGAAGATATGGGAAATGAATTTATGCCTTTAATTAGAATCCATTAAGATAATTCAAGTGCTCTAAATAATAGAAAAAATATAGTCCATCAATCAAGGTAAATGAACATTGAAATAAAATATCACTTTTTAAAGGAGGAATGGAGAATTAATCTAAGAATTTGGAGAATGTTCATATTAAAATAATGATTTTAATAATCCTAAAAAAGTAGATTCCCAATGAATAGTTAAAATTTCATTGAATAGATATTTGAGTTCAATCAAATCCCCTCACCTATAAAGTCTATATTTTAGACCTCCTATCCATAAGGATTGTTGTGGATTTTTCTAATTTACTATTATTTATTCCATACAATGTAACAACCAACAGAGGTGTGACCTTTGGGATAATTTAATAAGGTGGAGAATTTTTTTTGATCAAAACAGAGTAAGAAATTGGAGAATCTTATAGGGTGACATGTGAAACAAGCGGAGTTATATTTTTAACAAAGCTGAAATTGGTCAACCAGTTTAGTAGATTTATGAAATGTAGTGTCCTTTATGTTCATGATACAAGAAGATTACTTGTTTGGGTTAAATGGTGTTCTACAAGGCTAATCTACTTCCATATTTTAGTGTTGATAAGATTTCAGATAAAATTAATTAGAACTAAGGGATCTATCAATGAAAATTTAGGGCAAATATTATTTCACATGTTGATATTTACACATGTTGAATTATATTATGACTTGGGTATATCCTCGTACCATGTATGGGGTTTCAAAATTTAAATGGTTTCAAAGGCACATTACATTTCAATAAGTTTTTTGGATGTGTTTATAAGTGTTTTATACAAACCCAATGGTGGATATTGTCTCCCAAAACCTCTCTTGATGTTTCTTTTAGGTTGATTATGTTTTTTGAAAATAGATTGCATTGTTGGAAAAGTATAATTTTCATAATATTTATGAAGAGATTGCATAGATTTTAAAAATGTTCAAACAAATCATGAATGTTATAACATATCACATAGAGTTTGAATGTTAGAACTGATGACATAAAGCTAGAATTTAGGAACAGATCATGCAGAGAACATGTATTTTAACTGATCGGGTGGAAGGTTAATATCATGTTTGAATTTAGTCAATGTATTTTTTATGATATCATGTGATGTATTTGAATACACCGCATGATTGTCAGTGGATATCATTGTGACATCATAGGAAGAATGACATAATTATTATGGGATATCATGAAGAGATCAAAAGATCTCAAACTAGATTTTTAGTGGATCATGTACTGGGATCTTGAAAAGAACATGTATGAGAATATATTGGAAATAATGGATGTATTTTATGGCAATTTTAGATAATGGGACAAAATGATTCATATTTTACCATTAAATGATACCATGAAATTCTCTATTGGACAATGCCCCGAATCACGTGTTTGGAAATTGATCACATGATGAGATCAACTGATATGATAGAGTCCTCGGTCAATAACTACATGATACTAACTTGATAACATGATGAGGCCACACAGTGAATTTATTATTTCAATTTATCAAGATATGGGATCATGTGACATCCTTAAAAATATATTTGTGATAATGTGAAGCACCTGTGACATGTATTACATGATCATATAGAGTGATCATATAATGTTTGTAAGGATGATTTGTGAAGACATAGGAACATATGGATAATAGTGATTTTCAAAGATATGGATGTGAAATTAAGTATATAAATACTCCCTAACCCACAGTCATGATAGCAGAGAGATTTTTGTATGTGGTTTGACCAAAACAATGGTATCTAACATGATCTGGACAATGTCTTGCACAAGAATCATTCTATCCACTTAATTAATAAATAGTCTTGTGAAAGGATATCACAATAGGTCCTCACTATAGGGACCCATGATGGTATCTATGAAGGGTTGTATGATCATAACATAGGAATTCATATTGGTACTACCCAATACACATAAAATTAAAAAGGTCTCATGACAGATGCACATAAACCATGTGAACTGAATAAGGTATCATGAAGGGGTATCATGATGTTGTCATGAAAATAGAGTTATATGTTAGGTGTCTTTTTTCCTAAGATGACCCACTAGAGTCATCTGATACACCTGATAAAAAAGGTCTCATGATCTCCATGAATAGAATATAGTCGCATGATCAGCAAGAATAAAAAAAAGACACATCAATCATGTAAATAGAAAGTCTCATAGTGGTATCTCATGGAGGAATATTGTAGAGGGGTCTTTTGATGGGGTCTCACATAAGGGGTACATGATAGGGATTTCATGTTATGGATACACACAAGGGTTTTTTTAGAAAAACCATTATAGGGTTACCCTATTAACTATTTCATTTTAATATATTAATTTTAAATAAGATGAAAATATTGATTATTTGAACAAAAGGAAAATATGTTTATAAGATTATTATTCATTATTATATATAGTGTATGAAATGGAAGAGTTGGAATGTCATAATGATCTTTAAAAATATTGGAAGGGTTTATATATTATATCATTGAATAAGGATTCTTAAGAGGATTCTAACACTAAGGTTGTGAAGTAGCATGTGATGTTCAATTGAACCTCTCATACATTTGGTATAAATATCAAAAATAGAAGATATATGTATTTTATATATTTTATACTTTTTTCATACAAAATTACTTATCATAAGAGGGAAGTGATTGTGAATTGATCTTGGGTAGATATTTCATCTTCCCAAAATATTATAAGAGGTGTTAGCTCGGGCAGGAAAAACCTACCCAAAACTAACATTAATGAATTATAATTGATATGGTGCATTATTTTATTTCCTTTATATGCTCCTTGGATTTAGTGGAATAAGGGTGAAAAATTATAAATTGTTTTTCCCTTTGATTTAATTCATGATTTTTATTATATAAGTCGTCATCAAATAAATTTGGACATGACAAGATCAATATATATAAGAATGAGATAAAGGAGATTTCAATATAAGAAAGGGATCAAGATCCAGTGGGATAATAAGTATTTTGAAAAGAATAACATACCCAGATTAACCTTTTTCAATACATCTAAGAAATTTTTCCCTTGAAATAATTTTCAAAAATTTAGATATTATAATTATTAATAAATAATAATTTCCCTTTCCTCAGTAATTAAGTATATTTCTATGAAGGTTAAAGTGGGATGAATTTTTTTTTTTTAGACATATAAAAGGAGTTCTCTTAATTAATGAGTGAAATATTGATACATCCATCCATAACCAGAAATGAATAATTATTTATATACTTATATGATATCATTCCATAAAGTTTTTCTAAATTGTTAGTCATAATATAATTTTAAATCATTGTTCAATAAGTGGTTAATCCGGCCTAATCAATAACATATTATGATTATTAATGATTATGAGAAAATTTTGTAATATCGAAGAACCATTAGAAAAATAATATCATTTTTTTATTAGTGTTATATATCATAATTAAAGAGAAAAGATAAAAATAATTAATGGATATTAAAATTTTATATAATATTAATTAATGTTTTTCCTCTTAGTACACTAATATTAATTTATTTTACTTATGGTAATCATATTTTTAACATTTCATTAATGTTTCCTCATATTTATTAAAATAGAAACATAATTATATAATAAAAACAAAAATATCATAAAAATATATTAGCAACAAAATCTATTTAATGTGGTGATTAAATGAAATACAAAAATTTATTTGCATATGGTGGTTGTTGTCCATGGAACACAAGATTTATACTTTTGATTTTCATAAAGGAAAAACGTATAGAGGATAATAATTGTACCATTATTATAACAACACATTAGTATAATAATGAGGTTTATTTTTTAACGTTATGATAGTAAAATGAAATTATAAGAAGAATAAAAAGTGTATAAAAAAAATTGGTGGTTTCAAAACCTTTTCCACATGTCTTGGATTAGCATCTTGTTAAAGGTGATTAATCTATTTAGGGTTAATATTATGAGAATAAAAACCCCCTAAAAGTATATATTTTTTTTGGGAGAGGTTTAGGTAGATTTTTGGAGGAAAATATGAGGCTTTGGTGTGATGGTAAGTGAGGATGGGAGTTCCCCGTTCATATGTTGAAATGAGTGGAATTTTTTTATATTACAAAAAATATGAAATAATTAGATATCACTCTCAATCCATGAACCTGAAAAAATGAAAAATAATGTGGTGGTGGGATGATAATTTTCAACCAAACCTCCAAAATTAATAAAAAATTGTATTTTAAAAATATTATCCCTATTAAATCTAGGATTACCTACATTACGTTTTTTTCACCATGGTAGTTATTTTTACCAAAATAATATATCTTTTAAGACTAAAAATTAAATTATCCATATTATATAATTTTTATCCAATGATCTGAAATATGATCATAACTTCACAAAAAATAAATCCTTTGAGCATGGAAAATTAATTATACCCTAAACTCATATAATGATTAAAAACATGGTTTTCGAAAAATAATATTTTTATGTAAAAATTATTTATAAATACAATATTGTTATCAATTTAATTGATTATAATTATTTTAATGTAATTATTACCATTAAAATAATTATTTGTGAATAAAGATATTCAGAATTTTTTTCATCATGTTATAATAAAATTTACTTAACTCGTGAAAAATAATTTTCATTAAAAAATAAATAGTTTTTCAAAAACATTAGTATAGTTTATAAATTAATCATAGAATTTGTTAAAAATTTATGTTTATTAATTTATATGAAAATATTTTTTTAAAATTTCAATTTATTTATAATTTAGTATGATATAATAAAAGTGATGGTCATTCCAAAAAAAATATTTTCACACTTTAATAGAAATTTCAATTACCTCCAAAAAATCCCAAAAACTTTAATTTGTTTTGATACAAATTTACCTAAAAGTTATGTTAATTCTTTAATTTGACATCACAAAATTTTTATATTTATTTTTTAAATCAAAATGTAAAATATAGGGAATTATTTTTCATGACATGTCTTTTTTATACTATTTATCATTCTTATCTTTTCTAATATGTAAAAAATTAAACTAATGAAAAATATTTACTCCAAAAAAATTAATTATTCTCAAAAATAATTAAATTTTATTAGAGGGATTTTAATATTTTCATATTTGCACCAGTTGAGTTGATATTTAAACTAAACATTTATGTATATGTATTTATATATATATTAATTAACTAGTTACAACTATTTATGCTTTCAAACACTATGAAAACTATATAATGGTCGATATTTTATTTTTCCTAATGTTATAGGTATATAATTCCATAAAACATAGTATTTATTTAAGGAAAAAATACTTTGAAATATTTCTTCATTAGATTATCTTACCCTAATAAAAATTGTTTCCTCCAAATTGTTAATATAACTAAATAAAAAATATAAATAACTATGTCCACATGATATATACAATTTGATATTGAATTACAACTTTGGTAAAGAAGAAAAAAAATTAGTCAGACTGTGAAACTCAATTATTCCATCCTAAGATGAATATCCAAATATTGAGTCTATTTAATACTATTTGAGGTTAAAACCCCAATTATTTATTTCCCACTAGAGTTCATATCCTCCATTGTAGTGATAGGCGATCATATGAGGATTTGAGATATGAAATGTGAAATCCCTATTTCAATAATTAATATTGAATTTTTGTTGGAATAACCAATCTAGTATTAAAAAATAATTATGTTCATTTAAATTTATAATCAAGTGATTTTATTTCAAATAAATGTTAACTAAGGATATATTAGGCATATAAATTATTATTTTTAGATTCTTAAATAATCAGGTATTTTATTTAAAGATCATGGTAATGTTCTTAGATATAAAATATTTCCATAAATTTAATTCCAGTAATGAATCCACAAATATAAATTTGTGGTTATATATATATATATATATATATTGATTCACATTTGGTGTAGTTATTGAATATTAATTGAATTATCCTCTGGGTCATGGAGGATACTAGTGATCATTGTCGGGGTTAATCATTTGATAGGGTAATTAAACTAGATAAATCTCAATTTCCCCACACATAAGAAAATGAATTATTAATTCTTCTTTACGGGGATCTATATTTCATTCATTATGTTAAAAATAATTTATTTTTCCTAGGAATATTAATGAATAATGACACCCTATTCAACATTTATAGCACCTTGTAGTACGCTTGAGGAAATTCAGTTTTTTCTTCTTCAAACCTTTTTTACATGTATTAGATTGAAATTTTTTTCATCATTATCATATCCACTAGATCGTTAATTAGACAACATATTTTACTTTTTTTATGTGTGTATGACATTGACAGTGATAACATTTTATATCATGTTTCATGATAATAGGATTCGAATAATAACAATATTTTTCACTTCTACTCCCATTCTAATGGGTTGTTCATTGAGGTAATCTATCCACTTTTCCTTTACACCCATAATTCCTTCTACATTAGGCCATTATTAAAATAAAGTGGTTTGAAACAAGTAAATAATGTTTTTAAATAAAATTATATTATAAAAATACAAAATTAATTTGAACCTTAAGAACTCTTGTTCATTTACCTTTTCAAGTTGGCCTATAATTCCTTATGTTAGGCCTATATCAATATTTGTACGATATTTTCTACATTATGTTTTTTATTTTAAAATTATAAAACTAATCCCTCCAATTAAATATAGGAAATAAATCCTTTATAGAGATTTATAAATTATAAATTAATAAAAAAAATAATTTACCATACTAGTGTTAAACCATATGTGAGTTTGACCTATTTTTGTTCACCAAGTGATGATATAATTAAAAATTAATCATCTATTTTTGAGGTTATTATACATTGGAACATCATCACTAGGTCATGAAACCACATTTAGTTTACATATAGGGATTTATTTCAATGTGAACCTATCTACTTAATATATTATAAATATTTCATATTATGATTGTATATAAAGGATTATCTCTGTTGTCTTTACTAATGTTCACTAAGAGTAATACCACAACAAACTAATGTAGTATCAAAAAATCAATGAAAAAATCAACAAAAAAATAACAAAATCCATATTTGAATCAAATTATAAAGTGACGTTATAATATTAACATAAATAGTATGATAATATCATGATTTGATTAATGAGTCTCATAAAAATCCATTTAAACTAAAGACCACAGTGTTTATTGTCTTGGAGAATGGTACATAAAAAACTTATTTTACAAAAAAGTCAAAAAAACTAAACAAACTTGGTCTCTTATAGAATATTTTAAAATATACTACATGATAAAATCAAATTCATATCCTGGTAGTTGAAACTGAAATAAATATGTGAGCTCAAATTCACTATTGAAGAAAAGTCATATTATAGTGTGTTAGACTACTAGATTATAGTATAATATGAGGAAGACAGATTTATATCGATGAAAGGTCATAATGCCATTTTTTTACCAAAAAAAAATAATTTATAAAAATAGGATCATAAAATTATCATTGAAGCATATTAAATTTTTTTACACAACATAAGAACATTTCATTAATTATTAATCATATGAGGATGACAAAAAAGTTTAGAATAACTAAAAAATAAGTCCTAAACCTAAAAACATTTTATTTCATAGAAATGATATTTATCATTTGAAATTAAAACATCTTTTGGGAAATCTATTAAATTGGTACAATAATACGTATAAGATATACTTTATGTGAAAAAAATAATTCAAACACCATTGTGAAAATAATGATTTTTTCGAGGCATAAAAATGTGAATATACCCATTATGCCCATTCCTATTTGAACATACTCTTAAATATATAATGAGATATAAAATTAAACCAATTCATTATTGAGAGATATAATACCCTCCCATCACCATCCACTCATATGTGTTCCCCTTTAAATAAATCATCATATTAACCAAAATAACTCTTGTGAAAAGAATGGGTTTCAAAAACATATCACAAAACATAAACCTATGAAATCATAGGATATTAAAATCTAATTTACGAAAATTATTATTAAGATAATAATATATTGAGGATGACTAAAGCATCACATCATTAGAGATGCATCCTCTTGGAAAAATTAAACTAAAAATATAAAAGTTTCCAAAAAAACATTTAATTTTTGAATAAATGATATATTGTAAATTAAATTCTAAATGAAATTTTTTATAATTTAATGTGTGTAATTTTTAATGAACCTATTATAAAAGGTTCCAATTAAGTGATCCTTCATAATACATGCAGTTTCATAAACTGATAAGAGAAAATATATTGAAAAAATTACTTTTCAAATATTCATTAATAATAAATACTTAAAAATATATAATTTTTTTTGAAAATGTAGAAGTAAAAATACCTTGTAAACATTTACCTTTAAAAAATAATCACTAGTAATTGAAACTCTAAAAAATAATAATGTTTTAAAATAGTTGAATTGAAAATATAATGATATCTTTTTCATGTAAATATAATATTTAATAAAAAACAATGAAAAGGAAAAAAATATGAAATGAAAATTTTTAGTTTCTCTTAAAACCTTTTATTTTTAAAGGATTTAATACCCATTTGAATAATTTGAAATAACCTAGTGAAAAACGAAAATAATTGTAGTGATAGTGAAAAAATATTTCAACATTAATTCTGGGGAATAAATGGACTATTTGATATAAAATGATTTATGTTTCCACTAGGAAAAGAAGAATATTAGTGGGAATTAAAAACATTAACATAGAAGAAAAATATATTAAAAATGAAAAATATTATTATCATAAATGTATTTTTACAAAATAATAGATTCTTAAAGGATTAATACATTGGTGTGGATTTATATTTCCATATAACAGATTTTTCAATTATAACATAACATCTTCTTTTGTTATAATACATCAGTCTTGAATCATTTTAGTCTATAAAGAGGGACTATAGACCAAGGAAAGAATTTTCATCCAGAAAAATCCCTACAATCTTTTAAACATTTTAATCAAAACCTAATGTGATATAAAAATTCAAAAATAAAATTTTATATTTTGAAATAGAAAATAATATTAATAAAAATGATGTTATAGAAAGAATTTACACCATTGGAAATAAAATATGGATCATATCAAAAATATTAATTAATGGATTCAATTTTAAGATGATGATAATTATTCCTTGTTTTCATGCATAATTAGATGTGTTCTAACATTTGTTAGAGAGTATATAACTATCATAAAAAAATTCATAACTCTTTAAAAACCAGAATATAATTAAAATTTACCTATATAATAATTTTAAACATTTTTATTAGTTATTATTTAATCATTTCGCCATATTGGGTGTTTAGTGTTTTTCCTATTTCAAAAGGTTTAATTGGAGCATCATCAGTATTCACTTTTCTTTCAAACATAATCATTAACTGATAATTAATTATTCTATATTGTATGAAGTATAATTATTTATGATTTATAAACTTCACTTCATGATTAATTTATTCATTATGTTATATGGTCAAATTTACAATGAATATATTTCTGTGATTTTCAAACTAAGAAGGGAATTTTTGTAATAAATATGTTAAATATTGATGTATCCTTTTTTGAACTAAAATATAATAATAATATACATATATTCATATCATCTTATTCAAAAAATTAGTTTTACATCATCATCCAGTATATACATTCATATTATTGTTCACATTGATTGAAAACCGGCCGAATCATGAATATACCATTAATATTTATGATTATGAGGTTATTTAAGTGTAATATATTTACACCAATATATTAATGATTTCATACAGTTTAGATTATTTTGATATATCAGAATTATTAAGGAATAAAAATTATAATTAATTTATATGAAAATATTAAAGAATATTATATAAATATTTTCCAAATAGTAAGATCATTTTGAAAAGATGAATTTTGATAGTTTTTTGTTGATAATATAACTAATGGGTTCTCTATGATTCAATAAAACAAAAATATACATATCATAAACCTATTATTTATAATTTAATAACTTTATCTGGATTTTCCATTTTAATCAACGATGAAATGTGTAATAGAAATCATTTGTCCCTTAGAGGTAGCTATCTACAGAACACATAGCTCACAATTCTTAGTCTAAAATGGATAGTTTTTAATAATTTAAAAATAAATATAATAGTAATATAATAAAAATGATAATTATTTTATCATTTTTTATGGTGAAATTAAATTTGTGGAAGAATATGAAGTGAATATTGAAATATATAAATAAGTAGATTTTTTCTAACATATACCTCACTTATTATATTATGACCATTCATAATAGGATTAAAAATTTTATTAATGATATATTGAGAATATAATAACCTCCATAATGTGGATTATTTTCCTTATAATTTGATTGAGAATATTTTGGTCTAAACATGGGGTTGGTGTGAGTGGATGCAATGATTGGAGTGCCAATTTTGTAAGTGAAATGGAATGAAATTTTCATAAATACCCAAAACTATTTAATATTTGAGTGTAACTATCATACAAATTGGCTCCAATAATATTAAATAATCAGTCAAGGGGAAGATAATTTCAGACCACAATTCTACCATACCTAAATACACGTTATTTATAAATATGAAAAATTATTTAATAATGAGAAGTGAATATAATTTTTTTTTAAAAATATTGATATATAATTGATTATAGGTAAAATAAGGTAAATATGCACTTAAATTATTTAAAAGGACAATGTTTTTAAAAAATTTATTCTAGTTACCTCTATTCTTATTCTCTATTAAATTTCATGATTTCACCTCAATAAGCTATTTGTATCAAGGTAGTTTATCTTTTACACCTAAAACAAAAATGTTCCTTCTTAGATAATGTGTATGCATCAATTCTAAATATAAAATAAATTTTATCAAAAAATCCATGTGTATGGAAAATTAATTTTAATTGTAATGCATGTAACATGTCAAAATCTTTTCTTGAAAAAGTATACTTTTAAGGAAAGAAATTACAATTAAGGTAGAATTATCTATTCTTTAGATTATAAATATTTTTAAAAAATTAACCAAATTATATTATTATTAATTTAACAAAAAAATAATAATCAAATACATTATTTCTTCATCTAATTAGTTATTGGACAAAATAGTCAACATATCATTTTCATTAAAAATGAATATATATTTTTAAATTTGATAGGATGGGATTATAAATTGAATATATTAATTTAATGTTATTTATATATATAATTTTACTAGAATAAGGATTCAAAACATTAAATGATTATATATAATTACATTATTTCATAAATTAGACAATAATAATAAAATTATTATTTTTCACTATTCAATTATAAAATAAATTACATTAAAATACACCCAAAAATCAGTTTAAGTAACTGTCATAATGATAAATCAAAAAATTATTACAGGTTTTTTTGAATTCACCTTCTTAAATCTATAAATTTAATTTTATATGAAAAATTAATATTTGGGAAAATACAATTTTATTATAAAAACACCATTTTGTTTACTATCTATCGTTATACTTATTACATATAAATTAATAATTAGACTCGTTATAATCCAAAATTAATTTATAAATATATTATTCTTGAATGGACTTAAATTTGACAAAATATATTTCATTAGATTTATTACTAAAACAATTGAGAAAATATTTATGAGGGACTTTCTTATATATATAAACATTCATAATCCTTTTACAATTGATTATACCATCCAAAATCTAAGATTGTTTATAATACAGTGTATTTTATATGTCCTAGGTTTTCATGTGGGGAATTTTATAGAGACTATATTTTTTCCTTGTAGGAATAGAAAATATACCAAGAAATATTTTTTGATCCAGTCATAGAGATAGTGTAGGATTCCAGTGCCTAGTGAGCCTAGAATTAATTTTACTAAAATATTAGACATATTTTATATCATGAACACATATTTTTAATTAATAATGTAACATATCCTAATAATATTTTTATATTAATAATCTAGCCCCATGGTTGAATAGGGACCTCTCGGATTACCCTTGGTGGGACCAAAATATGGTCGGTGCAGGACATTCGAATGAGGAAGTTGGTGGGTTCATTTAGGGAATTGATTAATTAATTTTTTAATTAATTCATATAATTTTCAAGAACTAATATCCCATAGAAATATTGTTTTATTGAAAATCTCTATGGTTATCTCCTTAACCATGAAATTTTTTATAGGAGGTTGTATCATCCTTCATTAGAGAATCAAGACTAAACGATGATCGATGATCAGATCAAGGGGATTTCACAGAAAGAGACTAATGATGATCTTTTCCATTAATGGAAAATATTTTATTTTCAATTTATCGATCATAATTTTGGTAGGGAACAAATTCGGTTGGTTTTATCATACTTTTTAATTAATCACGAATGAATACATAATCATCTTTGATTTCATGGAAATTTCCGTCTTTTTCCTATGGCTCATGGATAGATAAATATTCTGTTTAATTTATTATATATTATTAATCCAAGTCTCTAACCATAGATTAACCAAATTCAATAATTGGATGATAAATCTTGTCCAATATTGATTATCACAGTTGTAATGGTTCTTTTAACCCATAGTTCTTAGTGTTCTTCTCTGTTGCACTACATGATTCGAGTTTGACATTTTTGGGTGGATTTGATCAAGGTTTAGCACCAAGATTCTCAAATGATTCAAATATGATAAAATTATTGTAAATTTAAGGATCATATGATAAAGATTGTCAGATTTGGTTGATAAATACCATGGATCTAGGATCTTGTACTGAGTGCAATTGATGGGAAGCACATGAACAATTAATGGGATTCGTGCGGAGGATCGAATAATTGATTTCTATCCAAAATTTGATATAATCCATTCTAATGGGCTCTTCTAATAATTTTAGTTAGTAAAAAACCAAATTTCAATCATAGAATATGGATCTATAAACTATATGGTTGTTTCACAAGCTCAATGAAACCCCAAACTATAGGATATGTAGTCTACAAGAACATTGGGTGTGTAGTCCCCTTAAAATAGAGGCTAGAGTTTCATAGTAAAAAAATATATTAAATTTGTTGTAACCCCTATATAGTATGTGAATTGGTGGTGGAATCCAGACATGTACTCTTGTATTACATATAAATATACATGAGTATGAATACATAGTGTACTCGAATATTTCTAGTGTATATGGGAATGAGAAGATGAACATGGTATTTCCCTAGGTAGCCAAGACCCACCATGTAGTACCCCTATATTCTATATAGTTTTACATGGTCAGTGATTCATGTAATGGTGTTCACAAGAAAATGAATATGAGAGGGGATCCATGCCGGGTGGACCACTAACCTTTTATTTACTTATATACATAACTTTACCACTCAAATATCCTTAATTTGGACTCGATTTTTGGCTCATGAATAGTCTATCATAAATATTTTCTAGTAGCAAAATATTGTGGGATTCTTAGTGGAATATAACATATTATGTCGGATTTTACAGTCATTATTATTCATTAGTTTATGCCTTATGGAGTTAGTGATTAAGTAGTATCATCAGAGAGAGATCAGAGTGGTGCACTCCCCATTGACTAGGGAGTGGGTGCTATATCTATTTGTCCAGTTATTAAGTGTAACCCCTAGTAAACTAAATAAATTCTCTACTACCTATCTATCTACCTACTTAGTTGTACCCCTTTTTTTACTAGGGCATGGTTCATCTACCTACTGATTGGTACCCCCGTGAAAGAATAGGGAAGGATTACTCTACCAACTGAGTAGTATAACCCATAACATACTATGGGATGGTTATTCTATATATCAATAAATATAGTATGTGGTACCCCCATATGTTTTATGGAATGAGTAATCTACCTATTGATTGTTACCACCTAATTGACTAGGGAGTTTTACCTCTACCAACTAAGTGGTAACCCTTGATGGACTAGGGTGTGGGTCCTCTACCTTTTTAGTGGAACCCCTAATAGTATATTGTTTGGTTCCTCTACCAACTAATTGGTACACCCTCTAATAGAAATGGTAGTGGGACCTCTATTTATCTTACTAGTTACACCCCCAGATATAAAAGAGTGTGGTTCCTCTACATGCTGTGTAGTACCACAATGTCAAACTAGGGTGTGGGTCCTCTAATTGGTGATTATTCACCCTCGACTATCACAAAAGGTTTTGGTGTGTGGGTTATCAACAAGGTTTCTATATCAAAAATCCACAGGAGATGTTGGGTATCCTTTATATACCCTTTAAAATTGATCGTAGAGTCTTTTTTGGGGATGGGTTGTGAGATGGTGATATTTTCTATCTCTCCTATTATTCAATTATAATCAAATACATAAAGGTTTGTTTGGTTTCATTTTTAATCATTCTTTGGGGATAAGCTAAATTCCCCTATCTTATCTTTTATTTTTCCCTCAATAGTTTTTAGTGTGTCGTATTTTAACGAATATAGTAATCCTTTCATCGGATTTTCCCACATGGGTCATGTCTTATAATGATGATGAATAGGTAGGAAGTGATCCCAAAGGAGTATTGGGATATTCAGATGCATTTGACATTGTAAAATATTTAGAGCTTGGATATCTAGAGTCATGATCTCTCAGAATTTTTTTCCAAGGTATTTTCATGTTGGGGCATTTGTTCTGTTGTGATTGTATATTTTCCATTTACATTTGAGATTCAACTATCCCATTATTTAGTATTAGAGAGATTTTATTACATTCATGGAGTATGATTTATATTTTTATGTAGTTTATTATTATTCAACTACACTACTTAATATACATGCATGGTTATGTACATAAAGTTACTTTTAGCAATGAAATCAAATCTTAGTATTCCTTTCAACACTAGTCGCCAAATGCTAGCTTAGTGTGGTGGGATTGGGATAGATGCATCCAAATCTTCTATAATCTTGGAGGTCCTTGGTCTATTGGGTCATGATAGATTGGTATTATGGGTGGTTTGACCACAATATAGTGTTTGTATTTTTTCCCATATGAGGTTTGATTAGAAACATTGTGAATTAGTGTTACTGTATCCAGAGTGTGTCTATCAGGTTTAGGATCCTACTTTTTGTGTGGTCACCAGAACATCCATTCACCAGTACTATGAATAACTTATTTTTGACTTGGTATGCCGATACATTGGTTTCAGGGAAAATTGGTACATCATCATATAAGATTTGGTTATTTTAATATCATTCTTAAGTTAGCTCCCCATATATATATATATATATATATTCTCATCAGACTATGGTATGTATTGATTATATTTTTAGGATGTCTCTGCAGTGATATAAAACCATGTTACTAATTCAGGATCATGATGAAGTTCCAATGAGTGTTGAGGCCTTAGTTCAGGGGACATTATGTGACATTATCCCTCTATGAGGATAGGTAGCAACACCTCTACCTATCGAGAATCATATAGAACTAGTAGAGTTAGATTATGATGAACACATTCTTACTTCAATACTTAATATACATCTCCATAGGATGCCGAGGATCTAGGGTGACCCAAATCACAAGGTATTGGAGGATTGGAATGAGTTGGTTTCCCATGTGATCATACTTGTGCAGACCATAAGATATTTTATGGATTTGTTAGAAGAATGTATTTTATATAGATAAACCAGGTACTTGTTGATTTTTGTCCTGTATATGTTTAATGATTCAAAACTCACATGGTATTAATTCTAGTAGTTATTTTTTGAGGATTACTACCCCTATTTCTTGCATTTATTTTGGATTTCAGATCTGTTTGAGTAGCAGTAGGGATGTATGATAGTTGTTGACTATTATTTGTGGTTTACTGATCTTCTATGATATTCCCTAAATATGATTTGTTATGGTTACTTCCTGGAGTAGATTCTTACTAGGGCATCTGAAGTGAAATTTGGGAATGTGTGGTACCCATGTTCATTCCCACAAATACTAGAGTACTCGAGTGGGTGCTTGTGGTGGAAAGAAACCTATCATATGTATTCCATATAGCTAGAGATGCTATGGGTGTCATAGGTATGATTCATATGTATCATCTAGTAGGAACCAATTTGCTGGGCCTTGGAATAGTATATTTACTCATGGATAGACTCTGTCACATGATCGTATAGTTCATGGAACATACATAAGTCAAGGAAATCTAGAAGATGACCGATTAAATACCTGAAATGTATGATTCCACATGGATAGTGATTTATTGAACTGAAATGTTGAGGATGGAAATAATATTGTGGATTTACATTCATTATAGAGGAAGATTTGTGATCATGGATCCCCCGGGCATGTCCAGGGAGGCCTCCATGTAGGTGGATTTTGTAGAGGATCTCCTCAGGCTCTTGAATATGGAGCATATGTGGTGTATGATGTTTTTAAATCCTTCCACCATAACTTTTAGGGGGACCATGAAGGCTCATGGAGTTGGAATTTGGGGCCAAGGACTGCTGCATGTTGTGGAGCCTTATGAGCAGGAAACTCAAGAGATGGTTAAAGGTAATACTTGGGTTTATTATACTATTTCATTAGTACTGCTATACATTATTTAGAGTAATGTCACAGTATAATTACTATTAATGAGATAGTTAGGTCTCCCATTAGATACTTTATAGTAATAGATTTTATATGGGGTTCATAGAAGGGATGTTAATATAATATTGTTTATCCATAGATATTTTGAGAAATCACTTGATGGAAATAGATTCTCATGGGTCCTCTTAGTAATCAGGGTGATACCATATGAAATAATCATGGTTATTTACTAGCTCTCCATGTTCAGATTCACTATTGACAAACACCACAGAAGTGTCAGATTCCTTTTAAGAGATGGGATGATAATATCCTTTTGGTGAGATATATTAAAAGTAGGAGTGAATGGATTTCTTGAGTATAATGATGAAACCATACTACAATTAGTTGGTGAGATTTTCCCTTTACATGATGGGATCTTTATCACCTATGTTACTATAGTTATGGAGGATTAATGTTTTTATTGGGGATATGAACGAGGTGGGATATGGCATTTTCCTTAAATATCCACCCCTAGAAAACACTAATATTCTCTTAGGATAATCTTATGGCCCCAACCAGGCATAGTGGGTTGATGGCATTGTTGAAGGACCGTTGAGTTAATTGATTTATCAGACCTAGTTTCTACTCCTAAGAATCCCTAGTTCATTTTGTGAGAAATGTGGATGTGATCTTACTGATATTTATAGATTATCATCTCCTATCCAAATACACATAAAATTACCCATACAACAGATAGACAACATCCTTATCAAGTTTCAAGTAGTGTGATGGTTCTCAATGATCAATCATAGGTCAGTATACCACCAGTTGAGGGTATACAAAGATAATATTCAAATGTTTTCATTCTTATGTAAATATAAACACTATGAGTTCTCGGTGATTACTTTTGGAGTGATGAATTACCCTTCCATGTTTAGTTAATTTTGAACTAGATTTTATTGAAATACATATAATTATTTGGAGTTTTATTTATTGATTTCATACTTATATACACTATATTAGAGGAGGATAATTAAGAGAACATGATGATGGTTCTATAATGTCATTAGGAGAATTAAATTTAGGGTACACTATGGAAATGTCAATTTTTGTATCCCATAGATTCAATTATTTTGCATTTTATTCCTAATCATGGAATATCTATGGACCATATAGTGATTGATGTAGTACTATATTAGGAGATACAAGGGAGTGTGTTGAGGTTTTTTATATTGGAGGGGTACTATAGTAAATTCATGGAAGGAATCTCTCAGATTTCAGTACCTTTTTCTATACTGATATTGAAAGGTAATCTATATACCGAGAGTCAGTAGTGCCAAATATTCCTCATATAGTTGAGACCGACGCTGTTGAGTTATCTTGTTTTGATACTACCAAAGGAGGGCATGGAGTATGTATTGTATTTCAATTCATGTAGAAGTGTGATTATTTTCATGATGATTCATTTTTAGGAAGTGATGACACATGGGTCAACGTATTTGACACACCATGAGAAGTACTACATGAATCATTTCATAAAGTTTGTAGTGATGATCTTTTCTCCATGGATGTGTGGGAAATTCCTTATGGGAGAGTGATTTCTTATTTTCTCAGGTCGTTAGATTATTAGGTATTTATTGATATAGAGATATATGATCCTGATATTGAAGCAGTTGTTGGAATTCACATAGGACTATGACATTGAGATTCCATATACTTATGTTAAGGGAAATGTGACGGGAAATTCCCATAGTAGAAATTACAGTCTCACTTGGTTGAGGAGATGTCTGAGTAGTTTTCTCCATTATAGGAGAACCTAGTAGAGGTGGATAGGGTAACTTATCTATCATTGATGATTTTTAATACTCAACTTATCCAGCATTCACGGGATGCTCTATTGGGAGACATAAACTGTGAGGTCATATATGAAAAGATATCCTCAGGAAATTGTCTCTATGGATTCTTTAATGTAGATAATCATGTCATAATTTTTTAAGGATGGACTGTGGTCCTATTCATGATGACAGAGTAGGTGATAAGGGATTTTTACACTTCACATTTTATAGTACACTCTGTTGAAGGTAATATGTACATGGCCATCAACAGTATTTTTGGTGGGGTAAAATTAGGTGGACGGTGGATGAGTTCATCTCTCAGGGTCCCTTATGTCATTAGGTAAATGAAGAAAACAATGTTCTAGTAGGGTTATTATAGAATCATGAGATGATATAGAGGAAATTGGTTGGAATATCCATGGACTTTATGAAAAGGATTCCACCGATAGTGAGAGGACATGGTTCTATCTTAGGGATAGTTTTCCGACATAATATGTTGGCGCAAATTTTTGTTTTCATGGAGTATATTTGAGGGGAGGTTTTGGGGAATTTGTACATGCAGTAGATCATACACGTTCATGGGGTTCCCTCAATGATTGAATCTGACCATGATACAAAATTAATTTCATGGTTGTGTAGTTTCTTGGAAGAGGCATTTGGGACCTACATGAGGATGATTACATATTTTCAACCACATCTACCTTGGAATAATGGTCCCACTATACATGTTTTAGAGGATATGCTGAGGTATTTCATTTTTGACTATGGATGGATTGATTGGATCACATTCCTTAGGAATATTTTTCTTATAATAATATCAATGACTTTTACAATCAGAATGGAACAAGATGAGGACCTATATGGGAGACTCTAAAGGTCACCCTTATTATGGGTTAAGATTAGAGAGTTATCCATTATTTTACAGGAGATAGTGCATAAAATTATGGAGAAGTTCAGTGTGATCTGTATGTGGATGAGGATAGCATAGAGGAGCATAAATCTTATGCATATCAATGTCATTGGACCATGGAGTTTGATAGGGGAGACCAAATTTTTCTAGGATCATCCCCATGATGATTATTTTGATGATTCATAATGGGAGGAATCATAACATTGAGGATCATCATACTATTCTAGAGCATATATATTGTCAACGAGGTTTCTTATCACGTCTCCTTGAACCCATATTGGGAGTAGGAAATATGGATGGGGGCTCTATATCCCCTTCTTTTGGCATATTTTATACTTTTTGGGGATGGAAATAATGAATTAGATAATAATTTAGTGAATCTATTTCATACTTTTAAGACTTTAAAATATATTTAGAAATACATTCCGTGTAATGCATTGAGACGATACTTTATTATGAGACCTGGTGAGCACATAATTAATTTTATAAAAATATTTATATATTTTATATCACCCACACAATTTTTTTTGAAATAATAAAATAAATATTAAATAGATACTTAGATCGATCATCAGATACCAAAATAGAATCTATATCTCTTCTTATTCCGTAGGAGCGACATGATGTTGGTCAACATTGGATATTTATATGAGGCATCCACTAGTGGGTATATTATGTTAATTAATTAATTAAATTATTTACTTAAAAATTGTTATACATTAGACCAAATATTACCTATAAATATGTGATTATGGAAAGTATATAGAGTAAACCTCATAACCCTTGGATCATTGAGAGGATGTATCTTCATAATTTGTTAGAGAATCAAGATTGAACGATGTCTAGTAATCAGATCGTGGTGATTTGATAGAAGGAGACCAAATAGGATCTTCCCTATTAATGAAATATGTGTTCATTAATAGTTATCCCTCATAATAATGGTAGGACCTGAGTTTAGTTGGTTTCTATAATATTTTTAATTAATTGATAATGAATCATGAATATTGGTTTATTTTTGTGTAATTTATAACCTTCATAAGATCCCTCTTTCAGAAATAAATTTATTTGAAATCATTGTCCATTATTTTACCATGATTATAACCATGTATTCCCTACATGAAATTTCTAGACAATAATTCATGTAAAATTATTATTTTCACCATTTCAATGGTACTTTTCCCCCATCATTCATCATGTTCTTCATCATTGGAAAAAGGGGTCTTGGTTTGACATTTCTGAGCGGATTTGATCATGATAGGACTCTTGTATTCATAGAAGATTTACTTGAGAAAAACAAATTGTCAATTAAATGATTGATTGGTATTGATTTGATTATGTGGATGAGGAATCACACTGACCTAGGATCCAGTACAAAGTGGAAGTTGAGGGGAGCAGATAAGAAGTGTGAGAGCTTGATGTAGAGGATTGGAACTCTAATTTTTGACCATAGATGGGCCACAATATATAAATAAAAATAATTCCCATCGACATCGGGAGGAAATTTGGGTGATATTCTGTGTAGATGATGTATCTGGAAACCATATGACGGTTCTTCGTGTTCTTTGAAATTCCTTACTACATGCCTTGTAGTTTTAAAAACACATTATGTGTAGTCCCTTGTCCATAGTTTCTTAAGTTTTAAAGAGAGTTAATTATCAATTAATGTGAGAGATCTGAAAAAACCATGTAACATGGTACGATAGGCATAGGGTGTACTCTGAGAGTACACAGTCATAGTCACATCCAATAACATGATGTGTAATGGCATTTGGACAGTTTACTTGGCCTGGAAGAAGTAGGAAGTTCTAGGACCTTGGAGATTGATACATTCTATGTAGTAACCTTAAATACCATGTGGTTCCCTTACATAAAATGTAGTTATACATGTCCATAAATTCATGTTCTGAAGAGTAAATGACCATATAGAGAATTATGGTCACACAACAGATGAACCCATTACAAGTTGTGTACTTCCTTCAAAAAAATATACATATTCAATATCCATAGATTGGACTCATATTTTCTCCTCTGAAAAGCCTATCATAGGGGGTTTTCCATGTAGAATAATATTCACTAAATCATAGTTTCATTGGAGACACATTAAAATATGTTCTAGGAATGATGCATCTATTGGTGATCCTCAATGAGATAATTGATGGGGAAGGTACATCTAAGAGAGATTTATGTGGTACACCATAGAGGACTTGATGTGCATCCTCAATCTATCTCTCTCCCTACTCAGTTTTACACCATATAAATTAGGGTACGGGTCCTCTATCTATATATCATTCCACTGGGTGTATCCCCCTGAAGTATTATGGTGTGGGTCCTCTACATACTGATTGGTACCCACTAATGGACCAGCTAATGTGTTCTATACCCACTTAATTTTACCCCACATTAACATACTATGTATTTTGTCCCATATATATCGTTATACCAACTGAGTGGTACCCCCTGATAGACTAGGGAATGGGTCCTCAATTACATGTACCCATAGTATGTTCATGGGAATCGGTCATCTACCTACTATGTGGTACCCCCTATCTAGCTATGCTGTGTTTCCTCTACAAATTGAGATGTACACCCTGGACAGACTAGGTTGTGGGTCCTAAACATATTGAGTCGTACCCCATAATATATTAAGGAGTGGATTCTCTATCAAATTACTGAGTGGTATCCCCTGAAAAATCTATGGCATGGGTCCAATACCTATTGACTGGTACCCCTTGATAGAGAAGGGCGTGGACCCTCTATTTTTATATTTCCCCCTTGACTGTTCAAAATTGTGGTGAGTTTTGGGTTCTCAACAATATTAGAACTTCAAAATATACATGAAATGTTTAGAATAATTGATTTACATTGGAATTGATTGAAGGAAATTTTTATAGGATATGATGTGAGATTGATATCACATTTCCCTCTCATATGATATTATTTTATGAGCATATATATATCTATTTTCCTTGGGATTAATTTTCACTATTTATTTTTTGATTACAACATTACTTATATAATGACTCTTATTTCTACCAAAATAATTTTCAAGGATTCTTACTGGGTAATAATACACTCAACCAAAAAATTTATTTTACTACACATGTCATGTCATATGTGGATGATGGAAAGATTGGTTGTGATTTCAGAAGAGAATATGGATAATCGAGTGCATTTGATCACATATAAAGGCCAGGTGTTTCAAAATCTGGAGAAGATATCTCTCATCCTTTATTTCCCAAATATTCTGTTATTGAGAAATTTATTTAGGTTGGGAGTTAATTTTTCACCTTTACTTTTTAGACATCATTGTTTTATTGTTTTTTAATCTCAGGATGTTGTTACATGCATCGATTGTGGTCTGGAAGTTACATTTTTTTTCTTCACAAAGGACTATATATGGATGGGTTTTTACATATAGGTACTTTAGGTAAAGGCCTCCACTTTTAATTGTTTCTCTAAGAACTAGTATATAGACCATGTCATATATAAGTGGAATTGGGGTAGTTTAGACTAGGTCTTCTATTAGCCAATAGGACCTTTGTGGGTAGGGTCATAACAAAATTCATAGAAAAAAGAATTTCACTAAGGAATAAAGAAAGTATATTCCTTCTTCACTATAATAAATATTTGTTGATTTAATTTTTTTAATGTTAACTATATATAGATATATTCGATTAGTGTGTACCAGAATCATGGGAAATATGGAAACACTTTTTAATTTGACTCATGGCCCTCAACACTTCATGAATCAGTTCCTAGTAGAAAATTATCTTATAAAAACATGGTATAGTAATCTTTGTTCCACTTCCCATGTTATTATGTTATGTATATTTATAAATAAATTCAATATCTCTAATATATTACATTACATAGAACACAAATATTAAAAAACATCATGATATTATTATTTTAACATGACTGTTATAAAATAGTTGTTATAAATTTGATAGTTTGAATATTATTAACTATATTATAAAAAATATGCATTTCATGTTCATTAAAAATTTATGTATTATTGTGAAATAATAAAATAATTTTTAAGAGTCATTTAATTCTTCAAACATATGTTTTCTTCAGAAGACATTTTTATTACTATCTATAAGGATGTAATTATAAATATATTTTGAAACATATAGAAATTTTATTAGATAAAATGAAATTTAATTTTGAAATTGGTTTTTAAAAATTTTCTTTGGTTTAATTCTTATAATTTATAAAAAATTGTTTGTTTTCCTACGAATAATGAAAAATAATGGTTTTTATTGAAAAAAATATTTTATTTACAACTTAAAATTAATTTTCGGGTCTGTTTTAAATTTTTATTGGTAAATTTTTAGTTAAAATAATACCATTATTTTTTGGAAATATAGTTTACACTCTAATTTATTATATAAAAATTTTATATTAAAAATAGATTTTTTTGGAAAACATATTTTCCATTAATTTTGAAACTTTAATTTTTTATTTAATTATACAACTTCGATGATTTTAGTTTTGTAAAATGCATGTCATATTTTTAATAGTAAGTTAAAAATTATCTAATATGTTATTTTTTATCCATATAAAATGTTAATGTGGTAAAAAAAATATTTACTATAGTCTTAGTAAACTATTGTAGTGAGTTATATTGAAAAGGAAAAGGCTTATTGTTCTTAAATAATACAACATTAAATGGATATATGATGTGTTACATAACCCTAACCATTATTTAAAAATTTATTAATGAAAAACAATTTATTAATTAATTCCATCCAAATGTGGTTAGAATTAAATACAAAATAAGCATGATTTAATCATCTAAAACCACACCTACCCATGTTTGAAAATGACTCATTCCCTCCTCACATATCCAAACCATCCATATAGACAAAACCAAACCCAATTAAGTTCCAAACATCCTTAACTATGTTCTTTAGTTAATATTATTTTAAAAATCCACACTTAGTTTCCATAAAATGAGATCCAATGGAGTATTCCATAAGCGAAGATAATCATCCATACTAACTATTTAAATTTTCATTCTTATTTAAATTAATATTATTGTTATTTACCAATTCTAATGTAATAAATATAGTATCATAAATTTACTAATAACTTATTTTTTTATTGTACAACCATTTCCCATATCATATCCATCATATGAAATTCAAAAAAGTAAATCATGTGTAAGTATGACTTACAGTCTCCACGTAGAAGTGTAATCATTATAATTATCACCTTTCCTAGATAATTTTAATGATGAAAAAATGCATATAAATGATTATAACAAAAATAAATAAAATATTTAATTTATAATAAAATACACATTTATATACATTCAACAATCTAGAAATGATATAATCACTCATGTGTACATACGGGTTACCATCTCCACAAATCGATACAAATCATTTTCTATGGTCAACATTCAAGAATAGTTATAATAATGCAATTAATAAAAAATATTATATTTATAACATTAATTTAATTCTATAAATTATATATCCATATAATATGTAATAGAACTATAACATTTCAGATAAGAAAATCATGAGGAAACAAGGAAATCAACACCCAAAAATTGTAAATACATACATATTATTAATTAATGGGTGGTAAGATATCACAAAAGGATCATATAAGATGTTATAAATATAAATAATATTAATAAAAAAATTAATATAATTTTTAAACCCATTATACATGAGGTTTTAATATGTTTGAATGATGTCAAATCTGGGGTAAGAGATTTCATAACTCAATTTCCATTCACTAGGTTAAACAACTACTACATTGAATTTTTTAATAATAATATTGTGTGTGAAATTAATTTTTATTTTATTATGTTTTATTTAAAATATATTATGGATTTATAATTGGTACTTATAATAAATTCAATTTTTTAATTATCACTTCATCAATTGGATCTCTTGTAGGGGTTTCTACACAATTCTCATTCATTGGCACATATTTTGATTCCATAAAACTATATAATTTTATGTGGTGTGTATAATGAAAATTTGTCCATTTATAATATGAGTTTTATTCTTATCATGATATTTGTTGTTTTGTTAAATTTATTCTTTCATAGGTTATATGATTCGACTGATTACAAAGTGGTAAGCATTTATTTCAAAATCACAATATTATTCAAGATGGTATCCATTGGAGAATATTTCCCTTCCATGTCCTTGATTTCTAAAAAAATAAAAAATGTTTCTAAAATTCTCTTATTAATGATTTAATTCATTTTTACACTAGATTTGGTTTTTTACAAAATAGTTTTAAATTAAAATCTTTATCATTTTACATATAGGTAACATTGTGACTTTTCTCACAAAAATATGAAAGGGTGTTCTTTTTTAACATATACAAAATTAGAGGATTTTTATAATGTTATGATTCCTAAATTATTTTAATATTACTATAAAATAATAAAGTTTTCTTTTCAATGAAAAAATTTCCTTTTAAATTAGTGTATTTTAAAAAAATGTTTCCAAAACAGAAAGGATAATTACCTCAATAATAATTTCAAGTGATATTTAATAAATCTTTATCCATTTCAAAAACAATTATTTGATGTTACGTAAGGATTATTAGGGATTAGACCCAAGGATATAATTTTTATTCATTCTATGTATGGTTTATGAGTGTTGTAGAATTATGTTTATGAATCTCTTTACTCTTTCATGTGTTATGCAATAAAAAAATGTTTACAAAACTTATTTCATTTCTTATCTTATGATATGAATAATGATTTATATTATTATGGAACACATATTATGGGTTTAATTATGGGATGGGTGGTACAAATTGTACACTCTAATTGATTTATTAGTGAATTACATAAAATGAGATAAGATTGGGAAATAAGTCAATGGGATTTATCCAGCATGGGATGCACCATCATCCAGATACACGGGAAGAAAACGATGTGTCATGATCCCCTATATTGATGGAATTAGTAGTTATCCATGAAATATGTAATAGTATTATTTATTTATTGTTTTCAGTTACTTTTATGACATTATATTATGGATTAGAATTTATTCATGATGATTTCTCCCTCTTATGGTCTATGTTTTCATAAATGATAATGTTTTGCAATGAATCATGTTTGTGATCTATGATTAGTTGTTTATGAATGTCGTAAGATATGCTCATGATGACACCACATTATTATTATATTGTTCTTTTATATTTAGTCGATTGATATATCATATGTTTATCCTTATGTGGAATTTTATCTCACTAATTATTATGTTTACATCCATAGGTGACGAAAAAATAATTTTCTAGGGTATTCATAAGAGGAGTACTATATAAGAAGATTTTGATGAGAGATTTTGATGATAAATAATAAATAAGAAGTATATATATATATATATCTAATTTCATTATACTCTAATTCTTTATGGATCCAATGCATATATTATTTTAATATATGGAATATTCATAAATTTAGATATAATGTATATGTATTAAAATGTCATGTCATTATAGTTGATATTAGAGATAGGGTTATACAATATTTTTATATTAGGTTTAAAAAATTATGAAAACCATGGGTACATGAATAATTATAGGATAAAATCATAATGTTTTGATAATTATCATCAATGAACACTGTTAAAATAGTCTTTCATGAATTATGGTGTCATGATTTTGTCATTAGATAAAATATTTGTCATAATTATGTGATTATCAACTATGATTAGTGTTTTTAATTCTATTCATCCTAGTTTTAGTGAATGGATTGATCCTGAAGGATCAAGGTAAATTTAGAATATGTAGAAAAATGAGATGATTTATTTCTAGAGAAACCAAAAGTTATTATTTATAAAATTAAGAATCATGTAGGTATTGTCACAGAAAGTACTCATGTTTTAAATCATGTTGAGTTTCCAAATGATAAAATTAGGGAACATCATACACTTGAATCATTCATGGGGAAACCTCCACTATTTCTATTAGGTATTTTGACCCATATGTGGACGATATATGTATCAACACTATCAAGAAATAATTTATATTCTTCAATACCCAAGACATAAAAATATTTCCCTAGTTTTTTATCATCATAGAACAAAAACGAGTAATGGTGGAAACTTTTCATGAATATGAGGAAATTGGAAGTGATTTAGTACACGTATAGTGATGTGTTTACAAGGATATTGTTCAATAATTTCATTAATTTTATTATATATAAAAATAAATAAAAAGAATTTATTGAGATGGTCCAAGTGGATGGAAAATCCATTGGTCGCTTTGAAGAAAATTTTCAAGGATCGCAACTTATGCGAGTTACTTATTTATCAAACCTAAAATTAAAATTTATTGATACTTTGGTGGTGTAAATCCAAGGACTTGAATTGAATATTCTATATCATACATTAGTATCTATGATGAAATCATTTTATGTGATCTCCCAGTAGAAAGGGAAATTAAATATTCCCACTATTCAAATTGATATGATAAGAAAATAAATATTATGTATTATTTAAACTCTAATAAATCACAGTAAGAAATGAAATTTCATTCCTCTCTTTGATTGAAATGTGGGAAAAATATCGACGGAACATGAAGGATCTTTCAATGTGGATGGGCAGTTAAATAACCCATTAATGATGAAATAATATTAATAGACTGGTCATTGAAATAGAGTATGGTATAAAAACCACTATCATACAACTCTCAATATAGTGTCGAATGTGAAAGGAGTGTGGGAATTATGAAAATCAATTCCCCAATTCCAAGACTAATGTGGATGATAATATAAAATAACACCTGAAGAAAAAGGACAAAGGGATTTTTTTTCAATTATAGTGGATGATGTGAATCTTGATAATTAGGGAAACCTTATTCCCTCATCCTTATTTTTTAATTTCATGTTTTATTTTTTTAACATATTATTGTTCATGCTTTTTATAAATTTTATATTATTATCACCACTTAAATGGATTCTAGAATAATGAAATTATATTTGATGTTTTATCAGAAAAAGGATGAACCAAAGCTTCTAATGAAATTGTTTTTCTATAAGATAATATCATGAATAATGAATAAAGGGTGGATTAACTTTTTTTGTGTATATACCTCCATGTAATATTATAATATGTGTTGTTAATACCATCATTGCTTTATTTTTTGACACCAATTTTAATGTTTTTAATTGAAGGTATTTTATCATGATTATGATGCATTATAGAAGTACAGTCCTTTGGATTTGTATATTATAAATATATAATCAATGAGGAATGGCTTTACACTTTTTGGAAAGATGATTAAAAATATTTTTAACCAATAGGGTTTTTCTTAATTTTTATCATGAGTAAATTATGGTTTATAGTTTATCAAATTATGATTCAATCAGAATTCAATCAAAGAATATTTTTAATTGAATATAATTTCTAGTATATAAATTTAGGTAGTGGTAAAGATCAATAGATTTCTCATTTTAATTGAATCTACTTGGGATCTTAGGTTTATTGTAATGTTTTGGTGAATTCCACAAAAAGATATTGATACATTGATGAGTTTCAATATACTGTATCATCTATTTGAATATTTTCATTTTAAGAGAATAGTTTAAACTCCAAAAGATATACTACAAACTTGTTATATGGATTTAAATGATGATTAGGATCAACACCTCCCTCTATTTATGTTTTCTTGCAATAATACATTTCACTCAATAATTCTGATGGATCCTTATGAATCCATTTATGGAAATGATTTTAGCACTAAAATACATTGGAATGAAGTATCTAAAATAATGTATTTGGTAGAAAAGAAGGAAATAGGTATAAGAGATAAATTTAGAGTCATTCAATAAGACATAAGTAAAACTTAAATGTAAAATAAATTTCATGTTTATAATTGTCGATGTTATCTAGAATGTGATATTGATGAGAAGGTATATATATATATATATATATGGATGAAATAAGGGAAAATTAAACCCTCGGTATATGGGTCGCATTGAAATAATTCATCATATCACAAAAGTAACTTATTGTTTTCTCCTTTGAACAATTATCTAACAAGTTCATGATGTGTTTAATGTGTCTATTTTTAGGAAGAACATAACTAATCATTCACATATAATAAACAAAAACATTATACAATTGGAGAAAGTTCATTTCTAGGAATAATAACAAGTACATATTCTATATTTTGGAGATAATGTGTAACACCCCCAGCTTCCAAGGCACATTTCTCCTTGAATAATGGAATATCTTGCACAATACGCAACATCAAGTTCTAGCACACCACAACTGATCAAACTAGCCGTTATGAAATGTAATACCCATTTTTTAAATTTTTTTAAAGTTTATTTTTAAAAATGGACTTCGGTTTTGGATTCAGAATATCAAAATTAGCTTAGGGTGAATTATTGTTATTTTTAAATAAAGTGAAAAACACATAATAATTGTTTAAAATATACATTTTATTTAAATTTATTTTAGTTCACAATAGATACATAATACTTATATATGTTCCATGTAATTCATTGGAGTTATTTTATAAAAAAAGTAGATGAATAAAATTTTATTGAACATTTTAATGTCTTTTACCCACCTTCTAGGCATATTATCAAATTTGCATAAAATGTAATTTTACCAATTTTTTAATATAATTTCTAAAATCTGAGAGACATGGTTGATATCAGTATGTAAAATTTTGTTCAATAGGATGAAAATAATTTTTTGTGAATAGTAACTTTGTAATTTTAATTCCCACAGTTAAAAGTAAATACAATAATTAATGATAAAAATAATATTATATTTACCCGAAAACATTTCCTAATTCTATTGTATAAGTTTTTTGACCAAAATAAACCTTAGGAATACAATATGATCATCTTTTATGGACATGGATTTGATTAGAACATTTATTATTTTTTTATTTAAAGAAGAGTTAAAAGTGTTAAATTCAAAATTTCATAACTGAATCATTTTTAATATAGGGTTATACATAAGATAAATTCAACTATAAATATTCATTATGAATCTAAAAATATTTCATACATAATCATATTTTATTTATAATTTTTAAACATTAAATAATTAAATCTTTTATGAAACAATGATGATGTAGTAATTACCATTTTAGTGAACAATTAAAATAATTGATATTATAAATATCCAAATAAATGTAAAATCAGACCTTTGATGCATTCCACTAATTTTCTAGGTTAATATTACATGTTAGGGATGATTTAATATATATTTTTAGATGTAATAAGGTTTATTTTACTTAAAAAAAACAAATATTAAATAGTCTCAAAATTCAAATAAATGAGTCTTTAAAACAAAGACTATATTATTAATTAATATAATATTCTCAATATATAATGTTCAGAAAAAGGACTTATATAAGGTTAGATATATCAATAATGAACCATTTTGGGTTTTTTGGAAATTTATTGTATGTTTATTTATTATTTATTATAACAATAAAAGAATACTTATTAAAAGCTAATCTATTTAACTAAGAGTTAAATATAAAAGGTAAGGTTGATATGTTGACCTAAACCTATATAAAACCTATTTATTGAGAGTTTTTCAACCCATCACTACCATATCCTATAAATAGATCCTTTTTAGCCCATATAAACCAAATATGATTGTATAAATAATTAATATTTCAAGCTTTTCCTAAAGTGACCCTCACCTCTCTTAAAAAAGTATACTTACCCTTCTCTCAAATTCACACCTAAAATGACATCTGACTCAGCCAAAACCTGATCAAATATCTTCGCAACTACCATCACATCAATCTGGATTCCTTACATTGATCATAAAGCCTTTCTATGGATCCCTTTTGATCAAATCAAAAAGTAAGCACCTCAAGAAGAGTTCATAATTTTATCACCTCTTTCAAAGTTCTCTTCTTCTTCCACTTCCACTTTCTTTGTTGTTTCCATACCAAAAATAGTATCTCGAGTACCATCTATATACTTTAATTTATTACAAATATGGTACAACCATATTCATTATTATATCCATCATATGAATGACAAAGTCACTAAACATGCATACGTACGACATACCATCTCTATGTCAGGGTGTAGTTTGTAATTCGACACATAATTATTTGTATGGGTATAATAATGACAATAATTGATTGAAATAATAAATATAACAGGATAGTGATTCATTATATTTAATATAACATCTAATTACATACGATTTCACCATTAGTATAATGAAATAGTTGCTCGTGAGTACGTACAGATTACCATCTCTGAGATCATAATGAGATCCATTCCCCATCATTACCATTGATGAATATTTTTCATTTTATGGTTAATAATAATATCTGATAACATAATATCATTCTGGATATTAATCAAATAAATTCTATCCATAAAAATCATTTCTTACATAACAAAACATATAAAAGAAAATGAATAAGTTAACTCACAAAATAAGGATACTACTGAAATATTATTTACAATGTAATATGAGAAAATCAAATATAATATCATATTTACATATGTGGTTCCTATATAATTTAATAACAATGATGTACCTATTATATAGTAGGTTTACATACCCACAACTAAGGAAAAGTACATGGTAAAGGGATAATTTTACAATCTATTTATAATTTGGGGTTTCCTATAAGTGGGTATCTACTAGGACCTCTTTGTCATCTACATCAGTGTTTCTTAAAACATTACTTCAACATAGTTTTACTATTTTCTATTCTATGGGTTAAATTCATTTATACCATTTTTTGAGTTTTTATAAAATGGTTTTAAAGGAATCATTCAATCCCTTTCCAAATAAGTTACATTATGACCATTTCAACAAAATAAAGTAAAATTTTTTTTATGTTATATGGAAGGTGTAGATATTTTCTTCCATTATAAAACCATATAAGATTCCATTAAAATATTATAATATTATTTTTAAAATAAATGTTTTATTTTATAATTATGTGAATTTTAAACGATTTCAAAATAGAAAGATGTTTCTCTCATAAATAGATTTGATTTCTCCTATGTCAACATCCATTGATGGATTTTACACTTGCATGAAGTTGATTTTTTATGATACAATATTCTATATTATATAGAAGGTTTTTTGTATGTTTGATTGTGGATGTGTTATTTTTATTCCATTCATGGTTTATGGTTAAATTATTAACATTTTTCATGAATGTTTTAAAAACGAATGATTATGTTATGTATCAATCATTTTATATGAGGAATCCATTAGACCTTGTAATTGATGGGTGGATCCCAATATATCTCCTTGATGTGTCACAAGGTATCATGAGATAAACTAATGTATTGGCACAAGGCCTTGAAAAAATCTTAATTTAGTCTTGGCATGAGGCTTTTTCTATGTGGTTATGATATCCAGCATTATGTATTCTGTAATTATAAAATAAGCAATTGATATTAAGTGTGATTATTAGACTAGTACAATATTCAAGTGAATATGTAAATGGAATTATTTGATTTATATTTTCCATATTATGCTGATGTTTAATTTTAAAATTATTTTTTAGTCTTATATATTTCCTTCAATGTTTATTCTTATTTATGAATGTTTTTGCTATATATTTATCATTACTGAGAAAATGAGTTCACTCCATTCTTATGTTTTATTTTTCGCAGGATGTGAAAAATATGTTATGATTGAAATACAAGGATGGGCTATGGGATATGAGTGTGTTCAATGGAGACACAATGATGTTTTTTTATTTCTTAATGAATTGTAAAACTTAATTATGTATCTAGTACATCCAAGGCTACTAAATTAATTAGTGTTTTGAGACATGATCTCTAGTGTTCTTTCCAATGTTCTGTAACAAAGAACCGACACTGGGTAACTAGGATAAGGGTGTTATAGGTTGTATCAAAGTAAGTTCAGTACAATCCTTGGAAACTAGATTATAAAAATACTTGATTAGAATACATTACCCAAAGATAAAAATTTTGGATTAGAATAGAAGAACTTCTTATTATTTTTGGTAATATAGAGATTTTGTTTTTTTTTCATGAAATAAATCCTTGTCTAGATATGAGAAGGTAGAGGAGGCTCTGACACAGAAGTACCTAGGAGTTAGAACCTTGACAAGTGGTTTTGTGCTTGATCCATGGTATCCTGGTACATGACATTGTGCCTTGGTAAACATTTGTTTATGAAACTCCCAAGGGATATGCTCAATATAATACACATTTTGTTTAAAAATATTGTGAATAATTTAAAAGAAAATACATCTTCAAAGAAAAAAATTATTTATGATTATGAATTATATGAATATTATTTTCAATTTATAAGAGGTGTTTTACTACTATAGAATTGTGTATTGGGATTTATAATTTAATCTAGTGCATGCCATTATTTAAAAAATGGATCCAAGGGGAAAGAATGGAAACTGTCTCAATGAACTTAATCAATGTTGGGATTTACCATATACTCAAGATAAATATAGTCGAGCTGGTAATGCAACCGGTGAGATAAAACTAATTACCATACTGAGAAAACTTACCCAGGTTATGAATGTTAACCTTATCTGTATGAAGCACCCTAATCCACAACGTAGAGGATGAATGTTATACTGCTTCATGAGCCAGAACCACTATAATTAAATGGCACTACAAATCCATTTGTAGCTAATCAATGGATAAGTTCCTTAGAAAAAATAGTTCATGCTTTGGGGAGGAGCGAAATGGAAAATGTTTTCATAGAATCATATTGCCTCACGAGAGATGCAAATCAATGGTTGTAATTAATTAAAAAGACAAATGAGGAAGTAGAAATATCAAATATAGAATGGAAGGAGTATTAATTGATATTCATAGAAAAATACAGTTCTCGTGACCATCGAGCAGATATGGATTGACAATTTATGAGTCCTAGGTGAAAGGAGGATGATAATTTCACAAAGTATGTGGTAAGCTTTACAAGGTTAGAAAGGAATGTGGAAGATTATATATGTAAGACAATGAGTAAGATTTATCAATACATTTATGGGTTAAAACCATTTCTCCATCGAGCATTAGTCTCACAATATTTATTGTCATAAAAATATATTGTCTCATGTGCTATCAAGACAGAAAATGAATTCACTACATCTTATGACTTTCAAGATATGTAAGAGATGAAAATTTCTTCTGAACACTCTGTTAATGGTAATAAGAGGAAGAGGGGAAATGATTAATTTCTAGCCTATAGTAAATGTGGGAAGAAACACACAGGTACACTCTTAAAGGGAATAAGTATTTGTTACATATATGGGGAAAATCCCACCAAGCTTGTGATTTCAAGGGAGAAATTGAGGCTGTCAATGTTGAATGATACAATAGTAGAGAAATGAGAAATTATGAAAATGAATGGTGTAGGTTTCAAGGAAACATTCCTCAATAAATTAAAAGGGAGTAAGTAAAATCTTATGAGATCACTACTACTACGATTGAAGCTGAAAATGAAGTAGTGGAAGGTAATTTAATGGTTTCCTAAAATTTAGCCAATGATTTATTTGATTCATAATTATCGCATTGTTTCATAACATCCAAGTTTGTTAAGAAATTTATATATTTCCAATTTTATTTAAAGAGGGAGGTTTCAGTAAAAACTCTTAAGGTATGTATCATTGAAACAATGTTTTGTGAATTAGTTCCCATTAGGGAAAATAAATTTGCTTTATCTATTGATATCCTCATCATACCAACGATTGAATTTGATATAATCCTCTGTATGGATTGTCTTTTATACCATGATGAAAAAATTTATTGTATGAAGTTGGAGGTTTCAATTTATTATGATGATAAGGGGTACCTTATCATTATAGCTGAAACATCACCACCTAATTCTGACCAAGATTCACCCCAATATCCCTACTAAAGTCAATTACTAGGGAGAAAGAGAATAAAATAATAGTGGGTGAGGAAAACAATGTTCAAATGGAGGATGTGCCAACTGTAAAACAATGTGTTGATGTTTTCCACAAGATTTACCTAGACATTATACAGAATGAGAAATTGAGTTTTCCATTGATTTAATTCCTGGTTTAAGGCCCATATCAAAGACCCATTATAGTGTGGACATTGTGAAATAGGTGGAACTAATGAAACAACTTGAGTAATTGATTAATAAAGGATTTATTATTAGTAGTTGTTCTCCATGGGGAGCACTTGTTCTTTTTTTGATGAAGGAAGATGGATCTATGAGGTTTTTCATTGACTACAGGGAGATCAATGCTATAAAAATAACCAACATGTATCTCTTAGCTTGTATTATTGATTTATTAAATAAACATTATGGAGCACAATATTTTTAAAATATTGACTTTCGATATGGGTATCAACAGTTGTGTGTGATTAAGGAAGGAATTTTGAAGACAACATTTCGTACCAGGTATAGGCATTATGAGTTTATAGTAATGCCTTTTGGACTGACTAATGAACCCCTTATCTTTATTAATCTAATGAATATAGTTTTCAAAAAATATATTTATAAAATTATAGTGATATTAATTTCTAATATCTTGGTATACTTCAAATTCTAAGAAGATCATTGAAATCACTTTCACACTATTCAAAAGACTCTTAGAATAAATTAATTATATGGAAAGTATAGAAAGTGTGAATTTTTGTTTCATGAGATTTCTTTTCATGGACATATTTTCTTTATATATGGAATATTTGTTGATCATTCAAAGATAAAGGAAATCCTTGAATAGAAAAAACTGATGAGTATAACTAAGGTATGCAGTTTTACTGGTTTATTAGGTTATTAACGGTGTTTCGTCCATAATTTGTTCATATTGTAAGACCTATTTACCAAGATCACATGTAATGTGGTTAAATTTATTTGTAAAAAATAGTGTGAATAATGCTTTTAAGAACTGAAGAGAATATTAGTCAATGATCTTATCATGACTCTACCTTGGGGGAATGATGGGTTTGTTATTTATAGCAAAGCTACAATGAAAGGACATGGTTGTGTCCTTATAGAGAATGATAAAGTTATTTCATACACATCAAGACTGGTAAAAATTCATGATTAAACTATCCTACTCATGATATTGAGTTATCATCAGTAATATTTGTTTTTCATATATGAAGACACTGTCTCTATGGTAAAATGGTGATATTTATACTTATCAGAAGAGTTTGATGTATATTTTCTCACAAAAAGAACTCAACATGAGGCCATGACGATTACTAGAACAACTCAATGATTATGATTTCAATATACACTACCAGTTGCGGAAGGTAAATAAGGTGGAAGATGCTTAGAGTATAAAGGATCATGGTGTTTTGAATAAGATGATAGTTGAAAGGGATCATATGATCATGGATCTAGTAAATATGGATATGGGAAAATCACAGAAGGCGGAACATCAATAAATTTTCATTTTTTTCAATACAACATTACTAGAACGGATAAAAAGCTCACAAACTGATGATAATGAGTTTCAAAAAAAAATTAAAGCTTTAAACGATGGGATATTGATCAACATCGTAAATGAAAATGAGATTTTGAAATTTGGTAAAATACTTCGTGTTCCAACCATACCCGATCTAAAAAGAGAGTTATTGTATGATGCTCAGAGCACCAATTTCACTATACAACCTAGTATCACATTGATATATAAAGATTTGAAGGATCTTTTTTGGTTGGACTACATGAAGTGGGACATTGCAGATAATGTATCAAGATGTATAGTTTTTTAAAAGGTGAAGGCTATAAGACAACATCATAGAGTTGTCATGAATCTTCTTCCCACACATGTGTGGAAACGTGATATTATTATGATGGGAATAGTCATGGGGCTACCAAAGACTCCTTGAAGGAATGATGCAATATGGTTCATTGTAGATCATCAGACCATGCCATCAAATTTTCTTGCTATAATATAAGATTAACTACTTTAACATTTAGAAAGAATATATATTAATGAAGTATTATGTCTTCATGGAGTACCCCTATCAATTGTTTCTGGTTGTGATCCCATTTTTACATCAATATTTTGGAAAAGTATTTAGAAGACCATAGATACTGAACATTGTTTGAGCACTGCCTATAACCTTAAAACATATGGACAATCAGAACGGACAATTCAAAACATAGAAGACCTGTTGAGTTCTTTCTCACATGACATTAAATGTATGTGGGATCAATATTTACCTCTGATATAATTTTTCTATAACGATAGCTTCAATTCAATTATTGATATGGCACCATATGTAGAGTTATATGGAAAGAGATGTCACACATAAATTATTTGGGATAATGTTGGCAAAAGAAAACCGATAGGCCTAAAACTTGGCGAGGAAACAATGGAAAAGGTGAAGATTATCCAAATCCACGTCAAAAATCTCAATGTAATTAAATGTGATATGCTGATAACTGAAGGAAAGATTTGGAATTTCAAGTATGAGATCATGTTTTCTTGAAGGTATCTACATGGAAGGGTGTTGTACTATTTGGTATAAAGGGAAAATTATGTACCGGGTACATCAGACCATTCAAAATTATAGAAATAATTGGAGTTGAAGCTTACCATTTTTCAATGCGTCCAAGTATCTCCAAAGTTCATGATATGTTCCATGTATCACTGTTAAGAAAATATACGCCTGTCCCAAAGCATGTACTCACCTATGAAGAAAAATAAATAGAACCCGATCTGTCTTATTCCAAAGAGCCTATCAAGATTCCTGATACAATAGAACAAGTGTTGAGAAACAGAATGACTTTTCTAGTAAAAGTTATATGGAGAAACCATAAGATAATGGAGGAAATGTGGGAACATGAGGAACATATGATGAATAACCAAACGAATCTTTTTATGTAGTAGTATTCTAGAAATCTCTAGAACGAAATTATTTGAAGGAGGGAAAAATGTAACACCCAAAGATTCCATAGTAAGTTACTCTTGGAATAATGGAATAACTTTCAATGTATGAAACTTTGAGTTCTAGCACACCACAACCATTCAAACTGGCCATTTTGAAAATTAATACCCATTTTTTGAAATTTTATAAATTTTATTTTTTTTAAATTTAATTTCATTTTTGGATTTGGAATATCAAAATTCTCTTAGGGTTATTTTTGGCATTTTTCTAAAAACATTAATTTTTTGATGAATTGTGAAAAACACTGTGTTATTATTTAAAACCAGCATTTTTTAAATAATAATTTACTTTATTTATATTTATTTTTTGTCCAAATAGATTCCTAATACCTATATTTTTTCAATGTAATTAATTAGAGTATTTTTCTAATGAAATTACATTTATATAATTTTATTGAACATTTTAACGTCTATTACCCACCTTTTAGGCACATTTGGAAATTTTCATAAAAATTATTTTTCCTCATTGGTTAATTGAATTACAAAAATATGAGTGACATAGTTGATATCAGTATGTAAAATTTTGTTCAATAGGATGGAAATAATTATTGGTGTATAGTAACTTTTGAATTTTATTTACCAATGTTAAACGTAAATAGGGAAATTAATGGTAAAAATGATATTATAATTACAATAAAACATGTCCTAAATCTATTGGATAATTATTTTTTGAACAAAGTCATCCTTTTGAAGAAAATATTATCTTAATTAATCCACATGGATTTGATAAGGACATTAATTATTATTTTATTTAATGATTATTTAAAAGTGTTAAATTCAAAATTTTATAAATACAACATTTTAAATATTTGGTTATAAATGAGATAATTTAGACTCTAAAGATTATTTTGACAGATGAAAAGATTTTATACATAGTGGCATTTTATTTTTATTTTTTAGACATTATATAATTAAATTTATTTATGACATTGCGATGATGTAGTAATTAACTAATTAATGAATGATTAAAATAATTGATATTATATATTTCTTAATAAATGTAAACTGAGACTTTTGATGCCTTAAAATAATTTTCAATGTAGATATGACATGTTAGGATTGATATAATTTATTGTTTCGGATGTAATCACATTTTTTTGAATTTCACAAAAACAAAATACTAAATAGTGTCAAAATTTACATAAATGAATTTTTTAAAAAATACTATATTATTAATTGATATAATATTCGAAAAAATCGGAGGATCAGCCAAAGGAATTACATAAGGTTAGATAAGTCAATAATAAAATTCTTGGGGATTTTTTGTCTTTTTAGAGTAATTATATTAACCATTTATAAAAATAATACAAAATTACATGGTAATAGTTAAACTATTTAACTTAGAGTTAAATCTAAAAGATAACATTAATATGTTGACATAAACCTATATAAAACCAATTGGTTGAGTGTTTTCTGTCCTATCCCCACCTTATCCACGAAATAAATCATCTTATATCCATTATAAACCAAATATGATGGTATAACAAATTAACATTTGATGCTTTTCAAAAAGTGACCCTCACCACTTTTATAAAAGGGTACATCCCCTTCTCTCAAAATCACACCTCCAAAGACATTTTCTTGGCCAAACACTTATGAAATATCTTCCAAACAACCCACAATTCAACAAAGAGGCCTTAATTTGATATAAATCTATGCTAAATTTCCCTTTTTATCAAATCAATAGGAAGCGCCCGAAGAAGAGGTAATAATTTCATCACCTCTTTTAATGTTCTCTTCTTCTTACACTTCCTCTTTATTTGTTTTTTCATAACAAAAATTAATTAATCCAAAACCATATAATTAATGTGAGGTTATTATAAATATTTCACAACAATATTCATTATTCTATCCATCCTAAGAAAGAAAAAGCCACCAAACGTGTGTATTTATGGCTTACCATCTCCACATCGGGGTATAGTTTGTTTTTCAACACTTAATTATTTAGATGTGTATAATAATGACTATAATTGATGTAAATAATAAATATAACTTGATAATTATTCTTTAGATGTAATATAACATCTAATAACATACTATTTCCCCAACAATAAAATGATATTTTCACTCGTGCATACGAACGGATTACCATCTCCACAAACGCGATGAGATTCATTCCCCATCATAATAATTAAAGAATAATTTTAATTTTATTCTTAAAATTTTTTTTAAGAACATAATAAAATTATATATATGTATAAAATACATCCTATCCATATAAAACCTGAATTACCTAAATAAACTTATAATGGGAAACACATCAGTTAACACCCGAAACAATTATACTACTGAAATATTATTAACAAATCAACACTAGAAGATCATAAATGATATAATATTTATGTTTGTAGTCCTTGTATAATTAAATAAGAATGTTATAACTATTATAAAAGATGTTAGAGCACCATCTACTATGGAAAATTTCATGGTAAGGGTAAATTTTCCCATCTTGTTATTATCATAGGTTGTTTATACAAGATTATCTACTAGGACATCTTTATCATCCATAGCAGTGTTTCTTAAAAATGTATTTCCATAAAATTTTACTATTTAATTGACTATTGGTTAATGTCATTTTTTTTCCTTTTTTGACTTTTTATAAAATAGTTTCAATTTAATCTATCTGTCACTTTCCAAATAAGGTACATTATGACCTTTTCGACAAATTAAGGTAAGAATGTTATTTTAACATATATGATGGGTTCCGCTATTCTCGATCAATATAACACCGTCAAAGAATCCCTTGGAATATTATACGAAAATTTTCAAAGTAAATGTTTTATTTTATAATTATGTGAATTTTAATCAATTTCAAAATAGAAAGAGATATTTCCCTCAAATAGTTTTTATTCCATCTATGTCAACATCCTATGAGGTATTTTGCACTTTTTTAAAGTTGATTTATTATGATACAATATTTTATATTATATTCAAGGTTTTGTGATATGTTTGAATGTGTATGTGTTAGTTTTATAACATTTATGGTTGATGGGAATTGTATTATCATTTCTTATTCTAGTTTTAATACTAATGAATGTGTAAATTTTTAAGCTTTTCATACGAGGAATGCATTGGACTTAGTAAGTGAAGGTTGGATCCCTCTACAGCTCCTCGATACATTAGTAGGTCTCATGAGAAAATCAAGTGTCATTTTACAACGCCTTGACAATGTATTATTTGTAATTTTTCACGAGCCCTTGAATATGATGTTATGATGTCGAGCTTTATTCATTCCATCAGTATGAAATAATCTATTGATGTTACATGTGATTATTTGGACTTATAGAATATCCATGTGAATAAGTAAATTTCATTATTTGATTTATCTTTTCTATATTATGTTAAAGATTAATTTTAAAAGTCTTGTGTTTTAGTCTTATACATTTCCTTCAATGTTTATACTAATTTATGGAAGTTTCTGATATATTTTTATCCTTACAGAACATATCTCCTCACCCCTTTCTTATTTTTTTCCCAAGATGAGAAGAAGTATATTATGATTGACCTGTAGATATAGGCTATGGTATATGAGGGTTCTCAAAGGAGACACAATGATTTTTTTTTTCATTATGTAATGTAAATCTTATGTATCTATTTAGTATATCCAAGGCTACTAAACTAATCAGTCTTTCGAGACTTGATCTCTTGTGATCATTTTCGGGTTATGTAATAATGCACCGAATAAGGATAACTAGGGTCAGGGTGTTAAATAATGTTCTATAAAACTAGACCAATCACCTGGTAATTTTTTTTAATAAAACCACATATTTGAAGAAGATATATGGAAACATGAGGATGTCTTAAAAAAGAGGTATCCTCATCTATTTGCATGAAAGAGATGAATTTCGAGGTAGAAAATCATGGTAATGGAGGTAGAATGATACACCTATATATTTTATCTTCGGTAACTTTTTAAATATATTTAATATCTTTGATAGCATAAATCTCATGCAACACTATGCTTAAACGGACTCCCCAATATTATTATCTTAACATGACCAATATAACCCTTTTGGTAAATAGGACGGTGTGAATATTATTAAATATATTATTAAAAAAATGAAATTCATGTTCAATAAAAAAATATTTATATCTAGTAAATAAACTTATAATTTTTAAAATAGTCATTTAATTTTTAAAATATATGTTTTTTTGACAATTTAATTATTATTTCAATATATGAGTTAATAAAAATAACCATTTTTTTTTAAATTTTTAATAAAATTTCAACCATTTTTTAAATAATAACATTACTAATATCTTAGGCTGGGTTTTTTTCAATTTTTTATAGGTTAATTTTGCAATGAATAGTGAAACATATTGGTTCTTATTAAAAAATGTATTTTCTTAAAAATGATAAATCATGTTATTTAATATTTTTAAATTTCTTTATTTATTTTGATTTAAAATAATCCAATTATAGTTTCAAAATATATTTTATAGTTTAATTTAGAAAAAAACATTTTATATTTAAAAATGGTTCTTCCAAAAAAAACTGTTGTATTTTTTCAGATTAATTCTAATTTAAATTCCACCAAATATTTGATTTGAATTATAAGATATCGGTTCCATATTCGGAATTAATAATTTTAGATTAGGTAATATTGTGACTATAATATTTAGGAATAAATAAGTTAATATGGTAAAAAATAGATTTACCACAAAATATGTAAAATAATTTTTTGAGTTATTGATAAAATGTAAAATTATAAAAAAAAATAAAATCAAACAAATTAAATGAGATTTGATGTATTTCATGACACATATTTTTTTAAATTCTTTTTATCAACCTAATAGATTGGAATTAATTTCACAAAACATTGGATAGCTTTAAATACAAAGTAATAATTATTTAATCACTTAGAACCACCCCTCTTAAAATATATATTCCTCCATTCTATCCTCACTATCCACACTAACTAGAATGTCCAAAACTGACCCATTTACATTCCCAACATCATTACTTATGTTCGGGAGGTCTTGTACTTCCAAAAGTACCAACACTGGGGTCCCAAAGAGGAGACTCAAAGGATGATCAAATAAGAGAAGATAATATTTATTTAATAACATTTTAAATTTCATTTCAAATATTATATACTATTAATTTTTTTTATGAATTATAAAGTAATAATTATTTTTCATATATTAATTTATATGTTATTTTATCTATTGGATATCAATTTTCAATATCTTATCTATCATATGAAAATCAAAAACATCACTCATTCATTCATACAAAACTCAAACTCCACATAGCTGTGGAATTAAATTTTTATCATCACATTACATGGATGGTTATAATCATTGTAATAATGGATATGTCATATAATTATGAAATTATTTTTATTCTGGGAGTTAATCCACAATCCACTTACTTACCAATTTAAATATTTATAAATGATATCCTTAGTCAAGTGTATATACGAATTACCATATCCACGAAGTGATGCAATTAATTTTCTATGTCAAAAATTATGTAATTGATAAAAAAATGTATTAATGATTAAATAACATAATTATTAAACTAAAATCAGTCAATAAATTATTTATCTATATTCTTGGCATGTGGAAAGAGATTTCCATGACAAAATTAGCATGAGAAAACAAGATAATTAACACATGAAACAGTGAAGATAGCCAATTATTATTAATGAAAAGATGATACAATGTTATAAGAGGACCATATAAGATATTATAAATATAAATATGGTTATAGAATAAGTTAATAACATTTTTTAAACCATTATACACGTGTTTTGATGATTTTTTATGGATGTCGAATATGAGGTAAGGTAATTCTTAGCACACATTCATTTCATTAGGATAAACTTTTACTTCATTTGTTATTTAATAGTAAGATTATGTGTAAAATTATTTTTAATTATACTATGTTATATTTACATTTATTTTATATGGGTTTAAAATGGATACCCATAATCAATTCTTTCGATTAACTATCACATTAATGATTTGACCTTTGTAAGGGACATCTCCTCAATTTTCATTCATTGTGGCAGATTTTGTATGTTATACACATATGTTCATTTATAATGTGTATATAAAACCCCATTTAGATTTTATGTAGTTAATTTATTTATTCTCAACATATTCATTTTATATTTAATGTTAATAATTTATGGGTATATGAATCAACTTATTATAAAGTAGAAGGGTTTTATTTCACAATCACAATATTTTCCATGATTGCAATTGTTGGGGAATATTTCTCTTCCGTATACATGATTTCTATAAATGTATTAAAAAATAATTTTACTATACTCATAATAATGTAAAAAATAATTTTTACCCTAGTTTGAAATTTTTTCAAAAAATTAATAGAACATTATTATAATTTTCCAAGAAACATACATTGTGACTTTTCCAAAAAAACTAGATAGCATGTTTTCTGAACTTTTTTACCATGAGTGACTTTCATTCCATCCAAGAACTGTTTTTATTCAAGATTGATTTACAATTGTATATGTTTGTATTCAAATAAAATGTCTTCATTCATTATTTTTCATATTTTTAGATAAAAAATTGAAATAGAACAGTTATTTTTCAAAAGTTATTTTTCAAGTGATCATTCCAAATCATTTCCAATATAATTAAAAAATATTTAATGTTAAAAGTTCTTTACTATATTTATGATACACGGATACCATCCTTATTCATTCTCTAGATGGTTTAGGTTTATGATGCAATGATGTCTCTATATCCCATTACTTTTCCATGGTATATGTAATTATTAAATATTTATAAAGACCAGTTTATTTCATGGGTTCTGATATGATGAATAATTTATGTTTCAGTGTCAGACATATGTTTGGTTTTCATTATATGATATTTGGGAACAATATATATCTCAAATAAAATGTGTAATGTATTAAATCTCCTTAGATAAAAATGCTAAAAAATTTAATGGGTTTGACCAACTATGAGAAATAGGTGCATCCAAATCAATTAGGGGAAAAGGATTTTTGATCCACTATGTTGTAGGTATTGGAAGTTACCATTAAAATAGGATTGGTTTTGATATTTATTATGATTAAACACTTTTTTGACCTTATATTAAGGATCGTGATTTATTTAGGGTTTTTCTTAATTTTATAGTTAATTTTTTAAAAAATAATAATGTTATCCATCAATATTGTTTATAATATATTATAGGTTTGTAATGAACATAGTATGATTTTTTAATGATCTCATAACTATATTCTTGTATTATAGATTCATATTATTTTGATTGATATCTCCTACGGATATACATACAAAAAATTTGAGGTCACACATTCTTATGAAAGATATTGAAGATATTACTTAAAATAAGAAGACTGTATATATAATATACGATGTCTCTTTATATTTTTGATACATGCTTTCATATTATTTCTTTATAATTAATATTTATATATTCTTATGTAATATATATATATGTATGAAAACTAAAGTTGATAAATTTTTGTTGACACTCCTTTTTTTTTAAAATAAAGAATGCAAAATTATTTTGAAGATGCACTTAGCATATATCCATGTATCAATGAAATTTAATCAAAGTAAATAAATAATGTTAATGGGATATATGCATCATAACTATGAAAAATAAAGATAGGGAAGCTCCTTCCCATTTAGTATTAAGGAATAAGGACCTATGTGGAACACCTTCACATCATGCAGCTAGTGTAGGTCTTGCACGTGCAACCCAATGCACAACCCCCTATATGAAAGAGCTATGTTGAGGACATATGCTACGGGCATACACAATAATATACATTTTTAACACCCGTACATGGAATTGATACACTATTGAGCTACAACGAATACCTATGATGACAAATTCCATTTGACCAAGTCCCCTCCTTTCATATAAGTAGGACCCTAGGTAACCCCATTTTGATAACTAAAAATGTTGGTTTATATCATAAGGCTCCCATTTCATTACTCCATTTTCTAAGTCCCCATTGTTTCTTAGTTAGCTCACTAAGACAAAAGATAATAGATAATTAGATGTATAAGAATGATCAGGGTCATTTCAGAGTTCTAAATATAAATCATAAGATTAATGACACAATTTCAATAAGGAGAAGTCATTTACTCAAGGACCATTCTTTAAGCCAAGACATCTGTGTTATCCTTCTATGGACATCAAGGGACACAGAGGGTGCTTAAGGTAAAATCTCACCAAAGTTCTGTTGTTCATACAGTTCATTTCATAAGTCATTTCATGTTCTCACAAGATTATCATTCCTATGTTAATCATTTTTCAATTCCCACTATGACCTACAAGACATACCTATGTGGAATACCTTCATTGAACACCTGCACAGACCACCAATGCAAGCCATATTTGAAGGCCTCTTCAAAGACACCCATGGAAGGGGGCCTCTTTCCATGGAATTATATTTTTAAAGGGTCCAAGTTGAAACATCCACTATGACCTCTTTATTTTCCATTCCTTTTGGAATGGCACATGTGTGTTCCTCCTATTTTGAGTTGGATATCTATAGTCAGGGGTTTCCCACACTCGTCTTACCAAAGGTTGGAGATCCTCCAATTGTCTATGGATCTATATGTCAATAGTCAAATAGATCCTTATCCTAAGGATGGTGTTGGGGAATTCACATTGTTGGATTCTAGTGATAAGAATCTATCTTCCCATCTTCATCTCTGAGACTCAGAATCTCAAGTCCCCAATAGAATGTGTGATGACCACACATACTTTTTTCATTCTACAAGGAATGATATTATCTTTTCTCTACAAGATCAATTTTTGAGAATCCCTCCTAGATTAATCCCCTATAATTTCTAGCCGAACCCAATGTCTTTCACATTCATTTCACATTTAAGTGTTCATTGCTCCACACATTGGTCCATCATCACCCTGGATTCATTCACTAGAGTCTTGACCTCATCCATTAATAGATGATAATGTGTTCGGTTTGCTGAATCATTCACATCCTATTGTTTCTCAAACCAATAATTACTCATATGGTAATATATATTTTTTTATGATAACAACATATGAAAAATCCAACTCATATCTTAAAAATTTAGAACTCTGATTACCACCATAATTGAGATATATAGGAAGACTTCACCTAATGCATGGGCTCCATAGACATCCCACACTATAGTACAACCCTAATACCCTTATTCTAGGTATCCTCCTAAGGAGTACTCCCCCAAATTAATTTCCCCCTTAGATCCATGAGTTATTATATATCTTGTGGACCATGTTACAAAGGCAACTTATTTAGGATTATGCCCCAACCTATTTCTCGTGACGGTTCATACTCCCCCACGTGACTTACTGAACAATGTGGGATTTGATTCCCATACAAATAAGATACCTAGGTAGCCTCCCTATGGTTCAAACCCAAAATTCCAAATCAACTCTGTTCTCTTTTATTCATAGCTCGAGTAGGGTTTAATTCAAATTGGGAGCTCAAATTCATCCCATTTTCCATGGGCTTCTGAGGTATAAGTGCATCACAATGCTTTAACTAGGAACCTTCCACATAGATTTCCTTACCATATCACATTAAACTATGTATTTAGGTCCTTATCTCTTGACCTTAAAATGTTTCATGGTTCTGATTAAGCAACACTAAATTATGATGCTTTCGATTCCTTTCAAGATGATACATAGGTAACCCATATATTGATATGATCCCTACATCAAAACTACTTATATCTCCCTGGGTGACGATAAATTATAGAGTTCCCTACTGAGTGGATTAATGATTTGAATTGTCCTAATAATGACCAATGAATATTTATGAAGAATAAGAGAGGATACTATAGTTGGATAAAGTTGAATATATACAGATATCTTCATTGACAATGAACCTCAAATACATACATATTGTTATTATTTCCATATGTTCTAATAATTGATTTTTTATTTCCACAGAAACCTTAATTGTACTTGGTAAATTAATTATAATTCATAAAAAAATCATTAATTAATTAGAGAGGATCAATTTAGGTGATAAATCCCTCTAAAAGGGTGATATGATCCATACAGCCCCTGCTCTCAAGTAATGCTAGTTCTTATGGATCGTAGGGAAACATACCTAATGAATGTATAACATTAGAACTAATGTAAATTTCAATATAGAATCATTTTGTGTTTCCAGTTACATAAATAAATCTGATGGAAGCCGTCCAAAAAAAGTGATTCCTAAATAAAACACCATTTCATGGGGAAACAAAAAATGTTGAACCTAACATGAATCCTTAACCAAGATGATTATGTTACCCAAATGTTAGGCCCCTATCAATTAATAAAAGTGGGAAAGGAAATTGAATTAATCACACATGTGTTCATCTAGAGGATTCATATATTCAAGAGTTTATTGTTTGTATTTGTCATATATATAATAAATATCATTTCAGAAACTCTCTTTATCCCAAATGGCTTCCTTCAAGTTGGAACCTGTGAATTCTATGACTATCGGTCAAGCTGGATCGTTGTATGCTCAATGGACATAATCACTTACTCAGTATCTTCAAGGCTAGGTCACCAATCCATTGGTCTGAGAGTACCATCGTAATGGTACTATCCAAAAATTGGAGGATACCTGACATGCCCTCTAAATTAAGAATAACCCTATGTCATCTTCTCAACGATGACCAATGATCCACAAGTACATGGTACCAACAACTATCTTCAACCATTTTGGTATTTTATCCCTAGAATGTGATCAATAATCCCTATCGAATACTAGAGAGGTTGACCAATATCCCACCCATGGGGTCATTTTTATGGAATAATGATCCTTCCAAAGGACTCCTGTCAACAATAACTACTACCAATGTTGTATGGTTTTGAATACTCAACATGATGAGGGTGTTATATTCAGATACAAGCCGAGGTCCCTCAGACCTGGGCACTCAAGAAAAATCACTAGGGACAACATCCGACCAATAGGGAGTAGGTTCATACAATTTCCTCTTTTGGAGAAGTCCATCAATCGAGCATGGTTGAAAATAATGAATGGGGATATACACCCATCTGATTTTGCTCCACCTTCCAAGAGGCATGTCGAGTATAATTAAAGGAATATCACCAAATAAATATGGCTAAAACATAAAATAATTATCAAACATCTTCCCACACAAACCAAGACTTCCATCGGTCTCGTCTATTATCATTGAATGAATTATAATGACCTTTCCTAGCTGAAAATAGCCAGCAGTCACATACATCTAGAAATATCAATCAAGCCTACCAAAATTCTTATTTGGCCCCACCTAGAGAAGTCAATTAGAAATATCTGATGACAAACCTGGGGAAGACCCAACTCTTTGCCCCCACTCATGAGTAATTTCAGCATCCATTGTCCAAAAAGAGAGGACTAAAGTAGGCCGATACACCTACTCTAGGTACAAAATGGATGAATATTCCCTTTCTGGGAGCTAAATTCCCCAAAAACATTTTGTTAATGGTGAAATGAAAGACATCATTTCCTACCCAAATACTGTATGTTTTCAAGAATGTCATAACAAAAAATTCAGAATCACCATAGGGAATGACACCAAATTATGTCCCCATACATTGGATGAATCATGAGCATGAAATATTTGAACATATACACACCTCTCTTCCATATCTGGAGGGTTATGAGGCACAATCCACCATATCATATGAACAAATAGATCTACCAGATACACTAATTTTAATTTGAGATAATTGGTCTATTTTGATGGCCACTCCAATGAATAAACCTACCCCTACTCATGATAACCTATTTTCCATGCAACTGGACATAACTACATGTACTAGATCGTCTGAGAAGAAGTATCACCATGAATTGCTAGAGAATAGAGATTTAATCTATGATATCGATCCTCTTTATATTGGAGTCGTTGAAGTACTCATAAATTTATTTTTTTCTCCCCAACATCCTACCAACCAATTACCATATTATGGGAGTAGTAGCAGAAATTCAAAGGATCCTTATCAAGTAATTCATCATGAAATCTTAATTCATGAAAATTCAGTCAATCTCAAGAAGATAAATCAGATGAGATCATAAACAATCATCCATGTGGAAATAAGACCCATGAGAAATAAGCTTTATCCCTTTATTTAATTCAACAAGGTGGTCCTCCCCATAATGGAATTTTCTACCATTGTTCACTCTGAAATAGTGTTTCACATTGTCAAGAAAATTATCCAATCGAATATGTAGTGATGAGAAATACCTCTTCTCATTATGCACTTTCAAACATATGGCCAATCATCTCTGATTCCTTTTTATTGGTAGATTAAATAATTTCTTAGCTATAAGATAGCCTAAGGTGACAGTAATTCTCCAAACCTCCAATGGGTAATTTTCCTTCTAATATAGTAGAGGAAACATGTACTCATCCAACTACTTGTGAAAAATAAATTCAGAAGCATCGAATTTGGTCAAACCAAGTTGAGAAACCTCTAGAAAAATATTAAGAGGATTTGTTGAATATGAGAAAACAACAGGATAATGGTGAAATACAAGTCATTTTTTAGCCTTTGGAAACCACTCAATATAGAATTTTTTTGATAATAGAAGAATATTGAATTCATGATATCAACCTCTAAATAGAGAGGATACATCATCATATGAAATAAAAAGTATTACCATATTATTAATATCAAAGTGGTGTAAAGGTAATAAAAAGGATTCATTTCCAAATTGACATAGAAACATTCTATTATTTCTGAAATTCAATGATTGTGAAGTAACATGAGGAACGTCAATGTATATGCCTCAATTCATTGATGATGTTGTAATAATTGGTCACAAAACCCCCATATGATGCTCATATTAGAATATGGTGTGCACATGGAAAAGTCAATTTCACTATTATTTAAAACATGAATTGCCTTTAGAAAGTGCTCTCATGTATTGTTATTTACCTATTCCCACTATAATAAAAAAATTCAATTCATGATCAATGATATGGGTCAGAAAAGCATGCCTTGATCAGTTTTCAACAATGTCAGGTCCAAAGAGAGTAAGCTATGGAAATGATTCTACATCAATTGCATGAAAAAAGACCAGGATTCCCATATAGAGGATTCCATCCATAAGATACCAAAAATATATGAAATATTACAACGGTCTTTAGAAAAAATTGATTTAAGTGGTTGTCATATAATTCACCCAGCCATTGTTTTGACCAAAATTCATAAAAGCATAAGACAATATACATTGATATCAGGCATAACAGTTCCAGAACAACCCTAACCCACATGTATTAGTGATTTTAACCCATCCTTCAAAGACAAAAAAAATAGATCCTGAAGGGTTGAGGATGAATAATAGAAAAATCCCTAGCCTGTAAGGCTGGGGGATTCTTCAAATCCATAATCCCATCCTTAGTAGAATTCAATTTTCAGTCGATTATGGAAAAATCCATAAACTAAATAGACAATTGAACTATCCATGGATTCCATTCAGATCAATATATATAAAATTGTTCATGTGGAACCAATAAATTGAAGAAAAATGTTTCGTGGGGGATGATGAAGAATGATAACACACAAATATACTGATATAATTCCATCAATTCATTATGCATCGGTAAATGTTATTAATGCCATTATAGAGGATCCTATAAAAAATTGGCGCAGTTTGGGTGAATCATGGGATTAAGATCTTATTCATAATGTTGTTCACCCCAAAGAAATTAAATGTGGTGTGTGTTTCCAAAATTCTAGGATTACCCAAAATCTAGAAATTCTCTCGAATAATCAACATCTAAATCATGGAATTCCGCCTAACAAGGGGAAAGTAAATGGTACGATCATATCTAAATTTTATAATATAAAAGGTCAATCTATTTTAATTGAGGAATGATTTTCCCAACAAGAAGAAGAGATGAATGAGTTGAGAAGAGTCAATGTATAGTTACTCTGAATAAGCATTAATGATAGAAATGATCCAGAAGCAGATACTCAACTTTCACTTCCAGTAGGAGCTCCCCAGAAAAGAGGGTTGTTTGAACTACTAATCTGGATAATAAATTACCTCAATTTCCTACAGAACTAGAATAGGGTCAGGCAAATACTTATAGGCCAATCCCTATGGATTATCCCAGACAAATACTAATAGTTCCACCACTAGAGGTCTTTCTAGTCGATACACCTCTTTAGGCTCCTGCTACAACAACTGTTCAACTCCAACCTCATCTCGACTATTCTAAAATTCTTACTAATACCATTGAGTAATTATCATCTCAACTGGAATCTATGGAAGAACAGTGAACACCGGTTGTACTAAAAAGATAAGGCTTACCCTGAATGGGTAGATCTGATCCCCCTCGCCAAGAATTGTTAATACCATATTCCCATTTTGTAATAGTGTGGGATATTTGGATAAATAATTTTCACATTTCATGTCTCACTATGATCACATGATTAGGACCCCTCAACAATAAGAAGTAATAATTCATAGATTTTTTGTAAACTTATTTTAGGGTGTAACCTTTTTCAAACATACAAGCTTGTAGTCTCGATAAATTATTAAGTAGATAGACATTCGTTAGAAATTAATTTTCAAAATAATCTTAACAATATAGAATAAAACCATTTTTATCAAAATAAATAAAATCAAATGGCAAATAATAGAGTTTTAGATTACATTTCTCGATGTAAAGGACCAATAAATTCCTTAATCCAACCACTCTGTCAAGAAGTGTAACTACCAATCTATGTGGAAACTCTCTGTGATGAGTTTTGGAAACAAATAATACCTATAAAATACATATAAAGAGCCTGATACCTTTCTTAGATCACCTATAAAGTGGAGCATTCCATAAAATAACCCAATTATAAGTCTCATGTAATCCCATCTTTTATGGAAAAGAGAACAAGAAAAGTATACGCTGATACATTTACACTAAAGACATCACCTGTAGGTGCTGTGAAAATAATTTCCTCATCACACCATAGGGTACCTCCTCTCGAGTGTCAGAAAAAATGACCACATCATCAATATGATAAAAAATATCAAATGAAAAGAGTGTTTGATCATTTAAAGGATAAAGTCTATTCTTTTTTGTATGAATAAATTCCCAGTTACTTCATTCCAGCCTTGTAAATCAACTTATTCTAGTTAAAAAGGCCTAAGAAGAAAAACAAAGAAGAAGATTACGACCTACCAAAACAATTTCCCATATATTATATGTTCTGCACCCCATCAAGGAGATTATTTTATTTAATTTATCTTCTACAAAAGATGGTGGAATCACAATAAGTGAAACTAAAAATATTATCAGCCCAAGTAGTATGTTTTTTATTACCAATCCAATGGAAAAAATTAGAATTGAAGAAAGTAAAAAAAGTAAAAATGAACATATGTTTTATGATTGGATTGTTAGGAAGATGATAAATAAAACTCATGCTATTCTATGAACATAGCTGAAACAATGGACTATTTATCCTTCCACATCTATTGCATCTAATCCATCTTAATCAAAAGATCAGTTCTCCAAACAATACTCGTCAAGGAACCAGCATGGTTATAAGGGTATATAGTAGTCAGAAGAATAAGAGCTCGTGTTAAGGCCAATGTTTTCCTTGAAATTGGCTGATTTAATGAAATATGTCTCAAAGGAACGGGCACCTCCACACCAAATGGAACAACAATAATTGACATTTTAGGCATAGTCTTCATCAAATGAGGAATTGATCTACGTTTTGTTAACATTATCCATTTAAAGGACCCCTATAAAAGATGATTTTGACTATCAACTAGAATTAACTATATATGAATGGGGAACTAGGGGAAGAATTCATTAAGGATGAGGATACAACGAATTATGTGTGTATGAAAAAATCCACTATTTTAATTACACTTATACTCGAGCAATTTATGCATAAGAAACTCACGAGAGATCTATTCAATGCAATCAATAAGAACAAGGGTATTATACCACACATGATATGATCAACCTCAGCATGATTATCATGGAAGATTGATTTGAGGTTATATCACCACTTTTTCAGTAGGTGAGTAGACCTTGTCAACCAAATCCACCATGGGTAGATGTATTTCTAAATTCTGTCCTGAAAGAAGATCCATCTACATTAAGAGCATCAACTTCCATAGAACATGAAAAATCACATCTCCATGCGTGAAAACGCAGACCATTAGACCATAAGTATGATGTTTTCAAGTAAATATTCCATGTATTTTCTATGTTATCAATATGGGATGCTCTGAACCGGTTGAAATATCTTCAGGATGTACTTATTAAGGATTTTTCATGTCCTCCAAAGATTGATACTGAGGTTCCTGCTGCTAAGGTATACCATATAAAAAATGATCCTACAAAAAAGTCATGTATTGATATCTTTCATAGACCATAATGAAAATGATGATGTACATAAAAACATTATGCCCCAATATTTATCCAGAAAGGTTAATGATATAGAAATATGATGAGACTTTATTGATAATGTCTTAAGAGTCAAACATATTCCCATCTCTACCCTACAATGGTTGGGTCTTAAAAAATCTGACTTATCTCTATCCACATTTATGTTGCAAGGGTATTAGAAGAATGAAAAATATACTACTGGTGATATTACACTCAAAAACCACTTTAGAGATCTTGCATAAATTGAGATTTTAGGGCTATCTGATAGGTAATGAATTTCGACATTATGCTTGGATAGCCTTAGATACATCAACAGGAATACATTCTTTCTTCAAATAAACAATGTCTAAAGTATTTCATCAATGGTAAAATTGGGACATTGCATAGTTACAAGTCCACATTTAAAACCTGTGAATATAATTATATTGATGTAGAGTTCTATCACACAAAGGGAACATTGTATGTTCCAAATGATATATCAAAAAAATGATACAAATGGTTTGAAAATGATCCCAACTAACCTATTCCAGCATCTCAGTGCAGATTACCTGATTCTTGTCAATCAAATTGAAAGGGTATAGAAAAATCCAATCACTCTATCATTGGATTCCATAAATCCATTTTGGAAATTGAGTCTGATAGCATAATAAAAATTATTTATCTACCAAATTAAGATGAAATCCAAAAAAGAGAAGTCTGCATTCAATCCACTAATCATTAGAAAGTCGGTACATTATATGTTTGGCTAGAAGATGAAGTTTCCTTAATATAGACAGATAGGTATTTTGATTCCCAACCCATCATTTTCCCTTCAATAATCTAGGAAGACCCTTCTTTATTAGTAGGGTCAATATTGGTTTTCTATTTCACGTTATGTTAAAATATCGATTCTTACACTAGAATTTTTAGTATTTCTTCAACACCTACCCTTCAATTATAAATATAATAAGTTACTTTTCAATAATAGGATAAAGATGCAGACCTAAGTGACACCCCTCCATCATTTGAGTAGAGATCCTCCACCACTGTCGACGAGATCAGAGAAATATATTTGAGGATAGAGGAATATCCACTCTATACTCTAGTTTGTGTGACTATGACGTATAAAGAGAAAGATATGTATAATTCATTTCTAAAGATACATCGCGATGTGTTGTCTTGTAACTATTTATAAAATTTAGTAATTAGTCCTAATTTGTCCACCCATAATTTGTTTTTTCCAAATTAACATCGAGGATTTATCCAAGAAAAAAGAAGAAATCACCCAACTAATGCCTTCAAAATTGAGGCTGAAGTTGAAAATATTATAAAATATGACTTTATCAGGGAATGAAATATCCCAAAATGATGCCCAATATTTTCTTAGATAAAAATGAGGATGGAAAAATCATATTATTCTCTTTTTTTCAATTCGCTCAATCATAATTGTCCTATAGATGACTAACAGATTCCAATAACAAAACTTTTGGTAGATTAAATAGATGGCTATCAAGCTCTCTGTTTTATAGATGGATACTATAGGAATAACAAACTCCAAATGGGCCCTAAAAGATATGGAATCTATAACTTCTAGGTCCCCTCAAGGAATATTTTTCTATAGGGTAATTCCCTTTGGAATAAATAATTCAGTTACGAGATATCAATTTGAAATGCATCACATTTTCAATCATTTATTGTGGAAATTCATTAAATGCTATGTGGATGATTTAGTGATTATATTTGAAAAATGTTAGGATTACTTGGTTGATAGGGAGGGCATATGCAGCCAGATTAGAAAACAAAATTTGATGATGTACCCCTTGAAATGTGCTTTTGTGGTATCTTTGGGTTAATTTCTTGGTTTTATTATATTCTATCTTGACATCGAACTCAATTCCAAAAAGACTAAGGCTATCATCAGAATATAACATCCTAGATACTAGAATGTCTTAATAGGACATCAAGGAATCGTTGACTATATTCGGTGCATCATCGCCAATTTGATAAGAAAGTGTTTTCCCTTCACCACATTGATGAAGAAGAGGGTCATATATCAATGAACCAATGACTGACAAGATGAATTTGATACCATCATGAAATATTTTCTTAGACCACCAGTATGGATCTCACTAATTGAAGGAATGCTACTCATTCATTATGTGACATCCTTTTAATGATCACTACGTTTTTTCCATTCAAAAAAGAATGATGTTGGGTATTAAAATATAATTTAATATTTCAGTCATTCCTTGATTAATGAAGAGACTCAATATTAAGATATTTGGAAAAGATGTTTAACATTGATCTTTGTAGTTTAGAAATTGAGACATTGTTTGCAGCGTCATGTGGTCCACTTGGTAGCTCACAATAACATGCTCATATTTATCCTCTGTAATCAAATTCTTACCAGACATCTAAAATTATGGGTAGTTATTTTGCAACAGTTTAATATATAGTTTCTGCCTAAAAAAGCTATAAAAGGCCCAGAATTTGAAGACTTCCTTTCTGAGAACTCGACTATGGAAGAGACATAATTGAATATTGAGTTTCCTAATGATGAAATCTTCCCTATACATGAATGTCCAGAAATATGGTAAATTTATTTTAGTCATTCCTCTACAATCCCAATGAGGAAGATAATAGAAAACCCTAAATTAAACAATGTTGGGTTAGGAATTTTTCTTATCTCCCCCGAGAGAGTAGTGTTTCTATATTCATTTTGATTATTAAAAGTTGGTACTAACAATGAGGCAAAATATAAAGCTATCATTGTAGACCCATATTTAGAAATCCAAATACAGGTGGATTACCTGGAGCTAAAATCTGATTCGGAAAAAATCAGTGGAGATAATGCAATTAGGAAAGATGAAATAATTCCCCTCTGTGATTTTTTCAATGGATAATGGTAGAATTTCCCTTAGATACACCATTTTATTATGTCCTGTAGTCACAAAATTCCCAATTGGATGCATCAGAAAATCTATCCAAAACCTTGGAAAAACCAAATCAAGATGTAAAAAAATCTTTATCATTGCTCATCATCAAGTGGTTTCACTTTTTTACAAATTAGAATTGAGGAAATCAAGTAAATTAGTCCAATTTCAGAGCGATACGACCATACCATGGGATGGATGAAACCCATCATGGAATATATGTGAAATGGCGTTTTATTCTAGATAGAATTAAAAGAGAACATATCTAGTGATGTTTAGTTAATTTCATGATTTATGATGGAATAGATCACCAGAAGATCCTTTATAGATTAGGCTTTGATAGAATTATTCTTATATGCATTGATGGAGATGGAACCATTATTGTCATGAATGAAGTACATGTTGCAGATTGTGGTTCGCACAAGTAATGTCATATGCATTTTGATCAAATATGATAGTGTGGAAACCATTGTTATTAGATGATGAAATATTTCATAGATTTCACTATGAAGTGTCATCCAATCCATATGCATGCCAAAATCATTCATCAACCCCCCAAAATTTCAACATACAATTAAACACTCCAGGGCATTTGGTACATTGGGAATTGATGTAGTATGACCCTGTCCTCTAGAAAAGGATAAACAATTCATATATATTCTTATTACTACCGATTATGTATCCCAATGTGATGCAGAAATACCTATCACGGAAGTCCGGGCCATAATCATTTTGATATTTTTCATATATAATATCCTTACTAGGTATTGTGTTCCTCATTCCATATTGATGCACAATTACAAAAATTTTAATTCTACCGAGTTAAAGAATCTATATAAGGGGAAAAAATCAAATTCAATAATTTATCTCATTTCCATGAGGTAGCAAATGCACAAATATAGGATTTCCAAAAGACCCTATAAAATATGCACCATAATATGGTGGATAAAGATAGAAATTCACGTCCGGATTAGATCTTGCTTTCTTTTTGGGAATATTAAACTACTACTCAAACTACAACATGGTCAACCTCGTATTCCTTGGTTTATAGGACATAAGCAGTTTTCCCTATTTAATATAATGTTTCTACACTCTGAGTTTTAAAATGTGACCAGTTATCAAAAGTGATTTGATGAGCTATAAAAATTAGATATAAATATATTTCTTAGATTTCATCACTTAGAAGTCTATCAGAACATAATATCATGAGATGTTAACAATAAAGGTCACCTTTTCTATTTTCTTCACGGATAATTGGTAATAGTCTACAAGTCTTTGATGATACTAGGAATGAAGCCTTCAAATCATGAACAAAAGAAGGAAAGACCTAATTCCATACATAGGGTCCAATATAATAGGGTTTATTCCCTAATCTCGATCGATAGAGAACATATTAAAACTACAACCAATGAAAGATTAATGAATAAGTACATTGTGTAATCAGACATAGTTATTTCATAGGATCATGATATTAAAATACCTAGAAACCATATGTATCCATGTTTCACGACGTTAAAATGCATAGAATATTTGTCCTTTTCATATGATGTTAAACTGCATGACATTATTTTACCTCTGTGCATAACATTCAACTATAGGGCTAATGTCTCATTCATATGATGTTAATAAATCCCCAAAGATACCACAAATTGGAATTCCTTATGGTTCTTTAAAAAATGAGTATCTTCGATGTGCAAGAATTACTCACATCATTGCTACTCCCTAGTGGAACATGAGCCCCATTTATCCGTTAATTTTTATTAGATCTTCATACTGACCCCTACTCAAGATCTATATGAATCTTATTTCATTCCCCTAGAATGATATGTAGTGACACCGGGGTCTTATTGCTTGGTCCGGCCGAAATGTTACTTTCACATAAGGTTACTTATGTCCTATCAAATAGATGTTAAAGTTTTTGAGTCAATAAGGTTTTCCTTATGACTTTTCCATTCCTTCTTGTTTTGAAAATCACAAACACCTTATCTTTAAGAAAATTACTTTTATAAGAAAAATTGGTTTTATAAGGAAAATCGCTTTTGTAAGAAAAATTATCCTTATCATATTTTCATCTAGATTTTTCTTATGTATGAGATTCGGATTCATTTCTATTTTCTCAGAATTGTTTTAAACTTTGATATGAAGTATTCTGTTTTAGGATCCGAATTCTGGATAAGAACTTTAATAAAGTTTCACTCCGAAATCCATATGAGAACTGTGATAGAGTTCCATTCCGAAATCCGGATAAGAACTCTGACTAAGCTCGATTCCAGATTCAGGATACGAAACCTTATGAAATTCGACAACTAATTCTCATTACGAATTCTGATGACGAATTCTCATTACGAATTCTCATTCCGAATTTTCATTCCGAATTCAACTATTGAACAGAATCTGATCATCATTATTTTATACAATCTGAAAATATTCAGACTCCGAAAATTATTTTCAGTTAGACTCCGAACATTCATTTTTCTTATGCCTTTATATTTTGTCTACTCTCTATTATTTTCCTTACACTCCGAATCTTCACTCCGATCTTTTGAGTTAGTTTTTTATACAGTGTCATACATTCTGTTACACTTGTTTTGTTATAAAACGATGTCGTCTATTTTGTTATAAACTAACCATTGGTTAAGTGACACGTGTACAGGTCCCTCCGATTTTTAAGGAAAATATGACCGTTGGAAAGGAGGCCGAACTTACTTATAAATAGGAGCTCATTTGAAAGATCTCAGTGCTGAAAGGCTGACTGATCTTCGACTCATGTGATTACATGCTTGAAGTGATTTCTAGAGAGAGAGGCTCTTATTAACTCTCAAAGCTTCGTGCGAATCCGAATGTTGGTGATTACATTCGAGGGATTTTGGGGATAGGAAGAATGAGGTTTCCGACTACCTTGAAGTTGAGGGCTTCCTTGCAGTGGAAGACAGAGGATGCCAACTACCTTGAAGTTTAGGGCTTGTGGGGATAGCCAGAAAAAGACTGCGATCTTCGTATCGAGGGCTTACCCTGGTGTGGGTAAGACAGACTTGCTTGAATGTATAAATCAATGGACCTTTATCCACGGTTGTTGGATACCCTTCTATTTGGGTTAAAAGACTTATATCATGTTACTTATAGTTCTACTACTTGTTTATTTTCCACTGCATTTTTTATTATAAGGAAAGTATAACTTTCTTATACTTCCTTATTTGTACTCTGTTTCATTTAGATTCTATACGCTTTAAGGTAGAATCTCATATTGTAATCATTTATTAAGTTTCAATTTCCGGAACCATATTTCCGGAACCTACTTTCGGAATCTCTTTCCACGTTTTCAATCGGTGTTAGAAGGTGTTGTGAATTTTCTTAGTTTAACTTTGTTAAACTTAGCACTTTCCTTTGCTTAAGGAAACCATAAGTATTTGTAACCAAATTTAAAGGTTCCAAAGTAATTTTTAATGTTTACAATTCACCCCCTCTTGTAAATTGAGCATCTACATCACTATTTTGATCCTACAATTGGTATCAAAGGAGGTATCTGAAATACTTATACTCACGAATAAGTTTTTCTTGCTCATTTTTCCATTCCAAATTTTCCCATTCTGAACTTTCTCATTCCGAACTTTGTTATTACGAACTTTTGCTACTAAAAAATGTATGTGCCAAAGGTTGTTCTAGTATAGAAGGAATTAAAGATGGTTCAATTGATTATATAAATCCTACAAGACCACCAATCTTTGATGGTAATGACTATGAATATTGGAGAGATCGAATGAAGACTTTCGTTATCAATACTGGAGTGGACAACTTTTTTATGCTTACTGGTGATTATAAAATTCCCGACAAGGAAGTTAGAACATTCACTAACCAGGAAAAGAAAGAATATCAACTCAATTATAAGGTACGCAATACTTTACTGTGTTCAATGACTAGAAATATATATAGCCAAATTTCTTCTTGTGAAGCAGAAAATTGTATCTGGATGAAGTTAGAGGTTACACACTTTGGGACTTCTAAAGTGATTGAGACTAGGAGAGCTATGCTTAGAGCTAAATATCATGGATTCAACTTTCCTTATGGTGAATCAATCTGTAAAGTTCAATAGATATTTATGACCATTTTTAACCGCTTACAGTCTATGGGAGAGAAAGGTTTAGATGATGAAGCTATTGTGGATAAAATAATTGATATTATGCCCAATGAGTGGGAATCCAAAAGAACAGCTATATATGAGAATAGGAAGGTCACTCAAATTTATCTTGATGAATTATTTGGAACTCTTCTCCAACATAAAACCAGAATGAAGGGAGATGCTGACAATATCAAAAAGAAGAATGGAAATGGTGCTGCTGTTTTTACAACAACATCAAATCAGATGAAAGCTAAGACTCTTGAGAGAATAACCAGATCCAAGTCTAAGAAAGTTATTTTCCAGTCCGAATCTAGTGAGAGTGAAGTCTCTGAAAATGAATTAGAAAATCTTGCTCGTAGGATGAACAAGATAGCTGGCCAGATAAATTTCCAATCTATGTATAAGAAAAAGGATAGGAAAGATAAGAAAGATGGAGAAGTTACTTGTTATGAATGCAAGAGAGCTGGACATATTAGACAAGATTGCCCTTTGCTCAAAAAAAAGAAAAAAAATAAAGGCATTCAGATAGGAACAGAAAGAAATATTATAAAGCCAAATCTAAGAATGTTTTGAAAGTTAATGACACCTGGAGTGCCAGTGGTGGTGACTCTTCAAATGAATCTTCTGATTATGAATCTTCAGGATAGAAGAATATTGACCTTATAGCCAGATTACCTATTGATAATCATTGGTTTATGGCTAAGGTACGAAATTCTGAATCTTTGACCAATGTTTCTTTAAATTCCAATGATAGTAAGTATTATAACTCTTCTGCTAAAGAATCCTCTTATGATGACGAAAATACTTTACCTAATTATGAAGATGTCTCTTGGTTTTCTGAACATCTTGAAATTGAGTTTTCCAAACTCAATAAAAAACTTGATAAGGAAAACTCTAGTAATTCTATTCTTACAAAAGAGATATTAGATCTTTCTAAAGATCTTGATAAGAAAAATTATGATTTTGAAAGTATTTCAAAAAATCTTGAGGAAGTATGTTCTAAGAAGAACAAACTTTTTAAAGAATTAGAAAAAGTATTTTCTAAGAAAAATGTTTTCAAGCCTATCTCTATTTCTAAAACTAATGATTTTGAGGATAAAAACATTGTTATAAAACTCAAGTCCAAAATTTTTTCCTTAAAAAAGTGTTTATCAAACTTTACCCATGGTAAGGAAAATTTTGATAAAATGTATTCCCAAATATGACCATTAAGAAATAAACCAGATTTGGTTATACCCATGCAAAACTAGTTTTTAGTAACAATTATTTTGTTCCTAAAAGTGCCCCCTTTTGTACCAAGTTTCAATGTGGTGGTCACTTGGCAAAGAATTGTTCCTTAAAAAAAACCCAATCCTTAGGTTTTCATAAAGCTTACTTTTCTAAGAAGATATGGGATCCTAAAATTTTATTATCAGGAAATCACGATTCCATGAAAGTTTGGATTCCAAAAGTCTAATTTTCTTCATGATTTCAGGAAAATAAAGAGAGTACTAGCAACAATACATGGTACATGGATAGTGGATGTTCCCGGCACATGACTGGTAATAAAATCTATTTTGAAAAGATTATCAAAACGAAATGAGGAAAGGTAACTTTCAGAGATAATTCTAAGGGAGAGATTGTTGGTATTGGTAATATTGTTCTTCTTGGTAAAACTTCGATTTCAAATGTTCTTTTTGTTAAGGGTCTTAATCACAACCTCATTATCATAAGTCAGTTATGTGATTATGGTTACCTTGTGAATTTTAGGAATGATAAGTGCTTAGTTCACAATTCCAAGGAAGAATTTATTCTCTCAGCCAATAGGCAAGAGAATGTTTACACGATGAACCTAGAAGACCTCAGGAATCAAGATTTACCTTGCCTAAGTGCAATGGATGATCATTCCTAGTTGTGGAATACAAGACTAGGTCACTGTAACCTTAGAAACTTATGTAAACTCTCTAAGAAAAAACTAGTTAAGGATCTACCAGAGCTTAGATTTTATTTTTCTAAAGTTTGTGATCCTTGTCAATATGGAAAACAACATAAATCTAGTTTTAAATCATTCGGTGACGTCTCAACAACTGATTCATTATAGTTAGTGCACATGGATCTTTTTGGTCCAACACAAACTGGAAGTATTGGAGGCAAGTACTATGTGTTTCTTCTAGTTGATGATTACACTAGATTTACTTGGGTCTATTTTCTAAAAAAGAAGCCTGAAGCTTTTTTATATTTCAAATGTTTTAGAGCTCAAGTTAAAAATGTGAAAAACCTTCCATTAAAAACTATTCATAGTAATCATGGAGGAGAATTCCAAAATTCTGATTTTGAAAATTTTTGTAGTAGAAAAGGTATTACTCACAATTTTTCATCACCTAGAACTCCTTAACAGAATGGTGTAGTTGAAATAAGAAATAGAATTCTTCAAGAAATAACTAGAACCATGTTGAGTGAATATTCTATTGCTAGACATTTCTAGGCTGAAGCTGTAAGTACTGTTTGTTATACTATAAATCGAGTTTTGATTAGACCTTTTCTTAATAAAACTCCTTATGAGTTATGGAATGGTAGAAAATCAAGACTATCCTACTTCAAGGTTTTTGGTTGCAAAGTATTTATTCTAAATAATAAAGATAATCTACATAAATTAGCACCAAAATCTAATGAAGGGATTTTCTTAGGCTATTCCACAACTTCTAAGGCTTATAGAGTTTTTAATAAAAATACTTGTACTGTTGAAAAAAACAGTACATGTAAAATTTGAAGAGTCAAATCCTTTTATTTTTAAACCACCTCAACATACATCCTCAGATGTGTTTTCAGAAACCGATTGTTAACCTTTGATAGAAGAACCTTTTGATAAGGAAATTGTTCAAGAAGATAATTCTGAAACATTTACCCCAGAAGACTTTCTACCCTATGTTGATAAACAGATTTTACAAAATCCAAATCAGGTGTTTCTTAAGAATCATCCCAGTGATAGTATCATTGGTAATGTAAATCAACCTGTAAGGACTAGAAGTTCCTTAAGAAATGAAGTAGAACATCTAGCATTTCTTTCCCAATTAGAACCTAAAAGCACTGATGAAGCTTTAGGTGATGATGATTGGATCAAAGCCATGCAAGATGAACTAAATGAATTCGAAAGGAATAATTTCTGGAACTTGGTTGAAAGACATAAGGAAACTTCTGTTATTAGAGTAAAATGGGTTTTCAGAAATAAATGTGATGAAAATGGAGTCATAGTAAGAAATAAATCTAGATTTTTTGCTAAAGGCTATAATCAGCAAGAGGGAATAGACTATGAACAAACCTATGCTCTAGTAGCCAGACTTGAATCAATCCACATTCTAATTTCCTTTGCAGCATTCTATAATTTTAAACATTTTCAAATGGATGTGAAATGTGCTTTTCTTAACGGTTATGTTCAAGAAGAAGTTTTTGTTGAACAACCTCATGGATTTGAAGATACAAAACATCCTGATCATGTTTTTATACTTAACAAAGCTTTGTATGGCCTTAAACAAGCCATACGAGCATGGTATGATAGACTCACTGGATTTTTGCTTCAAAATAACTATGTTAAGGGAAATGTAGATCCAACCCTTTTTATAAAGAAAGATAAGAAAAATGTTTTGATTGTTAAAATTTATGTTGATGACATCATATTTGGTTCAACTCAGCAATCTTTGACCCACTCTTTTGCAAGTCTAATGAAATCTGAGTTTGAAATGAGTATGATGGGTGAGTTAACATTTTTCCTTGGTTTTAAAATTTCTCAAAAACCAGAAGGAACCTACATATCTCAACATAAGTATATTAAAGATCTTCTTAAAAAGTATGGTTATGACAACACTAAGAGTAGAAGTACTCCCATTGGTACCTCAAACTCTTTAGATCTTGATAAAGCTGGGAAACCAGTAGATCAGACATCTTTTAGAGGTATGATATGAAGTTTACTTTACATGACAGCTAGTCGACCAGACATAATGTTCTCAGTATGCTTATGTGTAAGATATCAATCCAATCCTAAGGAATCTCACTTAAAGGAAGTAAAAAATAATTTTTCGCTACCTTAAGGGGACCATGGATCTAGGATTATTTTATGCTTCTGGAAATGATTTTTTTTTAAATGCTTTTTTGATGCTGACTTTGGTGGATATAGAATGGATAGAAAAAGTATATCTAGAACTTGTCATTTCTTAGGAGATTCATTAGTTTCTTGGTCCTATAAGAAGCAACATTTTGTAGCACTATCCACTACTGAAGCTGAATATGTAGCAGTTGGATGTTTTTGTGATCAAGTGTTGTGAATGCAACACACACTCACAGACTATGGATTGAGTTTTACTAAAACTTAAATTTTGTGTGATAACACAAGTTCCATTGCCCTTAGTAAGAACCCTGCACATCACTCTCATGCAAAGCACATAGATATTAGGCATCACTTTCTTAGGGATACACACTTAAAGGAGATATTATTCTTCAGTTTATCGGAACACAAGATCAACTTGCTGATATTTTCACAAAATCTTTGCCTTCTGATAGATTTGAATACAATAAACAGAAGTTAGGAATGATAAACGTAAGGTATTATTCCTTAATTAACTTTCTGATGAAAAATTCTCCTTATAGTAATAAACTCTTTTTCATAGGGGGAGTACATTTGATTGTTAGAGTAAATAAATTTTTCTTCAAAGATAGTTTTTCAAACTTTTCAGAACTAAAATTCCAGAATGAATTTTCCGGAACAATAATTTTCCTGAATGGATATTTTCATATAGAAAACTTCTAAAATAGAAATTTTCGTATTAAAAACTTCCAGAATTGAAAATTTTGTACTGGTATTTTCATAACGGGATTTTCGTACCGAATCTTTCATAAAGAGTTTTTTGTTTTCAAATTTTATGATGACTTTTTTGTACTGAGTTTTCCGTATTGAGTTTTTTTTCATAGTGAGTTTTGTGAACTATTTCTTTTAATAATAAAGATTGTTTTCCGTAGTCATTTTTATATTACCCGTTACGAATAATCCTCCTAAGGTAATCTGAAAGGTATGATTTCATTACTCAAGTTTTCGTAGTCATACTTTACTATCTGACCTTTTATTACATTTTGTTTTTGGTTTATAGTTTTCTAAATTCTTTGTTTTAATAAAAACCTCAAAAGATAGGATTCAAGTTTTTTATTAGAATTGGTTTTTGACCATCAGATCTGATCTCAGCTTATCACAACCGTTCGATCAACCGTGGAAGTTGAACCGTTTTTCCGTTGCTTATATAAAGGGGACACCAAATGATTGTCCCACATCGGTTTTCAAAGCTCCAGCGTCTCGAAGCTCTACCTCTCTATTTTAAGTCTGTTCCGAACTTCAGCTTTCTCTATTCCGAACTTCTTAGAGGTCTTCAAATTAGAATGTCTGTGGAAGTAGCTTCTCAAGACATGTCTTCATCTAAGCCGATCACGAAGTGGTTAATATATAGAGAGAGGCTGGTCCATCTGGATTTCTTCAACAAGTACGACTCTCTTATTTCCAAGAATATCATGCTTAATGGTTGGGAAGATGATGCGGTGTCAAAACCTGGGAATCAAGATGAAGTGTATTCGGATTTTCTTATCGAATTCATTGAGACAGTCTCCTTTCTTAAGGAAGATAGAAGGGAGAAGTTGTCTTTTAAGTCTTATGGAAAGACTTATAAGCTTTCATATGCCAAGGCAGCCATCTTGGTAGGGATAAATAATGAAGGTGAAGAGGAGTTTATTTCTCATGTGTTGTCGGATTTTATGGGTAGCTTCGATAAGGAAAAAGCATTAGAAACTCTTGGACTAGTAGATGACAAAGCTCCGAAGATTTCTAGTTTATCTACAAATTTCCGGATTCTAGAGTTGTGGGTACAAGGTCTTATCGTACCTAGGAAGGGGACAAATATAGCTTAAAGAAGAGTGAGATCTACATCCTAGATTTTTTGATAAATCTGAGGAAGTTCAACCTGATGAAGCACATTTTCATTACTCTTGAAAATGTTAAGAAAGTAAATCTGAGAGCCCATATCATAATGTATCCAGCAATCCTATCCAAGTTGATAGTTCGGTGCCTTGAGTCTTTCAAGGAGTCTTGAAAATCTAAGCCAAGAGTTTGCAAGATTATGCTAGTGAGTGATGGTACACTCAAAAGAATGGATGTAGCCTTTGACAAGGAGTCTGGACAGTTCATTGATCTACCTACTCAAGGAGAAGTGGTTCTGAAAGTTACTGATCCAGAATCCTCTAATCCAGTAAGGAAGATAAAGTTGAAAGAAGTGGAAGTTGAATTAGAGAATCCCAAGTCTGAGGAAGTTCATTCTGCACCTCCAAAACCAAAGAAGAAGAAAGATTACCCAGATGAGGTAGTTGCTAAATGGAGGGAGATGAAATAGATGAGAGTGCAAGGGGAGCCTCAGTTTTTCTTGGACCCTACGGAGGCTAAGGCCTTGAAGGGGAGAACTGCTGATGAGCTTGAAAAACAAGTAAAAGAAAAGAAGTTCAGGAAGAAGATGTCTGAGGCTGAGGTAGCTCAGGATTTGTTGAAGTTCAATGAGATGGTTTCTGCGAACATTCCTGTTCCGAGATCCTTTTCATTGGAATCTCTACCTGAGACTCCAGGAAGAGAGTTTGAAGCTCCGGAAGAGGCAATAGCTAAGACTGTTGAGCAAGGTGAGCAAGTTGAGCAAGTGGAAGAAGAAGAATATTTTTCTTAAGGAAGTGGTGAAACCAGAGATGTGTTGAAACAAGTAGATGATTATAAGGGGACACCTTCCGAACACTTATCGCTCCGATCATCAGAAGCTGAATCTTCGAAGCAAGTCAGTCCAGCAATGGAAGAAGAGAGAGGGGAAGAAGTAGTAGCTTATCATGCAGAGGAAGAACAAATTCTACATGATATTGTTCAAATGAAGAATATAGAGGTTGGTGCTCAGGAAGTTGCTGATGAGGAAGACAATGTTATCCAAGTTTCTGATAGTGGGAGGAGAACTCCGGAACAAGTCTCCATTCCGAAAAGAGACAAGGGAAAGCAAATTCTTGCTGATACTCCGAGTTCAGCAGTGGTGAAGAGAAAGGAAGTTGGTAGTTCTTCAAAGAGAAAGCTTGACCAAGTTGAAGAATAAAATTCTACAAGAAGAGTAACGGATTCAGAGTCATCTTCGTTGGGGAATGATTTTGTTGTTCAGTCTTTAAAGAAATTGGTGGGTACTATTCCAACTTTCTCAAGTATTGATTCAAGATGCCAGATTCTCCAACATGATTTGAATTAGAAAAAATACTTCGTATCTATGGTTATGGACAAGTGCGTTGAGATAGAGGCTCAGTTAAAAACTTACTTTGTCGGCTACGAAGCCTATAGAAAATGTTGCAAGAGGATGAAAAACTGGTCGAGGAAGACTGTAGAAGATATGATGCTATTTGATGAATTTCAAGACAATGTTAAAGATGCTTTTGAGACTGAGGAAAGAAAGATAAATGAGCTGACTTCTTCCTTTAAAGAGAAGCTGATAGATGAAAAGAACTTCCGGATTCAAGAAGTCAGAGATCTGAATGGGAAGCTGAATTCCATTTCTCAAAACTGGAAGTTTGAAAGAGATCATCAGATTGAGTTTCAAGAGAAATTGAAGGCTCGGGAAGAAAAGATCAAAGCTCAGGAAGAAAAGATTCAAGCCCAGGATGAAAAGATTGAAGTTCAAAGTGCAAGAATAGTGGTCTTAGAGAAGCAAGCCGAAGAATACCACAAAGACTTAAAGAAAATAAAGACTATTTTTAAGGGTCTCATAGCGAAGGAAAAAGATCCAAAATAGACAGATCTGATAATTTGTTGTACCTTAACTATTTTGTTGTTGAAATTTTCAAACTTAATGAAAAATTTGTCCTTGCTCATTTCTTTTTTTTTTTGTTACTACTAATCTTTCAGGTACTTTGTTATATTTTCCATTCCCTTGTATTCTTTTTGAAAATCACAAAGGGGGAGAAGGAAAAGAACTCTAATGAAAGGGAAACAGAATCCTAACAAAGGGTGAGAAAGAAAACAAACTCTAATAAGAGTTTATCTAAGGGGGAGTTTGTCATTAAAGAAAACTTTCTTATTCGTAATGAAATGTCACTCCGGAAATCTCAAATACGATCCTTAGAGTTTCAAAGCCTAAGGGGGAGTTAGTTGTATTCATAAATATCCTTAACGAAAATAGAGATAAGCCTTAATGTTTTTCGTTCTTCATAGAATTTCATTTTCGAAAGGATGTTTGTGCTTTCCAAAAAGGGAGAGATTATTGAGTCAAAAAGGTTTTACTTATTACTTTTCCATTCCTTCTTGTTTTGAAAATCACAAACACCTTATCTTTAAGAAAATTTCTTTTATAAGAAAAATTCATTTTATAAGGAAAATCGCTTTTGTAAGAACAATTATCCATATCATATTTTCATCCAGATTTTTCTTAATTATGAGATTCAGATTTATTTCTATTTTCTCGGAATTGTTTTAAACATTGATATGAAGTATTCTGTTTTAGGATCCGAATTCTGGATAAGAACTGTAATAAAGTTTCACTCCGAAATTTAGATGAGAACTGTGATAGAGTTCCATTCCGAACTCCGGATATGAACTCTGACTAAGCTCGATTCTAGATTCATTATACGAAACCTTATGTAATTCGACAACGAATTCTCATTACGAATTCTGATGATGAATTCTCATTACGAATTCTCATTCCGAATTCTCATTACGAATTCTCATTCCGAATTCTCATTCCGAATTCTACTATTGAACAGAATCTGATCATGTTTGTTTTATACAATCTAAATATATTCAGACTCCGAAAATTATTTTTAGTTATACTCCGAACATTCATTTTTCTTATGCCTTTATGTTTTGTCTACTCTCTATTATCTTTCTTACAC